>CAXIVR010000007.1:3954544-4576589 GCA_964035755.1 Teleogryllus oceanicus
TTCTTAATGAAATATGTTGGTCAATTGTACTTCAAATAAGGACATGTACTGTTGTTTAAAAATATAAAAACATTTTGAGTAATTTTGGGTAAAATATAGGTAATTTCATGGAAACGTTAAAGAATGATCAAAACAAGCAGTACTGATCGTTTTTGGGCCACTCCGTCTGTTCTGAAAAATGCAAAACGTTAACTTTGCAAAATTTCAAAGTTGAAGATAAAAATTTGTCTAAAATAAAATTTTGTAAAATTATCTTTAAAAAGTCTTAAAAAGGACAGAATTTTTTGTTAAATTTTCTCCCCTATGTATCAAAGAATTGGTAACATACCATTTTGTTTAACTTTCTGCATTTTATGACATTGCAAACAATTACATTGGAAAAGTACGATACTGAAGACAGGAATTGTCTTAAATGAATTCTGTTCTAAATAATTAGATATTTAAAATGTCTATGTATTTTTTAAACAAGTAGATTTCTCGTAATTTCGGCTTGAAGTAAATGAAATTTATTAAAAATACATTTTCTTATAAACGGCACGAATAGAGCAAAGTAATCTTAAAAACACGGCGTAAATCTAATTTTCGTTGAGCTCTTTGAATTTTCCAAAATTATGTGTTAGAAAAAATGGGAGAGGCCATCGCATTTTTAAGCATCGGCAAAAGTGCGACTGTTGCGACTCTGTGGTTTAGGGCCTGGGGAGTTTTCCGTTGTTTCTCCGATCAATACCAGGCGAATGCCGAGGCAGTACCTTCGCAAACGGGCCACGGACCGCTCGCGAACTTTCCTACCTCTTCCTTGCCCTTTACTTACACATACACTCTCATGAACTACATCACCACTCATGTCGGGCGCTGAGAGCCCAGAACATAAAAAGGATATAAGTGCAACCTCAATGTTAAACGACAGAAAGAAAAAACTCTCGCAACGCTGGCAGAGGCCTGGCAAAGAACTACATAAACCTCCCGGCTTTCACAACTACCCCTATCCCAGCGCATGAAAATTAATTTCACTCAATTGATTTAACTTCGTGAAGTTACTGAATATTAATAGGTTATATTCTACTTATATATATATATATATATATATATATATATATATATATATACACACACATAAGATTATCCATTTTCTTAATGCACTTTGGTAAGGTCATAATGAGGGAAGTCATCTAATTATATGGTGATGTAAAGCACGAAGAAATTAGAAAATGTATATTAATAAATATCTATTATGTAATTTATATTATACAATTTACATTATGTGATTTATATTATGTATTATACAAAAGAGGCTCTACAACTTTCTCTTTTTCATGACCTTTCGTATTTTCTTTTATTTTGAATTTTGTTTCGAAAACTTGTCAATATCAGTGGAAACACATATCAGTGGAAAGGATTCATATCAGTGGAAACACATAGTAGCCTCTAGAACAGCCGGGAAAGTTACAAGAATAGTTCAATCTCCGTCTGCTAGATTTGTTCTCAAAACAAATTTTAAAAAGCCACGTTATTAAGAATCCATCATACATTGATATTCCTACACAAATTGCAAGCGAAAGTCCTACATTCCTGATCTGTTATTTACTGAACTATTGTACTAAAGTAAGATACAATAAAACATGCTTGCGCGTAAGCCAAAGAATAAATGTTCTGAATACAGTAGGCTACAAATTTGATATACAATGACATTTATTTTTTTATTTGTAGTTAGGGGGGCGCAAATCTAGATCTTAAAACTAAACTTTTACTAATCTCTGAAACTACGATTTACATTTTACGGTACTTATTTACATTATATACATACTGCTGTACTTATAATCTAAACTTACATACTTACATTACATGTTTACAAACTAAACTTACAGTAGACTCTACCTATTTTGAATATTCGCACGTACAAGTACTTACAATCTAAACTTACTAACACTGAGATTTTTATAGTTTGCCAGGTAAACTTGCACTGGATTTTGAAAGTCACAGTTACAGTTAAACATTTCCCCGCATACACACACACACACACACACACACACACACACACACGCACACACACACACGCACACACGCACACACGCACACACACGCACACACACACACACACACACACACACGCGCGCACACACGCACACACGCACACACACGCACACACACACGCGCGCACACACGCACAGACGATGACTTTCCGTCGGGGAGCACGCCCACGGTTGCTCCACCATCACAGGCTTAATTGGGGGCGTCTCCTTGGCGGCGGTGAAGCCTTAAATTGAATGCTTACCTGCGTGTTGCGAAACATCCTCGCATCCCACGAAGACCAGCTAATCGAAAGTTACAAAAGTGAACAAAACTCCTCGCTGTTGCGAGAGCGACCGGTAAAACAAAGTATCTTGAAATCCGAAACACAAACCAGACACAAGCCTCACATATAAACGTAATGGTCAGTAAGGTTATCTCGTCCGCCATGTGGAAATTGGATGTAGGCTGGATGAGACGTACAAGAAAACAAGCGAAAACCACTAACCAATAATAATCGCACGCTCTTCTTTCAACTAGCGCTCTCAGAGGCTTCACAATCTGTTGCCAATTTCCGTGTCTCATCTACACTCCATGGCTTACAAGTTGCCCGGCTGGGACGGTGCCCCGCTCTGGTGGGAGATACCTGGTTGGGGAATACCCCGACCAGCAGACTTCTAGGTTGGCGCTGGATTTCACCATCCAGCCGGGGGAAGATCACTCCCCCTACGGAGGAATAAAATGGATGGGAAAATGACTTAAGAAGTTGCCTCGCCCGAAAACATCAATAACGCGATCGATCAATCAATCGATCCATCGATCGATCAATCAGTTGATCCATCAATCGATCGATAATCAATCTATCGATACATGAATGGATCGATCGTCGTGCGCAGGTGGAGAAGAGGGCGATGGCGGGCACCCTGAACCGCACCTCGTGACGCTCACCGAGGAGCTCCATCACAAAGTCTTCAAGAGTAAGCGACAGCATAGAATATAATGGGCCTCATTCACAATGCAAACGTAACGTAGCCGCAAACTCGTGGCGCAGAGGGAAGTCGCTAGTCTTTCACCACGGAGATCCGGGTTCGATTTCCGTCGAATCGCATGGGAAATTTGTTCCAACTAAACGAGTTTGGCCGCTTCACAGCCCCTGTGAAGTGTCCCTTTCCTAATTCTTCCCCATTTCTGGTCGCTGGGTGGTGACACAGGGGCACTGGAGTAAGGAGCGCGCACGCGGAGATGCTACCTGGCGGTCCTCTTTGACAACTGACTAGTTGAGACGAGACTGGACACATACAGCTTGATAAGATAATAATGGAGAAGTACTTCGTAAGAAGCGCTCAATGTTAGACCAGGAGCGAAGAGACGCGTTGGGTCAATAAAGTCTGAGTAACGACACAACGAATTAAAAAGAAGTATAAATGAGTTAACTGACTGAGCCGGATTGGAGTCTCCACACGGAGAGAACATTTTTGCTCGTTGCTAACAATTTTGCATGTTCATGTAGTAATATTGCGCAGTCTTGAAAAAATGAATGTATATTCTGTTTTACAACACTAGTTAGTATTTATTGATAATTGTTCATATTCCACTTTTTTAAAAACATATCGAGAGCTATGTAAAATGGATGTTGGGCTCCCGGCACGTTTTAACCCGCACAAGCGAAGGGGAAGGGGGAGGGAGCGGGGACGCGGAACGGGCAGACGTGA
Organism: Teleogryllus oceanicus; assembly: GCA_964035755.1. Classification (NCBI taxonomy): domain Eukaryota; kingdom Metazoa; phylum Arthropoda; class Insecta; order Orthoptera; family Gryllidae; genus Teleogryllus; species Teleogryllus oceanicus. Next base: position 3,958,264 of record CAXIVR010000007.1, read on the forward strand.
AGAGACCCTCGAGGGAGTGAGGGGCAGAGGAGGGTATTTTCGAATTCATACAGGAAATCGAAGAGGCATAAAGGGCACTATAATCGTCCGTTTGAACAGCTTTGTTAAAGTAGTTATTAGCATTTTACGAAAATTTAGACGTTTTAGAAAAAACAATTATTTGAAGTATAAAAAATTAAAATGTTAGTCATTTTTGAGAAAACTTTTAAAAATGTTGTTAACGCTTCGTGTAAAGTGCCCTCAAAAATCAAAATATCACTTTCAAATTCAAGAGATTGCGACAGCAGCCAGATCGATCCGGGAATTACAATTTTGATGAAAATCTTGTCTACGTTTTTGCCGCTGGTGTTCTCATTGGACGAATGGTTTAGCCTAATCCAATTTTTCGATATCAAGGACGTACGAAACATGACTGACTTGATTATTACTACACAAGTTGTTAGAGGGACTTTTTACTACATTAAGGAACATGAATTATCCCCCTTTTTGTTATTAGGGACCTCAAAAACGAGTTCTGTCGAAAAATCGGTGCATTAAGTTTTCAAGAAAGTGAAATACAACTACCAAAAAAGTATTTTTAGCTCATTTTATTTCATGTTCTTTCGGCGGAAATAACACTGAAATTGTCCTCTGTGCCGCAGGACATGTGTGATGCAGCGGTTCGCAGAGAGCAAGAGACGTTGAAAGGGGTGTTGCGTCGCAGGTGAGGCGGAGCCCTCGTGGCCGGTGCGGAGAGAGGCCGAGCGAGGCGCCTCCCATTTTCAAATTCCGCCGCTTGTAAATTGCGCGTCGCGCGCCAGGGGCTTCTGCCAGAAGTGTTTAGACGAGCAGCCGCTTATGCCCTTGAATAGGGTAGGGGATATCCTCCTCGGCTCTCACTGAGCGCGCCAGCCAGCCCTCCCCTCACGGCATTCACAAGGCGCTCCTCACGATCTTACAGCTCATTTTTCTTCCTATGTTATTCCGTTATTATATGCTATGCTGATTGATTGATTGATTGTTAGTGATTCAGGGCGCGTATACTACTACGGTCATTTGTCCCGTACGTGTAGTTCGTGTTTTTGCTCGGGACGTGGCGGTAGACTCCCCCTGCTATATGGCGAGATCCGGCACTGACCTATCGTCGCCTAGCGGAGTTTTTCCTCAACCAGGTATCTCCCATCAGCTGGGCACCGCCCCAGCCGGGACAAGCTCTAAGCTCCCGACCAGTCTCTCGGAATGTGTGGTAGTGTAGTGCATGTTAGTGTAAGTGTGTGTGTGTAAGGGAGAGTATAGGACAAGGAAGAGGAAGGACAGATCGCGCGCGGTCCGTGGCCAAGTTGGTAGGGTACTGCTCCGGCGTTCGCCTCGTGTTGTTCGGAGAAACCACGGAAAACTACCGATCAGAGCAGCCGGCGGCTAGAATTCTCCTCCACACAGGGACTGAATTCGACCTAGCTGACACGCTAGGGTCGAAAATCCTGTCGCCGCCAGGACTCGAACCTAGAACCTCCCGGTCAGCTGCTTAGTGATTCCGGGCATGTCAACTACTAATGTCATTAGTGCCATAAGTGTAGTGAATGTTCTCTCATCGTGGGAGGTCGTCGTGGTTTTACCCCGCTGGATGGCTCGATCCAGCTCCAGCCTACCATCGTCGAGCAGGGTTTTCCGCGTTGAAAATCCGGCCATCATTGGGACTCGAACCTAGGACCTCGGTATAGCTGTTAACTTTAACAACAGACAGACGTGTTCCCGGCAATCGATTTTCTGATATATATATATATATATATATATATATATATATATATATATATACACACACATATATATTAAACGTGTACAAATTAAAACGTACATATATATGAATTTCTGCCATTAACGCATGTTTCAATAAATGACGTTAGTAAGCTTAATTTCCAAAGAAATTGGAAGTATACTAGCGAATCATTTCATCTTTATTTCTTTGTACATCAGTTTTCATTCTGCTGGTGAATCAAAATGATATCAAATGCTTGATTGTGAAAATAAGTTAATACACTAAACGACGAAAAAATATAAATTGTATATTCACGATGGCGTTGTAGAGAATACAGTTTGATTATTTTCTTTATTCATTGGATCTTTAGAACTGCCAAAGAAAGAACATGAACGTGCGAAGTAATTAGTTCGAGAAGGTTAAATAAAAACGAGAAGGTAAAAAAGGAGACATGACAAGAATTGCTCTTGGATCTCTTGTAGGCAAACATTTCGTTGTCACTTAATATCCAACATTTTTCAACAGATTTTTCAATTAATTCTTGATAATAAATTACTATTCAAAATAGGAGTAAAAAATAATCCCGCAAACGAAAGTTACATCCAATTTGTAAGGCTACGATTCATAAATTATTTTTACAATATTTTAGGGATGTTTTGCTTCCAGAAAGGGCGCAGGAAAACGTTCAAGGCCAGTTGCTTTTTGGAAAACAGTCTGAAAACATTTTAAACATTGTAACGTCTTCTCTCTCATCCTTTTTGCCAAAATCCCTGTCCGTCCCTAAGGTCGAACGAGAGCGTCTGTCTGCTGCTCCCTCTTGGCGCCGGCGTCGCGTTTGGAGAGCGAGTTATTTTTCCTCTCGAATGTCCGCTCAAACGTAATGGCCCGCAAACGGGAACGCGATCGGGAACGCGATCGGAAACGCGAACGGGAACGCGAACGGGAACGCGAACAAGGACGCAAAGAAAGTTGAAAGACGGACATCTCAGGCAGGCGTTCACAACACACCAGGATCACGGAGCTTGACGGGAATTGGTACGTGAAGGATGATTGTCGTGACCGTCCGCGCGCATTTAAAAGAGCCGCCGCCGAGCGACGTCAGCGGGACGTTACCGCCCCCGGCGGGAGAGGAAGGCGACCGTTGCGGGCCGGTCTGGGCTGTCCGCGCGCGGCCGTCGCGCCCGAGCAAGCGGGTAGGGATTCGCCACCGCCCCTACTCCGCAGCTAGTCGGCGCGCCGCTACCCCAAGCGGGATATAAGAGGGCTCCGACCCGACGCCAGGGCAGACTGATAGCGACGGTGTTGGCGACCGGGTTCTGGCGAGATACGTGAGCTGTGTAGAGTGGTGATCAGCTACGACGACGACCTGTGCAACGAAAGTGGAACACTCTTGTGGATATTTGACGACTCGGCTGCTTTTGGGACTTCTTCTGGACGATAACACTGCTTCGCTTTTGGTACATTCTTCTGGTGATAAGGAACTTCGGCAATTGTACCTGGTCTTGAATAAAAATTGTTTTATGAATTCTTGCATTTTGATTGGATACTACAATGATGAACATTTATATTGGTCTTCGGGGAAGGGACCAATGAAAGTGCAGCAAATGGCGGCCAAATATCCCAGCTGATCGGCCAGGGACCTGCGCGAGGCGCCGGTCTTCGGCGGAATTGAGAGCGAAGCGCAACACTGAGAACAGAATGTGGATTTGCCCAATTACAGTTTCAAACGGGTTGTGTTAGCCTTTATTGAGTTGTTTTACTTCTTTTCAGTAATTACAAAATTTTCTATTCATATTTATACTTGTACCGTTAAACGAGGTGGCTTTGTGTCACTTTGGAAAGATTTTAGTAAATAATTCTTTTCTTTTTCACATAATTAACAAATTTATAGCAGTAAAATGATTTTAAAAACATCCTTGTTCTCCTGCACTATGTAGTGATAATTAATAAAATAAATGTCTTTGCACAAGAAACGTTACCCAAACTTGGCATAAAGTCACCTCTTAGGATGTGACTTTCAGCCACGACAGTTGTTACGTGTCGTTCAATTCTGCACGATGTATGGTACAGTTTCAGCCCTTCTTCGCGATTGCTTTACAGTGAGAAATGAATCAAACAGAAACACAAGTTTAAAAATTTATTTAACGAATAGTGTTTTAAGTTATTGGGTAAACATTTTCAAATTGATGATAACAGAAAGCGTATTATTTCCATCAATGTTTTTTAGCTCTGGAATAGCCAAGAGTCTTCTTTTTTTATTTTAACCAGGTGTTTTGAGTTTTATGGATTATGTTTTAATATTTTCAAAAAAAGTATCCCTATTCTACGACCAATTCCACAATCCGCCGAAACACATTCAATGGCAATGACGCCCAGGAAACAGCTCTCCTTCATACACCTTTACAAAGTCTACTACTGTTATGGATTGAGAAGATAATGAATTGCGTGTGCTATTACTACAAATCATTGCATTTATTGTTAATCATGCAATCATACGTTTTTATAAAAAACTTAATGTATAACTTCAAGAGAAGTGTCAAAGACGTGAAAATGTCTTATTGAATATTCAAGATCTAATGGCTCTCCACCCGTTCATTTTCCATCAGCATATTTCTCATCACAAAAAAAAAGAGAGATACAAGAATACTTTAACCTGTATTGATGAATAATGCTGTAAAACAGTGGTATTAATTATTTTTTCTTAAAGTAACTGTTCTCTGAGTTGCAATACAATTTTTCCAGGTACATGAGCAGAACGTCAATTGATAAAAAAATAACTAAAAACGCGGGAATACAATAATGAAAGTGCAGTTCCCAAATAATGTAATATATATCACCACTTCTCAGATGTATGATGTTCCTTCAATGCTTCTGGTAGACACAACAACATAGTTCAAGGAAATCATTTTTTAAAAGGCGGGGTATCACAAAATTATCTGTGCGACAGAAAGTGATCCCGGTTTACGGCAATGAAAATTTCCCCAAAAAATAGTTTAATATATTTCGTTAAAGTATTTTAGAGTTGTGTGTATTTTAACATTTAGGTAGTTGTATTTTATATAACTAGTACTTTTGCATATTGTTCATTCCCCAATGCGAAATCAAAGATTGAATAGAGCTTAGTTGATTGATTTTTTCTTGTTTCTTTCCGCGTCAACTGCTTTGGTCATTAGTTCCATAAGTGTAGGGCATGTTTTTTTTCTCTTGGGAGATAGCGGTGATCTTCCCCCGGTGGATGGCGAGATCCGGCGCCGACCTACCGTCGGCTAGTGGGATTTGCCCCTAACCAGAGGTCTGGAGAAGAATCCCATCGGACAGTTGTTCTGATCGAGAGTTTTCACAGGTTTCTGTAACAATCCAGGCGAATACCGGAGTAGAATTCTCCTCCAGACAGCGACTGAATTCGACCTAGCTGAAAAGCTAGAGTCGAAAATCCTGCCGCCGTGGGGGGTGGGAACCTAGGACCTCCCGGTCAGAGACGCTGCAGAGACATCAGTTGACGCACTGAGCTCCCGCTCCCGCTTTGAATAGAGCATCGAAACTAGAAGTGCATTGTCAAGTATTTCTTGAAGTTCTCTTTTTTGCCGTTACAGGTCCATACAGCTATTGCTGTCCTCGTCGGCGTTTATCGTGGGGCGCTCGTATCTCGCGCTCCCTTTCCCTGCGCGGGCTATTGTGCCGCGGCCTGAGGACGCCTCGGGCGCCGAGCGGCAGCTGACTTACTCCCGTCGTTATCAGTGCGTGGGCGATCGCCTCCCGCTCTCCGGAGGAACATGGCGTCGCCGCGCAGATAAGAACGCGTGCCGGCGCCGCCGTGCGCAAATTGCGCCGAGAGCAGCCGCCCACTTCACAGAGGCTCAGACTGTGAGCAGGATGGCGCAGAATAGTGCAGCGCGGTCTTAATTGTATAAACACTCAGTGAGGCTTTACATGAAAGACATTTCTTTCCTTCTTCATGTAATTTAATGTTTCAAGATTCAGAAGTTTTTATATTATTATTATTATTATTATTGTTGTTATTATTATTATTATTGCTATTATTTTAGCATTGTTATTACCATTGTTATATTATTTGCATGAAATGTATTATCATATTTATGTAATTAACTTCCATTGGGTTACATCCAATTGCAGTTTAAATACATTTATTCATTTAATAATAATGTTCATTGCCAAAGTATGAGAAAACCCCACGTAGTGTTTTGGATTTTTTAAACATCATCCCCTGCTTTTTTTTATTTAACCTTGGCAAAAACTTTAAACAATCCTTGTCGTTATTGTTCGGGATTTTCGATTTATTTATCTGCCGTAATTTCACCATTTAAAGCAAACTCAAAATACACTTTATTGAGTATTAAATACTTTTAAGTTTCTAATCCAGTTCATTAGATGTTTTACATATGAAATTCAGCAGGTGGCTCAGAATAAATGTTGGAAACTTTTAGGTCATGTAGGGTGGTCGGCAACAAGAACTTTTTGCTGATGAAGATGAAGTGGAAAAATTCATACAAAACAGTTACGCATGTGGTATTTTCTCCAGATTTTTAGCCAACTCTTTATGATAGACGTTAATTCACATGCTGGAATAGTTAACGAGAATTTATTTGGCTGCCGAAAATAAGTGTATATGGAGATATCTTCAGGGGCAAATAACCCGTTGTAGTGACAAGGTTCCAACTGACATTTCAGTCGTTTCGAATAAATTCATGTTAAGTTTCATCTATCAATATATTCAGACTTTTTCTCGTTACAGTTGTGATTGTTTCCAGTAGATTTCAGATTGAATTCGAAGATTGCAGCACGAATATGTTATGTTTGTATTAGACTTCAGATACTACCTTATCACGCTAAAAACTAATATTCTTCGATTTTGCTGAAATTGCTGAAATTTCGCCGTTTTCCTGGGAATTAACATAACTTTCTTTTTTAGGAAGTACCTTCGTTAGGGCGAGAAGGTAAAAATAAATTTCCCTCTCTTGAAACACACACATATCAATCAGATTAAAATATTGGTAATAATCAGTATATGTCCACTCTATTTAATGTTTGTCTCTGAAATTTTTCATTAACAATCACAAATGCGATTTAATTGCGAACTTCGGTTAAATATAAACCGTATTGTTGATCCAAAAGGAATGGAATTATTTATCAGTATTAACATTGTTTCGGTGGTTTCAACAGCTTTCAGAATGATGGGTACACGTAGTAAGTTGAAATAACATGGCACTGTGACAAGACAGAAATCCCGGGTTTAATTTGAATGGAATTGTACGCAGGCTCGGGACTCAAGAATATACGTTGTTAGGGCAACCAATAAACAAAGTGAAGTATTCCATGCTTAGTGTCATAGCGCTGTTCATTTGAGGAGACACGGCCTTGGGATCATTAGATGCGAAAGGTGTGGGCAGGGCATTGAAAGCCATGGTTCTGTGGGAAGGTTGAAATAATCACTCTCTGGAAATCTGCCGAACAGAACATATCGAAAGCTTTCGGTGCGGTGCAAATATTTTTTCAGCGTAGACTGGGGTATTAGTCAAATGATAGTGAGGTGGGTAACGTATATTTAGTTTGATAGCTTGGCGTTGTGCATTGTAAGAAGTCGAAGGAGTTATTCGCATTGAATTATGATTATAATGTTTGTTATAGTGATTTGGGATTTGAATTCAAATAGACTCCGTGTTTCGAAAGGATTTACAAAAGGATATATAGATGGGAAGAATTTTCAATAAGTCAGCTGAAGATAGACAGTTACGGGTATGTGTCATCACAGTCAGGGTAAGTCGCAACCGCGTATTAATTTAATAGCATTTATTGAATCCTATAAGACACCAAATAGTTGAGGATATTCCGGAAACATTTTTAACTTATTCTATTGATAGGCAAAAACACGATAATGGGGACATCGAGGACATTCCACGGATAACATCCAGACGAATCATCCGAGAAGGTCATCTGAGAAGTCATCGCAGTAAGCTTACGAACATTATTCAAAATCGTACTGGGCCTTAATGTTTGTACAGAGATTAAGTTAATCATTTTATTAATGATAAAATTTGTAAGAATGTAAGAATAAAGGTTTTTTTTTAAAAATTAATTCAATAATTGGTTTTAATCAATAGAACTTGCAGAAATTTTGTGTAAAATTACACGTCAACATGCAGCACGAAAGGAGTAAAATGTTCATCGAAATCCATGGTTAAAATTGAAAATGAAATTAATAAAGTAAAGTTTAAGATGGAGAAAATTTATGAGCTAGCAGGGCAATGGAAGAAATAATACGAATAATTAGATAAATTTCGTAACAGAGGAATTAATCTCTTCATAATATTTGTATAATTGTTTGTAAATAGTATCAAGATTTAGTAATATTGAATATCGTAAAGGAAGGGTATTTCTCAGTACCGTCGGTCAATTCTTCATTTTAATTATTGTTTGTAATGAACTCAATTATATTATTAAGTATAACTTATTAGTAAAGCCCCTCCAACGGCTTATGGACAGTGTGCTTGGTAGGAATTTCCGGGTTTGATTCCCTCCCGGGGCATAAATGAAGCTGTAAATTTCGAATATAAAGCGTCTCATTTTCTACCTGGTGTTCATAATTGAACTTTCCCAACAGAACACGTTATAACAGGGAAGCGACTTGTAATACGAGTACCAAACTTGCTAGTAATACTGTCTAGAGTATGGGATGCATGGTTTCTATGCGTCACAGCGCCACCGGCCAGTTCCAAATATAGCTACCAGATGCAATGATCAGACATAGTGCTGATGTGCCTGATATGACATGCTGGCGAAGCATATAAGGCAGTAACTGGCGAGTCACAGTGCACTTGGGTGTCCTTGGGCGTCAGCCTCTTCAAAAAAGAATGGGCCAATGCTGACCGTTAAGACACATTCACCAGGCAGAGGAACTTCATTCACATGGCCTGGCGGTGAAGATCCACAAACTCCGCAATTCTGTGTGTTCACCTCACCCGTCCGAGAAAGATCTGCTTCGTCTGTTCGTAGGATGCTCCAAGGCCAGGCCTCGTCAACTTGAATCCGTGCGAAAACATGGAGAGCGAAGTGAACATGTTATTGTACGTCCAGTGGGGCCTATATGATCTTGTAGGATACCCTTCGAGAACGGTTCGAAGAACCTTCCGTATAGTGGCCCACGAGTTGTTCAACTGTCGAGACAACGCACGCACACTGCTTGATGCGCGGGCAGCGTTGTCGCTCAGAGAAACAGCGATTTCATCAACCCCCTGTGGTTCCACCGTTCCTCAATTGATGCGAACTTCATGTTCTGCAAAGCAGGTGCAGAAAGAGGACCCTTCCGTCATTCTATCAGCCGGCGAAATTAATGAAATTAATGAAGTATATGGAAGTGTTCCACCAACTACGGGCCACGGGAAAAATCCTCGAAGAACAGGACTGGATTCAGAGGAAATGAAATTAATTAATTTAATTTAATTATAATTTACTACTGAAAATACCAATGTTAATTATATTTTTATTCTATTCTACAATTTGTATTCTCAATGTACTGATGTGTTTTCTTTTAAGTAATCCTCAAAACTTCATTGAAATTTGTGCAACAATGCCGCGATGCATATTTGAGAAGTTCGTTGTTGAGCGTCGAGATGTGGCGGCCGTCAATGAGGTAAAAAGGATTTATATACATTCGAGCTTGTGTTACACGTTTATAAATTAGCATTTTAGAGATGATCTAAAGCCTATTTGATAAGCCATACTTTTGTCCGTGTTGCGGGACATAGAACTTACACATTTTCACTGAATGAAAGATCAATTATCTACGCTTATGTCGGCATTCCGCCAGTAATACATTCCACATTATAGTCTTTCAAAAATTCAACGGGTAGAAAGCAATAAAGTTGAACGTCGATTATCTGTTTTTTATAAAAATTAGGTTCGCTTTTTGGGTAAGCATTTTTGAGGAAAATTAAACAAGGGATTTCAAAGCTTATGGATTAATTTTATATTTTTACATAATAAACACGTTGTTATTTCTCGGCTATAGAACGGTAAAGGAATCCCTTTACTATTTTAATTCTTTATTATATTAAATGAGTGTATCTACAGGCATTAGTTTATCAATTTTTTAAAAATAAAAACATTGAATCACATCATTATAAACTTTAAAGTTTTATTTTCGTACTCTTCGTTTGAGTTGTATCAGAATATAAAAAGGCGGTAATAAATTAAGATAAAATAAATCGAAGAACAATTTAAGTAATTTAATTTGTTTATTAGTATTAGAATTAGTTATTCATTAACTGTGTATGATGAAAGATAAAAGATCAAAGTTTGGCATCTCAGTAGCTATAATTCAAAAATGGAAAACGAATGTTAAAAACTGGGAAGAAATAAGTTAAAGAACAATGAAGTTGGAGTTGTAAATAATGGGATAGGCAATAGTAATAATCGCCGTTTATGGACCAACTGATGATTCTAACAAGAATCAGAAAAACAACTTTGGAAAGGAACTCAGAACCCTTCTCGACTCAATAAGTAATTGTAAGAAGCTTTGGGGGAAGAGAATAATGAAAAACCTAGGAAATGTTGGTGGAATAATAAAGTATAAACTAAGATAAAGAAGAAAAGAAGATGTTATGAAAAATGGCTTGCGACACAAAATCTGCACAACAAGGAAGAATATGTGAGTTTGAATAGAGAGTATGACATTGAAAATTGGTAAAGAAATCAAAAGATGAATGTGGGATAAAAATGTTTAGAAGTGGATGAGAACATAGTTGGGACACAGAAATCAATAATTGAAAACACGAAGGCTGAAATGGTTCGGTCACGTGAAAACGCTTGATAGCGGGGGATGGCCCCGAGAGGTTTGTGAGTAGTTTACTTTAGGCAGAAAAAAAAGAGTTAGACCCAGAGAGGAATGGCAGAATCATGTTTCTGAAGATATGCAAAGAAGAGGGCTAGAAGAAAATGATAGAAAGGTATGGAGATTAGGATGGGAGAGACGGCCGCAAGAGCTCTGAAATACTCGCAAGAAGACGAAGATATATGCCAAATGAATTGCACATAGTTTTGACGACGCTTTGCTGGCAACAGTACATTGCTCGTTTCTATATAATTTGCTGGGAATACTAGCAAATTTATTCCTGTTTGTTTAAGTTATCAAAGTAAGAAATAATTGCTGCTCCTGACTATCGAAATGAATGCCAATATGCATCACCGGCACTTTGTTTGATTTGGTTAAATTGGACGTTTTCAAGAAATAGCTGAGGTGCGTATAGCGCAGAAATCGCAAATTTCAAAATTACGCAGTTTTTACAATAATGCGAGAAATTATGTTGTGTAGAACCACTAGTTTCACATTTTTACACTTGTTACAAGCACTAATAGTAGAATTGAAATGTCTTGAAAAGTATTATTCTAGACCAAAACATTGTAGTCCTGTATGTAAATTTTTATTGAAAAGTATGGATCCATTCCCCAGGAAACCTTGCGTTTTTTTAAAAACTGCGCATTTTTTTAGCTCATTTTCACAACAATGCTTTTAGTGTCTGAGAAATTTCATTAGAAATCATTTGAAGCCCAAAAAGGAAAAAAAATACATTGTTTTTTAATATAAATAATACATGAAAATGGCGTACATGTTGTGTAATTTAGTGTATTTAGCATTACAGCAGTCCAGTAATGTTGCAAAATAAGTGACCGTCAGTTATTCTCTTCTGTAAATAGCCAATGATGATGGTACTCTGTGAGTCTCATAAAACTGATACCATCACTTTCCCAGCTGGCAAACTGTTTTTGCTTTCTTCGCAACCCTTTCACCCTCGCAAACGCACTGCTTCGACTGCCATTTTGTCTCTGACGTCTACACGCCCAGATGGATGCACATTTCGTCTACAGACTCAAAACGATGCCAAAAATCTTGACACGATCATGAAATGCCCCAGACAGTTATGGCACCCATCGGACAGCTGCTTTTTGTTCAGAGTTTTATACAGGACATTCCATGCCCGTGCATATGAAACGTTTACAGTATTAGAAATCACGCGCACTGCCACCCGACGGTGTCCCATTACAATATCGTGGATTTTATGCACCATTTCTCGAAAACTAGCCTCAACCGGGCGCCCCAAACGTTCTGCATCTTCATTGCTCGTACGGCCAAGTTTATATTCATTAAACCGGTAATAAATAGTCTTAAGTACTGGTGCAGAATCCACATGAACTTTTTCAGTTCAGATTGTATCGGGATCGCAGACCACTTCTTGAAATAGAAAGTTTTTCACCGCACGAAACTTGTCTTTCTCCATTTTTGCACTCTTTGTTCCCACAGTCAATTAAGATCCTCCAACAAAGAGATGCGCATTGCATTTGTTTTTAAATTTAAACAGACCCGTTTCAACAATCACTCGAGGCGACAATGGCTCCAGATAATAAATTTCCTAAGTTTTCTTGGAAATTGACGAGATGTATCAATCCTCCTAGGTGGTACACTGTGAAAGCCCAGCCCCGACCTCCGAGTGGAAGTCAGCATGCGCTCCTGAGCCACTCGCGGGGCCAAAACCAGGAGAACAATCGCGAAACGCCAATCCTGGCGCGTCGTCCCGCATTGAAGCGCGCCGGCGCGGCGGCGTCGCAAGTGACAGGTGAAGGCTGCGGCACGTTCTCGCGATTAGCCCGGAAGCGGGCCCCGCCCCCGCGCAAAGCACAAAGGCTGCCCCGGCTCCCCCGCCGCCGCCCCCGCCGCCCCCGCCGCCCCTGCCAGAAAGCAATTTGCGGAGGCGCCGGCAGGGGGCAGACGTTCCACCTCGCGTTTAACTCCCAGCTCAATATAAACGCCGATAATGCGACTTTGAAGGAGACAATCTCCTGTTGACGCAAACAAATTGGCAAAGTTTGGCTTCGGAGCTGGAATACGGGACAAAATGCTACGATGCTCAGTTGTATTCAAAATTTCATGCATACTCATTAATTTGCTTTTGTGCTGCTTAAAATTTCATTAATTATTAAGTAAGGCGGACGTTTTAGAGCGTTTTCATGCAGGAAGAGGACGTTACATTTACACATGCAGGGTCCCTCGAGCAACTTTCGTTGTCGCGTCTCCCACTAGACAAGAGCAACGAAGCAGTCGTTCCCTCACTCGCGGCTCACGTATTCAAATATTATTTTTATTCCCTTCCTAGAATTTTTGTTATTTTCTGTAATTCAAATATCAGAGTAACAACAGAGTACTCTAATATAGAGGAATAACTAACTGTCCACGGGACTGAAAATGAGTTTTCGTGCCAAAGTCGTCAAATGATGCAATGATTTCTCGTGCCATCAAAACAGTGTTACATGAACTCAATAGTGGTGGTTGGTAATTACTAAGTCTCCGTACATAATGGAAGGGAGGTTAGCACTCTGGCTTCCAAACAAACGAGGTCTGAGGTGCGGGGGGAGGGGTGAGACACGACTTCAGGGGGGATGGTGTTCTAGTGGAAAAGGGGGTTATGGGGTTGTGGATAAAATAAGTTTTATTATACTTTTAAATAGAAATTTACTTTTTATATCGAGAAAATTTGTGTTCTTTCCATCGAAGCTTACAATCTAAGGTCATGTCAAGGTATTTACCTGTATTTCCATATGGTACCATGTGGTTGTTCATATAAATTGGATTTCTTTTAGTAGGGTTGTTTGTAAAGGTCATATGAATTACTTTCATATGATTTGATATTCCTATCATATGTCCAATTTTGTATATACGTATTAGCAGATTGCAGTAGGGTTGCTTCTTCATCACTTTTCCCTTTTCCTAAAATTGCAGTGTCATCGGCAAAGGTTCCTATGGCACTATTTTCTGGTTTGGAGAAATCAGGTACAGTATTGGCTCCAGAACACTTCCTTGGGGTACCCTTGACTTAATCGACGACTCCTTCCAAACATTGCACATCAAAGACACCGCGCAATATCACCCGCTAATGGACTGCACTCGTCGTAGAATAAATAAAAACGTAGAAAAGAGGTTAGGAATCTGGTGTGGTTTACTCGATTAACAAAAAATGTATCAATTTGTTTACTAATCTTTCGTGACTTGCCACTTTGGGTGTTAATGTATTCAAATACTGGCATTAACCTTGTTTCAAATGCATTTTCTTATCGACGAGTGACAAATGACGAGCCCTCCGCGCAAACGACGAGAGAAGCCGATGCGTTTCTTGCGCAGCGCTCGGAAGGGACGGCGTCGTTCCAGCAAACGACCGGGCGACGCCTGAGCAAATCCCGGACCGAAACAAAGGTCGCGCGATACGCGAAGGCGCCCTCGAGAACGGAGGCGTCGGCGCCAAACGCCCGCACCGCACCCATTGCGCATGCGCACACCGGCGCGCGCCAAGCGGCCGCCAGCAACAATTACACGCAGCTGCGTCGCCGCGCCTTGCCGTGCCGTGCCGGGCCGGGCCTCCGCCATTTGAAATGCAAATCTGCCGAGTGAGATCTCCCGGTGGCAGATGCGGCGCGGAGGCTCCACTTAGTGAAAGGGCTGTTTTACAGGGCGGAAATCGGGCCGCACAAGAGCAAAGGAAAGACGTCCGGAAGAAGGCCGGAAGCGCCGAGGTGGTAATAACGTGGTCACGGAATTTTCATTCCTCCAAATAGTACCGTGGAAAATCTTGGTCTAAACATGGATACTAAACTGAACTAGAACCAACACATTAATAGTAAAATACAGCAAGCAAAAAATAAGATACACCAACTAAAACCCACTATTAATCGATCTTCACACCTCCCACTCCCAACCGCCAAATCCATCAATAAAAGTATCATTAGACCACTCCTCCTTTACGCCAGTCCGGTTTGAATCTCCGCTTCAAAAACTAACCTAAACAAGCTCCAAATAGTCCAAAATAATTTTCTTATAACTATCACAAATGCTCCTTGGTTTGTCACAAATACACAGCTCCATAAAGAATTCCAAATTGACTCCATACAACACCATATGACATATCTCTCAACCCAGTTCTATCACTCCATACCTCAAATTCCACATCTAGACAATTTCGAACTTCGTGAAACTCCTCATAGAACCAGAATCAAAAATAGATATCCATACCAAGCATTCCTCGTTCAATTTTCCGAAATATAATGTTTTTAGAGGTGTCTGGAGAAGATTTCTCGCATAAATTAGTTTGGAGTTTAATTTTAGGTAAATTAGAATGTAAACCATTAAATACATATGTAAAGTGTATTGTGTACTGAACTTTGTATGCTCTGTAAAACAAATTTAATAAAAAAAGAGAATTCTTATTTCTTATCACTCATGCGAGGACAGTGGAGCTGACCTTCGCTGTTCGTTGAAGGAACACTGATCAGCGTTGAATCATTTCTTCGGACATATTTTTTCGCCTCGTTTGTCAAAATTTTTCTTGTGCCTCAAAGGCTCACTTTCTCTAATAGCTACGCAAAATAACAATTTTCGAACAGTCTAACAGATATTCAGTTCTTAATTTTTACGAAGAGAAGGAATATGAACAAACAAAATATCATGTGATATAAATCTATAACACTCATTGCACAACATTCGACCCAAGTTTTGGCCTGTTCATTTTTACTTTCTCCCTACCACTTACGCAGTAGAAAGATATGTAATGCAGCGCTAAAAAACGGCGAATTTTTGGTAGAAAAACTCTTTATTACAGGGCCCTGCTACGAACAAGAAGATAAATCTAGTGACTAAATGTAGAAAAAAACTAAACTGACTACACGTGGTGTTCTTCAAAAGCCAGGTTTCTCCAAAACTGACATTCCCCAATCGATATGGCTGATGTCGTGGCTTCTTGAATTTAACCCCGTCATTTTAATTTTGGGGGTAATTTACATGAAGCCCCTGGGACATATTCAAATTTTTTTAAAAGGACTTTATCGTTTTTATTAAATTTATTGTTGGACAGGGTAAAGAACGTTCAAGAGAATGGTGTAGACCTCATGTGCGTGAAAAACTCTTCTTAATAGTCTTCGAAAATTGCTATAATTTAAAAAAAATTCGCGTCTTCCAACAACCAGAATTGTGAAGATGGTGATAATTTCTCTAAATATATGGTCTGTTCCTTAAAGATAGATTTTGAAGTAAATTATGTAAAGTTTTTGGAAATTTGAGTATTTTCGCGAAAGTTTGCGGGAAATTACGGGCGAGAAAGTACGTGCTCTTTTAGTACCACTAGTTTTATAACGTATTCTTGTTTTATCTGTTATCAATTGTCGTGTGACACCTGGTATCTAAGAGACATGATTAAATTAATTGTTTTATAATATGTAATAGGCAATATATTGATTTTGTCGAACATATCTAAATGTAGTACGACGTTCAAACGGGGGTTAATTTTTCAAAATAAAAAATCCAAATTAATGTGCATTGTAATTATATTGTAGAACAAATGTGAAAAGAACTGAGAACGTGATTTTGCTCTACTTTGTGTCACGATGTTTTGTTATATTTCTTGATAAAAACGAAGAAACCATAATTATGAGTGGAATGAACCCTAGAAGGCTGTCGCGAATAACAAACATCGCGACAGGCAAACTTATGCACCATCTACATCAGAATTTTGTGTTCGCAAAGTTTTCCAAAAATAAATCCCTGAGAGTAGCATCCATTTTGAGATAACGCCCGTGTAAATTTCCGGACAGCGTCTGAGCAGCGTCTGTCAAAGTCCCCCCAACCTCCTTCCCCGCCCCAGCCACCACCTTCGCCCTTATCCCCACCCCACCCCGCCACGCCCCGCCACGCTCCGCCACGCCACGCCCATACCGGCCCATACCCGCCCCGCCCCGCTCCTCCCCGCCCCT
The DNA here is from genome assembly GCA_964035755.1 of Teleogryllus oceanicus. Classification (NCBI taxonomy): domain Eukaryota; kingdom Metazoa; phylum Arthropoda; class Insecta; order Orthoptera; family Gryllidae; genus Teleogryllus; species Teleogryllus oceanicus. The sequence continues at coordinate 3,974,804 of CAXIVR010000007.1, forward strand.
CCCCTCCCCGCCCCACCCCGCCCCTCCCCTTCCCACCCCGCCCCGCCCCGCTCCCCCCGCCCCGCCCCGCCCCGCCACGCCCCCGCCGCCCGCCGCCCGCCGCCCCGCTCCGCCTCGCCCCACGTGCCCGCGCGGGGCCCCGGCTCTTGATTGGCCCCCTGTGAGCGCGTCCGCGGCGCAATCTTTCGCGATTATTCGTGCGACGCTGAGCGGCGCATCGGCAATCTCCTCCCAAGTTGCGATGCGGGCGGGCGCCGCTATGAATTACGCTGGCGCGCAGCTGCCGTCATTTAACAGGGTTAAAGAGGACTTGCACCGCGGCGCGTCATACACGTGCCCCACACGATTAGCGGCCGCATCACAAATGACTTCGTCAATTTTTCTGAACCACTATTTTGATTTTCAGTGCATTCATTCAAATTGTCAAAGCGATGTGTAGTAAGTGCTAAAGTATAAAAAGGAGAATGATAGCTACACCAATGAGACTGCTTTAAAATATGACCCACACACTTTGTGCCGATAAAATGCCGGTTTATATTTAACTCGTCTAAAGCTATAACAATGTTTTGTAGGCTGCTAATTCCGGGAGATTCTCATTATGTACCATATACTACTCGCATTTTATTAGTATTTATTTGCTTTATATGAACACACCGGAAGAGAAAAAGTGAAGGCTCTCATATAGAACGTTAAAACCACAGTTTAGATCACAATGAAAATATATTCTTTTGTTTAGTCAATGTTGAGAATTTAGAAAAAGTAGCGGAGATTTCTTCTTCTTCTTCTTCTTCTTCTTCTTCTTCTTCTTCATTTCTCTATGTTGTGAAAATTTAGTTGCAAACAAACTTGTTGTAGAAGAGAGATTTTCACAGAGGATGAAGTATGTTGCTCATGCTCCATTAAATTAGAAAAAGCATTTGAAAAACGAAATAAGTAATTGATATTTGAAGAAAGATGTTTATTGCAGGGTCAAATTCCTTCCACGTTAACTGAAAGTGTTAATTTTTGAGGAACGTCATAAAAGTCGGAGTCGAAAGCGTTGCTCAACGCGACCGGCCGTCAGCTCTACCGCCCACATCATTTAAGATGAACCTCGTGAACAGATGTGGATACAAAGGGAATTTCAGTTATGACTCCTCATATATATTTTTGAAATAATATTTTTTAATGGTGAGCTTGGAATAAACAATGTAAGAATATATTATTGATAAAAATAGTTCTTTGGATGGGATACAACTACATGATACTAATCTTCGAATAAATTGAGTAAAAATCAAAAACATTGTTTTCGGGGAGGACCATCGCCCTGGGACTCGTTCATTTCTTGATTTTTTGATTGATTGATTTTTTCATGTTTCCAGGCACGTCAACTGCTTTGGTCATTAGTCCCGTTTGTGTAGTGCATGTTTTTTTCTCGGGAGATGGCGGTCATCTTCCCCCGCCTGATGGCGAGATCCGGCGCCGACCTGTCTTCGGCTAGCGGGGTTTCCTTTAACCAGGGCTCTCCCACCAGCGGGGCACCGCCCCAGTCGGGACAAGCTCTAACCTCCCGACCGGTCTCCCGGAATATGTGGTAGTGTGGTGCATGTTAGTGTAAGTGTGCGTGTAAGAGGAGAGGATAGGACAAGGAAGAGGAAGGACAGATCGCGCGCTGTCCGTGGCCCGTTTTGTAGGGTATTGCTCTGGCATTCGCCTAGTGTTGATCGGAGAAACGACGGAAAACTACCGATCAGAGCAGCCAGCCGCTAGAATTCTCCTCCAGGCGGCGACCGAATTCGACCTAGCTGAAAAGCTAGTGTCGAAAATCCTGCCACCATCAGGACTCGAACCTAGGACCTCCCGGACAGAAGAACTGCAGTGACATCAGTTGATGCACTGAGCTACCGCTACCGGTTCATTTCTTGATGTGCCTGAGAATCGTCCAATAAAGGAAGCAGGGGTAATAGCAGGAGGGGGCGAATATGGGTTCAACGATTTGCTGACAATTTGTGTGTTGTAGTTGCAAGCGAAGGGAAACTAAAATGAACGGGCGGAGACAAGTAATAGAAGAACATCTATGAATGCCGAGCTTCATAGACCAAACTATCAAAGGTGCAGAAATATATATTTTTATATTTAGGCAGTACACCATGAATGCATTCGGTGAAATTACATAGCAATCAATGCAAAGATTGCAGGTCTACAGTTATATTAAAAAATGGCGAAATTATTGCGCAGCCAAACATATTCACAATTCAGAGAAAAAAGTTTAAATCCTATTATGCTTTAAAACATGAAGTCGAAACGTAGATTTAGAAAAGAAAAGAAAATTGAGAACATTTGAAACGAAAAACATTGGGAGTAATCGGACGAGACCTTGTAAAGATGTGAAAATTTATAAAAATCGAAGGAGGAAAAGTAGCCACTGCAGTTGAGAGAAACAATAAAACATCACCGCAAATGACATTTTGAGAGGAAAGAGCTGGATTGTAAAGGAAGTCGTAGAGTGATGTATTGCTGAAAAAAGAGACTGGAAAGAATCCAAATATTGTGTAAGATGAAAAGAGTATTTGAGAGGACTAAAAAAGCAAATCCATGGACAGATAAACATAGAGATTGCTTGAATTTGCTCAAAGAACAGGAAACCTATGAAGTTTTCGTAAAGATTTATATCATAGCTTAGCATTTTACACAGCATTCAGCATGTTTGTCAAATCTCGGGATATAATTCATAACTGTCAAGATACAAAGAAAAGGATAAAGATGTGAAAAATGGATACAGAAATTAAACAAAGAGGGTTCGGTAAAATCTGTAAATAAACTAAAAGTATACTGTGTCTCCTATAAATAATAAAATTATATATTTTATCTTCTTATGAAACATAAAATTCGTGAAACTACAATGGTATTCTGAAGAATATTTTAATAATAATAATAATAATATTATTATTATTATTATTATTATTATTATTCCTCTACTTCACAGCTAAATTTATTATGAGTCGGTTGATTATAAAATCTACTCCAGGTTATAACCAGCTTCCTATGGAACAGATCTAGGGACTGTCGGAGCCTCTACAATACTTTGGGCTAAATATGGGCTGTTCTAAATAAAGCAATAACTTACACTTTCCTGTCTTTTGAATTACCTTGGAGTTAAGCCAAGTTCTTAGATGAATTTCGCCGAACAAATTGCGGAGTTGCGACAACTATCGTGATGACCTATGCGTTTACGCCTCACATTAGGCTCATCTCAATTTCCAAACTCTTGCATTTTAAGACGTTTGAATCGCACGACACAGCAACGACACAGCACGACACAGCAATAAGAATATCTGGTTTGTTTGCCACAATCGTGCGATCAGTTTGAATTTGTCGGTGGTACAGCGTGGTACACAGTCCAACAGACATCACCGCTTTTGTGAGTCTTCTTACTTCTTAGAACCCGAGCATGCAGATCTGCACAGTTGAGGTAACTACACATCCTGTCGTGTCTTTTCAAATATTCGATCTTTACGAGAACTAGGCAAGTTAAGATAATACGATCAATGGTCTCTACTTGTTCCTGGCAGATGAGACAATTATTACCTTGGTTAATTTTGATAACCACTTTTATCATAATGTATTATATTATATCATAGTGCCTGATCTTGGTCAGTTATTACAACTGCTTCGAATTTTGGCGATATTCTATCCCTTTTAAGCCACTTCAATGATTGATGTTTATTGATTTGCACCTTGTGAATGTTCTTTATATATTTTTCATGGAGTGGTTTGGCTCTGAATGATTTATTTAATATTTTTGTCTCACATTTCATGTTAAGTATAATTAGAAGTTCACTGGCTGTATAGCTCTGCGTTAATCTCAATATTTCTTGTTACACTTACAATGCTTTTGTTTCCCATTCATCGGTCAGATTTCATGACCTGCCTCATTAGTACGTCATCGGGATAGCTGACTACAATTTTTTTCTATCCCGACTATTGCATTGTGCCAGGAGGCTTCTAGTCCTTCCTTACGTGACACATACAGGAAAAGTACATCAGCTCGAGGGTGGGCGACATGATGCATTGTAAGCAGTTTCCTGGTTTTCCAGTCCACTAGTACGAAATTGGACTCTGCTACAAATACCGCCAAAATACCTATTACAGATATTTTATTCCTTGAGTTCAGAGCGTTCTGCAGCACAGGTCTCGCTCTTCTGTAACACTCCCTGCGAATTCTCTCTTTATTGTGTCGTCCGAGATGTATTCGCATTATTCAATGCCCAAATATTTTTAAGTTTTTTCCCACTCAAGATCTTGAATCACAGTGTGCATATCAATTCTAATGCTCTCTAACGTTGTCACTTTGCATCTCTTTAAATTGATTTTTGCACACTTGTTGAGATAAAACTTCATTCAGATGTCATTGCTAAAACCATTCACGACAGGCAGCATTTGGGAGAGAATCAATTCGTATTTAGGAAATATTTTACGATCATCTATGTAAAACAAATGTGATATAAGTCTTTCATCTCCATGGAGCTTGCAACTGAAATCTGTGTGCGACAATTGTCTAGAAAGTGGGATAAGACAAAACATCAGAGGGGATAGCAAAACTCGTTGAAAAATTCGCCTGTTAATCTGAATACTTCCTGTTTCTACTACTTTCTTTCTGCTATGTATTAGTAACTTGGTTCTGAGATTTCCTTACAGTCTTAGGAACCTTTACAATATCCTTTCTGTTCAACTGGCAACATATAGTTCTTCTCTTGGTGTCTGAAAATTTTGTTAGCTATGGAAGCAATTATAATTTTGTCCGTACATTATTATCCAACAAGTGGTTGACCTGCAGATCTTCGCCAAAGAACTCTGTGTCCCACTTTGGGTATCAAATACGTGATGCCGCGTATTAGCCATTTCGGGAGGTTCTTTGGATTATCTAAAATTTTGTTAACAGCCTTTGCAAGATAAGAATGTAACGCAGTTAATTCCTTCATACAATATATCTGTATTTCATCAGTCCCGGGGGATTTCCAGTTTACCATGTTCTTAATTGCTTCTAAGATGTCCTCTTCCAAGAATTCGTGAACATGTTGCTCTGTTTCCACAGCAGCATCGACTTAAGATTGAAACCAAGATGCTTCTTTGATGTAGGATCTGCTTTCTTCCCTTATTCCTGCTCAAAATGTTTCGACGTCCACTTTTGCCATTCTGTTTCTAAGTCTCTTCGCGTCTGTTTCAAACAACCTACAACCTATTCTTTACATGAAAATCTTCTCAACATTTGCAACGTCTAATTCATTCAGCCCATACTTAGATTTTCTCTTTTAGCTTCTCAGTTACCATTAATCTTGTTGTGGTATTTCATTTTCAATTTCGTATTTTTGATCAACATGGAGTATTTTTCGCTGAACTTTAGAGCTGTGCGTTGCTTTGGAAGATAACTCGTCTAAGAGTGATATTTCACGCCGCGTGTCGGCTATGCGTTTCATAATTCTGTTCGCCATGAGAGTACGGAGTTGTTTACTCTGGTTGCAGGCACGTCGGTGTTCTTGGATAGCCCCAAAATTATCTGAGATACCAGGTACCCAGTTGTATACACGATATGATTGATAACAGTAATATCTACATCTCTACCTGGGCTCTGTCCAACCTCGTTTAAGACAGAATTTTCAGTATGTATCTCTAGCTTTACAATTTTCGTATATTCTCCTCAATGATGCACGACATTTGAATGAAAGTAAACGAACTCGTTCTATTTCGTGTCGAAGGAGGTTCCACATCTTGTCCTCATCGTGGACATGGGGTCATCGTTTACATGGATACTAAGTGGTTTCAAATGTTCGTCATGTGGATAGTTCGATCAAATAACATTCTCCGCATTTCTCTGAATGTCTGCATCATGTTCTACTGTGAATTTTTCACTGCTGAGTATGTTGAGTGGCAAGCTTCTTTGAGTCTAGGGTAGGTCTCATATCTGGGTTACGCTCTCTCTATATGCTAAAAACTTCTGTTTCTGAGCCCCAATTCTTCGCTTTTGCGTAGTAAAAGCACCACGTCTTCTGTAATTCCCCCCGTGTCCATCTCTGACCGTGACTTCGAGCTATTGTTGAGTCTGTGTCCCTGGGACTAACATCCGTTTGAAAGCCAGACTTAGACAAGGCGACATGATCTGGGTTTCTGAGCAGGCATGGGGCATTTGTAGAACATGGCATATTAAAATTCATTAAATTTCTTGTAATATATATCTTGTTCATTGGTTTTAGGTGAAGTTTCGCAGGAAGCAATTTCGAGCTCACAGATTACACTTAACCCAGGATATTTCCTATTATCCGTTACTGCGACCCACAATGGCCTCGGAACATCTCCTAGCAGAGCCCAGCAAGGGTCCTTCAGATCTTTGCTGGCTAACGCAAGGTTCGGGCCTCCTCTGTAGTCAGTGGCCTGGTGTGCCAACTAAGTTTCTCTCCTGTGCTCTTCATGGGCCGATAACAAGAAGCCCAAAAAGTTCATGACTCTTCCCTCTCTACTTATTTCCCACACTCCTCTGGAGTACTTTGTCAGTTACTTCACCTTGAAACTATTCAGCATGGCAGGTCCTACCAGTAGCTGGGCTACCGCCGACATATTTCTCAGGCTCGTGGGGTTATTCAAGCTCCACCAATAACTGCAAGGTCATGTATTCCTTAGGTGGAATTGTTGTTGTCATTATTATTATAATTATTATCATTAATAATTATTTGTTTGTATTATTACGTTAAAACAGGAAAATTCTCAGTACAAAATATACATACCGATATGTATATTTTTATCATTACCGACACTAATGCTTCATTGCTGTTTCAAGTGATTACACTGAAACTAGTGTGTCAAGTTTCAAGTGATTACACTTGAAACTAGTGTGTGAAGTTTCCTGTAACTGTACTGTAAGTAAGTATGCTCCATTATTAGGTCAATCAAAGAAAAATAATGTGATATATGTGTTACCGTAGTTACAATTATATTTTCCTGATATAAAACTTATTACTCAATAAATATTCAGGATTCACTAAATATTCAAAAATTGTTAGTAACTTTATACTCTTTTGTAACTACTATATGTCTTCCTTTTCAGTTAATTGAATTTTATTTTTTAAATACACTATACTGAAATTATACATGTGTTATATATTGTAACAGTTGGAATGATCAATGAGTTAACGTTATCGTGTCGGTATCGCATCCAGATAGGTAGTTTCACCCTTCACATTTAATTCACCTTGCTTTTTCATGTTGCTTTTAACATAGAAGCAAGTACATTGTTGACTTTCAGATTCAATACTCCACAATTCGGAAGAATATTTTTATTTTTAAAAGAATATCCGATTCGACGGTCGATGTATCGGATAAATTCCGAGCATTCCATTCTGGCGGGAAGCGCCATATTGGATTTCCTAGAGGAATTCCGGCGCTCCAGAGCTTTCTAATCCCGCCGCGCGAAGCGCTGCCGATCAACGCACGCAAATGGGAAATCAGTACAATTCATTTGTTCGCCTAGCAATGTTAAGGGCTGATGGTACATATTGGCTTGGTTTTAGCTTCAAATTTTCCCATAATATTTTATCATTGAATTGAACCCAAAGATACTATTTTTTTCCCAGCAATTGTAGGTTATATCTTATAACAATTATAATGTAATCAAAGTTTCGTGTATTAATAAATATGTTTTTTTTTCGTTTAGTTGACTAAATATTAATAAATTAATATTTGTTTCTCACTATAATATAATATCCTCACTATAATATAATACACTCCTATAATATTTACATCTCAGCAGTATCTTACCCTGCTAACTAACCCTGCTAAACCGGAGACCTTTGCCCTTTACGGGATGTTATGGGCTAATAATAATAATAATAATAATAATAATAATAATAATAATAATAATAATAATAATAATAATAATAATAATATATAGTATCTTACCCAAGACTCATCCCCACATACATCTAGTTCTCTTCCATCCTACGAAACCCCTTCGGTCCCAATTACCTTATCCCCCGAACCTAATCCTTGTACTTCCTCTCCCATTATTCATTCCCCTACATCTGTAACCCCTCCTTCCTGACCTTCTAACACTGCTGGGACACGATACTTCCTTCGACCACGCACTCGAGGTAAAAATGAGATAAATAAATAGTAACTAGTCAGATGCAGCAAAAAAGCATCCGTGTAGGTACTACATGCAAAAGATTCAAATAATGCATCATAATGTGCAATCTCTTTCAAAATTGAATTTATCGAGGCAGCATTACAGTGTGATCTGAGTCAAAAAGATGTTCTTTGCTTTACAGAACTCTGGTTATCTCATAATGATCTAAACACACTCCTAATTCCTTGTTTTTACCTTGTAGGATCTTCCTGTAGAGCGAGGGATTCAAATAAGAGCACTGCTTACGGAGGTTCGTGTATTTACGTAAGAAATAATATTGATTCTTCCTTCTTGTTTAAAATTCAATTTATATGCAGTTGAAAAAGTTTTTAAAATAACAGTCGTACATCTTACTACGCTCAAAATATCTTACCTTGCATCTATTGACCTCCAACAAAGCGAGCTTTAGACTGTTTCAATTTCTTAGAAAATCTAGAGATAACTCTGAACGAAATTAGTAATCTCTCTTTTAAATTCATTGTTGTATGTGGAGATTTCAATATTGATTTTCTGAGTGAATCTCACGAAAAAGAGCAGTTTCTCAATTTAATTCATTCTTTTAATTTAGATATTACAGTGAACGTACCTACACGGAATACTGTTAAATCACAAACAGCAATAGATCAAATTATAATTAACAAAACCACAACTAGATATGAAATAATAACGAATAATCTAGGTTAGAGTGACCACAATGACCACAATAACTAGTAACATGAATACTGTCACAATAAGTAAAACACACATGTACAGAGCATTTATGGAGTTCGTACTAAAGTTAACATTAAATTATTTACGGACTACTTGCTGAAAGAATCATGGGAGGCAATTTATAACGCTATTGACACAAATGAAAAATATAATTTATTTTCCCAAAGCTTTCATTTCTCTTTAACACGTGCTTTAGCATTAAAAAGATAAAATTAAACATTTCACGAAAAAGTAATACTTGGATCACACAAGGAATTAGAACATCGTGTAAAAATAAACATACGCTCCACTTTATTTCTAAACATCATAACGTATCACCCGGTTTCCATGTCTACTTTCGAGATTATTAAAGAATTTTAAGGAAAATAATAGCTCAGGCAAAAATAATGAAAAATAATTAGGATATTTCGAACGCTAGAAACAAAACTAAAGCAATGTGGAGGATGGTAAAAAATACGACCACGTCATCACGACATTTTGTAGAGAATGTTGTTTTAAAGGATAATGAAAGAGAAACAAGTAATCCAGAAAAAATTGCGAATATCTTCAACCAACACTTTTCTAGAATTGCGGTTGATCTCACGAAGGGACTAAAACCACAAAATTCAACATGAAATGCTTCCCAAAAGAATTTCGGCACTATGTTTATTTACGAAACTTCTAACAAAATCCTGAGAATAGTCATTAAACTAAAAAATAAATATTCATCTGGTTTAGATGAATTTCCATATTGTTTATTAAAAACGTGTGCACCTGCCATTATACACCCATTAACTCACATTTTGGATGCTTCCTTGTGCACAGGAATATTTCCAAATATTTTCAAAACAGCAAAAATTAAGCCACTTTGTAAAACAGGAAACAAAAATGAAATTCAAAATTGCCGGCCAATTTCTCTTTTGTCAGTTTTTTCAAAAATATTAGAGAGGCTTTTCTATACGCAAATGGAAACTTTTCTCAGGAAAAATCAAGCGTTTTTAGACTCACAACACGGTTTCAGGGAATCAAAATCTAGGGAAACTGCCATTTTTTCTTTCCTTAAAGATGTTGCTTCATCAATGGACCAAAATGAAGAACCCATTGGGATATTTTAGATGTTTCGAAAGCTTTTGACGTTATTAACCATAACATCTTGCTCTCAAAATTACCTTCTTATGGAATTCGTGGTACTGCCCTAGATTGGATAACCTCGTACCTTAAACATCGATCTCAAAGAGTAAAAATACCGTACTGGCACGAAAGGACATTATTTACTTATCTTTCCAATTCTTTGCCAATTGAACATGGGGTCCCACAAGGTTCGATCTTAGAGCCTATCCTCTTTTTGTGTTGTACGTAAAAGATATGCCTTCATCTATTAAAAAAGGAATAATAGTTCTGTTTGCCAATGACACGAATGTTCTTTGCAAAAAGAAACAATAAATAGTACAATTTCAGAAGTTTCAAATTGGTTTTGTAATAACAAATTAATGGTTAACGAAGGAAAAACTGTCTCAATGCAATTTTGCATTTCAAATCGGCAATCGTATGCCCCATTGGAAATGAACAATATGCAATTAGCTGATGTTAAGGTAACAAAATTTCTACGTCTCTCAATTCAACCAAACCTCAAATGGAATGTACATATAACAGAATTAAACACTCAATTAAGCTCATGATGTTATGCATGCAGAATTCTTCCTAATTCTGTCAGCCTTTATGCAGCTCGTTGCGTGTATTTTGCAAATGTACATTCCCGCCTGAGATATGGTATAATATTCTGGGGAAGCTCATCCTTTAGTGCCCAGACATTTAGATTGCAAAAGAATATTATCCGAATAATGACAAAAATCCCATCCACGTGATCCGTGCAAGCCTCTTTTCAATGAACTTGGAATCTTACCATTGCCTTGCCTATTTTTTATGAGTCTGTAGTATTTGTCAAAACTGATTTACTTAACGGTGGGAACATATTTTCATGTAATACTGATATTAATAGTTACAACACTCGACGTAGATATCATGTTCATCAAGTGTCAGTATCAACAGCTCACTACAAGAAAATCCACATACAATACATGTACGTTTCTTTACAATGCATTGCCAGATGAAATTAAACAATTAAAATTGCTACACAAATTTAAGTTAAAAGTAAAATCTTTTCTGCTGTAAAACTGTTTCTATACAGTTAGAGACTATACTGATCGTCAAAAAGAAAAATAATGTTTACTTTAACACAACCAAGATATAGTATAATGAATTAGATTACTTTTGCATTGTGTAATTTTGAAAAACTGAATGTCTGTAACAAGTAATGTATTTCAGCTTCCGGGTCAATGACCCCCATCTCGATCAGTTTTTGTCCAGTTTCCCTATCCATTGAGCAAATGATGAGATGGCCCCTTGATTTGCTTCTGGGCGTAAATGTAGCTTCACTATGCGCACGTTTTGTTGAACATTCCTTTTGCTTGTAGTAGAGCTTAGGGTGAGTTTCTATTTTGTTAACAATACAGAAAAATCAAATCTGTTCGAAAATATCTAATTTTTGAAATGTTAATCTCTCGTTTTTTAAATTTATTATTATTATTATTATTATTATTATTATTATTATTATTATTATTATTACTATTATTTTTCATCTTTCAACTATTAATAGTTAAATTGTTGGGAAGGGATTCTGAAACTCAAGAAAGGGTGCGCAGATTATTTTCTCCCCCATACGTCACATACAGTATTTGACTGTTTTTGACTAAATAAATAAAAAAATATTCATAAACTCTATGAAAATCGTCGATTATCTCTAAGTAAATAGTATGTGAGCAATTAAAATTCCACAGTGCAATTAAAACTGCACAACTACCCATCAGAATTCAGAAAAGAATCAAAATCGTTTAATTAAGACATCATAACACAGACGTGGTTAAAATATTTCCAGTCGGCCATGAAATGATGAATAAAAATGTACGTCACAGATTACGTACCTACATATAAACAAGGAATGAATAAAACTAAAAACAGGATTCCGGAGTTACTACATCTTTTCTTTGTTAATTTGAAACTGGATTACACTTTGAATGAAATTTGAATGACAAAACGGACATTATTTAAATACTTGTTTTATTTTGCACGATAATGCAATTGCTCGCGTGGGGGTTTACTGCAGGATATTGCGTTTTTGGTAATCCTGCCTGAAAATTGCACATTTTGGGATTTTAATGAACGGATGTGCAAGATTCATAATTTTATTGGATATAATATGTTTTGTTTTATCCACTTGTTTTAATTTATCTCTTTTAAAGGTTTCATTTAAGAAAACAGCAGTGCATTCCGGTGATCTGTGCAACACGAGTGACGTTAAATATGTATCAATTCTGCATTTGTTGCCCTACGAACTGAACGTCTGAAGCTTTTGTTATGACTATTTTCTAATTAAAATTTCGGGGTTATTGCAGCAGGGGTAGATCCGCGGCCCTTGGTTGCGCCTCTCAGTAAACGATATTGTGGCTTCATACGGGTGTAATCAGTACTCAGACGAGCGTGGGTTGTAATAACAGCAGGTTTATTCACAATTTAGACCATAGTCACAAATAACCATTGCACTGTATACAATTAACCAACTAAATAGACCCCACTGCTAGGAGAGATATTCACAACGGCTACCACACCGCAACATACTACCTAATGTTTCGCCGTGCGTAGTACCACCTGCCCTGAGACCGACTACATGTCTCACTAGTCACGACAATAACTGCCGGCTTCTTGCGCCGCGTGCACGTTCGCACCTCTCACGGACGACCTATGCTGTTGCTGCCAGGATCACAAAGAAGAAGGAGCTATTGTTCTCACGGCCCTTAAATAGCCCTCGCGACGCTGCCCGCCGCCTCCATTGCCTCCGCCCTAAAGATGCGCACACCCAGTCAGAAAAACCCCGTGCGTCATAGCTTCTGCCTTTGTCTACGCATCCAGTGCACACCACGCGCCACGTGCCCACGCTGTTTTAGCGACACGACGCTACAATATATTCGGGATCCCAATCGGATCGCATATCTGTTTTGCCAGTCTTCGCAGCACTTTCCAACACGAGGTGCCATGTGCACTTTTGACCTTACGTTCGGGCGCGAAGCTTAGCGACAAGCTGCGCTGCATTTCATTCGTATTCATCGAATTTCTGGGACAGACGTTTTCCTGCGAGGTACAAGAGAGAATGAACACAGTTTTTGACCCCTTTAGTAACGTGAACACATACGTCAGAGTGAGGCTCGACACACAGACAAGTATAGATGTAGAACGATGTTTTTCCTGTTTGAAACATACTTATATATCAGTTGGTAGATATAATAATTTCTCAGAAAATAATTTGGAAATATAGATAACTGTAAATTATAATGAAAACAATCAAACACATTTCTTCTGTAACTTGGCTGCTTTTGATTTGTAAGTATATTTGTATTTTTCTTTTTTGTTTACTTTTTTGTGTTTTTATGCTAATTTAATATAGTGTGCGAATAATATTTAAAATATCAAATATGGTTAGTTTAAACAATACGTACAAACCTAAGTATAATAAAAACACTAAAATTATAATATTCCATTCACCTTAAAATTACATTCAAAATACAAAAATAAGTTGATAAGTGGATTAACTAGAGTTTTTACGCTACATAACACCGTTTTGCAAAGTCTTGATCTTTTTATTGCGGTTTTTCGCACATTTTGATGTTTTTCTTACATATTCGACAAAATTTTACTGCATGTAAAGCCGTTCTTTAGTAATAAGGGACGGTAAAAAATATGGTGTAAGTTTCATTTTCCGCTATTGTTTCGTTTTTAAGAAATTCCCAAGAAGGTTAATACTTGAAAATTGCAAAATTAAAGATAGCGAATATTGCTTTAAATAAAGTCTGTTGGAAAAAATCAGCACTTTAAAACAGGAAGTGTACAATTTTTTGGAAAACGAGCTGATTTTTCTTAATGCGTTTCTAAAGTTCATGCAATTTCTGAAAAAGATTCTCAGAAAACGCTCAATTTTTTTTCTAAACTCTTTAGTCTCAACTAGTTTTACGGACATGTCTTATTCCTTTCTCAGCTACCACCTTTTGCTGCCCAAAGGACATTTTTTTCTCATTTACTCAGTTTTTTGACTGCTAAATGCTAGAATCGAAAACGCCACACACGTATTTTTATTTTGGAATTGCAAATCTCAAGTCCCGCTGAGATGACCGAGGTGGTGAATTGGCGTGCATGGTCTCAGCTCTTCGGAGGGAAGGTTCTCTGGTTCGAACTCCGGTCGGTAATTATTACTTGTGATAAGTCTTTGTTGCGGCATAAATTTATTTAGAATTCCAGAAACTTAATTGAAACAAATTTGAAGGAATTTTAATCACAAATACCATTAAGTAAGATAAATAAACTGGAAGTGTCTGTTTGTGATTTTCAAATTTTCATCTTTAAGCAATTTTTAATCTCTTGGGCTTATGAAACGTATGTGTAACCCGTCCAAGCATAGAATAGGACTGAAGAGAGACACGCACTTCTGATAACTAACAGTTGCGTCACGCTTTAGCGCCGGGCGGTATCAACTGCTACTCTATGTTCCTGTTCCAAAGTAATGAAGCATTTTGGCGTAACACAGTACGCAATAGTAATTAATCAGCACAATTAGTTGTTTCCAGATACTTTTCCACAGATACACAGAAATATACACTTTAATCACACAGAAAGCACTTACTAATTTGATCACTAATCAACGATTTTAACACACCTCCAGTATGTTGTATTTTATGGGAATATGCAACTTAAAGAAAAATTGCTCGATGTTTTTCATTACATTGAATAATGCAATACACTCATGTTGCGGAATTTGTTGTGACTGGAATGTGAGTGATGATTGGAATGTGTGATTACTTTTATGAACTCAAAATCCTTCCATTCTTCATCCGTTATTAGTATTTATTAACACAATTATCGAAAACGTGCGACCGGGAGCGATGGCTCAGTGCATCCACTGATGTCACTGCAGCGCCTCTGACCGGGAGGTCCTAGGTGCGAGTCCCGACGGCGGCAGGATTTTCGACACTAGACATTTTATATTACCACCGTATGTTGTCTTGGGAAACGAAACAAATTATATTTGAATAGTTCATTGTTGAAGGCGACGAGCTAAAATAATGAAATATGAAGTTCTTTTGAATTCTTCTCTTTGTTCAACATTAACATGGAACCTTTATGAGGCTTTGTCTCATTAACTTCTTTATATTTCTATATTTATCGTCAAAAGATGGAAGCAATCATTTGTTCTTCCACGACTATTCGAGGAAATTTTCTTTGAGTAAAAAGGTACGGAGCATTTATCATTACATGTTCAGAAAAGGAGTAACGTGTAATTCGTGTAAAGAGGTGGAGATTTTGAGTATATTACAATACTATAGTGTTTAATAATTAATTTATATATTTTTCGAACTATTTACATTGGCATGCAAAAGCTATCAATGTTACTCCGTTGTAAAATGTATATCGCAGATAAACTGCTAACAACGCGCTGTAGCGAAAATACCCCTCCGCCCCGCCCCGGTATTGTTATTATTAACATTTCATTATTTACTTTACTGTTATGAAGATTATTTAAAATCTAAAATACGCATCGAATATGTTCGTGAATATCTGACAACTTATACACTGAATTAAATGCCAGAAATATATTTTCATTAAATGTTGAATAAAAAATATTTTCCACACTTCTTTTACTTATAGGAGAAAATGATATTTAAAGCATAAGAAAGGCAGAAATGAAGATAGAGCATTACATAACGATAAAACTGTAATATTGCGAGAAAATAAATCTCTCGTTAAAAACTTATTTTTATTTGGTATCGCAGTCAGAGCATCAATTGATGTCACTGCAGTGAATCTGACCGCCAGGATCTAGGATGGAATCTCGACGGCGGGAGGATTTACAATATCAGGTTGAAATTAGTGGCTGTGTGGAGGAGGATTCTAGCGGCAGGCAGCTCTAGGCGATAGTTCTCCGTGGTTTCTCCCAATCACACCAGGTGAATGCCCGAGCAGTCCCCTAATAAACGGGCCACGGACCGCGTGTGATTTTTTCTTTCTCTTGCTTGTCCTATGCCCCTCCTTACTTACACCATTGACATTCACTATACTGTGAAACGTACCAAGAGATCAGTCGGGAGCATCGGGCTCGTCTCGCCCGGGGCGGTGCCCAGGGGAACCCCCGCTAGCTGATGTGTCATTCGGCGCCGGATCTCATCATGCAGAGGGAAATATCACCGCCACCTCCCGCGATAAAACGAGTTTTGCACTGAGGGGGAGTGGCCATTGCGATTGACCGGGTGCGGTAGCTCAGTCCATCGACTGATGGCACTGCAGCGCCTCTGACCGAGAGGTCCTAGGTTCCCACTCCCCACCGCGGCAGGATTTTCGACACTAGCTTTTGAGCTACGTCGAATTCAGTCATCTGGAAGAGAATTCCAGCGGCCGGCTGCTCTGATCGGTAGTTTTCCGTGGTTTCTCCGATCAACACCAGGCGAATGCCGGAGCAGTACCTTAACAAACGGACCACGGACCGCGCGCGATCTTTCCTTCCTTTCCTCTTACACCCACATACTTACACTAATATGCACTACACTATCACATATTTTCGGAGACCGGTCGGGAGCTTAGAGCTTGTTCCGGCTGGGGCGGTGCCCCGCTGGTGGGAGAGTCCTTGTTAGGGGGAAACCCCACTAGCCGACGGTAGGTCGGCGCCGGATCTCACCATCCAGCGGGAGATCACCGTCATCTCTTGAGAAAAACATGCACTACACTAACGGGACTAATGATCTAAGCTGTTGACGCGCCAGGAATACAACCACCTAAGCCATAGCGATCGACACGCTTGGAAAGACGTGTCGAGAGCCCCAATGGGGCAGGGGGGCAGGTGCGCCGTCGGTTCGGCGCCGTCGCCTGGCGTCGCGACGCGAAGGCCGCTCCGGGAATAAATCCGCCGCCGCCGCCCGCGGGCGCAAACGCAAATTTATGGCGAACGCATCCGGAATGCAGTGTGTTTTACCAGCTCGGCGGGGCGTCTGGAAGCAATAGTAGGCCTCGCCAGAAATTTACTGGGCTGACATCGCCGCGGAAAGATTTGTAGGACTGCGCGGGAGGACGAGGAATAGAGGGCGAGGGCGGGGGAGGGGCGATGGCAAGGGTGACGGCGGGGCGAGGGCGAGGGCGAGGGCGAGGGCGAGGGCGAGGGAGGGCGAGGGCGAGGGCGAGAGCGAGGGCGAGGGCGAGGGCGAGGGCGAGGGCGAGGGCGAGGGCGAGGGCGAGGGCGAGGGCGAGAGCGAGAGCGAGGGCGAAGGCGAGGGCGAGGCGAGAGCGAGAGCGAGGGCGAGGGCGAGGACGACGGCGGAGGCTGGGGTGAGGGCGAGGGCAAGGGTTAGGGCAAGGGTGAGGGCGAGGCGAGGGCGGTGGCAAGGGTTAGTGCAAGAGGTGGCTAGGATGAGGGGCTGGAGAGGACAGGGTGGTAGAGGTGGCGATGGCCAGGGCGACGGTTAGACCCAGAGCGAGAGTGAAATATTTGATTGAAAAATGATTACGGGCACGTCAACTACAAGTATCGCTAGTCCCATAAGCGAAGTGCATGTTTCATTGACGGAGATTCCGTCGCCGGAAAGCGAGACCGGCGCTGACCTCGCCATCGGATTGAGAGATTTTCCCAACCACGGTATTTCCCACCAGTAAGGCACCCCCAAGCCGAAACATGCTCAAAGACACTGACGTGTGAGGTTGACTAGCGCATGTAATTTGATGCAGAGGGAGAAGATATAACAAGAACAAAACCAATCGCGCGCGATCCTTGGCTCAATTGTTAAGATTCTCCACCTGTATTTCTCCAGTGCTGATCACAACTATTGATCAGAGCAGTCGGCGCTAGAACTCTCCTTCAGACAATGACTGAATTCTATCTAGCCACATACATATGGGACGTGGATTGACTATGTCTATGCTGGACTCTGAGGTGGCAACGAAGCCAAGAAAAGGCGCATGACGCCATCTTATTATCACCCTGAGCTGGGTCAGTGTTCATAATTGCAAAGCATATGAGTTGTAGTGTCATACTTCTTGCAGAGTTACGAGAAATATTCAAACGAAAATGAGCCAATGACTGATATATGGGTATAATTGTAAACATTTTAAGCCTGCTTCAGAAGATTACACCTAAAATATTTCTCTGCTTCGTAACCATTGCTTTCCATAATCTAATTGTTTTGCGTACTACTGAATACTACCATTTCTGAGTGGTGTAGAAAAAACTTCGTCTTCGTTGAAGTTATCTTAATTAGTTCAAGCGTTCTGTAGTTGACCGAAATTAGATGCAATAGCTACTATAACACCTCGAAGCAATATTAAGGCGCAAGGACAATTGCTTACGCGAACGTGCATTTGAAATTTCTTTTCTTATGTTTTACCCTGAATGAAAAATATAGTACATTCACATATATACTTGTAAAATGATTAAGTTAGATCATAATTTCTAGCTGATAAGCCACATAGCACAGTAATTATTACAGTATTAAATGAACATTTATTGATATTTTCATTTTGGAAAATAAGAATTGCAGTTGGCAAACTAAGTTCAAGAAATAAATACACTAGTTTAAGTAATTTGTTCTTACCTCACTAATGAATAAAGATGAGAAGGTTTACAGCGCGATAACCACTGAATCTACCGAAACAGTACAGATGAAACTTTTGTGCTAGCTGCCTTTAAAGGTCTAGAGTTCATCAATGCATAGAATTAAGTATAGGAGAACTCTGTTCCTTTATTTTTAACGTCAATTGTCTAATACAAAATGATTTTGAGTTTTTCTCCGCCTTATAAAAGTAAATTGGATATTGATATTAATTGTGTCTAGACGTGAATGTATTAAGTGTACCAGAGAATGCAACGATCGGAAGAAATCGTTTTCTGATGGATGTGCTAATGTCTTAAAAATGTGTGAGTATACAAATGTTTAGTTTTAGTAAATTAGCATGATTATTATATATATTGTGAGTTTTACAATAACAGTGTACACGTTAGAATACAGTGGACAGAGTTACAACGACAGTTGTCAAAAACATACTCATCAAAGTGTTTTACGTATTATGTTGAAACTGTGACAATTGAATGGATTTTTTCAGAGATGTGTTTTATTGTAGCGGAAGAAACTTCTCTTTGTAGATATATGTGAAGTGTACCTTTGGGTGGTCAAGGAATGATTATTTAAATTGATGAAGCTCGGCAAGAAGTATAATTGAGGTAAAACAGTAATAGTAAATAGGTATTTAGAGAAAATGAATGTGTGTTAACTCTGGTTTTCAAGGTGGTTGAAAACAGAACGAAAGAGGTTATTTTACATCGTCGAAAAACTTTTGTCAAGTCGGAATCCTCTGTGATTTTGGATTTTTTGAGATATTATAATTTTCTAAGTGTTTAATGGCTCCATTCCGTCAGCTACTATTTATCAAGAACCCTAAACCGCCTTCTTGAATTCAATTAATATTACTTTAATAATACTTAACGTCAATTACCGCGGCAAGACAATTTCAAACTTTTCTTTATGAATACGTGTGAGTAAAAAAATATGAAAAAGATTAAGTTTTACAATGTGATGATTAAAAGTATTGGATTAATATGTAAATTTCGCAAAAAAAAATATGCGTTAGTACATGTATTTTTTTAGTTTAGATTTGTTTTATTATTTTCAGTTATAAATGGAATAAAGTGTGGGGCTGTGAATCCCAAAAAGAAAGAAATATAAATATTATTTAGTGAGAAAGTGTTTTAGTGAGTATGGAAGGCCAGGTATTTCCAGATGGGAGCATGTGAGAGAGGGCCGGTACCGGAAAGAGAGAAAATACAATAGAATATCTAGAATTAGGCTACGCCACAGGGTGGTAGAAGATGAAATTCCGCTTCCTCTCTAATAAATTATTATGATCAATCCCTCGGCAACGAGGGGTACTTAAGCTAGTAAAACTAGTGCAGTGCTAAAATACTCGTATCAGAGAAGTGAAAAGATGTTCTTACTTTCTCCCACTTAGCTGCACTTATAGGAGCAGCACTACTAATCTAGTTCTAGCTATCTGGTTAGGGTAAAAAGTGTAACCCTAGGTCAGAGACGCTGCAGTGGCGTCAGCTGATGCCCTGAGCCACATAAGCCGGAGCGAGGGCTGGTGGGCGATGGGCGAAGGGACAGGGTGCGGGGGGGGGCGAGGGGGCACGGTGGCGTGGGGCAAGAGGTCAGGGGCGGGAAGCGGAGAGAGGTGTAGGGGGTGGGGTGGGGCGGTGGGCGAGGGGGGAAGGTTAGCAAGGGCCAAGGGTCGGTGAGCGAGGGGCGGTGGGCGAGGGGCGGTGGGCGAGGGGGGCGATGGCATGGGCGAGCCATGCGGTCGGGTGGGGGATGGCATGGGCGAGCAGTGCGGTCGCGTGTGAGCTGGCTGTGCAGGGACAATGGGAGGCGGTCATCCGCTGGCAAGACAAACTGGGCTGACATCGCCCAAATATTTCGCCGGCGCCCCGCCTTTCCCGCCTCCGCCCCCGTCCGTCGCCCAGCCAGCGCGTCGCCCGCCGGCGCCTTCCGAGCTCGCCCACAAATTACTCGGATGCTCAAGTAGAAGATGCAGCCTGCGAAGGAAATCCTTCGCCAAAGGGAATCGATGTGTTGTTAACAGTATTTTATGGAGTATTGAAGGACGGCGAGGGGCAATGCTAGGACCGTTTCTTATTTGTATAAAATTCTATGCAAGTTAAGAAGATAGTTTTTTCTATTTCCTTATTCTACATTGATGTAAGTTTGGACAATATAATGTTGTTCTGTGAAATTACTAAAGCAGTTAAATGAGATAAACTGTGCTGTCCATTGATGTACTCATTTTATCGAGGAGTCATTTTATCGATTTAAGGCGAGAAAGCAAAAAATACCTCCATAATTGTAGTTGTAGTTCCTGTCCGGTTTCCCGGAGTATGTGGTAGTGTGTGGTAGTGCATGTTAGTGTAAGTGTGTGAGTGAGGGGTGAGGATAGAACAAGGAAGAGGAAGGAAAGATCGCGCGCTGTATGTGGCCCGTTTGTTTTGTTACTGCTCCGGCATTGGCCTGGTGTTGATCGGAGAAACCACGGAAAACTACCGATCAGACCAGCCGGTCGCTAGAATTCTCCTCAGCGACTGAATTCGACCTAGCCGAAAAACTACTGTCGAAACTCCTGCCGCCGTCAGGATTCGAACCTAGGACCTCCCGGTCAGAGGCGCTGCACTGACAGTTAAAACACGGTGCTACCGCTCCCGGTGCAGCTACTGAGGAATGTCTGAAAGTGTAATGTATACAACAGTGTCGACCTAAGCTACATAGGTAGTTCCGAAAAAAGGGAATAATAGTGATTGAGAAATCTCCAAAACGTAGCCAATCCCTTCAATTTCCAAGTCCACGTTGAAATCGCTGATGAAGTTTTAACCGAGACTCACCCTGATTTCACCCCGCAACGATTTCGAGCCTGTCTGCCGCCGTATTATCTACCATTTATCTAATTTAAATCCGTTACATTATCTATCAAGTGGTATTGAGTTTCTCTACTTCTCACACATTCTGCTTTCTAAAACAATGGAAACTGAAAAAAAACTTTTCGCGTAATTTATTCGTTTTCTTTTAGAGCCGATTCTGGGTCTCCAAAGCAACTCATTACTTTTCACGATCACAAACATCTCAGCCGCTCTTGAGGACAATCGAATGCCAGAAAGTTCAGCGTTTGCTATTATCGGCACCGGAAACTTTTAAGTGGCGAAAACCCGTGGAAAGAAGATAAGCAAGCGGTACAGCGCAGCGGTCCCCTTCGGCAAGAGGCAGCACCAGCTGTGAAGATTAAACTGTTCCTCCCTGCACCGTTTGCAACCGGGAGAACCTAGGGTTCGTGGCTAATTTTTGACAGTTGGTGCGTAGCTATCGGAAGCTGTCCGGAGTGACAGGCTGCTGTGATTGGTTGTTTTCCTAGTATTCCTTAATCAATACCTTCACATGCGCCTGGAACAAGTTCCCTCCTCTTTGCCCAGAGTATCGGGCCACTGCCACGACGAATCCGAGAGCCCAACTGAGTGCCACCCGGACTAAGGCCCGGGCGGCTCGGAGGCCCCATCCCGTCTCCCTAATGCTTACCCCCAGCTCACGACGTGGGTAACGCCGGTACCGAAGCAACCTGACAGGTGATAATTAGTTTCCCGCCAGACTTGTGGGATTCGGAGTACTCCGAAAAGTATACTTCGCCCAATCCTGCTGCAAGGTCGATGCGCCATAGACCCAACGGTGGGTGACCGGTTGCCGCCACCGGAGCTTAGATCGCCTTCTCACTGCCTGCACCTTAGCTACGACGTGAGCGGCGCCGCGAGACTCAGGGTATGGGTGGTCGTCTACGACTCTCGAACAGAGACCACAACCACGTACGCCATCGTGATACCTCCCTGCGGGGGCGGGGTCTTTGTGTTTCACTTGCTCGTTCCCTTCTCAAGTTGCTCCACCTGGACGTCGACGCCAGGGCCCTCGCCTCCGCGACGTTCGCCCTACAGCGCCATCTGCGCGGGCGCGAGGGCCACGCCTTCTCCGGCCCGCCCCCCCCCCCCCCGCCCACCCGCGCGATCGCGCCTGCAGAGCCCGCCCTGAAGGGGCTGTCCCTTAAGGCACCGGCTCCGTTGGTGACATTTGGCTCGACCCTCTACCCCACCTTCTAATCACACGTGTGAGTTTTCAAAGTGCGTATTTTTAATGTAGATAAGTTAATTTGTGATTGATTGCATTTGGGATTTATTTAAAAAACATAATTTGCTTAGTTATATTTTTTTAGGAACAGATATACTAGTATTTGAAAATAGAGGTTAATTAAATTTTTTTTTAAAATTTAATGAGATTTATCTCATTAATGATAAATTTTGGTAATTTTTGTTAGATAAATGTTTTTTCAGTATACACGCCTCTTATTGTAGCATTCACTTACCGCGATAAAATAGTATGCAAGATTTATCAATATTTTAGTATAGAAACGTGTTTTACTTAAATTGTCTCAGTGATCTCGCAATTTAGCACTGTTTTCGGCGACAAAATCACGAGATACTTACCGAGACCCCCCTTTTTCCCACGCAAGATTAAGTGATATTCGCTTGACCCCTCCCCCTAAAAACCTCACGTAATTTATGGATGGCCCGTAAGGCGGCGATCAAGAGGTGCTGATTTTGGCTGAAATTTTGGTCGACTGTTTTTGCTCGATATTCGCGATTCGTTCAAACTCGCGATCGTAAACAGAAACGGTCATTTTGAACTTTCTTCCGACGGCGTTGGAAAACATCGGCTGTCGGAGGAAGATCTGTTTCGTGTGGTTTTGTCTGGCCGACGGCGGAAGACCGAAATTTTGGGCAAAATCGACTCTAGTGAGACCGCCGCCCATGGTCCGGCAATCACCATGCCTCGCCACCCCAGCAGGGCTCGTCGTCGACAGCCGCCGGCCACAAAGAACGTTACCGGTGTAGCGTCATAGACTTGACTCCCTGCTCCCGAGTTGCAAGGTATGGGGATGAGGGAGCCAAATGTAGGCTCCCGAACAAAGGCTACACCTCACGGAAATCCCAGACGCCGGGCACAAAATGCGGCGTCGGTGGCACTCGCTTCAAGACGAGTGCGTGGGGGGGGGGGAAGATGACGTAGGAGGTCGTGTGACTCGGGCCTATATTAAGGTGCGTCGCAGGACCATTCGGGGGTAACGTTTCTGGTTTCCTCGCGGCAAAACATCGCAAAACTTGTCCGGCCAAGTCTGGCGCGGAAGTGCTGAAGGCACGAGTTCGAGGTTCGGACACGGTGAAGTATGCCTTATACTTCAGGGCAGATGGTCTGCCGAGGCACATGAGGTGTCCAGTTGCGAATCGGCCGAGTTGGCTACTTGCAGGCGCGGCCGCAAGGCGTGTGTTGGGAGAGGGGGGCTGCGGCAGGTAGCTCCGACAAACGCCTTAGAGTGAAGTTTTAGTCCCTGCACATAATTTATTGTAAATAAATTGTAAATACCCACTCGTGTCTGTTTCTTTGTGGTGTAGATTCCTACCCACGACGTTACATCGGCACCGGCTGGGTGCTGGCTGTCACAGTTCTTCCGCCCCTCTGTGAAAGGTCAAAGAGCGGTCTCCTAGTGGCACCCCAATTCCAACAGAATCGTCAAGAGTCACGCAGCCAAGACTGTTATTACAAACCAGCGAATCTCGTTGTGTGTGTGTTTTTATGTACAATCCTCTTTGTGTCTCACCTTTCTTTATTAAAGTGTGTTGTGTGTCACTAAACCCTCGTGTAGATACTACATTGTAGTTCACGAGACCATTGTAGTTGACTCGTCCGTAAACGGAAAATAATCAAAAAATCTAAGAGAACTCTCTTGTATTTTCATCAATTATTTCTGAATTAATAGAAATCCTTAACCCCTTTAATATAACTTAATTTTTCTGTCAGAAATTATGCAACGTCGACAAAATTTCAGCACATTCGTTTCAAGAACATATCGACGAGTCTTCGTAGAAACTGGATCGTCAGTTTCCGAGAAGGAAATGACTTCAGAGTCTGACTTGTTCTGCGTCATATTACAAGTTTAACCGCTTGCGGCAAAAACATTCCGGGAATTCACGAATCTCTCCTTTCTCATTTGTACCCTCCAACGACGCCGGCGGATCTCATGTCCTGACAACATTCTCTGTGCGGTACAACGGAGCACAACAAGCGGGCGGAATTTCCGTTTTCACGTTAAAAAATTAAAGCCTTCCGAGGAGTTGTCACTGAGACGCGGCGCCGAGGGGGGGCGCCGGGAGGGGGCGGTGGAGGGGGGGGGGAGAACCAGGGAATCGCATTAGCACCCGCAGCGTGGCCCGTCGCACTCGCCCCCTCCCCCGCCCCGCTCCTTGCCACCGCTGCTGCCACCGGGATATGCTCACCTGGGCCCGAGTCGCCCACCGGAAACATCCTCCTTAAAATGGTCACCTTGCCCGTCACCTTGGTGACCATTATATACATACAATGAGCGATAATCGCGCTCAAGAAAACTGTTCAAAGGGTTGGTTGTCTCGGTAGCTTAGGGGTTAGAGCAGCTGGGCGTAAACCAGAAGGCCCGGGTTCGAATCCCGGTCGGGGTGACCAATTCTTTGAACAAATTTAATTATCCTCCTTAAATTTCGGTTACTTTTGGATTTCATCTCGACCTGTCCGGTTCAAACATTTCTCAATTCAATATTTTTGTTTTTAACCCAAATATTGTATGTATTTTTCTGAAGGACCCTTCCTGGGTATTCTTAGTTGTTAGTTTCCAGTATTATTGTCTGTGATGAAATGTAGGTAAAAAATATGATTGTATATACTATGTAACATACAAAACCCTTGAAAGACATAATATTGTCGAACAAGGATAATAAGAACTATTTTTTTAAATTTTAACCTGTCAAGACGGTCTATTTTATTCATGTCACCGGTGTAGGTGGCTTAGGGCATGAATTGAAGTCACAGGCGGAGGCCCTAAGGTTCGAGTCCCCACTCGGGCAGGATTGTCGGCACTACCTTCTTAGGTCAATTTCAGTAGCTGTCTGCAGGACACTTCTAGCGGCCGGCTGCTTTGCTCAAGAGTTTTCCGTGGATTCTGTGATCAACCTCAGGCCGGAGGAGTATCGTAACAAATGGGTCACGAACCGTGCGCGATATTTCCTTCGACTTCCATGACCTATCCTCCCATATTACTTACACACACACTTGCATGCACTACACAACCACACATGTCGGCAGTCTAGTTAGGAGCTTAAAAGTTGTTCCAGCTGGGGCGTTGCCCCACTGGTTGAGATATCTGGATGTGGAAAACCGCACTAGCCGACGGGTAAGTCGGTACCGGATCTCGCCGTCCATCACCATCAGCTCCCACATTCTCTTCCCTCATGGGACTAATGACCTGTTATATCCACAAAACACTGTGTTTGTAAAACATTATTTTATTATCATTTATGTACAAGGCAAATTCTCTAGTTAACATATTCCCTTAGTTAACATGCTCCCTTTGGTACGCCTTTCCTGCTGACGTCCCGTCTTGGGACTCTGCGTCGATCCATGTGTCAGGCTCCGGGCCCGCGTCTCCCTACGGCGTAGATACAGAGGGGCGGTAGGTTCACTGCCACTGCCTCTTGCTGCTCCGTGTGCGCTCCTCCGCCACGGTTCCCACTCACTGACTGGACCCGGACTGCCTCCTCGCTGCGAGGGGGCTCGCTATATACCCCCTTGGGGGCCACGGCTCGCCGGCTGGGCCCGCCGCCGAGGGTGGCGGCGAGTCTCCGCACGCTCGTACTGGCGTGACGGCCCGCGCGCTTCCCGCCTTTAGGAGGCTCGGTGGCGGGACTTACGAATGCGCGCGGGCGGTCACAACATGACCTTACCACTTGACGTGAATCAATCAAACACTATTCACCATTCGCTGTGGCTGCAGATTTAAAAGTAAATCCTTTCGCTGACCTTTTCCCCATTTTTGGAAGAGAACCTACTCCAGCCTTTTGCGTTTCTCCTTCCACATACATTAAAGTGTCATATGTGGAAATTTCTCTCCGCGTTTCCTTTTCCTTTTTAATCTCTTTTTAAAATGATTTTCTTGGTATTCCTTGAATTTCTTATTTCTTGCATGCTAACTTCAACTTTCGATTTTCTTTCACATCTCTTCTATATTTTAACTCAATCTGCACTAACTTCTTTAAAGCCTCTTTTTAATTCCTTGGTCGAAAAGCTTTAACTGTGATTATTGACAACGGGGTAACTGTAAGGAAAACACATAGGGACATAGTGAACACACACAGACATCCATGTCCGGGGCGGGATTTGAGCCCGCAACCCTTCGAGCCGAGGCAGTCACGGCGCTTGGACCTCTGTTACGTTTAGTTATTGTTTTTCTCCTTTCATTTCTGATTTAATTTTTTCGTGTTTCCGGGCGCGTCACTGATTTGGTCATTAGTCCCGTTAGTGTAGTGCAGGAGATGGCAGCGATCTTCCCCGCTGGATGGCGAGATCCGGCGCCGACCTACCGTCGGCTAGTGGGGTTTCACCCTAACCAGGACTCTCCCACCAGCGGGGCACCGCCCCAGCCGGGACAAGCTCTAAGCTCCCGACCGGTCTCCCGGAATATGTGCTAGTGTAGTGCATGTTAGTGTAAGTGTGTGTGTGTAAGGGGAGAGGATAGGACAAGGAAGAGGAAGGACAGATCGCGCACTGTCCGTGGCCCGTTTGTTAGGGTACTTCTCCGGCATTCACCTGGTGTTGATCGAAGAAACCACGGAAAACTACCGATCAGAGCAGCCGGTCGCTAGAATTCTACTCTAGACAGCGCCTGAATTCGACCTAGCTGAAAAGCTAGGGTCGAAAATCCTGCCGCCGTCGGGACTCGAACATAGGACTTCCCGGTCGGAGGCGCTGCAGTGACATCAGTTCATGCATTGAGCTACCGTTCCCGCCCCTCCTTTTATTTCATTCCGAATATTTGATTCCGGTTGTTTTATTTCCTCTGTGTGTCTTAATTCCTTGCTCCTCCCGTTCCTCTCGCGCAGTCTGCTTCCCTCCTCGGCCGCTGCCATCGCTCGCGGCGCACGCGCCATGCATATGCATGGGCCTCCCCCCCCCCGCCCCGGCGGGTCGCAATTTGTTCGCGGGCTCTTTCTGTGTTTGCGAGTTTTTTTTCGCGAAGCTCTTTGTATTTACGGTGGCCACTCCTCTGAGTCCGCTAACATGGCCGCTTCTTTTAACGTGGTCTTTCCCGTCCGCCCGCCTTTGGCCGAGAGAGGTTTATGGAGTCAACATGTCTGTTTGTTCCTCTAACGCCTCTCCCCGCGCCAGCGGGTTGAAATTGTGGCGTGAATTTTAATAAAATTGCATATCTTAACTTCAACTGATACTAAACACTTTTTTCTTACAAAAACTCACTAGCACATCCAAAACGACATGCAACTGGCGTTCTGGCGTAAAGAAAATTTGAATACATCTCGCAGCGTTAGAAAGTTAAAGTGATCCTGGATGATTGAGTTGTTGTTCAAATAAATTCTTGAATTATTTTTGGAAAGATTCTACTTGAACAAACACTCTCTCTATGAATATTACTTAATTGTCAACATTCATTTAATTTAATTTAAATGATTTTTTTCAAAGGCTAAATAATTATGATATTAATGTTTTTGAGCTTTCAAACTTTTTGGTTTTGTTAATTTAGTTTCCTTCAATTCTTTCTCACTTCGCGACCCTAAAGTAAAAAGGTTCTATCTGCCCTCAGTACATTTTACAGAAGATCATTTTAAAGTATTGACCCTCTCTAAAACAAAATCTATATTTATTAAATTCAAACTTTGTCAGTGTACTTGATATCGAAGCACGAAACTATAGAATGATAATTATTCTCAAAGCATTGCAATTTCGGTAGAAAAGAAGTTCATATTTTTACGGATCGAAACATTTTACTCTCAATATTTATTTTCAAGTTCGAGCAGTGAAGTTCTATCTTTGATGATAGGGAAATTTGACTGGTATGTTAGTTAAATAATTGCAATATCCATATAACCGTATCATTTATTTAATTTTAATGAACCTCAACAAATCTGCTTATATTTTAGTACAAATCTTATTATAGTACTGAATAATAAAAATATTTTAATTTAATGTCATTACTTAAAATTAGCCAACTAGAAATGAAAGAAGTATCCTATTGTAAATACTGAATTACACTTAAATTTTAAATGATATTTTACATACATATTAAAGTAAAATTAGTTAGCTGTAATGTTATTGCTTTTGGTTTTTTAACAATTCTTTGAAATAGGTTTGATCCAGAGATGGCACCTATTTCAACACAGACTAAATCGGTTCCCTTTTCCTTACATCATATTTTATCTTTAACCACGTACGTCTGCGGATAAATGGTAGAACTTTTCGCCACTCACATTGTGGAAATGTTTGGTCACACATTTACGGTGAAAATTGTGAATCAGAATGTTTAATTTTGAATTCTACTTCAGCTTGTTTTTGAGTGAATTTTAATTGCGAAACTTGAGAGAACGGTATTTTATTTAAATGCAGATGTTTGCAGGTTTCATGGAAGTCCTTGAAATGCATTGTTTGCAAGTGAATAAAATTAATTTGTTTTTTTCTATTTACTTCCGAAAGTATCGCATGAAGGAAATCGGTAACCAAATTTGTGCTTTTCTATGGGAACATTGTCTACTTTCTCACCACAGTAAAGTATTTCATAACTATGTCATCGATTTGTGAGTCTCGTCTGAGGATGTCCTAGGTGGTCAGAGACATAATGTGATTTTGGTTTTGTGGTACAAAGCTGTCGCTTCACATTATAATATGTTTTACCATAGGTGAGTTTTGAGTTATTTCTTCCAACATTTGGGAAACGGCACCTACAATGTCATTTGCAGAACGGTCTGTGTCCATATCTGTATACACTGCACTATATACATTTTGGTTGGGAAAACATGAACTGTCATGTTGAATAAATTTTATTTTCTCCTGTATAAAAAATTACTAATATTTGCTCTCGGAATTCCTATCACATTTTCTAAATCAAAGGACACTAAAATTGTATGTTTTTCTTTGATCTTACGATCTTTATTTCTTTTCTTTTTTTCCTTGTTTCTGGTGCAGTGTACTTTAATTTCAAATAATTAGATATATTATTCAACTCAATAATCTGTATTTGCTTTTGGCTGAAAAATATCCAAATTAAATTCTTCATTAAATATCTTCCGAAATTTATGAGAAGTATGTGTGCCCTTTTATTAAATTCGTTTCTCAATTACCTGTTTGACCATAATACTGTTGTAAAATCACGACCTGCCTTTTCTAAATCCATTTTGTTCTTCTAATAACATGGTTTCTACAGTATTGTTAACTGAAACTGCTTGGGAGTATTTTTGAATATATTTTGTAACCAACATTTAAAGGGCTTATTCCTCTACAATTTTCAGTGAAGAACGATCACTTTTTTAAAAGACAAGACGTCTTTTTGCAATATTCCAATCATTAGGTAAACGTGTATTCTTGCAATACAAATCGAGAAAGTGTAAGAGCCGCTTCTTTAAATTTTCTGAGGGCAATTTGATCATTTCCCCTTTAATACCATCGCTTTCACTAGATTTTATATTTTTAATTTTCCTTAACGTATCTTCCAGTCCCTGAAGGTATATTTCATCAATTTTCCTTTCCCTTTCCAAGGTTTTCATATCCAGGTTCTGTTCATAAACTTTTATAATATGAGAGTATAAGTATTATTTTATTATTAAAAATAGTATGTTTCACATCTAATATTTTACGATTTGGAATGAGTTTTACAAATGATAATTGAAATATATTATATAAACCGAAATTGCGGTATAATCATAACAATACGAATAACAACAATAACAACAACAATAACAAAAACAATAAGAACAACAATAACAACAACAATTGGGACCAAGGAGGCTGGAGAGATAGTGCCTTTATCTGAGGTCGACTCGACGCTGATTCTCACCAGCCCCAGGGAGGAGGTGAGGAGAGAATGCAAGATCTGTGCCTCTGATGGCGCTGCATCCAAAACTGTCCGTGCGTAGTGAAGAACCACACCCAGCACGAGGGGGCCCTGCTATTGCAGGACACAGCGGATCTAGAGCAGAGGCGCTCGAAAAGAAAATCCCCCAATCTCAAGGTGGAATACGTTGCGCTCTGGAGATGAATGGCTGTAGGTTAGTCAGTTGCAAACGTTTCCTTCTGGATACACGGTGACCTCCAGTCGAAGTCCTTCTGTGGAAATGTAGTGGGGTCTTTTGTCCTTTGTGGTGGGGCTCTGCCACAGACCTTTTATCCGCTACCGCTACCGGTACCGCTACCCGTACCGCTACCGGTACAAATATGTGGGAGAAGCTTGAGGTTTGTAGCCCGATTATTAGGGTATTGGTGCGTGATTCACCTGGTATTGATTATTACGAAAATCATTTTCCAATTACGAAAAACTACCGATCAGAGCAGCCATCTGTAAGAATATGCATGCAGACATGGGCTGAATTCCACGAAGCTATGTCGCTAGTGTCAAAACTTTGCCTCTTTGTGACACGGCCCCCCGAGAAAGACATTGTCTGGGGCGATTCGGCGGCTAACTTTAGTTGATCAGACAAGAGCGGGCGGGGGACAACTGGCCGGAGTGACGCGAGCGGGGAAAGGGGGCGGTAGAAGACACGCGAGACAGGTCATGGCGAGGCGATGCGGGACGTTTTGGAGTGGAGGCGCAGAAAGCGGGCCGGGGCGGGACGAACGGGCGCGTGTGAGAGTAAAAGAGGAGGGGCAGGAGAGTGGGTGAGGTGCACGGGCAGGGGAGGGGGGGGGGTGAAGGGGCGTGTGGGAGTAAAAGGGGAGGGGCGACGAAGAGTGGCGTGGTGAAGTGCGACGTGGCGGGGTGAGAGTGGATGGAAGGTGAGAAGGCGGAGTGAAGTGGAGCAAGAGAGGCAGGGCGGGCCAGGGCGAGGCGGGGGGAAGGGGCGCGTGTGGGAGTAAAAGGGGAGGGGCGACGAAGAGTGGCGTGGTGAAGTGCGACGTGGCGGGGTGAGTGGATGGAAGGTGAGAAGGCGGAGTGAAGTGGAGCAAGAGAGGCAGGGCGGGCCAGGGCGAGGCTGGGTGAAGGGGCGCGTGTGGGAGTAAAAGGGGAGGGGCGACGAAGAGGGGCGTGGCGGGGTGAGAGTGGATGGGAGTGGAGAGAGGGAGTGGAGCGGGACGGTGGGGGCCAAGGGTGGAGGGGAGGGGCGAGGAGGGCGTCGAGCCCCGTGCAGGAGAAAATGGGAAGGGCGACGGAGAGGGGCGTGGCGGGGGGAGAGTGGATGGGAGTGGAGAGAGAGTGGAGCGGGACGGTGGGGGCCAAGGGTGGAAGGGAGGGGCGAGTGAGGGCGTCGAGCCCCGTGCATGCGCTCCCTCTATAAACATTTTGAAAGCCCTTGTAAATCCGGCAGATTAATATTGGAGTGCGCGTAAGGTTTTATGAGGAATAAAATAGTGCCTGTCGGCGGATATCCCGTTTGCCGCTCAAAACTACATGCAAGCGCCGTAGCAAAACTCCGCCACTGCAAACAACACGCAGCGGTTGGGAAAGAAGCTAGTTATGAACAGTAGCTTTTCAGGGATGTTCGGCGTTTTCTGAAGACAAGAAAGCTTAATCGATCGACTCTCTTTCTCCATTATTTACGAGCATTCTATTTGGGATCTTTGTTGACCCCAAACGTGTTACACAATAGTTCACAAGCGTTTGAAGCACGGATGTTATTTTGTAATTATTAATTTGGATAGTGATGATATTTATTTGCTTTATTTACTACATCGCACTAAATAAAGACTAATGTTTCCAGAAAAACAATCCAGCATATCCTCATTACTATAAATAAGTGAACCTATTTATATGTATACCTATCTTACCAGTGTGAGAATGTTTGACGCAGACCTACCAACGCGTAATAGACAAATACCCAAAATGATCACTCATAAACCGAAACAGAATACTACAAAACGGAAATGGACACATTTAAAGATATTTTTTTTGTAATTTAGGTGTTCAATGTGACATTTCAGACCCAATCGCTTCAAATAAAATGTTTCCAACAAGAAAGAATTAAAAAACTGTAAAGTTACAACACATGTAAAATAGTTCATAAAAAGCATATCTAAAAGGAGAAGTTAATGAGAATAATTGTGTGTAGCAAAACATTAGTTACCTCTAAGATCAAAAAGGCCCGAAACAGTCTACGGGTTAATATCAATGTGTATACAGTGATCAGGAAGCGAAAAGTTTGTTTTATTGATCCCTATTAGCCATACCTCATCGCGGATATTACTGTTTTAGATGGTCAAGGGCATCATTGATGTCACTGCAGTACCTCTGACCAGGAGGTTCTGGAGTTCGAGTCCCGACGGTAGCAGGATTTTCTACCGTAGCTAGGTACCTGGGTCTAATTCAGCCGCTGTCTGGACGAGAATTCAACAAGACTTTTACTATGATCGGTAGTGTTCCGTGGTTTCTCCAAGAGCAGGCGAATGCCGGATAGTACACTAACAAACGGGCCACGGACAACAAACAATCTTTCCTTCGGCTTCCTTGTCCTATCCCCCCCACACACACACATACCTACACTAACATGCACTACACTACCACACATGTGGGGTTGATTGATTTTTCGTGTTTCCGGGCGCGTCAACTGCGTTGGTCATTAGTCCTGTTAGTGTAATGCATGTTTTGTTTCTCGGGAGATAGCAGTGATCTTCCTCTGCTGGATGGCGAGATCCGACGCCGACCTACCGTCGGCTAGCGGGGTTTCCCCCTAACCAGGACTCTCCCACCAGCGGGGCACCGCCCCAGCCGGATCTAAGCTCCCGACCGGTCTTTCGGAATGTGTGGTAGTGTAGTTCATGTTAGTGTAAGTGTGTGTGTGTGTGTGTGTGTAAGGATAGAGGATAGGACAAGGAAGAGGAAGGAAAGATCGCGCGCGGCCCGTGTCCCGTTTGGTAGGGTACTGCTCCGGCATTCACCTGGTGTTGATCGGAGCAACGACGGAAAACTACCGATCAGAGCAGCCGGCCGCTAGCATTCTCCTCCAGACAGCGACTGAATTGGATCTAGCTGAAAAGCTAGCGTCGAAAGTCCTGCCGCCGTGGGGCACTAACGGGAAAGGTACACCGCCGCACTGTGGTGCATTTTCCCGAAATCCTGACCATAACCTCAAAAATGAAATCGCGTTTACTGAACTTTTGCAAATACTACGACACATTGTATACTTGGGGGAATCTGTTTCTGCCCACATCGTGTCTCTGGGGTCAATTCCCTTGGCACCAGTAGTCACCCGAACTTACCCTTCGCGGTGTTCAGTAGACCTGCAGTATCAAAGTTACACAGGGAGATCATCTTTCTTTGTAAGTGGTGGCCAAAGAAAGTTGTATAGGGAAAGATGGCAGTATGGATTTTCTTCCTGAAGGTTTGTAGAGTATTTTCATGTATGTTTTATAATCCATTAATGCATAATACCGACGTACGATGAAATATTAAAATGCATCCAATTAACACAATAATTTTAATTACTGGTAAATTCACGTAAACTGAAACTTAACAATTTCGCGGAATTCCGCGATGTTTCTAATTTCATTTACTAGCTGAAACCATCCTCTTTCGAATCCAGTTGTAAAATCATGCTTCAACTTGCCCCATTAGTAACTACAAAGAATTAACTTTTCGTCGAGCGCGCGTGACCGCCGAATATGACTCGTCGAGATCCGTCCTCAGAACGGAAATTGTTTTACAACGCAGTTCCTAGGGAAGAAATTTTGATTTTTTACTGAAATAACAAATTTACTCAATATTATAATCAAATAATTAATATTTTAATTTATGTAATAGATTATGACTATTTACTAATATTACATAAACATAACATTTACGTACATAGTACATCTTCTGGACTGGATTACGCACATTTTATTAAAGTTTTACATAAAAATAAGATTTACATAATATGTTTAATCAAAACTCGTCGCCAGGAAGGGTGTATGCTCAATGAAAGGTTAAAGGAACTCAGCGTAACACTTTTTAAATGTTTAAAAATTAAATCGAAATTCAATTGATCGGAAAGTAATACTTGTTTACGTAACTCCTAAGTTACATATCCACAATTAGTTCTATTACATTTGTTATAAAATGAGTATTATATTGTTTTTAATGAAATAATGATGTAACTACAGTTTTACGTAATATGGACAAGAAAGCATTCAAATGCAATTCAAAGGAAAAAATGGATCTGAATGTAGAGCTTTCAAACAGGATTATGGTAGTAGCAACGACGGTAATTCAGAAAGACGCTTTTGGATAAATCTAAAGATTCCTCAGAAATAACGAGGATAGATGAGAGTATAATTAAGAAATTTAGAAAAATTGTATTGGCAATTCCAGTGGACACGCCATCAGCATTCTTTTTTTTTAGTAGTACGCACTGGAAACTGCAAAGAAATATGTTTCCAAATATTCATGGTATTATATGCCTAGAATCTATTCACAAAGATATAAGACGGTGTGGAGAAAGATTCTCGCGAACATGTTCAAGACTGCAGACAATTCAGGACATGTTTAATCGCCTGTTGAGATCTTCTGTTCTTTTCATTTCCTGCTTGAGGAATCTTCCCAAAAGAAAGTTAAAGTTCTTGAACAGACACGCATTATCTCATTTGCATGATGAAGATGAATTCACGTCGAAGATGAATTTAAAAAATATTTTTATATTAATTCGGCGTCAAAATTTGTAGACAAAAATATCTTCAAATTGAACTACGTTTCCCCGTCTCTACATTTTTTTTCAGCGTGATACATGGAATATATGCTGAGAAAAAATAAAACATGAAAAACACGTTTCTAGTTGTCTCTCTGCCACAGATTGCCCTAGGAGGCTGATTTTTGTGAATCTACGTCATTTTGTATTCTCTCTGATATGAGCATCGCGATTATCGATTTAGGTTTGGGGGCACTTTTCACCGCCTTATACCCTTTTGCATGTACTGAAACGCTTAATGCGATTTTCTTAAAAACAGCTCTAAATTTTTCAATGAAAATTGCTATTTAGGACGAGAATTTACTCTTGTTTAATACTCTTGAAGTAATATTTCGGTTATACTACTAGGTGCGGATTTTCTCATCCTTCTTATTTCATTTTATATTCAGGCAATAATAGTTCCCAATGAGTTGTTTTATAACGTTTTCTGTCCCACTTATTGTGCTCCGGGAACATGGAAGAGTCGTGCAATGAGTAAATAATCAAAGTCCTTTGAAGGATGCGAATCCTTTTTGGAGTCGCGTGCTTTTTCATTTCCGGCGCAGTCTCCGCCGGGGAATCCAACCATTGTTTAGCAGCGCAGTTGCTTCTTCTGGCTTTCCAGCAAATTTGTTTGCGAGTCTCAATGCGTCCGCTCGGCGACTCGCTTCAAAGGGCCTTCAAAGGGCGCACATATGAGAGCGCGCCCTTTGTGGCCGTGCCGATGGCCCTGCGCGAAAGCCCTTTCCGATGGCTGGCGACGCCGGCGCCGCGATGCAACGCGACCCTGCTCCGAAGGAGACAAACAGCAGCGTCTTGTGGGTCCAGCTGTGCATCTAAGTCTACACCTTGACGCAACGCGTCTCCAAGCCCCTTAAGGGGCGTTGAGCGCATTCTTTGGAGTAATCCCCCGTTAATTACTAAGTCAAGTCTCGTCACGTCGCAGTCAGTCAGTGCCTTTTATCCCTTCGGCCAGGGGCTCGACGCCGTTAGATCCCGGGCTTCCTGGCCGTTGCGTGTGTCAATGTTGCGTGTGAAATGAGACACTTTGAGGCAAAATAGCTTCTTACGGCGTCTCTGATGATTTAAGCACATTTTCACATTTATTGAATTAGATTCTTTAATCGGATTGGATGGATGGAAAAGTATTACGTGACGCGTCGAATGAAGCCTTATTTGTTCCAAACGCTGAACCTCAAGAGGCATAATGTATATAATAATTCCTGGCCTTGCTTCACCTTCTCCACGATTCCATCTGTTATTATCGGGACTCTAATTTTATGCGATTCTTTTAGTGAAGAATTAGCGAGTATTTTTAGTGAATAATAATAATAATAATAATAATAATAATAATATTGTGTGTGTAATAGTGCCCAAACTAGGGTCCTTTCTCCACCAGAAGTCAAAGACATGTCGAATGCTTGCACAAAATGGTAGGCTGGAAGCGATATAACCGTGAATGATGGACAGTCACATGAATATTATCTGATTACTGTGTAAGGATATTCATTCAATGATCCGTTTTCTAAGAAAATACGCTCATTGTATTATCTATATTTATGTGATTTTTCCAATATCTAGGGAATTTCTTATAATTTCTTGCAGGGACATAGTTCCCATACAAATTATATGCACCTTAATTACAGTGAAAGTATATCCTGTAATTATCGAACTGACCGTGAATGCGTGAAGATTCTTTAACTCGTGTCAATTTGAACAAGTCTAATGCGCTGGTTTTGATAGAAAATGCCCCAAATAACACATTTTTGAAAGAAAACTTACGTCAGTTTAATGAACTTCAGTATACATATGAACAGACTATTGAATGGACGCCAACAAAACAGCTTTCTACGTTTTAGACCAATAAACAGCAAATAATAGACACATTTAACGTTTGTAAGTCGAGACAAAATCTGATATTTATAAACAATTGAGTCTCTTAATTGTGTAAGTGGCCGACTGTCATTTAGTACTTTTCATAACAGTATCATCTTACAAAACATCATATAAAAAGACAAATCGTTTCTTAGAATACGTAACCCCAATGGGTTATATATCCTCTGGAGGGAACATCCGTCTACATGCCAGGCACAGTTTCTATAGTTATCATTGGGTGCAGTATAACTACGTGAAGCTCCTTCCCCTTCGTGTGTTTCAGTACGCTTATAATCCTCCAGGAGAGAAGGTCATTGCAGCTATGGCGTGCAACTTTTCATGCAAATTATTATTTTTTGAAACTAGTGATGCCATCACAGGCAGATGTTACCACAGTCGTAGGTTTTGATATCAGCTTTTCGTGCTTATTTTCCAATAGATGATTCGAATGATTTAAAATCTGCTTCTCAGGTAGATTTATTTATTCAGTTGTTTGGTACATACTATTGAAAAGTTTCCTGTCGAGAGTTTTACGGATTTTCATGTTACTAATTACTTCAAAGATACTGATTTTGGTTACCTATATTTGATCTGACAATGATTACCCCAAGAGATAAGAAAACCATTATTTTTGTCAAACTTAGTAAATTGTACAGTAAATTTTTAAATTAAGTCTTTTTTTAAATGAATATGCAGAGAAAAACAAGAATGTTTCTGAATTCAAAGATTAAAATACGAGTTATTGATGCGTTTGGTAATGTTTGGCTCTGAGGCAAATGTTCCCACTAAAGGTAAAAAATCATGTTTCCACCAGAGGGTTAAAGGCGGCTTCAACCATGTCTCATTAGTTCAGTAGATTGTTCATAACAGACGGCAGACTGTTCAATCGTCCACGAACTCCGGTAGATAAGGTTGGCTTTTCGTTGTTCTATTTGTTTGCCATTAAGACATTACATTAATAATCAGAATATTATATAAAGGAAGAAGACGGCAGAGGAAAGTATTACCCACCCCTTGGGGCTTGGAGGCTGCAGGTAGAGTCTGTTGCTGCAGTTCAAGTGCCCCTCTCGCATGGCGGGGGCGGAGCGGAGGCCCGATGACGCGGTAAAAGGGCGCCTCGCTCAAAGGACGAAAGAGGGCGTGGTCTTCTGGACGTAATGGCGTTCCGCAGGGTCCGTTTGTGCGGTCGCGCTCTGGCTGCGCTCTGGCAGCCAATGGCCCAATTAGCGGTTGGGTGGCGGGGAAGAACGCTTTGGAGAGCGCCTCGCGACCGCCTGTGATCGCCCGGCGCCAGTTAATTGTTTGCTGCATACGAGGACGTGCGCGAGCGTTGCCTTTGAGGCTGCCCCCCCCCACGCGCCAAAGCGGCGCCGCCAATTGGCTCCCTGGATAATCGGAGACGCCATTCCTAAAGAGGTCGAGAGGCGCTGGGGCAAAGCGGAAAGAGGTCGCGTGAATGCAGAGACGCTTGGAATGCGTCGACAACGTTCCCATTTCGTCTCAAACTATTTCATGGATGGAACACCTACCACAGTTTCAATATCTTTTAATTTCCTTTTCATTACTTCTTCAAAGACAAATCGGTGTTATGATATAGATTACTTAAATCAATCTATATAGTTGTGACAAAACGAGAAGATATTTTGTGCCTTTCAAAGATAGTATCTGTGATATAAAAGGGAACATTACTCGTTTATTATCGTTTCTTGGTAGCTTGGAAATTAATTATGTGTTAAAATGTATACAAATAAAGATATTCCGTTGGATCAAAGCTGGCGAGCTAGCGTTCTTTGTTGCGACCCTGATCTCGATTCCCGGATGTGGCAAAAATTAAACTGTCGCTTTTCGCTAACGTGCACAAGAATCCTTGCGGATAAAGAATTTCAAATAGGTGGCATATGGGGTTGCAACCTGCTTACCAAAGGTTTCTTAAGGTCAGACTGTCAGGTTTGGGGTTCCATGTCATGGTCACAGAGTGACGGGGCTATAGTGTCAGATTGCATACATCCAAATAAAGAACGTACTTCACAGGACATAGTTTGAAATGGTTTTCACATATAAATGAGCGTCACTGCTTTTTGGACAAGTGTCTAGGAAATAAAAACAAATTCATTTTAAAAATCTTTGCTCCTATAACGCGAGAAGATAAAATAAAGAACACAAGTACTGTTTTCCAAATCAAAAGGATTTTCGAACGGAAATTCTGAGTTTATTTGGAGTCAAAGCTTTTCATCATTATCGCCATAAAACCCCATTGTTTATGAAGATATAGTATAAAAAACTAAGCGTGGCATTAATGACGCAGTGTCGAATAAATCCATCAGCGGCTTCCGCGTTTTGCGCCGCATTTCGCGCCCCGCTCACTGCCCCGCCGCCGGCGCCACCTGTCCATCAGCCCCGCCCCCTCGGCTGTCACGGACACCCACCCCCTCGCACCGCACTCGGGCTGAGGAGCGCTCGGCGCACAGCCTCGCACCTGGGGTGGAGCATTTTCAATATTAGCTTATGGATAGGTCGCATTGAGTCGCCGTCTGGATAAAAAACCAAGCGGTCGGCTCTGATCAGAAGTTATCCATCGTTTCTTCGGTTGATTGATTCAGTACTTCAATTGCTAAGGTCATTAGTCCATTAAGTGTAGTGCATGTTTTGTGGCGGGATGTGGTGGTGATCCCCCGCGGGATGGCGGGGTACCCGTCACCACCCCAGACGGTAATCCCCCCTCTTAAGCTCCAAACCGGTTTCCCGACGCGTGCGAGAGTATTACACATGCAAGTGAAAGTGTGTAAGGGAGAGCTTAGGACAAGAAAAAGAACGATTGATCGCGTCTGGTCCGACGCCCTTTGCTTGGGTTCTGCTCCAGAATACGGCGAATGTTGATTGAATAAACTTCGGAAAACTACCGATTACAGCAGCTAGCCGCTAGAATTCTCTTCGAGATAGCGGCTGAATTCAACCTAGCAATGACACTATAATAAAAAATCCGGCCACCGTCACAACTTGAATCCTAGGACATTCCAGTCATAGACACTGTAGTGACATGAGTTGATCAGTTGATGTTCTGAGCCCCCTAAGCCGGCTGGTTTCTTCAATTATTACCAGGGGAATGCCAGAAGCAGTGTTTTAAAATACGGAGTATGAACTGCTCTCGATATTCTTTCCTCTTCCTTGACGCCTCCTCTCGTCTTACATATACACACTCGTAGATGCAAAGGAGACAGTTGTGACCAAGTTCATAAAATGTTTCTTTTATCCGCTGATTCAATACATAGGGAGTAAAGCACGGACAAGCTCAGTTAACAGAGGATGTACAAGGAACGCGCCAGATCACCAGTGGCCAGAAGAGTCCTTGTACCGTAGCTCGTCGTCACTCAAAATCACAAACCACTTTCGCCCAATTGCTCGCTCCTCACTGGGACAGCTCAAACTGCTGGGACCGGGAGCAGTAGCTCAGTGCATCAACTGATGTCACTGCAGCGTCTCTGACCGGGAGGTCCTAGGTTCCATTCCTGACGGCGCCATGATTTTCGACAATAGCGTTTCAGCTAGGTCGAATTCAGTCGCTGTCTGGAGGAGAATTCTAGCGGCCGGCTGCTCTGATCGGTAGTTTTCCGTGGTTTCCCCGATCAACACCAGGCGAATGTCGGAGCAGTTCCCTACCAAACGGGCCACGGACCTCGCGCGATCTGTCCTTCCTCTTCCTTGCTCTATCCTCTCCCCTTTCACACACACACACTTACACTAACACGCATTACACTACCACATATTCCGAGAGTCTGGTCGGGAGCTTAGAGCTTGTCCCGGCTGGGGCGGTGCCCTGCTGGTGGGAGAGTCCTGGTTAGGGGAAACCGCACTAGCCGACGGTGGGTCGGAGCCGGATCTCGCCATCCAGCGGAGGAAGATCACCGTAATCCCCCGAAAAAACATGCACTACACTAACGGGACTAATGACCAAAGCAGGTGACGCGTCCGGAAACACGAAAAGATCAATGAGACTGCTCGTCGCTCCCCAAGGGACCGTTTTATACCCCCTCCAAGCTAAGGTCCGCCGACTAGCCCGGCCGTAGGGGTGGTGGCGCGCCCGGGCGCGCTGACTGCAGCGTGACGGCTGTCGCGGCTCCTACTGTGTCGACCTCTCTCGGGCTCCGTACGTGTTCTTCGAGGTGGCCGCCGTCTCCCCGCAGCGCCCTTGTGGCGGGCCCTTTAAGGGCACGCGGGCGACCACTGCGGAGACAGCGGCTGCGGCGGTGATACGCCAGGGAAGAAACGCTCTCGGAGCGAATGACCAAAATAGTGGGAGCGCTCGGGCACACGACATACTCATCCCCCCCCTCTGCGCCACCCCTCCTTCACTTTCAGTTCACTAGATCTGAGTTCATTAGATCAGAGTTAAGTACAGCTGGAGTCGAGATTATCATAGAACAGTAAACCTATGCCTGCATGCAAATTTTCGTTGAAACATTTGGGGCCATGTTTTTAAAGCCCGATATAAGTCGAAAGTCGCAAAATCCGGGTTCAGTGCATCGAAGGAGTGCAATTTCGCTTTTCTTGTGGGTTGTTTCGCATAAATTCAGTTGTTTATTCCCATATCAGACGGCCTGAAGGGCCTTACTAATTTTTCCATCTTCCTAATCTTTCCTTCCCATCCCTTTTCCAGGAACTCCCTCGTTTCGGGTTCTTATAGCCATCAGTCTCTGGAGAAGATGACAACATCCTCCACACAATTCAATAGTCTAATAATAATAAATTGGCATGTACCTTGTGTACAACACACATACAAACTGAGATACTATAAGTTTGTGTTTAAGAACTGGTTAAATGTATTCCGTACTGCATGAGCATTTAAGTATTCAGAAGTGCCTCGCTCCAGAGTCGATGTTTGATGGAATCGATCGCACGGAAAGCAGACGCCTTGCAGAGCCAAGCGCAGTTGGTCGCTCTTGTCAGTCCCGACGTGCCGCTGTCTTTGGAGAGGGATATCTTTCTCTTCGCACGAGCTGCTCTGCCAAACGCTTCAGTCGAATCGATTTTCTCTTCTTCGTGGGACGTGCGACGTAATATTCTAAATTATACGACTGACACTTACTGCAGGCGGTTACAAATCATTTGAGCAATCACAATCGGTGGGTGCCTTCAGAACACGAAGGGCTCTGTTTATTGGTGTGCACTTCAAGCAACTGAGCTTCTATAATTCGTTGTGTTGGAACAGTTGCAGTTAAATTTAAAAACAAACTGTGAAAGGTCTCCGAAATAGGACTGCAAAGAAATCTCGCCCCAAACGCTCTAGCCGTTCCAAAAAACCCGAACCACCCGTCCATAAATCAGGCGTCCAAAATCCGAAAATAATCCCTCTGGCTGCCGCCGGAGGGCCCGGCGCGACGCGCTCGGGCCGTCGCGACGCCGATGAGGAGCAGTTCCGCCGGAAATGACGTCGCGTTCTGTTCCGTCGCGCGCACGGCACGTGACGCCATTAGGGCGCGGCGCGCGCCGCCCCGGGGGATCGCGTTTCCAATTGGCTGACAGCTGACGCTCGCTCGCGCGCCCTCGTTCTTGCGCTTTCTTTCCGTCCCCGCCCCCACCCACACCCCTCCGCCGGGTCAATACCTGATCTATAACTATAGGCCGAATCCATCCAAAAAAAAAGGTAGCACGCGTTGCCACTCTCAGATCTGGCTCAACAACATCAATACCTGATCTATAACTATAGGCCGGAACCAGCAAGATAAAACAGGTATCATGCGTTGCGACACCGAGATCTTGCAGTCTTCGTTGATATTAAAGTCGTACCCTATTTCAACTACTAGGGAAGTGAACTTTTTAAAGAAATGTGATAAAGAAGTATTTTATTGCCGCAACTGGGAAGAAGGTGGAAAAAACTGAAAATCTAATCCGAATTAAAACAGTTTAGGAAACTAACTTGTTAGAGAAAGTTTGAGCCTTTCTGTAGTACTGCGCATTGCTTAATTGTATATGTACTGAAACACTATCCGTTTCTGTCAAATTATTTCTGCTACCGGTTTCCGAATTTATATCATTTTTTTGGGCGCCAGGAAAGGGTTGCGATTTTCAATTTCCCGCAAACACATCTAAAGGGGAAATAATTATCCCACTAGCTCTGCCGGTTGAGTTCTTACGAAAATAATCTTCAACGGTACTTACTTTCTTCCTAGCAAACAATCATTCGATCCGCTCTCTTTACGGAAGAAGCGAGGAATCTGAAATTTGTTTCTGGAAAGAAATTATTAAACTGTGGATTGCACAATATGCTAAAGAAATGATAATCAGCTTTTCCTTTTCAGAATGAGAACGTTATAAGTTTATTCATCTATTAATTCTTTTTCACATGAAATGTCACCTTGCTCATGACCGATCGTAAAAATTGTCTATAGCGCTATTATTCTTACTATTTTAGATATTTATGGGCTCTTGGACGATGAGGCCAGAAAGAAACCACCGCTCCTACCAATCTTCTCTCTTGTATCTTGTTCTCGGTCCGCTGCTGGTTCAATGTCCTCCTTAACTTATTGTTTCACTTACTTCCCTAATCTTTGCCACGGATGGGCACTAACTCCAAGACTGTCACGTTTTGCTTAATCCACGATACACGAAAGTCTATTTCTTCAAATTAATTCCTTCAACTTTTATCGCGATAAAATATAAAGTCCATCCCCTAAACTACCAGATATGTCTCGAGCCTCTCTTCCCTGCTCTCACGTCCGTATTTTCTTCAAGTCCGATTTGCGCACTCCCGGTGCCAGAATTATTCAAAAGTTCCAAATAGAATTACTCCCACAAAATATTTATAAGTCCTCACTGTTCAATTATTTCCCGCAAAATTCCACCAAGTCCCGCATCTATCATTTACAATGACCTCTACGATGTG
Organism: Teleogryllus oceanicus; assembly: GCA_964035755.1. Lineage (NCBI taxonomy): Eukaryota > Metazoa > Arthropoda > Insecta > Orthoptera > Gryllidae > Teleogryllus > Teleogryllus oceanicus. The sequence goes on from CAXIVR010000007.1 coordinate 4,018,784, forward strand.
CACGGTACGCGGTCTAAAGCTCATCCCCTCAAATATTACAAAATTCAACCCTCGATAACTTTCATACATTGTCTCTGAAATGGGAATGAAATTACATAATTTTTGTCTTTCTGCGTTCAGTTGTTGTCACCTACTTGCAGAATTTTAATTATTCCACCAATTTTCTTGAAATTTATTTCTCAAAAGATATTTTATGTCATTTAAATGTAATTTCTACTTCAAAAATCATTTTTCCTTACACATATTCCTTACACCCAAGATTTAAAGTTAGGTTTTTTATTTCGTATGTTCACAAAAACGTAGATTATAAATGTTAAAAAATAAAAATACTGTTAAAAAATACGCCACACAAAAATACTATGAATGCAGATAATAAAACTCTGTATTGCTAACCATCACAACTGGTTATCGATGGTTAGTCATTCCAAGAAACAACAATGTAGTACGTTATCTGTGTAAAACAAGTACGCTCTGACGACACGAAGAGCCCGACACGAAGTGAAGGGGCGGTCAGTGTCTGGTCAGTGTGGGTGTCCACCTCGGTCTCAACTGCAAACACGCTGCGACAAGAGCCCGTCATCACTCATAATATTATCTTAAGGTTTGGAAGGTAGCAGCGAGGACACGTCTCCTGAACCAAACACATTTACCAGTGCAGTCACCGCCCTACTTTTTAACTCGCCCATCGGGTTTCACACACTGGCCTCTACGATGAGACGCAACAATGACCTAACTCCCATAAACTTCAGTAAAGGAATTTGTTATAAAAAATTATAAGAAAATTCCAGGCAACCATTTTGTTTTGAATGGATTATACTCCTATCTGCTAAAAAATCTAGGATTATTTTCTTTGGCAACTTAGAGTTTTATTTATTTATTTTTATTTATTTTACGTAAAAAAAGTTTAAACTGCGTATGACGTGCTATGGGGAAAAGTGAATTGTGTGCACATTTTCAAAATTCTGTGATCCCTACACTAAGTCATATACTACTTGAATTTTGAAGGGAAATAAATAAATAAATAAATAAGTAAATATATATATATATATATATATATATATATATATATATATATATAATCATAGAGCAATTGGGAATTCGCTTGTTTTCTCAAGTAAACATAAAGAGAATTCTTTAACAAAATTCTTATATTAAAAAATAGATAACACAGAAATACAAAAACACAAATAAATTGAAACACCCCCAAATAAAGAAACAATGCACACAAATACATTTTAACAGTTCAAAAAACCACTTTGAAATACAATTAAACACTTCTTGAATTCTAAAAAAACTTTGCATTTGGCCTTGACATTGGCATTTGTAGATTGCAAAACTTAAAATTACATTTCACTTCTTAAAGATGTTACAAAAATATCTCATGTAATATAACTGACTTTCATTTCTGTTATAGTTTACAAATTTAATAAACAACTTTTATTGTGAATTAAACATTTTACTCGTCCTACTGGACAAGTCGTGGAATATCTATTGCAATCAGTCAAGAGTTTATACATCAAGAAAGAAATGAATGAGAAGTGGAACAACCTCTGAAAAAACCATGAAATCCAGCCCTCTACACAAACAAGTTAAAAAATTTTACTGCGTTAAAACTTCCAAAAAATTCTCAAGAAAAGAGCAGGTAACAATAACAAGGATGAGAACGGGTCATTGCAAGGTCAGTCATGAACACTTTCCCCCCACCCACCTGCCAGCACTGCGACACCCTTCTTCACTTTCAACATATTTTAACTCATGTCCTATGTTTCAGTACAGCAGACATACATACCTAGAAGATGAGCAAAATCCTGATTTAATGCTACACTGTCATATATTGTAAAGTTATATTTAAAGTAGTCGCTGATGACCTCGGTTGTTGATGTGAATTTAATAAACTAAAAAAATATATAATACACAAACTCCTTGGCTAGCAAAAAACGAAACTATAAAAATATTTTGGGACTACTATTATTTATATACCATTATGACATGGAATAAACCATCAAAAATTCTATTAATAAAAAAATATCAAAATTAAAAAACTAAATCACTTTTCTCTTCTAAATCTCTATTATATTAAATATCGTTCACTACTTTTATAAAAACGAATAATTAGATCCACATTTAGTTATGGTTCTTATTATATAGTATAGTTATTATATAGTCTATTGCTGTTAAAACTCACATTAATAAATTACAAATTGTACAAAATAAATTTATCCGTAAACCACCACAAGCTCCGTGGTTCATACCAAATAATCAATTACAACAAGAACTAAATTTAGAAAACAATAAAAAATTGATAAAATTACAAATCCCAAATTTTTTTAATTACTTCAATATTTTCCACTTAAAACTACTTTCAATTTTGGCCATTAATACACATTTCCACGTAGAAATAAATCCGCATTCCCCAAAGACCGATTCAGACTTCCATAGATTTGCAGTCGTACTTTTCAGTGTGGGTAAATACTATTGATTTATATCTTTTATAATTTTAATTCGTCCAATTGTTTTACACATAACACATTTATTCATGTTAATATTTTATATTGTTCCATTACTTTCAGCTACTGTGAAACATGCATATAGTCTATTTATTTATGTTGAAGACAGGGCTTGTAAAGGAGAATATCGATGTTTCAAATTATATAAATTTAATTGATTTTATAAAAAAAGGTTTTGCCAAAATAACAGCCCTCTCTGGCCCATGTCCGCATATGTTAAGTAAACACGTTATAAAGCGACTTCTGGGTTAGGATGTTTGATGCCAAGTATGAGTAGGATAACAGTTTCTAATATAACGTATTTTTATAATAAATATTAACATGACTGACTAACGAACAGTATAAATTATTCGTTTAGAATTTTGTTTTTTCGTTCATGGATTATGTTTCTGATGTTCATAATCTGTGATGTACTTCTTTGTTCATGTTTTATGGCCGACCTCGTCTACGTCTGTGTTATAGAGACATAGTTAAACGATTTTGATCATTTGTCTGAGTTCTGATTGGTAGTTGTGGAGTTTCAATTGCACGGTGAAGATTCAATTGCATAGTTGCAATAAACAGTACTAATTAACGATTTTCGTGTGGTAATGAGCATATTTGTTAACTAAACACAAAAGAAAATTAAGTCAATGGAATCATAATACAATAAAAAAGAATCTCTACTAGGCAGCTACAACCAACAAATAAATTAATACGCTATTATTCAAATTTTTTAAATGTTCATTATGGTTCCAATACGTACAGCACAAAAATAATCTTGAATATTGCTCTGTAATTTGTCCGATTTTAATCCTTACATAACTGTAATGAGTTCATATTTTACTGCACTCTTAAATGAAATTTTTGGGGAATGAAATAAAACGTGTGAAAACGTTTCGGCAAGGCGGGATGAAAAGCGGAGGAAGGTGATGAATGTGGCATTGGAATTGTTCGAAAATCGAGAGAAACGGAAATAAGCGCGCGTGTAATGTAACTCCCCCTCATTGTTTTTGATGGACCGCCGCTGCAGTGGATTGATGTTCTCCGCTTTGAAACGAGTCCGCGGAGTGGAAGTGCCCCCGCGCGCCGCTGGCGGTCGCCGCGCGGCGGCGCTGCGGTCGCGTGCGATTCAAAATATTTAGGTTTCAATCGCTCGCACCAGCTATTTATCGCGGCGGCGTCTCGGAACCGGTTGGTTAACCCAAGGACAAACGCTGCTTGCCCCAGCGTACGCAAATGTGTTTCTGCAGCACGAACGTGAGCGGAGAACTGTCGGGTTGTATAACCTTTCAACAGGCGGAAACGAGACAACTCTATCCGAAAGAGGGAAAAAACACAAAATTGTGACTGTTAATGGAAGAGTGGTTGTGAAAAAAAAAACTTTTCAAATACTAACTTAACCCTTATCCACTGTCGTCACTTTTTGTGACGTAACCAATAGTGAGGGTCTGACAGGCCGAGAAATATCTCTACATTTTTGTTGATATAGTAAAAGAAAGCAGATGCACGTAATAAACGCTTTTATTTACTTATTTAGAATTAATTTAGCAAGTTAAATATTATACGGTGAAAGCTTTTATCAATCCTCTAAAATGCATTTAGAAACAGGTCAGTTTGTAAAATATATGAATAATATAACATTGCCTTGAGAAAAAAAGCACATCAACATAATTTTAGTACACAAGTAATCATAAAGTAAAATAGAACATTTACAGTTTGAAAATCCAGTTATACATAAAAAATTACCCCCGAAGTCTCTCTATATGATTTTGTGCATCCCCAATGTAACAGGCATTCGGTAGTCGCTGCTTTTCTTCTTCCTCCATTTCTTTCATGAATTCATAGAATTCAAACTATTCGTTATCCTTTATACAAAGGTAATCATGTTTGGAAATCATAAAAGTGAGCCATTTTACTTATCACGGCGATAAAAGGAGCAAAAGAGGACGTTAAACACTATTTTCACAAATATTGAGATTTGAAAATTAATATTAAATAAATGAATAAATACAGATAACTTTCGTATATAGTTGCATTCAGTTCATGCCAAGCAAAGAATTCTTTAGAAAGAAACATTAGTAATAAAAAATTCTCATTTGTTTAATTTGCTCTTTCATTCATTTCGAAGTAGTTCAGTGTTTTAGATCTCACAGAAACTCTCAGAAGCAGAAAGATCGGATTATTGAATTTCTCTATGATGATAACGTTAGTGATAAAGCGTATACAAGTTGAAATGAGGCCAATGAGACCCTGCATTTTCTCTTCCTAGAAACCCCAACCGATTATCTAAACACCTTTGTTACGTGGCACATGAGCACATTATCTTGTCGCACTTATTTTTTTAGAAACAAATGCGATGCAACTGGAATATATTATGGTAAATGTAATACTGTTGGCGGCCTTCTATGTTGAAAGGTCTTTGACACAAAAAAAGGACATACGTGTCTTTTTTTCCTGTCAAAACTAGTGGTGATAAAACAGCTCGTTTGAAATTAGAAAAATATCCCATAAACGTCATGTAAAGTACCCCCAAAATTAAAATATCGGTTTCAAATTCAAGGGTCTGCCACATCAGCCAGATAGATTACGGAATATCAATTTTGGAGAAAATAGGCAGAACGGTTTAGTCGCTAGGATTGTTTACTGACAGAAAGGAAGACGTTTTGCCTTCAATCGATTTTTCAGTATCAAGGATCCACAAAACATGGCTTCTGGCTACACCACGTGTTAGAGGATTTTTTAAAATTTAGTATCTGGATGTACCCTCTTTTTCATTATATTATATCATTATATATTTCATTATATCATTATCTCATTATATATATCATTATATCATTATATCATTATATATATTCATTATATATTTGACATACGCGGCCCTAGAATGAGAGTTTTTCTGCCGAAAATTTGCCGGTTTTTCGTATTACATATCATAACAGCATTACATAACTTTCTCTCTACCGCGGTAGTGAGAAAGTACAATACAGCTATACAATTCCAGCCATAACATCACCCAACAATTGTAAGGAATTCTCACAATTTCAAACTCCTTATCACAGCACAGAGATTTGCAATATGATATTTCCTGAAAACTTTTAGTAAGCAAGTACGGAAATTCAGATTTACGATTTCGAAAATTGGCCAAATTTTGATAAACTACTAATATTTTTAAAGGAATGTAGTTTTTTTAAAGAACTGATTTTTTAGAACAGATCCCATTTAACGAAAATCTCCTTCATAAATATTGTATTTTTCAAAGTTAATTTTTGGTTGTGTTTGAAATATTTGAAGCCACAAAAGTTATTAATAACACAGGCACTCAAAATAAAAAAAGTTCTCAGGCCCGAAGACAAGACACGCGTTTTTCTGATGACACGCTGAATTTAAATCTGAAAGTAAAATTGCGTCATCACCCTCCAGTTTTGTTTTGTTTGTTTTTTCGCAAAAACAGTTGGATTTAATCGCGAGTTAGTTCCGAGCTGAGGTAGATGACGGACGTGTCTGTTCTTGCTCTCGCGGTGATGTCAGCGTTCTAGAGAGCGGACAAACTTAATCAACCGTCGGTGGAATTGTCGTTGCAATCAGCCTACATTTAGAGCACTTAATATACTAAATTGTATCACGGTGCGATGATGATGGTCAGTGGGGGTACTGCACCTCGGGAGATATCCCTAGAGGGATACACCCGCCAGATGCTCCATTACAGAATTCGTGAATTCCTGAGTTATTGCAACTGCAGCCCCAACAACTGCAGCCGCATCAACAGCAGTCGAAGACGCAGACATAGAAGAACGTCGCCCCCCTTTCAAAGTAAGATACCGGGAGCGGCAGCTCAGTGCATCAACTGATGTCACTGCAGCGCTTCTAACCGGGAGGTCCTAGATTCGAGTCCTGACGGCGGCAGGCTTTTTCGGCACTAGCTTGTCAGCTAGGCCGAATTCAGTCGCTGTCTAGAGGAGAATTCTAGCGGCCGGCTGTTCTGATCTGTAGTTTTCCGTGGTTTCTCCGATCAACACCAGGGGAATGCTGGAGCAGTACCCTAACACACGGGCCACGGACCGCGCGCGATCTTTCCTTCTTCTTCCTTGTCTTATCCTCTCCCCTTACACACACCACACTTACACTAACATGCACTACACTACCACATATTCCGGGAGACCTGTCGGGGGCTTTGAACTTGTCCCGACTGGGGCGGTGCCCCGCTGGTGGGAGAGTCCTGGTTAGGGGTAAACCTCGCTAGCCGACGGTAGGTCGGCGTCGGATCTCGCCATCCAGCGGGGGGAAGATCACCGCCATCTCCCGAGCAAAATAATGCACTACACTCACGGGACTAATGACCAAAGCCATTGACGCGCCCGGAAACACGAAAAAATCAATCAGTCAAAGTAAGACCTCAGATAATTCTGCGCCCGCTGCACTATGGCAAGAAGTTTCTTCCAGAAACCAAAACGACCCACAACAAGTGATCTTCAACGAAATGCTAAAGTCGTGCATTTGCAAACAGAACCTCACTTTGAATGGAGAAACATGTTCAGCGTGTTGAGTGAAAGTTGAAATACTCGTGTCTCAGATGAAAGAGAAGACTGTGATAAGAGAAAATGCTAACCTGGCTCTAAAACCACCGCCTTGTTAGTATCTGGAGCCATGAATAAATAAATGTATAATAAATGTAATGCATGAAACACGTGTGGTTAGAGAAGGTGTTTCATTTCCAATAAATTGTGAATGTTATGTAATGAAAGTTTACAACAACAATGAAGTAAAAATTATGTTATGAATTAGATATCTACAGACTCTAGTAACGAAGTTCGAAATTAAGGACGTGAAATTTTATACATATCAGATGAAGGAAAATAGAGCTTTCAGAGTAGTATTAAGAAATATGCGTCCAACAACTGATGTAGACTGCCTGACAACTATTTTTAGTTTCTGAGTAATATATAAATTATTTTTATCAACTTAATTACCCACACAGTTTAAATAAGGATCTTTCGTGTTCTGGGTTTTGGAAACAGGGCAGAGCATGTACGGTTTTTCGTTACCTCTCAAGACGTTGACTGCAATCAGTAATTAACACAATTTATAATAGCATTTGTCCCTCAAATTATTAACTTTAAAATAGCATTTGCAATTATTATTTCTCAATTGTAAACTTCTTTATGATTGGCAAACACCTGTACAATAATAAAGCTGTATTGTAGTAACCACCATTATATATCGAACTGCAGCCATGGTAATGAGGCAGAACAAGGGATAGAAGAAATTTTAATAAGAAGGGAGAGAAGTTTTTCCATTGAAATGTGAACGTCAGCGTTAAAATAGTATTTATGCAATTAGTTTATAATGTTAAGCTCTATTGCAGAATACGTGTTTTGAAAACGAGCGAGTGTTAGGAGCGAGTTTTTAAATTTGTACGAATGCAAAAACAGCAACATTATAAACGAGTTGCATACCCTAAGTTTCTGTATAACAGCATTATAAATTTATAAGAAAATCAAACTTAATTTTTCGAAACAACTTTCTTGCGACGCCTCGAGTGTTAGACATTTATTCCAGAACATGGTGGTCGGCTGTTCTACTTACCGCCACTGCCCCACGATTCTCTCGCTGCGATTGGCTGAATGTATGATGACGCAATCATTGGTGCTTATACATCATTTTTGTCGTAAAAGGCACTTTTATAAACATTTTATTGCAACACTATTTAGCTATTTTAAGAAAATGCCATCTTTATGCACTCTTAGCAGTAGATAGAGATTTCCATGTTTTATACGACCCTAGAAAAATACTTTTTATTCTGCAAGATGTTATACATCAAAATATGATCCTCAAGCCGTAATCTATGAAATGAAATCTCCTATACCCTCTCATACACGGGTATATATGGTGTTCAAGCTTGAAATAAGATGATTACCCTCGTAACTATATGATGATTGATTGGCATATTTGTAGTTCGTTGAAATAATTGTGTGTTCATTATCGTATATTGCAATATGAGTGTTTATTATTGTTTGCTTTATTGGGAGTATCGTAATGGGACGGACGCTTGATGTAACGAATATCATTTTGTGTTTCCCGAAACATGAGCTAATTAGTAGAACAAAATGGAATGGTGAAAATAATGTGGGGAGTGCTTTTTCCTTTTTTATTTCAGAAGCATTAGATTGGTAGCAACTATAAGAGCAAATGGAATCAAATTGACCGAATTTGCTGATCAAATTGACAGAAATAATAATAGCACATATTACAAAGAGCCTATAATTGATATATATTTTAATCATGTTATGTGCTTCTATTTATGGCCATCTAGATTAGCGAATCAAAAGCTACACAGGTGAGTGAAGTATGAACGAATTACAAACAAGGGAAGGGAGTCATATTCACGTGTAGTTTTCCGTTATTTCAAGTTATTTTCACAGTTTAAACGATGATTTACAGTGTGTGAATTATTTGAACGTGTCCTGCTAGTTTTAATTATTTGCAACTCGATCGTTAGCACGGCGCCCACAGAGCGCGTTTAACTGCGGCGCGGATTCCAACGCGACCTGTGTTTGCGCCGTTTCCTTGACATCTCCATCACCAATGCATCTTTAAATGTCACTTCTACTTTGTAAGTCCATCTGCAATACCAATGCATCTCTGTCATTTCTAAGTTCTAAGTCCATATCCATCTCCAATGCATCTCTAACTGTCAGTCCTCTCATACCTGCATCTCTAACTGTCATTTCTAATTTCTAAGTCCATCTCCATCACCAATGCATCTCTAACGGTCACTTCTACTTTGTAAGTCAATCTCCATCACCAATGCATCTGTAACTGTCACTTGTATAATAAACCCCCTTTCATTCACGCCCCGTGTTGGGCTCCGATATAATAATCCCTCGTTCTATTGCCAATACAATAATTTTCTTTTCTTTCTGCCACTGTAATATTTTCCTACTTTATTTTTTTAAACACATCTGGGCGCCTTGTCATTAACACACATACCCTTCCTTAAACCTACCTTAGATTTTGTACTTGCCCGTTAGCTAGTTAAATTTATGCAACTTCTAAATTCTTCCTGGGCGTGACTATGTGATTGCCCTATACAGGGCTACAAACGAGGTACTTATGTGCACGTGCATGGGTCTGTATCTAACTACTTTAATCACAACACATTCTCTAATGGTTATTGATGTACCCGAATGTATTCATCTTAATTTATTTACTACTTTTGGATGGTTTCTTTCCTCAAATAATCAACATATCAAATACATCTGAAAAATAATACCCTCTGATGGCACAAAAAATACACATAATAGAGAACAATACATTTAAAATTAAAACCCAACAAATAAACAATAACCATTCACACCGAAAATTATAAAAACAATATGTACACTCATTCACTCCGAATGTGCATTCTGTCGTTAGAATCGTTGACCCTCTTATCTTATGACAATGAACAAAACTTGATCTTCGACAGATGCTTTTGAAGATAAAAAGAAAAACGAACAAACAAATATCCGTGCATCACTTCCCTTTGTGCCGGACAAATGCTGTGACACGCGGCGCACGTCACGCGTCGCCGTCCACCGATTCGCACACTCCCCGTGTACGACGAGAGCACGCTCCAGATTCCACCAGCTCCAAAACCATATGTTCCGTCAACTCACACTGCTGAGCAAACACTGCGAAGCGTTCTGTGGTAAAACGCGAAGTTTCCACCACGTTTAAAGTTCCCGCGGCGAAGAAATACTATTGATTTCACGAATACTGGTGAAAAGAATCTTTTAAAGTTCCCGCGGTGAAGAAATACTATTAGGTTACGCGAACTAAACGTAACTGCTCTGTTCGTCTTTCGATTACTGTCCGAAGCATGTTGAATTCCGTATCATGAAATTTTTAACACAAAATGTCCGCGACCGTTGCTTAACATTGCAATCGCGTAAAATCAGTCTTCGCGTTGCGTTCACCCGTAAAATATTGTTCCTATTTCTAAATCCGTTCATCCGCTCACTACATCAGTTTTGTTCACTTGAAAATATAAACGAAAATGTTTTCAAAACATTTTTCTAACATGGAGCTCGCGTCTTCACCAACCATACAACACTGCACTCTCTCTCCTCTCTCGTCCTCTATCCTATATAGATTTTTCTTGAACAAGCGCCGATCGCTCGCCCGCGGCCACAAACAAGATTGCAGAATGTTTTTTTTAATTTCCCGTTTATAAGCGTTTTTATGCCTCGCTACCGGTTCTCAATATTGTCTATTGTTTCTTCGATAATTACAGCGATCTCTATTTTTCCTTTAGATGTCTTATTTTATTAAACTCATGTTTTTTTACGATGCGTACTTGTTTCACACTAATTTCAATTTTACTTTTTAATTTTAATTCATTTTCTAGACGTTTCCCAAAATCGTGATTACTTTCGAAATTGTTCATAAATTTCGCCCTGTTCTTCTCTAAAGTTCCAGCTCGAATCCTTCAAGCGTTCCCGTAATATTCATTAAAAAACATATTTGCCCTCAACTTTACCCTAACAACAATGGTCTCCATGTTCACACTTTTTAACTTGAAATGTACGATTACGTTTATTTTCGAAATTTTGTGAACCCCTTGCCCGATTTTGCTGGTTGTTCTTTCTAACAATTCTAAATATTATGCTTTATTGAATGTTTATGTTAAATTTGACTTTCTTCCGCGCATTCGGTTAATTTAGAAAAAATGTTTGCGCGCGGCGCTGCAGTCTTCTGTCTTTTTGAATATAAATCTCAACATTTTATTGGAAGGTCTTTATTCTCTGGAACACTAAATTACCGAAATGATCGCAAATCATTACACCTCTAATTTCTAAGTCCACCTCAATCACCAATGCATCTTTAAATGTCACTTCTACTTTCTAAGTCCATCTGCAATACCAATGCATCTCTGTCATTTCTAAGTTCTAAGTCCATATCCACCTCCAATGCATCTCTAACTGTCAGTCCATCTCCATCACCAATGCATCTCCAACTGTCACTACTAATTTCTAATTCACCTTTAAATCGCTGCGCGTTCACCCCGGGCTTTTAAAGCGCTTTCTTGTAGTAGATAGAGTTGTGTGGCTGCTAAACATCTACTTCGTCACCGTCCTGAACATCAAGAGTGATAAATAATAAATAAATATTTTAAACGTTTGTCTCTGAGATTAAGATTCGTTATCTGGTCACCACATACTGAGACTTGATGATTCTTAATTTATAACCGGGATTAACTTGAATCTTGGAAACATGGCTCATGAAATTATTGAATTACTCTTTGCAGATTTCTTAAGAAAACTTTTGGTGTTTTATTGATATTATAAAGCCTATTTTTCCGCGTATTCTTTGTCCACAGCATTAGCCTTCTTTCAGGTTGGTGTATGATTATTTTGACAGGTTCAGAAGCGGTTGAGAGAACGAATATCGCATGGTTCTGCGAAATATGTTATTTCGCCAGTCAGACGAGCCAACCCTCGGTTTTTCGTCAATGCCTCAGTTCAGTGCGAACAGTTAAGAATATTTTTCTCGAGAGATTTAGTTTGATCCAATATCCGCACTAAATATATTATTGTAAGAATTTACCCAAAACATGTCGAATAGCAGGTGAGAATATTGGCTTACAGAGAAATTCAAAGTGAGATCGCACATCAAAGGGAAGTGAACGGACCACAATTGCCATATACCTTAGGCCTCGCACTTTTCTCTTTCAACTTTTTTTCAAACTAAATTCTCAAATTTAAGCAAGGAATAACTAGCGTGATTAATATTTTAGTACAAGGTTTGAAGTGTTTCTTCTTATGTTCTACCTACATAATTACATGAAATTATTCTCCAGGCAGAATGAAAAAATAACTATGGATCCAAGCATAAGTTGATTCAAATCGTTCCGCATGTTATTAATCGACGAGGCCTCCGCTATCACTAGCCAAAATGAACGCTCAAGTGACTGAGCAGAATGTAGCGTTGCCCGCCAAGGCCCTCCGTGTTCGCAGCGTCCCCCCCCCCCATTCGCCCACCGCCCCAACGGCTCTCAATAGGATCAGCAGCCTCTCATATGGTAAACGCATTGTGGCGGCGCCGGGGCATTGTGGGGGGGGGGGGGTGGAGCCCCGGACTTAGATCGACAGCGTGTTCCGCGAGCGCCACAATCGCCGGCTCAGTGGCGCCCCGGCGGCGCTGCGGGAGCTTCCTGCAACTCTGCCGCCGACTTGTCGACGCGGCCTCATTTGGGCGGGGATTAGGGCGGCGCCCGGCCACGCACGCTGCGGCCCACAATGCCAGCCGGGGACGCGTCGGTTCCACAATCCGAATATAAATTCCAAAATGGTTGTTCGCCACACTGGAGGAAAGGACATGACACGGGAAGATAAGAAGAGGAGGACGAGGATACGAGGAAGAGGTTATGAGGAGGATAGGAAAAACCTGTTTGATAGTTACAACGTGATTGAAAATATTAAATTATTCGATTTTTATTAATGTAGACAATTTAGACAAAAATGTTAAAATTGTTTAAGAGCTTATATCAGGTTCGTTGTTTCTTTCCTAGAGAGCCGTAAATGCATAAGATGGACATTACGCCATGACACCGTTCGTTCTATATCGTTGGAATATACTATTTCACACACAGCGAGACTATGCTGAAATGTAAAACTTTTGACGATGTATTTACTTAACAAGAATTAATTTCATCCACACCTTTCCGTTGTGTTCCAGATATAACATTTAAAGTATAATACGCGATACATTCGCAATTTATTTTTATGCATTATATTATTGGTTGATCTTCAGCTCTGGAATTTTAATTAATATGTGAAACTATAGCAGCTTGTCTATGACTTGCAAATATTGAAGATGTCGGCATTTTCGCCCGCGCTTCCTCCCCCTCTTTCTCTGGAGATATCGCTGGGCGCTCGGCCGGCCGTCCCAGCCGCTGGCGGGCTCCGGAGACCAGTACCCATTCAGTATTGAATGATTTTCTCGTGTTTCCGGGCGCGTCAACTGCTTTGGTCATTTCCATAAGCGTACTGTATCTTTTCCTCGGGAAATGGCGGTAATCTTCCCCCGCTGGATGGCGAGATCCGGCACAGACCTACCGTCGGCTAGTGGGATTTGCCCCTAACCAGGACTCTCCCACCAGAGGGGCACCGCCCCAGTCGGGACAAGCACTAAGCTCCCGAACAGTCTCCCGGAATATGTGGTAGTGTAGTGCATGTTAGTGTAAGTGTATGTGTGTAAGGGGAGAGGATATGACAAGGAAGAGGAAGGACAGATCGCGCGCGGTCCGTAGCCCATTCGGTAGGGTACTGCTCAAGCATTCGCCTGGTGTTGATCGGATAAACCACGGAAAACTACTGATGAGAGCAGTCGGCCGCTAGAATTCTCCTCAAGACACTGACTGAATGCGACCTAGCTGAAAAGCTAGTGTCGAAAATCCTGCCGCCGTGGGGAGTGGGAACGTAGAACCTCCGGGTCAGAGGCACTGCAGTGACATCAGTTGATGCACTGAGCTATCGCTCACGGTAACAGCGACAAGAGAAGTTAAAATAATAACAGCAATGGTAATATGTCATTGTCAATTCTTACGCTAGCGATTGCAATTAACGCCAGTGACATTTCCGTGTCCTCGCGGTTCAGCTCATTGGTCAGCATACTCGCTTTCCATGACACGACCCCGGGTTCGATTCCCGATCGGGTAAGATTATAATGTGCGTATTCCTTGCAATATCCCTGAGTATGTTTTCAGTCGCTGTCTGGAGGAGAATTCTAGCGGCCGGCTGCTCTGATCGGTAGTTTTCCGTGGTTTCTCCGATCAACACCAGGCTAATAATGAAGCAGTACCCTACCAAACGGGCCACGGACCGCGCGCGATCTGTCCTTCATCTTCATTGTCCTATCCTCTCCCCTTACACACACACACACACTTACACTAACATGCACTACACGACCACATATTCAGGGAGGCCGGTCGGAAGCTTAGAGCTTGTCCCGGCTGGAGCGGTGCCCCGCTGGTGGAAGAGTCCTGGTTAGGGGGAAACCCCACTAGCCGACGGTAGGTCCGCGCCGGATCTCGCCATCCAGCTGGGAAAGATCACCGCACATACCCCGAGAATAATCATGCACTACACTAACGGGACTAATGACCAAAGCAGTTGACGTACCCGGAAACACGAAAAAATCAAATCAAATCCCTGAGTATGCTGCAGTGTGGCGATGAGAATACGCACCTCTCATGTTGAGAAGGCCTCAATATGGCGTGGGGATATCTTCGAGCCAACCACACGTACCCACTTAACCCGTGTCAGCAAGCCGGAACGCTGCTGATAGGCGGGCTGTCGCGCCAAATACAGACAGATACTACCGTAGTCAAAGCTGTAAGTAGAAAACTATTTTTTTGCCTTGCAAATGAACGAGGAAGGATTATGAACTCTGAAAATAAGCAACTTCCGAAATACAAGCCATAGAGCAAAATAAATGCTCACATTCTCTCGTTTAATTTCATTAAACCTGCATGTTACATCTCTGAGGTGGCTTTAACAAGGATGACCGCGCATCTGTTCCACTTCGGGCGAATTACTCGCCGTATTCAAGTTGGAATGTATTCCTTGCGAACACTCTTAGCACTTTTTGTCGGCGTGCAAATAGGCTGGGGCGCAGGAGCTGTTACATCCTCCTGAGCCTTTTTAATTGGCCAGCTACGTTTTAATTTTCTACTTAACGTACGCGCTATTCCCCGCTTTGGACGAGAAGGTAACTCCCCCGGCCATTCTCTTTCATTAGTTTGACCTCACTTCGTTGAATATTGCATCGCCCTTAATCGCTTGGGGCGAAATGGTTAATTGAAAGAATGTGACTTACCATTTGGAGGAGATTAGTTTTTCTGTTTCTCTTATTATTTAAAACTCAGAATAGAAAAATCTCGTTACAGTGTTTGAAAGATAAGTTCTATTAAAATAAGCCTCAATAATAATAGCTTTGGAAACTGTTACCTAAAATTTACTGTACTACTAAATAAGTTTAACACGTGTAAAAGGTTTTGCGTAAAAGTATATTACTGATACGCTTGAATTTGTATGAAACAATTTCATAAACAAAACCCTACTTTCTGCGAAATCAAATTCACCTAATTATGTATTGCATCGTGGACTAGGGGCTGAATTAAGAGTCGATCGTTAAGGAACAAGGAAATGCTTAAGCAATAAGGAGTTCCTTAAAATGAGAGGCCACTTCAGGAGCCTTCTATTTCATAGACGTCTGTTATAGGAATAGTATTGTGTGTTCCTCAAGGTATCGTAAACCTTGCAGTGTTGCATTTCCGTCAGATGGCCCAGAGTTTAACAGTAGCTTCCGTCGTTTCATTCATCGTTGACTGTAACCATTTTCGTTGTGACTTGAGCGTTTTGTTGTCGAATGTACATTAAACGCAATCTTACGAAACTTATATAAGTGAGTATTTTGGCTTTTTATCAGTTTAAAATGCAAAATCTCTTGATGTGATGGAAACTATAAAATTCTTGATATTACGTGCAAACGTTTCGGAAACTTCAAAAATTAACCGGCATACTGTAGCTTGACTAACTTTATAGAGATCTGCGCAGTCAATCTAAAAATGATGTAATTTAATTTATATACATTTTTCATATCAGCAATAAAATTATCTGGAAGATGTAAAGAAATGTAATAGTTTGTTTAATCTAACAGAACGAACCTGAAAGGACAAAGTTGCGTAAAATCTTAACTCTATTAGTCTCTTCATAAGAGGAGAGATTGACAAGTTTCTCTTTGTGGGACTTCTGATTGGGTGTTGTTGACGTTCTTATAAGAAGAAATAAAAGAGGTCATCTTCGTCAACATATCAGTTGCAAAGTAACAAAGTCTCTCTTTGTTACATTTCTTCTTTCATCGATGAGAGGAACAAGATTGTTTGCAGCAGTGATTTTCAGAAAACGAAATAGCTTTCTAAATTGCTCTTCGTTGTATGTCTCCAATGGATTATCAGCATCTCTGATATGCTTCTTCGTTACTCGGACGATATTTTAAGAGTAAAACTCTGAATACTCCAAGAAATCGTCATTGTCTGTCATGTCTTATGTGTTCGTAGTCTTCACCTCACCAGAGCGAGTTAACCCTCTGGCGAATGAGGAATACTGAAGGCTACAGGCGACCTTCCTTACACGAATGAGTGGTTACTCATTCGACACTCATTTAAAAATAAGAACTCTTTATGAACCGGAATCACTTACTGAAGAAACTTTCATTATAAGAAACGACTATGAATTCGGTCCTAGGTTTCTTGAATCTGTTTGATAAATTTCAATCCACATTTCGATAATACTTCAAATATCACATTGGAAAATTTGCATAGGTTTTCATAGTTTAAAACCAAAAATATTTCCGTGTTAATATGATTAATATCATGTCTTTTAAATTTGAGATCCTTTATCTTGATCCACATTCTTCAGCGGTACCGATCCTATACAATAATTGCCTTCGATTACATAACGTATACGACCTTTTTTGATGCGTTATTCGCAAAGTGCAGTCCATGTAGAACATCGCGCTGAGCCAGCAGACAACCCCGCGTGGAAGTTGACGGCTTTGACTGCCGCAGCCGTCCACGCAGCCCATTAGCCCTTCGTTTTGTTGTATTGTATTGCCGGGCGTGTCAACTGCTAAGCTCACTAGTCGGGTAGGTATAGTACACGTTTTCTTCGGGAGGTAGCGGTGATCGTCCCTCGCTGGATGGTGAGATCTGGCGTCTACCTACACGTCGGTTTGGTTTGCTTTTTCGTGTTTCCGGTCTGCTTTTCCCGTTAGTGTAGTGCATGTTTTCTCGGGAGATGGCGGTGATCTTCCCCCGCTGGATGGCGAGATCTGGCGCCGACCGACCGTCGGCTAGCGGGGTTTCTCCCTAACCAGGACTATCCCACCAGCGGGGCACCGCCCCAGCCGGGACAAGCTCTAAGCTCTCGACCGGTCTCCCGGAATATGTGGTAGTGTAGTGCATGTTAGTGTGTGTATGTATGTAAGGGGAGAAGAGAGGACAAGGAAGAGGAAGGACAGACCTCGCGCGGTCCATTTGATAGGGTATTGCTCCGGCATTCTCCTGGTGTTGATCGGAGAAACCACGGAAAACTACCGATCAGAGCAGCCGGCCGCTAGAATTCTCCCCCAGACAACGACTGAATTCGACCTAGCTGAAAAGCTAGTGTCGAAAATCCTTCCGCCGTCAGGAGTCGAACCTAGGACCTCCAGGTCAGAGGCGCTGCAGTGATATCAGTTGATGCACTGAGCTACCGCTCCTGGTAGGGCTTTGCGACCCCACAGTCTCCAGCGAGATAAAATACACTTCTGAGAACAGAAAAACAGCCAGCAATCATGGGACGAGTAATGACTTTTGCGGATAAAAGATTAGGAGAAACATACTAAATATCACAAGAATATAAAATATTTTCAAACAAAACTGTACACGGAATAAAAAATCTAGGGTTCAAATCCTCCCACTCCACTCCGTGTTAATCTCGCTTTGATTACGCACGTACTGTCCGAGAAAAACGAATTTATTTTTCTCACTCGTTTCAATATTTTTTTTATCTTGCGAATTGTCTGATTTGAACAACTTTTTACTGTCATTCATACCGCATTCTTACATTTTGTTTTGATCAGTGTAGTGGTCCTCATTACGACGGAGCGCTGGTGTTACAACTTTTGCTGAGAATATTTAGGTAGGGAGAAAATGGTTATTACAGGGGTGAAAGAAATTGTTGAATTCATAAATGTGGCGAATAGTTTTGTTTAATTTTTAAAATGTTGTTTAAGTTTTCAATTTTTTCATAAGTTAATGGCCAAATTCATAAATTTGGCATAAGAACTTGGAAACTGTTCTCCTCCTTATATGTTAATAAATTGATCACCCATTAATAATTTTTTATTAACATATTTATTATATTTTTGATAATTTATGAAGATTCGTTTTCGACCTTTATTCATTTCACGAATGTTTTCCCAACTTCATTCAATTGTTTGCTACGTGCGAGCACTTCGTCCGACTGTTGTTTGCAAATGTGGCGCAACTAGTCAGGGCGAAGTGCAGAAAAGTTACCGAAGGGTCTCCCCATGTTCCCCTCTCGTCTGGTCTGCTGCTCCTCCGCCCAACCACAAGGACTCCGCCTCCGAGCGCCCTCAGCCGCGACAACCGCCCTTCCGCGGGGGGGGGGGGTGCGCCCGCCCTAAGGAACAGAGGTCTTCACACGACCTTCACCGTTCAGCCGCTTGGAGGCTGTAAGCATCCACAGACCTTTTGAGATAACTGGCGAATAAAATAGTTTTGCCTTACTCCTTTGGAATATACAATACCTGTCAACAGCTTGCTTTCCTTTCCTTCAAGAAGAGAAGATCTTTTGCATGCCTACGTCTTGAAAGAGATTGCATTCTTTGTGACGGACAACTCGTGAAATCTCCACGCGCGTCTTTATTTGGGCGAGAAATTACATAAAATTGACTGATTTTTAACGCTTTTTTAATAGTTATGAGTTTAATGACAACAATACTTAATATAAATAGAAATACTCTTTCTTACGTCAATAAACAATTACTTATATTGTAGTTGTTACCGAAAGGAAGATAATATACGAATGTCACCAAAGGGTCTCCTTCACATTAAAATTCATTTTTAAATTTTAGATAATGAAAAAGATCAACATTTTTATGAAAGGAAATTGAATTTTACGATAAAACGATTGCAAAACATTTATTTTTAGTAATTTTTGGAAGAAAAAGTGACGATGACAAGCGTCCCCATGCAACTACCATCGGCACGAAATGGCGCGTCTTTGAAAGGGTTAATTTTGGCTTTCCAGAGCAATTCTGGTACCCGGAGAACATCAGTGTGAGGGTATGTGTGGGTGTGAACGACATACACCAGTTAATTCCAAAATATACTCAAGCCCAATTATTCATTACAAAGATGTAATTAACAATTGGACGAAAATGTGTATTCACATATGTACAACGTAGTAGCGATCAAATGATTTTTTATTAGCTATTTTTGCGGCTACTCTTACAACGTGGGTTTAGGGTTGCAACGAATTTTTTGTCTTATGACCAAGCTCATCCCCTGCCGCGGGATAGAAGTTTCCTTTTTCACGTCCCACACGTCCGAAATTATACGATGCCGAGTCATGCTCCCCTCAGAGTTCAATTTACATTTGGAATCGGCATTTAGAATCAGGGAAAAACGCAAAAACAGTCGAGAGAACAATCTAGATTTTCAATAAAATTACTCTAGGTTTATATCAGTGTATAACAAAATGAAATTGTATCATTTTCATTTCACATCATCGAGAGATGCGACAAGATTTTAGAATTATGTTTTTTTGTATAAATAATGAGCTTGTTAATGTCTATCCGATATCTCTCACAATTTCTTTTAAGCTTAGTTATCAGAAGATATAAATGTATCAATCATGCTTGAAGCATCTGATAAATAGCAAATAATCCGCACAATTTCCCGCGCTTTGTGGTGACAGATGTGGCGAGGCCTCGCTGGCCCACACAAAGACACGTCGTCGATTACAAGCCAGTATTTCTGCGCGTGACATGGCGAATGCCTCATCCCGCGCCGCCTCGTTCACACATTTCCAGCAGTGAAGCATGGGCGCGCGGGCGGCGGCGAAATGATTCACATAATGCATCACAGAGTGCGCGGCGCCGGCGGAACAAAATCACTCGCATGTGAGGGCACGCAGCGCAAACGAGTTCACAGCCACGCCACATAATTCAGCGCCCTGCGCCCACGCGCACACGTCAGGCCTGGGAAACGGCCAGGGCGAGGGCTAGGGCGCAGGCGGGGGCGACGCGGGGCTAGGAGTGGGGGATGGCGTGGGCGATAGCAAGTGCTAGGGCGAGGGCGTGGGCGAGGGCAAACGTGAGGGCGAAGGCGTGGAGTAGGGCGAAAGCAAGGGTGAGGGCGTGAGTGAGGACGTGGGCGAGGGCGAGGGCGAGAGCGGGGGTGAGGGCGTGGGTGAGGGCGTGGGTGAGGGCGTGGGTGAGGGCGTGGGTGAGGGCGTGGGTGAGGGCGTGGGGGAGGGCGTGGGTGAGGGCGAGGTGAGGGCGTGGGTGAGGGCGTGGGGAGGGCGGGGCGAGGGCGGGGCGGAGGGCGGGCGGGCGGGGGCCGTGAGCGAGGGTGCAGGCGAGGGTGAAAGCTAGGACGAGAGCGAAGGGAGTGGGCGCAGGCGAGGGCGAGAGCGAAGGCCGTGGGCATGGGCACATTTAAGCGGCGGAGCAGCGAGGAAACGAGTCATTCTTATGTGAGACGCCGAGGTGAGAAGTCGAGTAAGGTAGCGGAATAGTTGAGGGAGAGAAGCGGTAGTTCTGGAGGTGTTAGTAAGTAGGAAATGATAGAGTAGCGAGGCTACGTGGTGTTAGGAGAACATTATAGTAGATTGCAGTAAGAACTGTGAAATTTAGAACGAATCAGAATAGTGGCTGTGGTTGCGGAACTGTGAGAGTTTTTGTAAAGCATTAGTGAGGCGACACGCTAACTAGTACACGCGGAGAGACTGGGCAATACGCGTACTCGTGTCGCAAGAAGACGAGCGAAGGTAGACGAGACGTGGATCTGGTGGTGAGCGTTAAGAAGACTGGACCGTGGATCTGGTGGTGGGCGTTAAAAAGACTGGTCCCTGGATCTGGTGGCAGGCGCGAAGGAGACCGCGTGACCTTCAGAGCAGCATCGAAGCGGGCTACGTTGCAGGATCGCGAGTGTCAGCACAGCTGAATTTCCAAATTTGCATCAAACTGAGGTGGGAGACAGGAACTAGAAAGGTAGTGTTAGCACCAGAAACCAGAATACCAAGAGTTGCATGTTCGCCTTAAAATTGAGTAACGGCGAAGTATTTCATAACCTCGTACACCGGTAGTACATTTCATTCCGAAGCTGTATTAAAGATAATTTGTGTTCCTCATTTTGTATGTAATTGACGAGGAAATTTCGTATGTGAATAGCAGTAAGACCTGTAATAATGTGTGCTGGTAAATTAATTCAGGAAGTGTAAAACAAATAGTTAAAAGTTAATTCACTAGTATTGACCAAGCAAGGACTTCGTGCACGGGTGTTATAAGGGAAAATTATCGCTAGCTAGGCGAAGACTGAAACCATAAGCAAATATTTCTTTTGGAAATTTCTCTAAGAGGTCTTACCATCAGTGGTTTGCATGCGTTCAAACGCTCAGTCAGCAATTGGGTATTTTTTGTTCTCTTATTTTGTGACAGTGTAAAAGGGTTGATTTGTGCAATATTTTAAGAATATATTACTGTTTTACCTAATTCTGTGTGTGGGTGTGTCTTTCTCACACCCTAAAGATCCTACCCCCTGAGATATTCAAAGCTCGAAAGAGCATTCTTTCCGACGACTGCCACACTAGTGGTGGTGTTAGTATATATATATATATATATATATATATATATATATATATATAATATACAGAAATATGTTCATTAATTATAATTATATCAATTCTTTTGTATTAAAATACTATTATTTTACAGTGTTTCATTAATATAAAGACCAAAGTTAAACAGTATACTCCTCATAATCATATTATTTACAATGATCTCTGTAACAACTAGAAACAATTTGTTTCAAATTTTCAGCAATGAAACTTTTCTTATTACCTTGTAAAAGAGCCTTGTATTGACTAAAGAACGTTCTTCATCACACGCAGTTACTAGTGCGTTTTTACTTTCTCTTATACGTACGTATATACGGAATACTAAACGTAGTATAGAGAAAGTTATGTAATGCTGCGCGAAAAAATGGCGGGTTTTCGGCAAAAAAAAATCTAACGAAATGAGAACGAAAACAGGAAATCATATTAATGTGATGGAACTTTGGGACACAGATGGTACTGGTAAATAAATTTTACATTCATGCATGAGTTATGGAAGATTTTTATAGTTGTTTAGTTATTTATTTTACGTAAAAAAATTGTTAAAACTACGTATGATGTGCTATGGGGAAAAGTGAATTGTGTGCACATTTTCAAAATTCTGTGATTTTATAAGAGGCACGCAAACATCATTTATTGATATATCACTCTGCTCCGACAACCTAGCAAACCGCATGTTAGAATGGAAGGTCTTAGATGAAGAAACAGCTAGTGACCATAGATACATAACATCCAAAATATTTGAAGCGCAGGAAGGCAAAGAATTACCGAGAACCTCCCTCCCGTCGGTAAAACTTGACAAGACGCTACTCCGACGTGCTCTACAAGATAGTGCATCCGGAAAGTCCAACTATACACCTACAGAGTGCGTGAAACGGTTACAGAAAGCATGCAGAAACTCCAAGATCGCTACAAGAGCCAACAAAATGGATCCTCCATGGTGCGGCCCCGAACTCTCCGCCCTAAGAAAGGAGGTCCTTGCCGCAAGATAAAAATACCAAAGGCAAAAAAGGAAACATTCCTCGGGGGAATTGGGATTAGACCTCTATAAAAACCTAAAAAAGAGCCTCGTCAAAGTGATTGCCCAAGAAAAACGGAAGTGTTGGCTTCAACTATGCCAGAATATTGAAGCGAATGAGTGGGGGGATGGCTATAGAATCACCATGAATGGCTCCGTGTTAACGGGCCTAGAGTACATATGACTCTATAAAGAAGACTGGATATCATCGACAGTCTCTTCCCGCGACACACAAAGAAAATATGGAACATCAAAAACGACACCGAGGAAATCCCAGCCCTGACAGAAAGTGAGGTCCAGCACGCGGCCAAGAATCTAAAAGAAGGTAAAGTCCCAGGACCAGACGGAATACCGCCGGAAGCAGTGAAGATGCTGGTCGAAGTGGACATGGAGTACACAAAGCGTACCTTAGAAACATTAATGAGGCTAGACACCTTCCCACATATGTGGAAAAAGGCCATACTTGTACCCAAACCTGGATGGAAGAGCTACAGACCTATATGCCTGCTGGATACTCTCGGCAAGCTGTATGAGCATATGTTTCTAGAAAGACTAAATGACGAAATCAGTAGAACAGGAAACTTAAGCGACAGACAGTATGGCTTCAGAAAACACAGATCTACGTATGGAGCCATCGACGATGTTCTTAGCATCGCTAAGAAGGCAAACGACCAACGACTGTTATGCGCATTAATACTCCTCGATGTAAAAAAAAACATTCAATAGTGCGTTCTGGTCTAGGATTATGAGAAAGTTGGAGGATAGGGGTTTAGCATGCTACCTTATTAACATCATTGGTGCATACTTGTCCCAAAGAGTGATAAGTGTAGGAAAGGGCAAGGAAATAGAAATCACAGCAGGGGTTCCACAGGGTTCAGTTCTGGGACCAACACTATGGAATGTAATATACGATGGAGTCCTCCGACAACTGACTCCCGAAGGAACGAACTTTCTTTCGGGCCGTGGCCCTGGTCGGACTTGCAATGAACTTGTGTGCTTCAGCAACTCTATATTGGAGTTGGACTGTAGGCGAACATGATGTTTGACCAGATTGTGTATTAGTAAGCCCTGATGAAGGAATTAAATATTCCGAAACTTTATCTATTTAGGGCTATGCTAGCCATGAATAATAAGAAGGCAGGCGGCGCGGACGGCATTCCGACACAATTTATTTCGGAATTGTGGCACATAGACCCAGAGAGTATTCTAAATTTATTTAATGCAATAGTTGATTCTGGATCGTATCCATAAACGTGGAGTACAGCGATCCTCCAACCAGTCTTTAAGAATAAAGGTGATACGAATTGCCCACAAAATTATCGCGGAATTAGTCTTTTACCAGCGCTGAGCAAACTATTGTTACGTTTTTAGGTGGTGAATAAAAAGTCTCGTATTATTTTAACAAAAACGTTTATTTTGTTACTAAACACAATCACTGAAAACACTTGATTATTTATTTACACTACACTTCTCTTCAGTTATTTACACTACACTTCTCTTCAGTTTTTACACTACACTCCCTTGCACACTCGCACAGTCCTAAGCACTGGCCACAGTTCACTGCACTGATCACAGTTCGATGCACTGGTCACCGTTCACGTCACCGACCACAGTACGATGCACTGACAACGGTTCACTTCACTGAGCACACTCACTGCACAGCTATTCACCGCGATGCACACACTTCACAGTTCAGCTTCCACTGCGGACTCAAGACTGACTCGCGGCCGCCGGCCGTCGCGTATTTATACTCGTCAGGACAATCCAGAACCATCCGGACGCCGCGCACTTTCTGGACGAATCCGCCGGCAGGTGATGCAACTCGTGCTCACCGGCGGCTCGTGGTCGCCGGCAGATGACGTAACCAGCAGGCGCCTCGGAGTGGCGCCGGGGGATGACGCAATATTCGTTACACTACCCCCTCCTTAGTTGCGATCCGTCTCGAGCGCGTTTAGTGAAATCATGCCGATACTTGCAGCTGGAGCCTCTAGTGCAGTTGGAGGTTAAGAAGAAGTGGCAGTCAATTGTCTTCTTTGGATATGACAACATTCCATGGTGGTAGCTGCAGACTAAGATGCTAACCCCAGTGTACCGGAACAGTACTTCCAACATGCTTCTCACTATTCTCCAGTTCAGTCCATCAAACCCACATCCCAGTTTTGACATGGCAATCTTCTGACGTTGTCTTGCAGTACTTGTTGGCGTAATTCAATCAGAGTTTCCCAAAGATTTCATAGGATGCCTTGTGATATGGACATAAACTCGTGAAATGTGCACAGTAGCAACACCTCTGGTCATATCTAAATCCTGGGCGACACAATGCGCCAATGCATATTCCTGGGGTAGCGCAAACAGATCCCGTTGCACCTCCATTGTTACCCCATAACGCGCTTGATGCTTTCCATTATACTGAGACATAAACTCGTGGAATGTGCACTCCTGCATGTCCAGCTCACAAACTCGTGCGGTCTTTTCTTCATCATTTTCATTACTTCCAGCGTACGGGGCCAGCCGATTCGAATGAACGACTCGTGGTTTTCCATTCGGCAATTTTTAATTCGGTAGACAACATCATTTATCCTCTTCACGACCTCGTACGGTCCTTCCCACTGTCGTTGTAATTTTGGACACAAACCGCGGCGACGTTGGGGGTTAAACAGCCAGACATGATCTCCAGGTTGGTAACCTCCTCCTTCAGCTTTGATGTCATACCGGTCTTTCATCCTGTCACTTGCGATTTGGATTCTTTCACGCACCTGGTTATGAATTACGTCCATTTTCCGTCTTAGGTCATTTACAAAGTCTTCACCGGCTATTTCTTCATTAGTTTTACAACCAAACTGTAGATCACATGGTAGACGTAGTTCCCGGCCGAAGAGGATATTAGCGGGCGTTTGCCCAGTTGTCTCATGAACAGATGAGCGGTAGGCTAGAAGAAAAAGATGTATGTATTGGTCCCAGTCGCGTTGGTGATCTGACACGACCTTCGCTAAATATTTTCCCATTGTTCTGTTCATGCGTTCCACCATTCCGTCTGACTGCGGATGTAGGGCTGTCGTTCTTGTTTTTCTTATTCCAAGAAGTTCACACACCCCTTGAAACACTGCGGATTCTGAAGTTCCGTCCTTGATCTGAATGCAATTCCAGTGGCACACCAAATCGGCTCACCCATTCCTTAACCAGTACTTCGGAGATAGCAGTGGCCTCTTGGCTAGGTAGGGATATGCTTCAACCCATTTGCTGAAATAATCCATAGCCACGAGTATGTATTTATTTCCATCATTTGACATTGGAAATGGGCCAGCCAAGTCAATGGCAATTCGTTCGAAAGGACTCCCAACGTTGTATTGCCTCATCTTTGCTCTTCTCTTTTTATGTGGCCCATTGCTTGTAGCACAAACTTGACACTTTGTGCACCACCTCTTTACATCTTGCTTGCAATTAACCCAGTAAAATCGTTCGCGCACTTTCTCTAAGGTTTTCGTTATACGAGGTGTCCTCCGAAGTTCCATCATGCAATTCTCTCAGTATTTCAGGGACCCTTACTCGGTAACAATATCTGCGTCCTCTCTGAGCCGTCTTCACTTTCCAGAACTCGTTTCAGAACACCTTCCTCTTCAGTAATCGAATCCCACTGCGCCCAATATGATTTTACTGCTGAAGAACAGGAGCTATTTTTGCCAACTTGGTCTCCGTCCTGCTATTTTCCATTTCCAAACATGTTTCAATTCCGTGTCCTCTTCTGATCTTTCTGAAGTTCTCTGGGTTGCCATTGGTCATTACTGACAGTGACCCTTAAGGTAGGACACATCTTCTCTTCCGCATGACAACAATGCTTGCAGTTTTCAGGGCACGGTCTTCTGGAGAGAGCATCGGCATTCCGGTGAGTACTTCCGCTTCGATGTTCTATTCTAAATGTGAATTCTTGCAATCTTTCAATCCATCTGGCGACTTGACCTTCCGGATTCTTGAAGTTCAGCAGCCATTTCAAAGCAGCATGATCCGTTCTCAAAAGAAATTCTTTACCGTAGAGATATTTGTAAAAGTGTTCAACGGATTTCACCACAGCAAGTAATTCTCTTCGGGTTACACAATAGTTGCGTTCTGGCTTTGATAGCACTTTACTATAGTAACCGATTACTCTCTCTCGTCCATCTTGTATCTGCGATAATACCCCTCCAATACCAACGTTACTTGCGTCAGTATCAAGTATATAATTTCCTTGAGGTAGTGGATAGCTCAATATAGGGGCACTCAGCATGGCGCTTTTAAGATTTTCGAAAGCGCGTTGGCAGTCTTGATCCCATTGAAACAAACGCTTTTCTTCTGTCAGCTGAGTCAGCGGTTTCGCGATGTTGGCAAATCCCAAAACATAGCGGCGATAATAGCTACATAGACCCAGGAAACTTCTCAATTCATGTTTATCCTTTGGGACCGGCCATTCCTTTACGGCTTTAACCTTCTCCGGATCAGGTTCTACTCCGTGCCAGATACTACATGTCCAAGGTAATTCACCTGCTTCCGAAATAAATGGCATTTCTTTGGGCTGAGTTTCAAGTTCGCTCCTTCCAACCTCTTGAACACCTGTTCTAGGTTATTGATGTGGTCTTCGAAAGATTTTCCAACAACAATTATATCGTCGAGGTAGACAAGACATGTCTCCCACGACAGACCTCTGAGCACGGTTTCCATCAATCTTTCGAATGTAGCTGGAGCATTACACAGTCCGAAAGGCATTACTGTAAACTGCCACAAACCTGATCCGATGGTAAATGCAGTCTCTCTCGATCTCTGGGATCTAATTCTACTTGCCAGTATCCGCTTTTCAGGTCAAGTGTCGAGAAGATCTTGGCCCCAGAGAGCGTGTCCAACATGTCGTCAATACGGGGCAATGGATAGCTATCCTTCTTCGTTACATTGTTGAGCTGTCGGAAATCGACACAGAACCGAGTCGACCGTCTTTCTTCTTTACCAATACGACGGGAGAAGCCCACGGACTGCTTGATGGTTCGATTACGCCATCCTTCTTCATCTCTTTAATAATCTCATCTGCTTCTTCTCTTCTTGACAGAGGTAATCTTCTAGCAGCTTGGCGAATCGGTGTGGCGTTTCCGGTGTCTATTCGGTGACGAACAATATCAGTCTTTCCTTTTACACCGTCACTGCATTCAAAGACATGCTGGTAGCGCTGATTAGGTCTTCAGCCTTATGACACTCTTCCCGAGATAAGCCTTTACATGCCTCTGTAACCAGATTCTGCAGTCGTTCAGGAATTCCTTTAGGTGGTGGTTCGGTACGGTTCACATTCTGCAAAACCGAGGATACCGTAGAACAATTACCAATCACTGTTCCTTTTCTCAACTTAACAGGATAGTAATTAATGTTCAGTATTCTCACAGGTATTGTTCTATTCACTCTGACCAGTTCTTTGGCCACTAGAATTCCGCGACCAATGTCTTCGTCGTGACTTCTAGGTTCCAGAATAGCAATCTCTCCAGATGGAACGTCGCCCTCAGGGCTCGCTTCTATAAACATCTCGCTACGCTCCGTCAAGATTACGTCGTCAACCGTAATTACATTCACGGCAATGTTGTTACGTGAATGTAGAACCACCTCCACTTCGTTGAGTCTCAGCACACCGTGTCGTAAATCCAGCTGACACCCATATGTCGTCATAATATCCATTCCTAAAATTGCTTCTTCTTCTATATCAGCGACCAGCAGACGATGACTGAAAGCAACAGTTCCAATAGCAAGGAGGGCATCCATCTCTCCTACAACATTGCCGAGTCACCAGTGGCTGTTCGAAGCTTCCATTTGACGGCATAAGATGAGATGATTTGGCAAAATCGGTTCGTATAATGCTCTTAGTTGCACCAGTATCCAAAAGTAAGACGCATGGCCTTTCATTTACAAATGCATCTACATAAACGCTGTCAGAACGGTGTCGAATGGACTTGACATGTATTTCGTAAGGTGGGGCTCTTGTTTGACAGGTCGATGGATGCCCCCTTCCATCAACCTGCTTTAGTTTCCCTGCTGGCTGCTAGGTTTACCAAGAGACTGCTGCTCTCCTTGTTGCTTCAGTGGACGGTCACATCGACTTTTCACGTGCCCTAATTCTCCACAATTCCAACATCGAGGTTGTCGCCTTTGCCACTAGAATTGCGTATCAACCTCTCCACTATTGCCTCAAAATATTTTTCGTCATAAGTTTCGACGCCGGTTTGCAATTCTCGTACTCGTCCGTCACGTTTCGATGCTCTTTTGCAACCTGAAGTCTAGTGCTTGACTTAATGCGTCAGCTAAGGTTTTCGGTCTTGCCAGTCTCAATGCTTGTTGTGTTTCTGCATCATGTAGCGCTTCAATAAAGCACCGGACGGCTGTGCGTTGCAGGGAACTCTCCGAGGCATCAGGGTCCGAAAGGCGCGCCAGACGAGAAATATCAGCTTCCAGTTCTTGAAGACTCTCCAGGCTTCTGAACACGATTCCTTAGCTGGGTAAAATACATGTCTTCCAGGTGCGCTTGCCCGTACCGTGTTTCGAGTCTCTTGACAATTTGCTCGAAGTTTGACTGTTCATCGGTCGGTATTGTCTCTAGAATATCGACGGCGTTACCACGCAAAGCCAAAATCAGGCCGTAGCACAATCTGTTGCGGACCAGCCATTTACCGTCGCAGCAGCCTTGAATTGCTTCAAATAATTCGACCATGAAGAAGTGCCATCAAAGGTAGGTGGTTTTACTCGTGCTTTTCCCAGTGGCTAGTGGTGCCATTTCTAGTGGTTCCTGTACGATGTTTCTATTCGATTTTTCTGTTGAGCGAGGAAAACCTTCAGCTTCTCTTCTAACAGATTTAGTAACTTTTCCTCATTCTTCAAAATTTTCTCCTCAATTTCTTCTCGCACCAATTTATTATTCTGCGTTATCTTCTGTTCCAACTTTTCTTCCAAAATCCTGGAATTTTCGATCAATTTTTCTTCTAAAGCTTTGGAGTTTTCAGTCAGTTCTTCTAAAATTCGGAATTTTCTGTTAACTTTCCTTCTAAAATTCTGGAATTTTCGTCAATTCTCCTGTCAATTCTCCTTTTAAAATTCTGGAATTTTCTGCCAGTTTTCTTCTAAATTTCTGAATTTTCCATCAATTCTCCTTTTAAAATTCTGGAATTTTCTGCCAGTTTTTCTTCTAAATTTCTGGAATTTTCCATCAATTCTCCTTTTAAAATTCTGGAATTTTCAGTTAACTTTCCTTCCAATATTTTGATAGGTCTGAAAGTTCCCGTTGTCTCGAAGAGAAAATTCTCTGGATCCTCGCCTGCTGCCTTCATTGCATTAGCAAGACGTTCTTGTAATATGGCTTTCGTTCCGGAAGTGTCTTGTTCCCTCTCTTCTAACTCCTTCTTCAACTCCGTCACTTTTAGATCACGTAAAACTTTTGTGAAACTCATCTTGATTAATGTT
The DNA here is from genome assembly GCA_964035755.1 of Teleogryllus oceanicus. Classification (NCBI taxonomy): domain Eukaryota; kingdom Metazoa; phylum Arthropoda; class Insecta; order Orthoptera; family Gryllidae; genus Teleogryllus; species Teleogryllus oceanicus. Next base: position 4,049,197 of record CAXIVR010000007.1, read on the forward strand.
TTAATTCACCACTCGTTATACCCCACACCTGACACCAATTGTTACGTTTTTAGGTGGTGAATAAAAGTCTCGTATTATTTTAACAAAAACGTTTATTTTGTTACTAAACACAATCACTGAAAACACTTGATTATTTATTTACACTACACTTCTCTTCAGTTATTTACACTACACTTCTCTTGCTTTATTTACACTACACTTCTCTTCAGTTATTTACACTACACTCCTCTTGCACACTCGCACAGTCCTAAGCACTGGCCACAGTTCACTGCACTGATCACAGTTCGATGCACTGGTCACCGTTCACGTCACCGACCACAGTACGATGCACTGACAACGGTTCACTTCACTGAGCACACTCACTGCACAGCTATTCACCGCGATGCACACACTTCACAGTTCAGCTTCCACTGCGGACTCAAGACTGACTCGCGGCCGCCGGCCGTCGCGTATTTATACTCGTCAGGACAATCCAGAACCATCCGGACGCCGCGCACTTTCTGGACGAATCCGCCGGCAGGTGATGCAACTCGTGCTCACTGGCGGCTCGTGGTCGCCGGCAGATGACGTAACCAGCAGGCGCCTCGGAGTGGCGCCGGGGGATGACGCAATATTCGTTACACTATTTTGTAAAATACTCAACGGGCGACTGAGTGAATGGGCGGAAAAGCACAGTAAAATATCAGAATTGCAAGCAGGCTTTAGGAGGCTTCGCGACTACCGACAATATCTTTGTGTTAGATACCCTAGTAAAGCAGGCGCTTGGCTAAACGGGCCACTTATATTGCAGTTTTGTAGATTTCGAAATGGCTTTTGACTCTATCAATAGGAAAGCTTTATGGCAAAAACTTAATGAGCTAGGTGTCTCACGTAAAGTTTTAAAAGTGTTGCAGAGCATATACGAAGACGTAAATTTCTGTGTCAGGTGCGGTGATGGAAGTACAACGCGAAAAATAAAATCGACAGTAGGAGTAAGACAGGGCTGTCCTCTCTCAGCGCTATTGTTTATCTTGTTTATAAACAATTTATTGACGTGGTTACAGGATGCGGATACATCTGCGCCGGAAATTGAGGGCCTGAACATTCCCGGACTACTATATGCTGATGATTTAGTTTTATGTTCGGAGACTATTGACGGATTACAGAAACGTTTAAATATCCTAGAAACGTAGAGTGAAACATGGGGATTAAAAGTAAATATTCAAAAAACTAAAGTAGTTGTCTTCAAGAATGGATTCATCTGGGGTAACAAGGAGAAATGGTTTTACGCTCAGAAGGAGATCGACCGGGTCAAAACATTTACATATCTTGGGGCAAAATTTTCCATGAATGGGGGATGGAATAATCACATAGTGGCGGCGCACAGTAAAGGAAGAATTGCGCTCAAAGAAATCGTTTGCGCAGTGCGCAGGGTTCCGGAATTGCCTTTAAAGGTGTGCGATACAATGTTTAAATCGCTAGTTCTCCCAGAAATGAATTATGGGCAGAAATTTGGGGAGTGGATAGGATAGATCGACTAGAAAGCCGAAACAGATTATTTCAAATTAATTCTCGAGTCTCTAGATCGCAGCAAATGCCGGAGTCCTAGAGAGGTCGGTAGTGTAGGAATTTGGAAAGATTTTAAAATGAAACCCATTAAACTTTGAATTAAATTAGCAGGTGAACAGGCTGACACACTTATAAATAGATGTTTTCGAGTGCAGTTACAGGGAAGCAACCAACGCTACTCGTCGTATAAAATTAAACTGATACTGGAACGTTCAGGTCTGGGAGACGTTTCTCCGGAAATGGTGGGAGATAGGGGAACACGTGACATAGAATGGTTAATTTCGGATAGACTTGCGGATATTAAAAGGCAAGAGATCCTGGCAGCAACGGCCGAAAAACGTTCGCTAGTTGCACAAATTCACGCGAGTCCGTTATGGGGTTGCGAACGTTACGTAAACACACTGCAAAAGGACGCAAGAGGGGGATACGCTTGGTTCAGGGTCGGGGGGTGGATGCAACGTAGATTAAAGGACTCTAATAGTAATGGCATCTGTGTTCTTTGCGGTGATAGGGAAGACTGGATCCACATCCTTTTAATTTGCAGTGCGACCGAAACTTGGAGAGGAAAATGGATGGGAATGGGAAATTACTACTTCCAACATAGGAACGTAACGCTCGCCCAAAACATTCTAGGGATAAAAGAGCTAACTTCATGAAAGAATTAGGAACATTTCTCGGAAAGGTTCGGACCACTAGAGAAACTGAAATTAAGGAGGGGAAAACAGCATTGGTTAGTACGAGCAGAGCCTAGACTGGATAGAAATATGTAATAAATCAATAAACTAACAATAATTAAGTTAGTCAGTAATTATGTTAGGTTAGTAAACAGTACAAAAAAAGTTATAAATTGTAGTCAATTGTTAAGTATAAGTAGATAAATAAGTCAATAAAAAAATATATATTAACTTAAAATAATTAAAATAAGTTAAATAAATTAAAATTAAATTAAAATAAGTTATATAAATTAAAATTAAATTAATTAAAATAAATTAAAATTAAATTAATCAAAATAAGTTAAATAAATTAAAATTAAATTAATTAAAATAAGTTAAATAAATTCAAAATAAATTAAATTAAAATAAAATAAAAGGAAACGGTTAAAATAAAGCACATTAGGGGGCGAAGGGAAGTGGGAATCGGAAATGTTAGGGCAGAGGCGTTGGTGCGGACGATTTTCGGTGGTGCTGTTTGTTTTCAGGTGCGGTGGAGGCCAAACACTGGAAGGAGAATGCCTGACGCCCGCGCCAAATAAATAAATAGTTTAAAAACCGGATAGAGTAGCATGTACTCGGCTTCTGACGGCAGGTTTTTCCCCTTCAGGGTTATTCCTCAGTGCACTCTTATGGTCTCGTTTCCGCGGCTTTGATGCGATGGAGAGACCATTTGGGGTGAATACCAGAAGGCGAAAGGTTAGAACGCGGTAGAATGTTAGGTATTGTAATGGCTTAAAGGCCTTCGGCCTAGCCACATTGCATCAAGTTTTCTAATTTGGCTGTAATAATTACCTATTAAATAAAAAAAAATATTCCGAAAAGTTGGCAAACTAATGTGTTTCATTAATTGACCGATCCCATGATCCATATCCTACTATTAATAAGATAGAATTAATTTCATCTTCATTGCCTGAAGGAGTCATTACATGGTCTCGTAGTGCACAATAGTAGCACACAATACGAATGTTACGAATGGTGTAGCCATTTTCTGGTTAATTCTGCCAATTGGACGGAACATGTTTGTGTCCGTGACCTTTCGTATGTTTGGTCGAAAACTATTCACTGCTGAAAACAGCACTACAATACCGTGCGTCCTACCATGGGGGAAATACAGAAGTGACTTCCTCTAGTCGATCGATGTTTGCTTCTTCTGCGCATCTCCCGTTTACGTCACGAACCACGTGACCACAGCACGGGCACGTCGCTTGAAGAGCCAGACCAGACGCTGGCGGCCATGTTGCACGGAGAGAAAAAAGTGTTGAGAAACGCTTTGAAAGTGGCATGAAGTGGCAATTTTCAACGGCAGCAACGCGATGAAAGTGTAAAAAATGCAATATTTAAAATAAATCCTTCATAAATGAGCTTGAATGTCTTTTAACGAAGTGATAATTTTGGTATCTGACTGCATTTAAAATTATTGTGACGCAAACTGATGTCTGAAGCTCATTGGCTGAAGTCTGATATGGTGCGCAACGGCCCCTCCCCCTACGTACTGTGACAGCCGCAAAATTCCGGCTTGGCGCCACCATCAAGGATTCAAATACGTTTTTGTCCAAAAGATCATTAAACATGAGGCTCAACTTATTCATTGAGCTCTCTGGGGAGGGTCGTAAAATTAATTGTGGAAACAATTGTTTACCAAACAAAATGTTATTCCAGTATTCTTAAAGTTCCACTGCCGTCCACTTGTAGAGTTACGTACAAAATATCCAAATATGGATCCTAATTGCAATTGACAGCCACAAAAGCAGGAATTAGAAATATAATTTGTATAAGACTACACATCGAAGTGAACTGTGAGTAAATAACCGTCAGAAAGTCCGTACGAGAAAGTATGTGACGAAGCGCGACTAGTTCCAACCAAAGGCGTCGCCTGGCCGGGCCGCGCCGCGCCGCCAGCCAACAAGCCGCAACTCCCCGGGGACGGCCACGCAACCGCGCGGCGGCCGCCGGAACCACCGCTAATTGAGCGTTTCAATCCGCGCAAAGCGCCTGAAAAATGTGTGCGGTGGGGGCCCCTGGCCACGGGCCACGGGCCAGGGGGCTGGTAATCTGTCAGCGCGCGCCTACCTGCACAGCCGGGCGACTCCGCCAGCGGATGCGCCATGCTAATCTGCGCCCTCCCCCGCCCCGCCCACGCATCCCGCCCACGCCCCGCCCACGCCAACGCCCACGCCCTCCGCCCACGCCCGCCCACGCCCGGCCCCGCCCACGCCCCGCCCACGCCAACAACCGACCACGCCAACGCCCGCCCACGCCAACGCCCGCCCACGCCAACGCCCGCCCACGCCAACGCCCGCCCACGCCAACGCCCACGCCCGCCAACGCCCTGCCCACGCCAACGCCCGCCCGCCAACGCCCGCCCAAGCCAACGTCCGCCCACGCCCTGCCCACCCCCGTCCCCGCCCCGCCCCGTCCTCGCCCCGAACCGCCCCCGTCCGTGACGCTCGCTCGCCCGGCGCGACGCAACGGGAGCCCAGCCGCGACCGTTCCTGTTCGCTGCATTGGAAAGGCCTCTCTGAAATATTGACGAAACGTCACACAGACGGCTTTCCTAATAGCCCTCATTGACGAGGATTGGTTTCTCGGATTCTCTTTATAGCATTTACATCAAAGTACTACCTCGTTTTTCCCTCAAAAGTTTACGAGAAAAATCTATTTGTGGGGGTGTTCAGTACTTGAGAAAACTGTCGTTTTAAGATGAGGTAAAGACACATCGTATTGAATATGTCTTTACATGGAGCTTCGATTCTTCTTCTCTTAATCTCCTTATTGACTCAAAGGCAATACGACTTAGAGAAAATGTAGAGGATGAGTCAACCTACAAGGAAACATTCCAAGGTCTCCCTGACCGATTTAGCTAAATTTAGAAGTCGCCGTTGCTAGGTTCGATATTAACGTGAATTAAGGCTTTTTAGTTCCCGTCCAGACAGTCGCTTTAAATGGGATATATCGACTTCCGATACGTTAGCTTAAAGAGGTTATTTTACTAAGAAAAATGCAAAAGTTTTGAGCCAAAAAAATTACAAATTGTGTGTGATGAAATCATTACAAAACCACTATAGAGAAATTTTCTATTCTTTATATTACTGTCAAATTTAAAATAGAATCAAAGCGTTACTTGTTCTATCCATGGAAGAAATGTGAAGAAAAATATTGAAGCGGTATTTGAGGAAATGTTCTTTTAAAACTGTGCAAAATCTGATTGTATTTTCCAAAAAAAGTACATAAACTGTTTTAAAGATACAATTTTTTTTAACAGATTTTATTTGTGTACGAAATCTGTATATTCTATATTGTAGTTTTGGAATGTTTCTGGAACTGGAGTTCACGGGAAATGAGATTAACCCAATTTTTTCCATCCTTACGCAGGTATAAAATACTATTAAATTTATTAGAACGTTCATATAATGCAAATTCTATGAAATCTGCTCAAAATTGCGTATACTATGACTTTTAATAAATATATTCACACGTACGCGAGTAGATGTTTGTTTTGAAAACTCTATTTGTGCTCTACATGTTTTGTGAAGTTGATATGCTTTGCGATACGATTATTAAATAATTGTTTGACAGAAGTGTTTAAACCTTTGGAGCCTGTATTCTGAAAGTGATTCAATGTCAACATCAGATGAACATTTCATACATATTTTCTTAATGTGTTTTGGGCATACCCATTGAACACTATCTACGCATTACTATCCAATGCTCTTGTTTCGTTGACGTTCATAGAGATAACAACGTATCACGTTGCCCTTTGGTGACTCCGCGCACCCCTCGGCCCCTTCTCTGATTCCCAGCAGATGTCTCCCACGCGTCCTTATTGTTGTTGGCAGCGTTTTTCTCTCGGCCGTCGTTTTCATTCATTGTTTCATAAGGGACAAAGCTAGATCCTTTACAAATCCCCTCCTAGTCAATCTTTGTCCACTATCGTTCTTTGCATAAACGTCTCAGCATTGATTGTAGCGATATGCATGATGTCCTTGTAGTTCAAAAACTGAACCGCGAGTAGTCGCATCGATTACTATTGTAATCCAATCTGTTTTTGGCACTCATCGCTCGTGCAGCAATTATCACCAAAAATGAAAAGTCCATGCCAAAAGTTGGTCAACTTTTGTTGTAAGCAGCGAATAAATAAAACTGGATTACAATAGTAATCCACGCGACTAGTCATGTGTGAGACTGACGTCATGTCTGAGGCTGACTCCAGCAGCGGAAGCTTACCTCTTCATCCACCACCGTCGCCACACCTCTCTCCAAAGTGTCCTTCGCGGCGCCAGCGGGAAGTCGCTCAGAGCATACAGTGTCTCGCAGAGGGGCGAAGAAGGAGAATTCGGCCTCGTTTTGGCCCGTTCAGACCAGAAGGCGGCCTTTTGACAGGTTCTAAGTCAGTTGGGCACCGCCCGTTCGCTTGTGTTTTTCCGCCGGCCACGGGGGCTGAAGCGCCAGCTGCGAGGGTCTGAAAGTGTCGACTCAGTGCCTGGAATTGAAGGTTATGGATCGTTTTCCCAAGTGGAATTATGTTTTTCGAAGTTATCAGTAAAAATGTATTTGAAATAAATGGTAACATTATTATAAATTATTATAATATATTAAATGTCAAACGAAGGTAAACGAATTATCAGTAAAATTGAATTTAAAAATGATCGTATTGTTGATGTTCATCGCGCTTTTAATTAATTATGAAGTAGATTTTAATAACAGAATAATTCATGTAAATAATTTTTATAAAACACTAAGATCAACGCGTACTTTTCTTGTATTCTAACAACATAAAAACCAATGCAAACATTTTCCAGCTGATGGAATGAGAGTAAAAAATAGAGTAAAATTACTCGAGCTCAAGTTAAGCAAGGTTTGTGAAATTAATTCAAATCATTTCTACCGAACACGACCTCCATTTGGTTTGGCATCAATGGGTATTGAAAACACTAATCGAATGACTGAACACAAACCACAATAACACAAGAGAAAGACGGCCCGTTCCCTACAACAATGTAAGAGTGAAATCACTTACCTCAGAATATTTTTTTAACATAAGATATTAAAAAATGTAAAAGGAATAGCCAATCTACTTAGAAGTGAAATTTAAAATAGTTAAAAGTAAAAGCACATATTTCAAGTGATTGATAAGCGTTCCAAGCGCATCAAATGCTATGCATATTAGTCCCATTAGTGTGTTGTGTGCTTTATCCTTGCAAAGGTCAGTACGCCATCTCTACTGGAACGGGAGAGCCGACGCCGATTGCAGGAACTTTCCCTCAGCCACCTCCCCAGCTGGCCACCGTCTTCCAACGTGCACTGCGTGGAGTATCTGTGAGGGGCACGAGGGTGAGGCATTGGTCTCTCTCAGATCGGAGAATCCACGGAAAGGTACCGGTGCAGAGCGCTCGCCTCCAGAATTCTCCTCCAGCCACTGCCAGGACTCGAACCCGAGAACTGTCAGGTGTGTTCGTGGCAGAGACAACGACAACGCCGCTTGCAACGATTCTCACCGGGAGCGGTAGCTCAGTGCATCAACTGATGTCACTGCAGCGCTTCTATCTGGGAGGTCCTAGGTTACACTCCCCACGGCGGCAGGATTTTCGACACTAGCTTTTCAGCAAGGTCGAATTCAGTCGCTGTCTGGAGGAGAATTCTAGCGGCCGGCTGCTGTGATCGGTAGTTTTCCGTGGTTTCTCCGATCAACACCAGGCGAATGCCGGAGCAGTACCCTACCAAACGGCCCACGGAACGCGCGCGATCTGTCCTTCCTCTTCCTTGTCCTATCCTATCCCCCTTACACACACATTTACAGTAATGTACTACACCACCACATATTCTGGGAGACCGGTCGGCAGCCTAGACCTTGTCCCGGCTGGGGCGCTGCCCCGCTAGTGGGAGAGTCCTGGTTAAGGGGAAACCCCACTAGCCAACGGTAGATCAGCGCCGGATCTCGCCATCCAGCGGGGGGGGGAGATAACCGCCATCTCCCGAGAAAAAACATGCACTACACTAACGGGACTAATGACTGAAGCAGTTGACGCGCCCGGAAACACGAAAAAATCAATCAATCAAGGATTCTCAGTCGGCTTTATAAGTGGTCTTATAAGTCTATTCTGAGGATCTTCCGTAAAATCGCAAGCAGAAGGAATGATTAGCAAATTTTAACACCAGCGTGAAAGCTGGAAGACGCACAACTTGGGTTCATAAACGAAAGGTGTACGCTCGTTCCACTTTCTCGAGAGGAAGCGGAAGCGGAAGTTGGCTGCCATGCGGGGCGAGAGCTCCGCGGGAATCAATTGTGCAGGGTCTGCCCCAGGCGGCGAGACGGGCGCTGAGCTTCCTATCTGAGCGCCGGGCCGCCGCCTCCGCCTCGGCCGCGACCAAACATTTGTCCTCCTCCATATTTATGCAGCTGCTACCTCCTTCATTACCCCTGCGCGTGTGTTGACTTTGTATTTTGCGCCGGTCTGTTTTAAACATGAGCTGAGTTGGCAACGAGCTTCGAAGCACTGTATTGCCGTCGCCGTCTCCGCCCGGCGCTGGGCGAAGGGAACCTCAGCCCTTGTTTGAACGGGCAGTCACTTCGAACTCCGCTCTTCAGGATGGGGATGACGCCCTTGTTGGTGGATATTCATATCTGAGATAATATACTCGTACCTTCGAGTTTGAAGACTCTCCGTATCTCAGAGTGAACAGGAAATAGTTTTGATTATTAACGGTGAACTTCCTGCGAGGAAGTCCACTCCGAAACGGCTTCGGAGTTCAGCTTTCCTTCGCATGCACACCCTCGGCCTGGCGGCTTGTGAAATTGTGAAAAGTCACAGAACGTTCGAGAAGGCGCAACCACGTATCAACGTACGAACCTTGAATCAAGCCATCGGTCTTCTTCAGCTGAAGATTGTTTCCAGATTTTCTGCTTCACTCCTCATAAACTTGTCTAGTATTCGCGGAAAGGATTATTTGGTCATCTTATTTTTGTTTTTTTATTCTTCCCGCTTTACAAATACATTTCTATATAGGCATACTTCCAACATTAAATTTAATTTTTATAACATTTAATCAAAATGTAGAGTTTTGTATACTTGTAGGGAAAAAATCTTCTATTAGATATTTTAAGCCAACCCAATATACAATAATATGGTGTAATGGGTTCGTTCCTCCTTAACAGACATAGAAGGAATAGCGGATGAACCAGTTTTGTAACCTCAGGTCAGGATCCGCAGATATCTTAGTAAGAAGGGGTGTGCAAACCGGGAAAATAAGAGAGCTTACCAAACCAACACTATTTTTTTTAATTTCAATAGTTTATCCGAAAGTCTATACTGACGAACTGTTTTCTCTTTCTAAAGTAATCATGAATCTATTATCACACCAAGACTTCTGGCAGAGCGAGCATATGGAATGGGAGTGTGTCTAATATAAATTTTCGGCAGAGATTCCAATGGAAATGCTTCAACATATCTCTGACACCAAAGTATCTTTATTCATGTCTTGTCCGTTTACAGGATCAACTTATTATGGGAAGCCCAGTCGTTAATTGCTTTTATATCTCTATTTACCCTTGACATAATTCATACCCTTGACATAATCAACTGACATAATTAAACTCGGTGGAGAGGCAATATTACCTTATCTAAAAAGATTATTTCCGGTTTCGATCAACAATTCAAGCGTGCCCGATGATTGGAAGCTAGCTACCGTTGTTCCGATTTTCAAGAGTGGTAATAGAACTGTATTAGCCAATTATAGAGCAGTAAGTCTCACGTCAGTTGTATGTAAGCTAATGGAGCACTTGATAACTAGCTATATTAGACAAGAATGGGAAAGAAAAGAATGGCTATTTCAGGGTCAGCATGGTTTTAGGAACGGTTTCTCTTGCGAGAGTCAGATAGTATCATTGTTTCAGGACATAGCTGATGAAGTTGATAATAGTGGAAGGGTGGACGCCGTAATAATAGATTTCGCGAAGGCATTTGATGTTGTTCCACACGATAAACTGGTTAATAAATTAATGCAATCGGGTATTGACCCCAGAGTTGTGGCGTGGATTGATGAGCTTCTTCGAGATAGGAAACAGAAAGTCCGAGTTGGACAACAATTTTCGACTCAAGCAAAAGTAACTTCAGGGATCCCTCAAGGAAGCGTTATTGGACCGCTCCTGTTTCTCGCATTTGTGAATGACCTGCCAGACAATTTATATTCAAAGGTGCGACTATTTGCAGATGACTGTATAATATATCGAGTTATTCAATCAAATGTAGACGAGGATATTTTGCAGAGTGATCTAGACAGATTGCATTTTTGGGCGAAAGAAAATGACATGACAATAAATAGTTCGAAAAGCAAAACCATCACGTTTGGTAGGGGCCGCAAATATAATGAAACTCAATACCGTTTAGGCAACGAAAACATTCCAAGAGTCATGTCTTGTAAGTACCTGGTGATAATTTGTGATAGCAAATTGAGTTGGGAAAATCAGGTTAATTGTGTCGTAGGGAAAGCCTGGAGGTCCTTGCATTTTGCTATGCGAATACTAAAAAAGAGTACTGCGAAAGCGAGAGAATTAGCTTATTTATCTCTAGTTCGTCCATTAATGGAATACGGGGCTGTTTGTTGGGACCCGTATAGAAATTCCCAAAAGGAATATTTGAATAGAGTACAGAGAAGAGCGTATAAATTTACTTTCCGAGGGAATAGGAAGAATGTAGAATGGGAGTGTCTGCAAATTAGGAGAGTTAAGGCAAGACTGTGTGCCCTGTACAAAGCGTATGCCGGTTATCCAGCTTGGAAAGATATCTACATCCGATTGGGTAGACCTTCATACTTTAGTAGGGGGCATCACAAACACAAAATTCAGTTTAGACCACAGAGAACAGATATTGGAAAATTTTCATTTACAAATAGAACAATAACGGACTGGAATAAGTTACCTGCGACAGCCTTGGAACCCTTTCCTCTAGGCGTCCAAAGATTTAAAAATAAATTAACTAATGGTATTTGTAAACTTCATTAATTTAGTAAGTTGTATTATTATATCAGTTATTATTTGATTATTATTGATAGTTTTAGTGCTATTATTATTGTGTTAATTACTATTAAATGCGTTCCTGTTCTAAATATATAATTATATTCAAAGTTATATTGAAGTGTTGTGACGTGTTGTGCAGTGTAGTGCAATATAGAAGTAGAAAGAGAAGTGAATTTCAGATGTTGTGAAGTGAAGTGAAGTGGGGGAGTGAAGTGAAAGTGAAGTGTAATTAAAAAGTCGTGTAATCTTGTATTAATAGTTTAAAATAACTGTGCTGGTCAACCATAAAATGTAGTTAATGCTATTATTGTTAGCATATTATTATTATTATTATTATTATTATTATTATTATTATTATTATTATTATTATTATTATTATTATTATGTCTTTAAAGAATTTATTGTTACGTTGTTAAGTAATTTGAAGTTAATATTAGTAGTACTATGTTAATTGTAGAGTTCTGCCACCAGGTTGTATATACCTATCTGCAGAATAATAAATATCTATCTATCTATCTATCGTAATTCCAGTTGGAAAGTCAACAAGATTTTATAACAACAAACTTTTAAAAAATTATTATGTAATAAACGACATGACTAAATCAATTTCCGCAGGCAGCCCACGCATGTAGTTCAGCAGATTGTCAACATAAAGAATATATTTACAATTTGTAGAATTGCGGCAGATTCCACGAAGGGTCTAAAACCACCATCACATTTTCAATGCTTCTTTATGCACAGGAATATTTCCAGATCTTTTCAAAACAGCAAAAATTAGGCCACTTTTTAAAAAAGGTAACAAGAATGAAATTCAAAATTATCGGTCAATTTCTCTTTTGTCAGTTTTCTCAAAAATATTAGAGTGGCTTTTCTACACTCGAGTTCTCAGGAAAAATTAAGCTTTTTCAGACTCGCAAGACGATTTTAGAAAATCAAAATCTACGGAAACTGCTATGTTTTCTTTTTTTAATTTTTCTTCATCAATGAACCAAAATGAAGCACTCATTAGAATATTTTTAGATATTTTGACGTTATTGACCATAGCATCTTGCTCTCAACATTACCTTCATATGGAATTCGTGGTATTGCCCTAAATTGGATTACCTGGTACCTTAAACATCAAACTCAAAGAGTAGAAATACCTTACTGGCACGAAAGGACATTATTTACTTATCTTTCCAATTCTTTGCCAATTGAGCATGGTGTCCCGCAAGGTTCGATCCTCGGTCCAATCCACATTCTGTAATGCATAAACGATATGTCCTCCATTACAAATGGAATAACAGTTCTATTTGCCGATGACACGAATGTTCTTTGCGAAAAGAAGCAATAAATAGTACAATTTTGGAAGTTTCACTTTGATTTCGTAATGGCAAATTAATAAGTAACGAAGGAATAACGGTTTCACTGCATTTTTGCATTTCAAATCGGCAATCGCATGTTCCATTGAAAATGAACAATATGCAATTATCTGATGTTAAACAAAATTTTATATTTATCTCGATTCAGTCAAATCTCAAATGGAATGTACATATGCCAGAATTAAACACTAAATTATTTTCATAATGTTACGCATTCAGAATTCCTTCAAACTCTGTCAGCCTTCATGCAGCTCGTTGCGTGTATTTTGCAAATGTACATTCCCCGCCTGAGATATGGCATAATATTCTGGGGAAGCTCATCCTGTAGTACCCGGATCTTTAGATTGCAAAAGAAAATTATTCGAATAATGAAAAAATGCTATCCACGTGATCCCTGCAAGCCTCTTTTCAAGGAGCATGGAATCTTACCATTGTCTTACCTATTTATCTACGAATCTGTAATATTTGTCAAAACTGTCTTACTTAACGGTGGGAACATATTTTCATGCAATACTGATAGTTATAATTACAATACACACCGTAGAAATCACGTTCATCAAGTATCAGTATCAACAGCTCACTACAAGAAACCTACATATAAAACATGTACGTTACTATACAACACATTGCCAGATGACCTAAGAACTTAAAGTTGGTACACATATTTAAGTTAAAAGTAAAATATTTTCTGCTGCATAACAGATTCTATACAATTAGAGACCACACTCATCATCAAAAAGCAAAATAATGTTTATTGTAACCAAAACATTATATATATAATGGATTAGTTTACGTTCATATTGTATATTTTTTAAAAAAGACTTAATGTACCCGTAACAAGTAATGTATTTCAACTTCCGGGTCAATGAATCCATCTCGATCATGTTCTGTCCAGTTTCCCTGATCCGTTGAGCAAATTTTGAGATGGCCCCTTCTTTTGCTTCTGGACATAAATGTAGCTTCATAATTCGCACGTTGTATTGAGGTCTCCTTTTGCCTGTAGTGGTAGCAGTAGAGCTGAGGATGAGTTAGTATATTGTTAGCAATGCAGAAAAATCAAATCTGCAGTTCGGTTATCATTGCAAATAGTTTTTCTACATTTCGGGAACGAAAATGTCTACTTTTTCAAATGTAGACAATCTCCTGCTTTTCTAAATTTTATTATTATTATTATTATTATTATTATTATTATTATTATTATTATTATTATTATTATTGTTTTAACTTTCAACTAATTATCATTGAAATGTTGAGATGGGATTCTGGTACTCAAGAAAACGTGCGCAAATATTATCTTCCCCCATATGTGGTATATAGAGTTTAGTTTTTTAACCAAATAAATGAAATCAAATTAACTAGTACTTACAATAAATCATTTATCATAATTGAGAATTACAGGACCCAAAACGGATCTTGGTGGAAGACAACTAGAAACTTCCCAAGCAGAGTGATCACCATTTCTTTCATCGTGCTCTTTCGATACCTTCAGCAAGAGACATGAAAGTAATTGGAGAAAAGAAGGAAACAGAAGAGAAGGATAACAACTAGGAAATAATGGTAATGATACATTTGGTAAAGGTGTAAAAAGGTTGGATATAATGATGTTAAATAAGTGTGTAAGATGTATAATTATATATATATATATATATATATATATATATATATATATATGACATACGTGCATTTGAAACAGTTCAAATTTATTTCACTTGATTTATCAAATTTGAGAACCTCCCATCAACGACAAACCGAAGCGAGTTGATGGTCAAGTTTTTATAAAATAAGAACGATGATTTCTACGACCCAGGAATATTTATAAAGTTATTTTTCTTCTACATTCTATTTACGTCGATAAGTTTAGTATATATATACATATATATATATATATATATATATATATATATATATATATATATTATATACATATACATATATGTATGTATTTTGCTAGTACCATTCCCCACACTTCTTTAGTAGGAAAAATTGTAATAAATTGACCAGCCTTGCATATAAACCCCATTTATTATTTCACGTCCACTTTACTCTACATTCTGAAATGTTTTGCAATTTAGCTTTAGGCAAACAACCTGGGTTGTTATGTGCATGTTATAATATTAATAACTGGAAACGTGTTTTCTCGCTACTAAACTCGCTCATGTGAAATGCACACTTACGAAACACACACACACACGAGCAACCACATGTATAATCCAGTAATTTTCATTAAAATTAATTTATTGCCACAAATTAAGGACTATCTTAGCACTGAAATCTAGGAGTATTCTTAAAAGTTCGCGAAAAGGTTATAAGTTTTGTATTTTAATAAACTACTATCAACTAACACAGTAATATTTACAATTTTATTGTTTCCAAGTTGGCAATTGGCTGGAAAACGGATTAAATAACAAAATAGCCGGCTTTCAGCGTGCAGTATTATTACACTCACATTACTTTGTAATATTAAATATATATTTTCTTTTCAATGTCAACTTTGTAAACCTAATGTTTCTCGTAATAGTTATTGTAGTAGTACGAAAAAATAAAATAGAGACGATGAAAGTTGTTTTTATGAAAGTTCAAAATTTTAACATGTTTTAATGAGAAAATCACCAAATACCCAATTTCGTTATATACATCACAGAAATATCAAACCAAATACTTTATTTACTGCAAGACTATAAAATGAAATGTGAACTTCTTCTTCTAACTAATAACTGAAACTAATAATAAGTAGTCTAACTAGGTAAACTGTTCAAATGAGTTTTGACCTCTTAGAAAAATCATGGAAGATGGTGATTTTTGGATTTGAAACTAAGTCCATCGTATTGCTACGAAAAGTGAAGTTAAATTCATATTCGACGTTGGTTTGAACTAAGCACGGTATCGTATCCCAATCTCGTAAGAATAGATCCGAATCTGAAAGCCGGAAACAAAACGGGCGAGATTAGTGAGACGGTTGGACGCGCAGGTGGCAGGTCCCCCGCTCTGGAACAGAAGCATCCCGGCAGCGCTGCTAATTAAACGCAGGGGCCCCATACGAAATTTCCTCGCGAGTTGCGCCGGGAGCGGTAGCTCAGAGCATCAACTGATGTCACTGCAGCGCCTGTGACCGGGAGGTCCTCACGGCGGCAGGATTTTCGACACTAGCTTTTCAGCGAGGTCGAATTCAGTCGCTGTCTGGAGGAGAATTCTAGCGGCCGGCTGCTCTGATCGGTAGTTTTCCGTGGTTTCTCCGATCAACACCAGGCGAATGCCGGAGCAGTACCCTAACAAACGGGCCACGGACCGCGCGCGATCTCTCCTTCCTCTTCCTTGTCCTATCCTCTCCCCTTACACACACACGTACACTAACATGCACTACACTACCACATATTCCGAGAGACTGGTCGGGAGCCTAGAGCTTGAGGAGTAAGCCAAGAAGACCTCTTGCCGAAGAGGATGTGTGAGGCAGACAGGGCTCTGAAGCCGATAGGAGAGTGCCAGCCTGTCTAGGGGAGGATACACGGAATAGAAAGTCAAAACGCTGGCAGTAGCGTTAATATGCAATTGACGAATACTGAGAAATAGGGTCCTGGGTGATCGGCCTTTGCAGGACAGTGCAGGTTCTGACACCGGGCCTCTGTGTCAAATGTGTTACCTGTGTCAGTGGTCAGAGGTGGTCCTGGCGCAGATCAAGATGTCAGGAGAGGCGCCGCGACACTCATGGACGCAGCACCAACTCTTTCTAGACGAAGTGGCTTGACGAGAGAGCCATCTTCAATATCTTCCGCTGCTTGACCAACGGACCAACGAACGAAATGGTCAAAAGAGATGAATATTGTAACGTCATGGGTAGGGATCTACGCCACAAAGGAACAGACGCGAGTGAGTACATACAATTTATTTACAATAAATATTTACAGTATCACTACAGACCTCACTCTAAGGCGTTTGTCGGAGCTACCCGCGGCAGCCCCCCTCTCCCAACACGCGCCTTGCGGCCTGCGATTAATCAACTCGGCCGACTCGTTAACTCGGTACCTGGTGTGCCTCAGCAGACAATCGGCCCTGAAGTATAGAGCGTACTTCACCGTGTCAGAACCTCCAACACATGCTCGTGTCTTCAGCACTTCCGCACCAGACTTGGCCGGACAAGTTTTGCGGTCATGCCGCGAGGAAACCAAAAACGTTACCCGATCCGGGGTTCCGCGACGCACCTTAATATAGGCCCGAGTCACATGACGTCCTACGTCATCTGTCCCCCACGCACTCGTCTTGAGGCGAGCGCCACCGTTGCTGCATTTTTGTGCCCGGCACCTACAAGCTCCCTAGCCTCTGGAATTTCCCTGAAGGGTGGACTTTGTTCGGAAGCCTATAATTGGCTCTCTCATCCCCATACCTTGCAACTCGTCTCTCTAGAGCAGGGAGTCAAGTCTATGACGCTACAATATCTCTATAATGAGTATTATCGAAGTAAAAAAGTGGAAGTAGAATGTGAAAGGCATAGGTTAAGGAAGCACGCAGTGGAAGAAAATGTATCCTAACAGCGTCCTGAATGAACAACAAATACGTAGTTAACTGAATACTATTCAGAGAAGAAATGCACTATCATCTGAAGAATTGGATCAGATAAAACAGGAAGTGAGAATGGAACTACTACAAAATATGAATCAACACTAAAATAAAGGCAGCAGAGCTGAAGGGAGAACATCTAGAAGAGGAAGATGTAGCTGAAACTCAGAAAATAACATTAGTTGATAATAATGCCGTTGTTAATGCTTTGAGAGGAAACTATGAAATGTATCATATTTTGTTTCAAGGTATAGGACTGCACTATCGTTCGCGTATACCAAAAATAACTAGGAATAAAAAGTTTTACAATGTCTGCAAAGTAATGAATACCGTTTTCGAAGAACTAACTCTCACACCTAATTTCGTCGAAAAGCTAGCTGGAGAAGTGCATTGTGCTGCAGTTGCTGTCTCTGAGAGTATGGGGAGAGATATTCAATGTAATAACAAGACGAGTAACTTCTCCCATATCGAACCTTCAGATTACACTATTATGGAAGAGGAGAATCGAGAACAAAATTAATAAAGCTAGAAAAAAATGTAAAATTTAAGGCAGGATACTCCAAAAGGGTGAAAAGCGGAATGAAATCAATAGCTAGGGGGTTGAAATCCGAATGAGCTCCTAAATTCTCAATCGAAAACTGGAAGCAAAGGAAGAGAGACTAAAACAAAAGGTTGCAGTTTTGGGCCAGGTATTTAGGAGATACAGCGAAGCATCAAAAAGAAGACATCATGAATCAATTTTTGTTGCAGAGCAGGAGGAAGTTTAGAGATAACTCGAGGCTGGTGATGAAGGAGAGCGACAATGTCAAACCCCAAATGAAAATGATATGGTCAATTCCTAGTCTGATATCTGACCTCACTATCTCAATGAGCAGGCTTATTTGCTTCATAGATAAATAGAAGCTTGCAAAGATGTAGATGAAATGCCTTCAATTATGATTACAGAAGCTGATATTAGAGCAATCTCCAAACAGACGCGGAACATGAAATCACCTGTACCAGATGGCATTCATTATGTTTGGTGGAAATGCTTTTGCTGCTTTCCATCTAGACCTGGCTAGATTGTTTAATGCGGCTTTGCAAGATTCCACATTCCACATTCCCTATATATCTATTAACAGGTAATTCGTTTATGTATGCTAAACCAGGTCACAGTCTTCAACCACAAAATTATCGGCCAATCACTTGTCTATCAACCTTACACAAAATGTTAACTGCTGTTATATCTTCAAAAATTAATGATCATCTAATAAATCAAAATCTGTTACCTCCTGAGCAAATTGTCTGTCGAAAAGGAACTAGGTTGCAAAGAACTATTGATTATAAAAAATAGTGTGGGTTCACAACAATTCCACAATCGCCTAGATGATGTATCCGCATGATAGGTGGACTTTGAAAAGGCCTTTGACTCTCCTCACACAAGGCTTCTGCGCGTCCAAGAGATTTAAAAAACTAACCCAGCTTTACTGAATTTCTTCTCCAAGTGCATGTCCGAATGGAATACTTCTATACACATTAAACAAGGCAGTTACTCGTATCAGACCAGGGAAATTGAGATGCGGCGAGGTATATTTCAGGTTTGAGGCCACTGTGGTTCTGCATCTCCCTCTTCCCGCTAAGTAGAAGGATTAGAGAGACTGGATATGGATACTGTATAAAAATAAATCCAGATGTTCGCATATCACATGATTTATATGGATGACCTCAAACTCTGCGCAAGTAATAAAGACCCTTTGCAAAGTGAACTTGCCCCTCCATTACTCCCCCTGGGTTTAAAAATGTAATCTGCATTAAATTGCAAAATTCTCCCTCTAGAGAAAGCCCCATATTTCAGTCTTAGCTTTGGTAGGATGCATGAATTGCGTGATGGCCGATTCGCGGAGAAAAAATACTCAATTGCTGTCCCTGAACTGAAACCACCATTGATTGGTTAGTGATTCTTCGCGTCAACTGCTCCTGCCATTAGTCCCGCAACTGCAGTGCATGTTTTACGGACGAGGCGGTGGTCTCTCTCCGCTGAAAGGTGAGATCCGGCGCCGGCCTACACATCGGCTCTGTGGTCGACAGTTTGCATGGCGCCCAATTTGACTTTGCAGTGTGAGTCAATTGAGTGGATGTTATTGTTAATGAAGGAAATTTTGAAATAAAATAAGTTTAAATATAGTATCAAAGGAGTTATTTTTTCTCTATTTTTAATACAATGACTTATTGATGTCAGGTTTGATTTTCCTCCACATAGATCTCTGTAAGTTTCACTTATTTTTCTGTCGCAGCGCAAAATTTTAATTTTTTGTTTGTCTACTTGAACTTAGATGGTAATAATTTTAACAAAAATATAATTTAAACAAATACACGTTACACATAATAAGTAATTTATAGAACTAGACAATAGTTCATACGACCAGTATTTCTAATCACCACAACTGGTTATCCATAGGTAGTGATTACAAGAAACAAAAAACAACAATTTTTTACCGTAGTTATTAATAAAGATGTAGGCTCAATATGATTCATCACTACTACCTTCCAATTATTAAATCTAACTGCTGAGTAGTACATTGCATATATAGCTATCTGGGACAACTGGCATGGTTCGGCACATTTCAGTGTGCTGCTTTCCGAAACGCTGCTCCAAAATTAATCTCTAAGCTAGCCGGGGAGTGAGAATGAACAAGGCAGAGAGAGAAAGGAGCGAGAGAAAGAGAGGGAAAGAGAGAGACTGTGCCACTACGGGGTTGTTGACTGTTTCTCGTAGGGCCTGGGTACTAGATGAGTTACTACGCGTGATTTATTAGGTAAAACACACAATTTGTGACCCGCGGAATGGACATTCGCGTATTTATGGGCAGATACAATTTTGCGAGTCTCTTAGCGACAGATGTGTGCGTTTATGACACCGCGGGGACACGTGCTTAATAAATCGTTTACCATTTGACAGTAACGTTCATCTTTAATAACGCTATCGTTCTAGATCTACCCGGATACGCTGGACCCCATTATTTCGTGCAAACAACAGATTGTTTAAATGTATATGGAATGGTTCTGAATCCATCGAGTTAACTCAAAGTATTATGAACGTATTACATATTATTACACACGTATACAGTAGACAGTAATATTCAATAAAGTCTAAACTAATTCTGCAATGATCCTAAAATATTTGGAGAGTCAGTTACGAAAAGAATTTTCTAAGCTTGTAAGGCCGATTTTACTTTGGGAGTCATTAACATAGGTAATACCAGGAGTGCTTTGGAGATTGTCGATAAATCCCCGACTCGCGAGCGAGGAGGGGATTTATCTGAAAATTTCCAAAGCACTAGTGATATTTATAGGACTATTCCACGAGTGAAATTACATCCAACAGAGATCCAAAATGCGCCAAATATTGAAAATAACTGAAAGCTTTGTTAAAAGCAAATAAGTTATGTTATAGTACATACGTGGTTTATTGAACATCTTCATCGAGGGATCGATAAAGAAATAAAGGAAATCATGTCTGTTAACTTAATATATTTTTTTAAATATATTAATTATATTTAATTCTAATTAAATTCTATCTAAATATATTAAATTGATGGAGATGACTTCCTTTATTTCATCAAGTAATAACGTAAAAAATGTTATTCTGAGGAGTGAAGACGAGAAAAACGTTTTAAAAAAATTAAGAACAAAACTAAATTGTTGATAAGGAATTATCTTGGACTTTTTTTAGGAATGAATTGATCCACTTCAGGATGACTTTCTCCTATTTTGGCAAGAATAGGGAGCACACTTGCAGGTAGAACAGATAAATCCAGTGGTAAAATTTATAAAAAAAACTGTAACACGTGGTGTAGCAAGAATCCATGATTTGTGAGTCCTTGATACCGAAAAACCGAATGATGGCAAAACGTCAGCCCGTCCGTTTATGAACATTGGCAGGGTAAAGAGTTCAGCCGATTTTCTCCAAATTTGATATTCCCTAATCGATTTAGTTTTTGTCGCGACCCCTTTGAATTTTAAAAACCGATTTGGGGAGAGGATCTTTGCATGAAGCCCCTGGGATATTTTTCAAATTTTCAAAAGAATGCCTACATTCTTTTGGATTAAATTTTGTTTTTAGATTGAGCGAGAGACTTTCAAGAGAATGGTGTGGTAACACTCCGAATTTTTTAAAATTGCAAAAATGTAAAATTTTACAATTCCTCTTCTTCAACTACAATTATGAAGATAGTTTATTCCCTTAATGAATGTATGGGAAATTAATGAAAGGTTCTGAAAATTCCAGAAGAGAGGGCCAATGTCATTTTAATTTCCAGACATCGCAATTGCTCTGATGGCGCGTACAATTCGCGCGCGTCGTCCAAATCGTCGATTGAGATGACGTTATACGTTGACGTTGACGTTATATGTATAACGGTTAGCGTATCGGACTGTTGTACCCGAGTTTGCGGGTTCAACCCGATCGAAGCCGTGGATTTTTTAAGGGCGAAAAATCAGGCCTTCCTTCGGAAGGGAAGTAAAGCCGTCTGTCCCATGTAGTAGATTTACTGCATATAAAAGATCCTCAAGCCTAAATGAAGCCTCTGAGAAAAATTGAGTTCCGCCTGTTTCGTCGCCCAAGGTAATACCTCCTTTCTCCGCTAGGTGGTGAAAGGAGCGTAGCGAAATTTGCGTGATTAGGCGGAAGAGCGCGCCTGATGGCCCGAGTCTCGACACGTAAAATAAGGCATTAACTAACGTTACAGGCAGCGCTACGGGCTATGCAGTCGGCTGACAGCACGGCGGAGCATTCGTGCATACCGAGAGGGGTGGGGCAGTAACATTTCTCCTGGGTCGAAAACAAGGGGGGTATATAATATACTTGGGCAGCTGGCTGTCCTTGAAGACAGAGATTCCTAGAAATGTCAAGAGTCGCAATGACTAAGAAATATCTAAAGGTAAGGGATATTGTGGCGTCATGGAGAAAAACACACAGACATTTACATGTATGTACAATAACCAACTTCTGCTCGAAACTACACCCTTGTAAGTATTTCCCTGTGGATACCCCACATAGCTAGGGAGCCCCGCCTCCTCTGACGCTACTCCCGCGCCACTACCGTGACCTCGTCACCCGTGCAAAGGCACGACACGCTCCAGCCTGGGCGTAAAGTTTTGCGCATCGCGCGAGGTTTCCAGAATAAAACCCCCGTGTGACCTCGTCGGCTCGATTTTATACCAGAGTGCAGCTGTCACGTGACCGTCCTAGGTGTAGGAGGGAGGTTCGCGTCTACCACGTGACCTTCCCGGTCAAGCTGGCGTCCCCTTTGTCTAAATGTATCCGAGCGCCGGGGCGCCAAGCTATTCATGCCCGCAGTTATGCGATACTTCCGCTCCTCCTCCCACCCACGGCCGCCAACGTGACGCAACAGATATACAGAACATATCGATATACTGTTCTTTGAAGAATACGATTCGCCTGTGTACCACCTCGTATGTCTAATGAATGAAATACAAGAGCCTTCTCATGGAGCGTGGCTGGCGGCGCAAAGGCGGCTCGAACCAGACCAATGCTCGTTTTACAGAGAACGTGTGGGAGGTGGCGTGTACTGAGGATGAATAACACAGAACAGGATATTTTCAAACTCACAAAGCACACCTACAGACTTTTACCAAAAATTCGCTTTAAAATTTACTTCATAAGGTTCAAAATATCAAAAACGAAATGAAATTTTTTAGAATTTCTCAACCTTATATTTCAGTACAACATAAATTATCAGATGCGTTGACTGATTTTTGCTTCCATTCGGTGACCTGCAAACGCAGTTCAGAGCTTTTTATTGTTTCAAATATATTTAACATATGTTAACTCAATTTTACGATATATTCAATTCTGTGATTATACTATATTATTAAAATAGTATTGTGCATTTATGAAAGTTTTTTCTGGGTGAAATTTGTCTGGTTTCCGTAATGTAATGCAACATATTCCTACGGCTCAATAAATTAAAGTAGAAGTACGAACGTTAAGAATGTTATTTACCAGAAGTTACGTTAACTCAACAAATGCTATAATAAAAATGTTATTGAAAATGGTCGCAAATCATTATTTATCCTACTTCTATAACACAAATTTGCGGAGAAAGACCATAGTATGTACTAAGCTGAGGTGAAGAATACGATTATAAAAGCTGTCTTCTCTTGCAACAACTGTTTTCAAAATGTGAACACGGTTTCAATTATTAACATTTTATTAACATATTATTTACGTAAACAAGCGCGCAAGAGTACCCCATAGACACAAATTATTAATATTTTGTTATTGCTTTCCGATTGTTTTGAATGGTTTTCTCCGAGCCGGTTGGAGCGATATCTTTTGCAGGACTACTGATACTTAAGATATTTTGGCAGCCAAAATTTTCTCTCGAAGACAATAATTCAATAAGATTTTCACTGAAATGTGTACTTTTCCTATTGGTAATAGCCAGCTATCGCTGTAAGAAATTGCACTCCTGCAGTTTCTATGTGTGGGCTACCAATCTTAGTCTTTCTCCAATTGCCACATCTATGTACATTTTAGGATACTTATTGTGGAAAACATATCAATAGAAGGATGAATGGCACGGCGCGATTGCCTGTGGATGTTGCCAAAATGTTACATTGATTGTTAGTGATTCTGCATAAACACCTAAGGTTATTAGGCACGTAAGAGTAGTGTATGTTTTAATCGTGGGAGATGGCGGTGGTCTTTCTCCGCTAGAGGGCGAGATACGGCGACGGGGTTTTCACAACAAGGTATCTCCGACCAGCGGGGCACAATCCCAAATGAACGTGCTCTAAGCTGACGACTGGCATTCCGTCGAGTGTGGTAGTGTAGTACACATGAGAGTGTGTGTAAGAGGTGAGGATAGAACAAGGAAGAGGAAGGAAAGATCTCACGTTGTCCGTGGCTCTTTTGTTTGAGTACTTATCCGGCATTCACGTGGTGTTGATCGCAGAAAACTCAGAAAATCAACATGCATCAGCGACTATATGATGTTGCCAGTTAGCATGCATACACCGTCTTACACTTGCAGGAGCTGGAAGTGCTGAGGTGCATGTTGTCGCGCAAAGTGTACTTGAGATTTCTATCGATTTCTTTGCCGATTTTGTGCATGACACGGCTGACTTTTTGTGTTGTGACATGAAAATCTCCAACTTCAATCATTCCATTTTATTGTTTTTTGCTGTTTTTACTCGTAGTTACGATGCTCTAAAAGTTTTTTCTACTCCCATTGTATAATTCTGTCATTTGGTTGCTGCAACCATTCCAAGGAATAGTTTAACAAGTCAAAAAGTCATGCGAGACCATTAATCTCACTCAAGAAATTGCTTCTAATTTCGAAACGAAGAGTCATTTGAATAAAGCAAAATTTCATTGATCATAAAAATTAGACATTTTCCTACTGTATAATAGTAAACGAATTTGAAAAGAATATTATTTTATGATTTCAATGTTTATGTCAAAGAACAATGTGAGAGAATATCCGGTACCACCAGCAATGTTTGATCACAACAGGAATAACAGCAATAATTTCCATAATAATAATAATAATAATAATAATAATAATAATAATAATAATAATAATAATAATAATAATAATAATAATAATAACACAAATTTATAGCCATTGCCAATTATCTTTTTGCAGCAATAATAGAATTTTATCACTGTTTTCGACTTTCTAATTGTATTCAATAAGAAAATATCACCGTTCGGTGTCCTCCTTTTGTCATTACTACGATCCATAATTGCTGGTCCTTTCTACAGTTTCTTGTTGGTGTCGCTGTTTTTATGTTGCTACAGGAGCACCAACGTTTTAGAGCACACTATTAAGTAGCGACACTACAGCGGCGACAAGGTTTGGTCTGTGAATTGGCAGAATACAACCGAAGGTAATTACGTAATCAACAACATTTGTGGAATCAAATAACAACATTCTTGGAACTCATTAACGTCAATCGTTGAAACAGAAACACAATATTTTATTTCCAACATAACGTTTTGGAACTTTTACGTTAACTCGAGGGTG
The DNA here is from genome assembly GCA_964035755.1 of Teleogryllus oceanicus. Taxonomy (NCBI): domain Eukaryota; kingdom Metazoa; phylum Arthropoda; class Insecta; order Orthoptera; family Gryllidae; genus Teleogryllus; species Teleogryllus oceanicus. Next base: position 4,074,416 of record CAXIVR010000007.1, read on the forward strand.
GTACATTAAATTACAAAGCCTCCTTCTTGTGAAATATATTCTAAATATTTAATCTCTATGAATCAAAAATTGAATTCAGAGCTTTCAAGATATTACGAAGTATATCTTCAGTGCATTAATTTAAATTGTTTTCCATTGCTTATATATTTAACTGATATTAGTATCAATATACAGCTTGGTATGAAATTTATTTAAATCACTTTACTCAACAAGGATACTTTTGAAACAAAATGTTCTTTGTAAATCTTTATATAAATCTAATAAGCGTATATTTATCTTGTTTGTGTCACATTTAATTCACGCATATCTAATTAATCAAATTGTGCTATAACATTGCTTCTGAAAGATCAATTGCGTGCTTTAAAGACTGCAGACTTAATCCTTGAACTCTAGAAATGGCTGGCACATTTAATTCTTAATACTTAAACATTTAATACTGAGCACATTCAATACTTTATGGAACAATATCAAGCATCTTCCTTCTGTTAAAACCTAATTTTAAGAGCGCGTTACAATGTTTTGCTAGTTATTAAGTAGCATATATGGATCAACAGGAGTTATGGTGCGATTTCCGTATAGAACTTCGTAGACAAACAAGTTCTCAATCCGAGTCCCGACATCGCAAGGATGAAATCAAAAGCCATGTGAACAACTGCTTCGGTAGGATGCTAAACATATTTCTTTACAAGTTTCTCCAACAGATAATCATTAACCAGTACGTTTAATGACCTACTTTAATTTGTCTTTCCGTGTAAGCTAACTGGTATGGTCATTAGTCCCGTTAGTGTAGTAAATGTTTTGTACCAGGAGATGGCACTGCCCCACTACTTCTGCGTTGTGAGATCTCACACCCAGCTACTCGCCGACTCGCAGGGTATTTCCCCCTCCATGAGCATTCACGTCCCAGCCGAGGCGACCTCTAACATTCCGAATAGTCTCCCGACGTGTGTGGTAGTGTAGTGCGTGTTGTTTGTGAAGATGGAACAAGGAAAAAGAGGAGAGATCGCGCGTGGTCCGTGGCCCTACCGTTTGTTAGGGTACTGCTCCGGTATTCGCCTGGTGTTGATCGGAGAAACCACGGAAAACTACTGATCAGAGCATCCAGCCGCTAGAACTATTTTCTATCGAGCTATGTAACTAGAGCCGAAAATGCGCCTCCGTTGGGCTCCAATCCTAGCACCTGCCGCTCAGTGGTGCAACTAAGACGACGCAAATGCTTACTCCTCCAGTATGCATTTGGTTATAAAATAGTAAAAAAAATCAAAATAAAAGAAGAAAATACACAGAATTGAATTATATTATATTATTTGGAATTAATGGAATATTATAATAGTTGTTAAAAGAGGGGTGTAAATGCATGAATGGTACGTTCACGAAAACGAGCGACAATAGGAGAGAGTTTTCTTATATGCCACGAGTACAATTATACCCCTTTATACACATGTTACGTTCAATATTGTTTCGTTTTCATTTACGAATAATTCAAATTTTAAGAAGTTCAAGCACGTTGTTTCCACCCAACACATGCATTTTATGACGTAGTATTGCTTCTGTAAAATATCTATTTTAGTGAGCCTTGCATAGTTATTGTTTTCACAAAATATTTGCAACGGGAAGGTACTGAACAAATTGGGATAAAATAGTAGAATATGACAAAGCCATGAAAACATTACAACCCACGAAAACTAAGGACAGGTATGAGAGAGAATAAAACATGTATAAATATTGGAGGAAAATTAGCCACTTCTGGCACAGTTTTGCTATTGCGAACTTTTTGACCTGGTAAACACAACTGACCTTTACACCTTTTATAGTCGTAGTCATAAGACCAAATTTTTTGCAAGTAAACATTTAATTTATTCACATTAAATACTTTATGTTGCTCCATAATTCAGTTAGCTTAATGTTTACTTCCTCGATTTAGTTTTATTCATTCGTTTATTTGTTATTCATTTATATGTAGTTGTAGTTACATAATTTGTGATGTACACGTTTGTTCATGATTCATGGCCGACTGCAAACACCTTGGCTACGTCTGCATAATAGTATCTTCATTAAACGATTGGCTTTTCTGAATTTTGATTGGTAAGGGTGGGTTTCTAATTGCACTCATGCTATTAACAAGGAGATAACGATTTTTCATGGAATTAATGAGCATATTTAGTTAACAAAACAAAAAATTAAAAAAAAAAAAAATTAAACGACTGGTATACATACATTATGAATTATTTAGGTAAGGGGAAATATACATATTTTCAAAATGTTTTCAAATATCGATATACTGACTTTTCTCATATGCAAGAGAATACGCTTTTCAACAGATCCCAGCTTCGCCTCCCCTTGCCGGCTGGAGTGAATGACCCCCCACCCACCCACCCACCCACCCACTCACCACCCGTCACTGAGCAAGGCGTCCGCCCCGTTCCTGCTGCTTTAATTGCCGAAGTGCTGACGGGATGGAACCGGATCGGATCGGATCGGATCGCGTCGCTCGAAAGACGTCCCTGCGCCGGTGCATTGGCGTCCAATAACTTTTCCGCTTCTGCGTCGCGCAGCGAGTGACTGACAAGCGCTGGGCCAAGTGGCGAAATTGCTCTCTCACACGTTTGAAAGTTTGGCAATCTGCTTTAATTATCGTTGGGACTCAAACTGTACTGAAGGAAAAGTGGTGTGCGGAAGATAGTTTTGCATTTTTCATCAGCGCAGCCTAAGGAGTTAATTAGTCAGCGAAGTAATATTTCAAAAGAACCACATCAAAATTAATAAAATCAAGCAAACACTTTTGCAATATAACTATGTTTAATACGAGTACTTTTTGCGTTATGTAGAGAAATATTCGTGATGAATAAAAACTTTCGATATAACGATTTCCTCAAAATCGTTCCTTCTATATCGCTAAATAATTTTTCAAAGGAAATATCCCAAAATATCAATGTTAAGAGAATTAATTCAAATGTTGATGCGCTGAGTCTGTTGATGCGCGATAATAGCACATAATATAATGCGCAACAATATAATAGACACGAGCCATTTTACTGTACCTACGGATTCAAGTTCAAAAGTCAGCGTGGGATAACTTGTTTTACCGATTGAAAACAGTCGCAGACGCAAGTGCTTACTCATTGAGGCGACCCTTAAAGGAAATAAGCCGATCCAGGAAGCGATAACTTCACCAATAAAGTTTGAAGGTGACCTTTTTTCAATTGTTCAACACTAGTTTTAAATTACTTGTAATACATATAAATAATGTAAAACAGAATGTGCTATTGTAACACCACTCGTTATTTATTTAAAAAAATATTTTATCCATTCATTTTTATTTTCCCCGACTCGTTATTTTTTTAAGTCGCCTGTATTATTTTGCATCCCTGGCACCATCCTTCCGTTTCTGCAAAGCGCGCGAGTGTGTAACCACTTAAGTGAAATTCGTAGCTGATGCACAAATGAGTTGTCGCTCGGCAGCGCGCGGGAACTTCCTTGCTGTGTTAATTGTGGGAGGCGAGGATTCAGTGATGCTTTCTGCCTCGTTGTCTCCCAAAGCCGCCACTTAAGCCCTGCCTCACCTGCCTCTTAAACCGCCCCCGCGCGGCGCGGCTTTGACGGCGCGCGCGTGAATCGGGCTTAATCCAGCGCACGCGGAGGTGCCCCGCCCTTGATTGCTCGCGCGAAGAATTGCGTTAAGACCTTGGCTTTGTCCCGACGCAAATGCGCCTTTGAGCGGCTGCGGAATGCGCCGAAAGAAAACTTAATGCGTGGGCGTGCAATGTGCGGTAGCTGGCAAGCGATGAAGCTCAGTGTAGAGGAAAGAGGTCATAGTCATCTTAAGACTGTGCTTCTACTCATGCCGGAGAACACGTTCTTATAACAGACGAATTGCTTGCAAATTCTTTGATGGACTTTTGTCTCAACTTAAATGGCGATGGTTATTTACGCCATTACCATAGAAAGCGAGTCGCTGGCGTAGGAATGAAATGTTGGAAAAACGATCGCCAAGGACACTTGCGCACGAGTGGCGGGCGACACCTTTTACTGCGCATTAGTAGAAACTTGCTACGTCTGAGTTAAGTTGAGACCTGCATTGCCGTTGTGGGCTCTGACCGGAAGGTCCTGGGGTTCGAGTTCCGACTGTGGCGAATTTTCTGTTCAAGTTAGATAGCAACATCGAATCAAACGGCTGTCTGGAGAAATCTAGCTTTCGACTGCTCTAATCGGTAGTTCTATGTAGTTCCTGTGATCAGTTCTAGGCAACTGTGGAAGCAGAGCCCAATCCAACGAGACACGACTCGCGCAATACTTCCTTTTCTTTCCTTCCCTACACACATACACACACGCGCAAACGCACTACACTCCCACAAAGGGAGATAAGTCGGAAGCGTAGAGCTTGACCCGGTCGGGGCGGTGACCGCTGGGAGAGTAAACCTGGAGAGGGAAATTCCCGCAAGTCGACGTGGAGGTCGGCGCCACATATCACCATCCAGAGGGGAGGAACGCCATCCTCTCTCACCATCCACTGCTCTTGTGATCATGGCAGCTGACGTGATCTAACGGTTCTTGTGACCGTGGCAGCTCACGCGCCCGGAAATTTCAGCCAATCCATCAATAAATTAATAAATAACAAAAGCTGAAAATTATGTACTTTTGGTATCATTTCAACTTTGGGAGGCGACAGGCACTTTGGTTCATTTCACGTCAGTGTTTTGTTCACTTTTCAGTACACAGTTGTTTTGTAAGGACATGGAATCATTACGTTCGTTCATTACAGAAAAAAAATATATTTTGTCGCTCACAGACCGGAATGGATCACTTTCTAAACAATAAACAGTGAAAGTAAATAGTAGTTCCCATGTCTGACTACTGAGAAATGACTTTCCTAATCACGATAGACTCTTTAACGAAACCTGTTTAATATCCGTCTCAAAAACCGCACTAAGCAGTGGGAGGACGCTTCTTATCCTTTTCAAAATCTCAGCGCTAGGAGGAGGTATCATCGAGCTTTTGGTTGAGAAAACTACATTCCAAGTCAGGAGCGAATATTCCGAATTTCCGTGTCATGATGAATTGCGCTATTTGGTAACTGGGCTTATTGCCATGAGGTTCTATGACCAATGGCAGCTCCCCAACACAAACATATCTGAATTGATTGAATAGGTCAGTTATATTTGTGGTTGAAATACATATTTAATATACAGTTTGCTGATCTTTTCTGAATTACCGTCGTGTATATTGTTTCAGAATTTACTAAATATCGAAGTGTGTTGTTCACATACATTACTCGCAAAGTACGCAGCACGAATGTTCTAATGGAACGTATTGGATATTTCTGAACATAAGAACGTCGAGCCGCGCGGTAAAAAACAAAGCCCTGGGTTGATGGCTTAAGTGATATTGATAGCACACGCTGAGGCTTAGAGAGCTGCAGTGGCACCATGTATATGGATGAGGGAAGAGTCGGGTGCATTAAAGTGTCTCCTTTCACCAAAGTGGCGCTACTGGAGGCCTCAACTTGGGAGCGCTTTTGCTCAGCCTTTGATGGATCTCATTGCTCTGCTGATCCACAATCCCCTTTGCGCACGCCCTCGGGAATACGCTCTGTTAACGTACATCAATTGTAAATTCGCATACGAAATGTTCGCTCATCTGAGAGATAACTGATTTGGATCAATTTCAGGACCATTCTCTGGTTTTATATCTCTCAATACTAACAGTCGCATACAAATGACACTCCAGTACTCTGAGATAAACAGTTTTAGGTCAGCCCGGAATAAGTTGCAATATAAATTTTCAACGTTACTTTCAAGAAGATTTTGTATGTTTAAGAACTAATTACACATGTATTTAACACTTTTGCATTTTAAGGACGTTTGTGTTAAAATATTTCTGTTTTTCTTTCACATCAACGGCATGTGCGTTTTGAATTGTTTGCCGTTGTAGCTGCTTCTGCAAGGAACACAAATGACAATGCCCCATTTTTGAAGAACTAGTCAACATCCACCACGTTGATTATTTTACACAACTGTTCTGCACATCGACAAATATGAAAAAAAATTGAACGTGCTTCGTAGCGGGATAAGAGAATAATTAAATTTTGGGATCCTGTGGGCCACTTTTAAAAATTTCGCACCTTACCCCTAACAAAGGAAACAAAAATGAAAACAACCCCTATTTTTTAAAGCTCAAATCTTTTACGCCATAATTTTGTGCTGATTTTGGGCTCATCAGTGACACAAAAAATATTCTTTTTGGTACCCCACAACCTCCCTGAAAATAAGGTTTCAAAAATGAGAGCGGTAAAGTTAGCATTCTCATTTACTTCAAATTCAAACTTTTTATGATCAAAAGAATTGAATTTTGGGCTTCTATGGGCTACTATTCAAAATGTCGAAAGTCACCCCTAACAAAGAAAACAAAAAATGAAAACCACCCTATTTTTTTAAACTAAAATCTCTCGCGTCATAATTTTGCACTAATTTTGCGCTCATTACTGACACCAAATTTTTTTTCTAATACCCCCCTCCAATTAACGTTTCAAAAATTGGCGATGGTAAAGTTAGCACCAGAACTTACACAAAATTCGAAAATTTCTATAATGTCATAATGTGTCAATTTTGGGCTCTTAGTAAATCGGACGTTCCTCTAAAATAATTTACGGCTTGTCATTTTGTTGTTGAAAAAAAGAAAAAAGTAATCAAAACAGTCCAAATTATTTTTTTGATCTTCATAATTTGCATTGCTATAAAATCTTAACTAGCCGGATTTCGCTTCCAGAAATCCAGTTATGTACAAAACATATTAATAGGAATTCGACAATACCCAAAAATATGTTTGGGCTTTTCTCCAATTTATTCAAAACACGGAAATTCTCGTGCGAACTATATTACACTTTTTGACCACTTTTATATTTCACGATAAATAAACTCTGAAATACTAAACGAATATAATTAAGAAATTAATTGGTAATTGTACCATATTCGAAAATAAATTTCACTTCTCAAACTTTTTGGGCTACTTTCGTTCCTATACAAAGAAAGGAATACTAATCATAACAGTCCATTTTTTCGATTTTCAATATTGGCGTAGTTATAAAACCTAGTCGACACGTAATCTCGTTTCCGGCAATCCAATGCATTCAAAACATGCCAGGCAATACGACAGTGACCAAAAAGTTAATGTTTGAACAAACAATCGAAAAATGCGTTTCAAATTTGCAGAATCTCAAATTCAGCCGTCTCGTTATGGGAATATCATTTTTGGAGAACAATTCCTAACGGTGTATAACATAGCGTTCCTCACGGACAAACAGCCAAATTTCGATACCCAGGACTAATGAACGTGAATTGTGAGCACTCAACAATTCAGAGGAATTAATTTACTACATATCGGAACGAAATATACTCATTTATTACGTATCAAAGCTCTACAATACGAGATATCCCTCATTGTGTGTGAATGTAGTATATAGAAGTAGAAGTATGTGTGTAAAACGTGAGATGGACAAGGAAATATTGCTCGAGATTCGCAAATATAATTTCATTGCTAATGAGCGCATGCTTTAAGTTAGCTACAAAATCAATTTTCCTTGAATAAATTGTTGAAACTATTATGAACTCAATTGACATTGTCTTACTTTTCAAAGTTTAAATCATTTTAAATCCATAAATTTTCGATTTTAAGAAGGATTTGAAATTGTCCTTGAAAAATCCATTTCCCTTTATTTCCATTCCGGCGAAGGAGAAGATGCACCATTTTCTTCCTTGGAGCTGCGCTGGTGAAAACAAAAGGGATTAGCATCCTCTCACCAGACGAAAGCGCGTGATGTTCCGTGACAAAGTCGGCGGGGGGGGGAGCAGGAGGGGGCGGGGTGCTCCGGGGCGCCGCGCAGCGAAATAAAATCGTTTAAAGAGGCGACGCGTCACCGCAGCGCTCTCTGCGGCTCGTTGCAAGTCGAAGGCCCTCCACCACCACTCACTTCACTCCCTCCCCCACCGCCACTTCACTCGCCCGTTACCCTCTCCCCGCCACATGCGCTTACACACTCGACCTCCACTACAGTCACCTCCCTCCCCCGCCGACGCAATCACTCGTTGTCCAGCCTGCGCCACCGACCAACTCACCCACACTTCCCCCAACACCACCGCACTGGCTCAACACACACCTCACATCAACCTTGCCCACCGGGAGCGGTGCATCAACTGACGCCATTGCAGCGCCTCTGACCGGGAGGTCTTAGGTTCCCACTCCCCGCGGCGGCAGGATTTTCCACACTAGCTTTTCAGCTAGGTCGAATTCAGTCGCTGTCTGGAGGAGAATTCTAGCGGCCGGCTGCTCTCATCGGTAGTTTTCCGTGGTTTCGCCGATCAACACCAGGCGAATGCCGGAGCAGTACCCTAACAAACTGGACACGGACCGCCCGTGATCTGTCCTTCCCCTTCCTTGTTCTATCCTCTCCCCTTACAACACACACTTACACTAACATGCCCTACACTACCACATATTCCGGGAGGCCGGTCGGGAGTTTAGAGCTTGTCCCGTCTGGGGCGGTGCCCCGCTGGTGGGAGAGCCCAGGTTAGGGGGTAACCCCACTACCCGACGGTAGGTCGGTGCCAGATCTCGCCATCCAGCGAGAGGAAAGTCACCGCGATCCCCCGAGAAAAACATGCACTACACTAACGGGACAAAGCAGTTGACGCGCCCGGAAACACGAAAAAATCAATGACTCAACCTTGCCGCCGCATTGCCCCGTTCCCCTCCCCGCAAACTACGATCAAACCCTCACCCTCCCCAACGCCATCGCACCTCGACTGCCCCACAAAACGCTCTCTCCAGCCATCGCAATCGCCCGCGCGCTCTTCCGTCACCTACGCTCCCAGCCGCGCCCTCTCTCACGCCCTTGCACCTCGACAACACCACAAGGTGGCTTTCCTCTGCCTCGTATGCTCTCACGCCGGCCCTCTTCAACGTTCTCGCCAATCGACTACCCTACAAGCCAACGCATTCACCTGGTCTTTATCTCGTCATTTATATTCTCACTAGCGCTACCTCCAACGCTCTCGCACCTCGGCTGCCCTACAAGGCAGCTCTCCCCAACCATCTCCCTCGCGTCCTTTTTTTCGCCCGTCACTCGGGATGCTCAAAATTATGTCTCTGCTTCGCCCGGGATAGTTCTGTCAAACAATAAGTGAAATGATTGAAGGCGTTGTCATTGTCAACAATACTATTTATTTCTTTCGAGTAGCTTTCTATGGCTTAGCCATCATCACTTGTCTGCTGTCTGGAAGTCACAAAAACGACTACTGACAAACAAGTCTGTCAAACAAGTCTAGCTGCTTTGACGGCTTACTTTCTCGGTCATCTGTTATCATAAATTCATTTAGTGCTAACGTGTGTGCTGTTTGGAACAGCGTAACACCTCCTGTTACACAATTTGCCACACAATCAGCTGAAAGTTGAGTAAGCGTTCGCTGGCGTAACCTTCACGGATTGCACTGATCTCTTGGAAAGTTGTTTAATTTGCACTTTAGCGTCAGAGAAGTTAATCTAAAAGCTTGCCATTGCATAACGAGCGGGACCGGTTTAAATCCAAACTGTTGGTTCAGATATCACGTGCTCGCAAAACATCGTATCACTCATGGTGGCTTCTCATGTATCTGAAGGGCATTTCAAGAAACGTGCAATTTCTAAAAGCTTTACCACAGAGCGGTCTGTGCTACCACAGGCTAGTCTTATTCGCTTCCAGAGAGTGAAAGGTACTATTTAAGCTCCAGCTTGCAGATCCGCGTTTCTATGTCAAAAATTCAATTGACATTTTCTCGGCGCCGCCATCACCGGAGAAATCAAACGGGCAAATTTTCACTATCAAAGGGAATGTCTATCCTCCAGAACACTGACCTAGGATGAGTTGTGAGTTGACATGCCAGAAAGTGAAAAGCGACAATTCACCAGAATAAGATATGCATTAGTTAAAAGGTATTCATCTGCTGTGATTTTCATTATTTTTCTCAAGTCACTTGTATAAATAGTTCATTCTGTAATAATCAGCATTCATTTGGAAGTTTGTGTTCATAGTTTAATTAATAAATATTAGGTGCAATGTTGATCATCATAATTTTACCGTGCCTTTGTTTTACAACACACATTTCTTCATTTTGGAAGATTTACATCGTTCAGTACAATAATATTACAGAAGTACTTTTTCAGAGTTATTCTAGTTAAAATATCTAAGCTAACTTAGTCTAAACATTGGAGAGGATACTCTAGGAGAGAACCTCGGTGTTATGAATCGTGGTTGGCTAAAAGTTTGAGGAATGCTTCAAAAGGGAATCTATTTTTTATTCGAGTGGGGTTGGATTTTTCGGTAGTTTGTAATGGGATGCTGCTGGTACGTCTGTTAGGCTTTGGTAGAAGTTGTGTGATATTTGTGCTATTTGGTTTATTATTGTATTGATGTTTAATTCTGAATAAAGTTGTTTATTACTTATGAACCAGGGGGCATTTGTGATTAATCTTAAAAAATTATTTTGCATTACTTGAATTTTATTGACATTTGTTGGGGCTGCGTCTGTCCATATGGGGCATCACAAAGCAGTAGTGGTCTGATTATTGTTTTGTATAGTGTTGTACTGTTTGTGTATGACAGAGATTTATGTTTGTTGATTAGTGGCCGGAGTTGGAATAATTTATTTCTTGCTTGTTTAATTTTGATATCTATGTGGGTTTCCCAGGTTAGTTTTGTGTCAAGATGAAGTCCTAGGTATTTTATGGGTTGTGATGGTGGGGACCGTGCCTTTAGTCAAAATCCATTCCCCCCCCCCCTAAAACGAGCGCGATCCCTCTCCCCGAGAAGCTCACGATGCGGCGCGGCGCAAAATGTCCCTTTCCTGTGCAGAGAAGGGCCTGTGCAGTCTGCTTCCGCTACGTCTCCCTTCTAAGGTTAATCGCTCCTCTCTCAGTACAATTTTCTCTTCAACATGAGAAAAAAGCGTTTTCTGATAACTAAGATTGTAATTTATAACCTTTATATCACTTACCGATTGAGTGCGAGTGAGATAAAGCTCAATTCCTCTTGTATTTTCATATTTTCAAGTCTTCCGAAAATTACCTGTAAGATAATTTGATAAGAATCGTTCATTAAAATTAACTTATTTTTTAAACATATGTGAAAATAATATCAAATATTTTGGGGCAAAACATTTATCTAAAACAAACTTCTGAAATATATATATTATTTTTATAATTATTCTTTCGAATGCTGAATCACAATTTGATTGACAGTCTCAAATAAATTATTTTCCTCTTCAGAATTTAATTTTTTTAGTCGCATCTCTATACTACCTTCATGCAGATTGGAATATCAAGGTACAAGAGTCAAGCCATCCGTTCTGCTGGAAGTCGCTTGATGAGAATGTTTGCTGGAGCTCTTGGAGGAAAGGCTGGAAGTTCTTGACGCTCTACCGAGTGTATTCAATCTGCATCTTCGGCCAGTGAAAGCATTGCAAAAAGCCTTTGCAGAAATAACAGCTCTAAAATAAAAGCACATGCAAACGTGCTCGGTGTGCGCAGGAATAGCCCTTTCCCTTTGTGCCCCTCGCTGCCCTTTCGCCGTCGCGTGCGCGTGACCGCCTGGGGGCGCTGACCTTCACGGCGTCCAGGCACGCGCCGCGCCAGCCGCCCGCCTGCAGGCTGCCTCCGCTGAGAAGCCCATCCGAACGGACGCGGTGGCGGATTCGCTTATGCCTCATTCACAATGCAAACTTAAACGTAACGTAAGGCGTAAACGTATGCAGTAAACTTTTCACGTAAAAACGAGCATTCACAATGGCAAACGTAAGCTGGAACGTAGGTTTTGCCTGAACCAATCAGAATTCAACATATTGATCGATGCGCTTCTAGCTTTTTTTTCGACTCTCCTATCGATTTCACCTTTTGCATTTGCGAGCAGCTGTTGCGCCCCTACCTATTGAGGTTATATGCGAGCAGTGAGCTTTAAATTGTGTACCGCAAATATATTTAACGCCACGTTCAGATTTTGTCATGAAGAGAGATTTGGGCGTGCAGCTTGTGCTGTTGCAAGCTTCAGTAGCATTAATTTTAGGGTCGCTTTATTTAAAAAGAAGAAGGAGACGCTTTATTTGCCATTTCGAACCAACACTTTCCAAGTCGTACCAAAACTCCACAAACTTCTTTGCTCTACCTTTCAACTATACACACCAACGCACACCAATTCACACGCATAAACAAGAATCGATCTGGAGTCGACCTTCCTTCTCACGGATTTTGTTGTGCATTTGTTTTTTTCATGCTGCTTTCTGATTGGTCATCGGTAGAATTTCGACGTAAACTTAAACGTAGAAGCTTGGAGCTTGCGAGCTCCTTAAGTTTACGTCTCACGTCTACGTTTACGTCAAGGCATTGTGAATGATCTCGCTTTATAACCCATTTCTAGGTTTTGCGGCTACGTGGGGCCTTACACACTCTGCCATTCATGCGGTTCAACGCGCGATTCTTAGCAGATTCTTAGCACATAGCATCATACTGAAATGATCTGGGCTGTCCGGGTGACGCCGCGTCGAAGGCTGGGGTGCCGACGTTTCGACCGACATATCGCGGTCCTCTTCAGGGCTGTACTGCCAAGGACCGCGGATGTCGGTACCCCAGCCTTCGACGCGACGTCACCCGGACAGCCCAGATCATGACTCCGGCCGCGGAAGCCTACGATACCATACTGAAATGAAGTTACATTTTCCCCAAGACGGATTCCTGCGAATCACCGATTCCTAGGATGAGTACAAGCACAACGGTAGTAAATTAGTTGGTGATGTAATAGCCTCAGCCATTTTTTTGTATTCAAAGAATGTTTTAAATCATATTAATAACGCGAATTATTTTTATGTCTGGATGTTATTGTAATATGAGAAATTGAAAAATAAAGAAAATAAGAATATTCAAAATAACATGCTTGCGTTAAACGTTTGTTTGAAAAATGGCTGCGCGCAAAAAGTTCACTAAGTTCATCAGGTCAGTTGTTCTGTGTGTTTCTCGTCGATCGCGATGCACATTTGTAGTCTCGTCTCCAGTGACCTCAAAACGGATTGTATTGTGTCTTTCTGTATTTGTACGTGGGCACAATCTGCTACGATGCGCCTTCTCATGTCGTCTGCATTGATTGATTGATTGATTTTTTCGTGTTTCCGAGCGCGTCAATAGCTTCGGTCATTAGTCCCGTTAGTGTAGTGCATGTTCTTTTTTCTAGGGAGATGGCGGTGATCTTCCCCCACTGGATGGCGAGATCCGGCACCGACCGACCGTCGGCTAGCAGGGTTTCCTATAACCAGGACTCTCCCACCAGCGGGACACCGCCCCAGCCGGGACAAGCTCTAAACTCCCGACCGGTCTCCGGAAATATGTGATAGGGTGGTGCATGTTAGTGTAAGTGTGTTTGTAAGAGAAGAGGATAGGACAAGGAAGAGGAAGGACAGATCGCGAGCGGTCCGTGGCCCGTTTGTTAGGGTACTGCTCCGGCATTCGCCTGGTGTTGATCGTAGAAACCATGGAAAACTACCGATCAGAGCAGCCGGCCGATAGAATTCTCCTCCAGACAGCGACTGAATTCGACCTAGCTGGAAAGCTAGTGTGGAAAATCCTGCCGCCGTGGGGAGTGGGAACCTAGGACATTCCGGTCAGAGGCGCTGCAGTGACATCAGTTGATGTACTGATCTACCGCTACCGGTCATGTCGTCTGGAGCGGTAGGAGCCGTCGCACACACAATTCCTTTCACAGTTCCCCATAGGAATGCATCCAGGGGCGCGAGGTCAGGTGAGCGTGCTGCCAACCTTAGACCACCACCTCCTCCTATTCACCGACCATGGACGTTTTCATCTAAAACTTGCTTCGACACATTTTCAGAGGGATCCGGACAACCGTCATCCTGGAGCCACATTGTGTCACGCAACTCCATCAGAATTTCTTCTAGGAGCACGGGCAAGGTCTCTTTGCCGATCCTGTGGCCGAGATCGCTAAGGCAGAAGTGTCCCAGCGATCTCGGACCAAAGGGTCGCGGGTTCGAGTCCCGCCTCGGGCATGGTTGTATTTGTGTTCGTCCTTTCACCCCTTATCATCGTTTCATCTTCATAGTTACCATACCGTGAACTGCAATAGTGATCGCTAATGACGTAGATGTCGATGAGACTATAATAACAAAAAAAGGATCTTTGGGGAATCGGGAGTAATTGTCACCTATCAGGTTTCCATCAATGAAATGTGGCGTGATTGCAAGGCTCCCACACCACACGTTTAAGCGCCACTGCCGTTGATGTTCTACTTCCCCAATTCAGTGCGGATCCTCCGTGGGCCAATAGTGCGTATTTCTGAAGTTTGCTCGTCCACAATTTGCAAACGTTTCCTCGTTAGTGAACAGAACTTTGTTGAAGAATGTTCTATCGTCTCGAAGAGACATCAAAGCAAATCTACAAAATTCAACTCGCCGTTTAAAATCACAGTCATCTAATTTTTCGAGACGGCTAACAGGAAAATCGTGATATTTGTGCCGACGGAGTATTCGAAGCACACTGCTCTTACTTAATCCTAACTTTACTAATAGTTCGAGAACGCATATGGCGATTTACCAGCACAGATGCAATAACACTTGCTTCCTAGTCTTCATTTGCAGCTCATCTTATTCTTCTTCGTTGCTTTGCATCACACTCACCCTTTGAAAGTATTCTTTCGCGTGTTCTTCAAAAGGTTTTCCGCGATATTGCCCTCCGATGAGGATACCTTTCTGCATACACTTTCACAGCCTTCTTCACATTTCTTCGACATTCGCCAAGAACCGGAAGAGCGTTAAGTTTCTCTTTATTTGTAAACATCTCCATGAGCTCTTTGGTACATATTCTTGATGTGATCCTAGTCAGATTCTGTACAAACTACAACCTATCCTAGTAGAATGGAAATGTAGAATGGGATGTTAGACGTTTACAGGGAGACCTTCCTTGACTGCCAATAACAGAAAATAAGAGGGCTGCAGCCACGTCTCTGCGTGTGGCATGTAGTTGTGCACCGCCAATGGCAGCCCTTGCTTAATTCAGCGTGGCGTTATCCACCTACTACTAAGTGCAATGTTTTTTAGAAAAATGTATTACAAATATTAACACTATCTGTAGTATTGCATTTCATTTTAAAGAACTTTAGAATGCTAAAGAAAAAATACATATTTCCACTTGCAAAAACAAAATTGTTTCAACATCTCTAAAATTACGCACGGTACCAACAAGAAAGCGAAATGTTATTTGCCCCACCTGCAACAGCATGGCGCAAATACGACCTCAATACCTCAAACTTCTTTCAAGATATTTTTTGTGGTGCAGCTTGACCTCTGCTTGGCGGGGGGGTGAATGCTACTCGTTAGCTCGTCGCCCGTGTGTACGAACCTTCCGCTCCTCCGCCGCTTCAGATCGACACGGATTGCACCTGCCGACACTCCTCCACCCCGCTAGTCCAGACCGACCCTCCGGGGTCCTCCTAGCAGCTCCCCCCTCTCCCGACCGCCGTGCGCTCCGAGTGTCGCCGACCCGTCCGATGGCCGCTGCAGAGTCGCTCTTTCGGAGGACCGCACTTGCCGAGGCCGCGCTACGCCACATGCCGATGCCCCTGCAAGTTCCTCTCCCCAATAATTGATTGATTTTTTTTTTGTTTCCGGGCGCGTCAACTGCTTTGGTCATTAGTCCCGTTAGTGTAGTGCATGCTCTTTCTCGGGAGATGGCGTTGATCTTTCCCCGCAGGATGGCGAGATCCGGCGCCGACCTACCGTCAGCTAGTGGGGTTTCTCCTAACCACGACTCCCACCAGCGGGGCACCGCCCCAGCCGGGACATGCTCTAAGCTCCAAACGGTCTCCCGGAATATGTGGTAGTGTAGTGCATGTTAGTGTAAGTGCGTGTGTAAGGGGAGAGGATGGAAGAAGGAAGAGGAAGGAAAGATTGCGCGCGGCCCGTGGCCCACTTGATAGGGTACTACTCCGGCATTCACCTGGTGTTGATCGGAGAAACCACGGAAAACTACCGATCAGAGCAGCCGGCCGCTAGAATTCTCCTCCAGACAGCGACTGAATTCGACCTAGCTGAAAAGCCAGTGTTGAAAATCCTGCCGCCGTCAGGACTCGATCCTAGTACCTCCCGGTCAGAGGCGCTGCAGTGACATCAATTGATGCACTGAGCTATCGCTCCCGGTTCTCTTCCCAATAAGCTGCTGTTTGCCATCACTTGGTCATCCTTGTTCTCGTGACTCCCTTTCATCCGCTTTCGCCCTTTTGGAGAAGGGGCAAGGGCCCGAAGGGCACCTTCTGCCCTTACCGTACTTGCTCTCCTCCGCAACACACCACGTCGAGTAAGATCAGTATTGCGGTGTGTTAAGCTGATGAAAATAAAGGGATGAGGGCACCGTGAAAATCATGTGGTTGTGGTTTCACCTATGGAGCTAGCAAAATTGGGGTCAATGTTCAGATTTTTTTTTTCTTGTTTCTCTCTCTCATTTTTTCTCTTCCGGATCGAATTGGAGAGGACCAGCGGGATAAAATTCAACAGTATGAGTACAAGAAAAGAACAGTTCCCACCAGCAACTGTACCGGAATATATTCAACAAATACTCGGCGAACGTCACAGAGCAGCTGACGTTCTGTTGCATGAACAGCGACAACACCGTAAAGCAAAACTCTTTTATAATAGTGCACGAATTGCTTCAGAACATCCGCTTACAATTTACGGAGAATGCCGCGTATATTTGGAAATAGACGACGAATACTGCCACGATTTTCTGTTTGTAGAATTGGGATAAACCAATTACGATGAGATTCTGGGAATGAATTTTCTTCAACGGCAAGATTGTATTATAAGGCGTAAAACAAAGAAAATGATTGTAGTACAAAAGCAATGTGCGAACTTATGTACAGGAACAGCGAGAACAAGTATTATGAGGAACAGACATGTATGCCTGAGAAACAGAGACAAGCAAAAGAGGCAGGGAAATATAGGGTTCACGTAAGGAGGAACACGAATAGCAATTTAGGCAGAAAAGCAGAGCCAATCCACTTCACGAAACACAGTAAAATGAGTAAGGGATGTACTCAGAGGGGAAAGCTCAAATGGATGTGACAGGGGCTAAAGTTACAGAACAAGAAATGGTCACAAAAAAAAGACATCACATTGTTTCACAACAAATGAAAGAAAGTGAAAAACTTCAAGCACCCTTGACACCTGAATTACATCGGAATAAGGAACCAAAAGTTTTAAGTATTCTTTGTTCTAAACGAGGGAAAAATTTAAGAAAACTTTGGAGCAGTTTTTCAGAACAAAATAAAGAGCATTTACTTCAAGTAAAAATTAATCGAAAAATACTAGACTTTCCGAAGATGTACGTGATGATTTATTTAAAAATTCGTCTCTAAGGAACAGATTTCATTAAGCGAAAAATCTCTCTCGTCAATATTACAGGATGATACCAAACAATATTCACTTTTACAAGTTTCAAAATAAGATGCGAACATGAGATCTACACATTTCTCTTAAGCGTTCTTTACGCTATTAAGATAAAATTTGACCAAACAATTTGGGACATTTTAGAGAAAATTTTTAAAATGTTTTTCATGCGTCTTGTGATGTACCCTCAAAAATCAAAATATCCGTTTGAAACACCCAAATCTTGCGTTGATTTACATCTATTAGGAAATATCAATTTTGAAGAAAATTGGCTGAACGGTTTAGGTGCTAGCCTTTCCCACAAACGAATACTCACACAGACGGACAACGTTTTGCCGTCAATTGACTTATCAATATCAAGGACCCACAAAACTAGGATTATAGCTACACCACGAGTTAGAGAATATTTTATATATTTAGTAACAGTATTTATCCACTTTTTCGTTACCAGGGCCCGACAAAAATGAGTTTCTCTGTCGAAAATTCACCGTTTCCGGCGCAGGATTACATATCTTTTCCTTATTTAGAAGTATCTTCGTAAGAGCGGGAAAATGAAAACAAAATTTTGCATGAGTAAGAAAAAACACTTTTTGGTGTAAATAATGTATTAAATGTTGTTTTAAGTTTATCCACTCTACATTTTCTATATAATTGTATTAAATGTGTATTTTTTGTACTATTTTTCTGAATTGATGTCACTGCAGTGCCTCTGACCGGGAGGTCCTAGGTTCCAGTTCCAACGGCGGCAGGATTTTCAACACTAGCTTTTCAGTTAGGTCGAATTCAGTAGTTGTCTGGAAGAGAATTCTAGCGGCCGGCTCCTCTGATCGGTAGTTTTCCGTGGTTTCTCCGATCAACACCAGGCGAATGCCGGAGTAGTACCCTAACAAACGGGCCACGGACAGCGCGCGATATGTCCTTCCTCTTCCTTGTCCTATCCTCTCCCCCTTACACACATACACACACACACACACTTACACTAACATGCACTACACTACCACACGTGCCAGAGACCGGTCGGGGACTTAGAACTTGTCCCGGCTGGGGCGGATCTCGCTATCCAGTGGGGGAAGATCACCGCCGATTTCATCCCCCGATGAAAAACATGCACTACACTTACCGGACTAATGACCTCGTTAGTTGACGCGCCCGGAATCACTATCAATCAATCTAAAGTCTAGCGAACTTTTATAACACATTGGTATTGACATAGCATAGAGTTGAAATTATTCTTTGGCATGGCGATTATGTTACCGGCATTATCGTCCATCTTGCAAAGAACAGTACACGGATCATCGGGCGGAACGGTTATCATCACCCGCGCAGCCAGTGACCGGCACGGTTGGAGGCGTGGCGCGCCAGGCGGCGAGGGAGCGAAGCGGGAAGGGGGGGGTGTCCGCGAGAGCGTCTTGGGGGAGGTCAAGCGGACAAGTTAAGTCTCCCGCCGCCAGGAGCGCCCGCGCGCCGCTGAGTGCCCCAGAAATATTTAGAGACTGTTGGCGGACGGCTCGGCCCTCGGCGCGTGGGCCGCTCATGTATTTTAATGGCGGCGACCAAGTGAAGTGCACGCTCGCGCAAGCGGCTTTCGCCTCGGCGACAACGAGGCGCTCTCCGTATAACATTCATTACAAACACGCTTTGTTGCCGGACTTAAGGAATCCTTCGACAAAATCTGCCCGCTGCTCGGGCTTTAGCTCAGATGCGTGACGGCGTCAAGAAATGAATCGCTCTACAGAGATTTGAGACTATACAGGAATTTAATTACGTGTAGATAATTGGCACTAGAGGACTGAGATGGCAAAAATGCTGCTAAACAAAAGCAAACAGAGAAGTTGCTAACGTAGTTCGCACTCTGCTCAACAAGTAAAATATTTCCATAGAATGCTGCCATAAATAAATATTTCTTAAACAAATTTTCATTGGAAAAACGAAAGTCTGTGCAAATTGAAAATCGTTATCGAATGAACAGATAGTTTAAGTTAGTTTCGTTTTCTTTCATTTATTTACTGAAACTAAACGAAAGTCAATTTCCTTGCATGCGTAAAAATCTTTAATTACTTATTTAGTTGCATTATTAATATTTGTTTCACGACAAGTAATTTAAGTCAGGAGAGATATTACGAGAGGATTTCCAACCCTGACTATATTTGTATACGTACAGTTTTGTTTCAGACCTTTTTACACACCACTGATTGAATCCTTTTCATTTATCATTTATCTATTAATTCCGTTACTCTTCAAATAATTCCTGGCTCTCGGTCAATTCTTACTCGCAACACTCATCGTGCTGGATACTCAAATTGATATGAAATGTGACCAACCTTTTTTTCGTACAGGTTGCAGTAGAAATGCCTCAAAAGGGATGGGGGTTTGGTCCCTCGACTCCCTCTTAGGTGCGGCGAGAAAATCCCCCTGAGTCACCTATACATCCTGTGTTTTGAAACACTGATTTCAATTCTCACATCTGTGAGTGTCCGTTAAAAGAATCACGTTGAGTAAAACGTCGAAAAAATATCCATGACAGGAAATGTGCAGATCAACGCAGCAGCTGTAAAAAACAAACTCTTTGTTCTTGTTATTGTGTAATTTCACTTAAAGCGTATGAAATTCCATTTAAAGTGATCAAGAATTAAATAAATTAGTCGCCTCACCATCTCAGAAAAAAACATATGTGTACCATCTATAAATTTCGTTAAGTTTTGGTTGTTCAAAAATGTTTCTTTTTTAAATTTCTATTATTAGTTGATCACATATGGCGGCCATTTTTGTTTTATACAATGAGCTATTAGCTATTTTTTGCGTGTTTAGATATTAACTATTATTAAATTACTCAGATGTAGGTTGTTGTAGCATTTCAAAGAAAAATGCATTGGATTCAGGAAAATCTGGCAGATCACTACGATACCAAACAGAAGTATAATTTCAACTTCTATGAGTATTGCCAATTGTTCACCAAACATTGCGTAAAAGTTAGTAAGCATTTTTAAAATATTCAAATAATTTTTTAGGAACTAATTGTGGAGAACAAATTTCATTTGAAACAATCTCTGTCTTCAATTATGCAAATGTAAAAGGCGCGTGAAAAAATACTGAACTTTGCATTTTTTCTCTTCAAAATTTACAGTAAAAATCTTATCTATAACATCGCCATAAGTATGATTCAGTGCATTCTCTTCCGTGACCCTCAGAGACGCCTTCCGTGCACACCAAGGCACGCTCCGTTCCCCCCCCCCCGCCTCAAACGCCTTCTATGCTCATTCAGACGCGATCGTGCTCCGCACACCCCCGTTCACGGGTGGGTCCAACCCCCCGACTCTTTCCGTGCACATCCACGCACGGAAGCGCCCTCAGCGGGCCTTGCCTCCTCCAACTGCGACAGTCGGTAGCTAACTGTTAGGATTCTAGGTGGTGAATTAAAACTCTGGTATTATTTTAATACAAACGTTTATTTTCTTTCTTAACACAATCACTGAAAACACTTATTTTATGTATTGATAGCCTTCATTTGATTATTCTTCAAACGGCACATTTCTCTTGATTATTTATTTACACTGTTCACTTCTCTTATACTGTCGCACAGTCCTAAGCACTGACCACTGTTCGATGCACTGGCCACAGTCCACTGCACTGACCACAGTTCACGTCACTCAGCACAATCACTGCACTGCTATTCACCGCGATTCACACACTTCACAGCTCAGCTTCCACTTCAGACTTGAGACTGACTCGCGGTGGCCGGCCGCCGCGTATTTATACTCGGCGGGCGCCGTCGAGAATTTTCTGGAATTTGCGATTAGCGCCAAGAACACTCTGGGACTAGCTAGTTGGAGGGCTACCGGCAGATGTCGCAATCCGCGCATACAGGTAGTTCATGGTAGCCGCCGACAGATGACGCAATATTCGTTACATTATGTTGCACCGGGGCCTCTTCAAAACTCTGTCCACAGGGGGTTTGAGCCTAATATTTGACGTGGAGACGTCGCGTCTGAGGCTCGCAACGCGCCTCAGCTTGCACAAGGCCCTGCGCCCTGCCAGGGTTCGCCGCCCGGACGTATCAGTTAAAAATTTGGAGAAACGCTGCTCTAGCCTAATGAGTGACGAAGTGAAGATGTAGTGAAATTCACGGTACTTTGACCTATGTGTTCCATGTTTTAATGATAACGTAAAATCAGCCATTTCAAAAATTTCTACATCCACTGGCCTTGAATGTTACCTCCGTACAGCTCGCGAACTGGTAATTTAAAAATTAGAATCACCGCAAGAAATACTTGCAGGTATTGATGATGCGAATAGTTGGAGTTTATTACAGCAACACTTTTTACGTTTTTTTTTTTGTTTGTTTTTTGCAAATATGCACATTAAATATCACCTGTAAACTGTTCTCCTGAGATATTATCTAATCTTAATATAAGATCATTCTCAAGTAGTGCAGAGAATTCTGTCGCAAAATCCTCTAGAACTACACTGAATTCATCCCAAATTTGCTTTACATTTTCATAGTTTTCGCCCCTCAAATTTTGAAGAGTCTAAAACTCAGCAACGTGTCTAATTTTTGTTCACTTCTACTTCGACAATTACTTTATTAATCTTTTTGTATGCGAGTATATGTAAACATTAAAATGCGACTGTTTTGTATGTTTTTTTGAATACGAAAATTTTTGTGAATTGTGAATACGTTAGTTAAATTGAATAAGAATAAGGTATTCATTCGAAAGTCGGTATTTGCGCACTTATCGTAAATGGCAGAATTCGAATGTAAGGACATTCAATGATTCTCTCGAATTTCTCACAGGTTTTTCTCTGTACTCACTTGAAATTCTTCAAATTTAATACGTTCCGAAGCATACTGTTCGCAGGTTCTTGCATATTTATTTTTAAAAGTACGGTAATTTGGATGAAAATCAAAATGAAATCTGTCGCGCAATGTACTTGGTAATTCACTTGTCCACTTAAAGGTATCATCAGTGTGGCCAACGTCGTGAAAAAACATGGCGTATGGAGTTAAAACTTGCCTTTGGGTTCTAGACATTAATGAACACCGCCTACATAGATCTATTTAGATAGCGTTGCTTTAATTCCCGGCACACCCCCTAAGGTCGCAGCCCCAAGCCAACCACAAAAAACGTGTTTTTTGTTGTTGTTTTTTTCATTTTCTTTTAATCTTATGGCCGGTTCCCGAAACAAATTGCACATACATGCACACGCACAGTCGCAGTTGCTCAAATTCTGTTTAGGGGTATATGTACGTAACGGGAAAGTACAAATTATGTTTAAAGCCGTCATCAATCTGTCGGAATGAAGCTGGAATGCAGCCGTAATGGAGCAAATATTTGAAACATTTCCAGCTAAATACCGTTATGAGATGGACCTAGAAAAATGTATTAAATTGACATTTTCTGCTGTGCTTCAAGATTTTTGTGAAGATGTTTTTCTTAAACACTGCTTATAAATATTTTTAGATTTTTTTCTAAAATATGGCTTAATATTCTTAAATATGTTTCATTACTATAGTTCTTAAAAACCGTTACAAATAATTTGTATATCTTAGCACTAATTTTGTGGTATTTTGCATCGTGCAGGAGGGCATTTGGAACAATAAAAAAAATTAAAACATTTCATTAATATGTATCTTTCCAATGAGTAATACTATTTCTTTATTACAACAAATGAATTTACGAAGACTGTAAAACACTGTGATTGTGAAAGAAATATTATAAACTAATTTTAATTTTGTAGATGTACTACACAAATGTATATTCTGTTCCTTTAGTATCAATTCTTCCATTTTATCATTCAAATCGTCTGAAATGTTACTACATTCATTGAATAGAAATGTGGAACGCAAGAACAAGAACGGAAAAAACAAAAACAAAGTCACACAATTAACGTTTTAATGTAGAAGGAAGAATCTTGCCTGAATATTTATGCAAGTGCTACCCAAAATATTCTTAATATGAACCTCATCTGTCCGACTTTTAGAACATTTCTCCTGTAAAAAACGTATTTCCCAAACGAGTAGATAACGTCTGCTTGCGGTTGCCGACGGTTACCTGATGGTAACCGACATTTCTCTTCAAAATCGATTCAGTCCCTGGAAACGTTCCCTCCAACAGAAAGGAGAGCTTCCAAAATCTGCTGTTCAATATTGGTAGCAAACTCTTAATACTCCAATAACCGCAAGCACAGAGAGGTTAATTCAAATGAAGGGGACGCGTTTTTCATTAAATCCTCCAATAACAAGCGACGGTGCTTCATTTGAATGGATGAGCCGCTCCCTTGAATAATTCAT
Source organism: Teleogryllus oceanicus (assembly GCA_964035755.1). Classification (NCBI taxonomy): domain Eukaryota; kingdom Metazoa; phylum Arthropoda; class Insecta; order Orthoptera; family Gryllidae; genus Teleogryllus; species Teleogryllus oceanicus. The sequence continues at coordinate 4,098,170 of CAXIVR010000007.1, forward strand.
GCTCGTGCCACATTGCGCTTCGGCAAGAAGAGGTCCGCGGCCGCCTCCCCCCCCAAACCTCTTGGAATCGACTTTTCCCTCGCGAGAGGTCCTCAACCACGCTCCTCTCTAGACACTTCGCTCGCGGCGTCCGAATGCGTCCGACAAGACACTTATCACACCTGCTCTACGCCAACGTTGAACCCCGATTTTCGTTCGTTGTGTCCACTGTTAGCATACTGTACCGACAGAGCATCCGGAATCGCAGAAATACGTAAGAAATGCACAAATAGGAAAATTATTTTGGAGAACGGTGACGCGGATAGAGGAAAGTCAGCATTTTAAAATATAAACAAACAAATTGACTTTGTCATTTCCTATATAAGTAGATGGCATTTAAATTCCTATACTAAACATTAAAATGCATATACAGTAACATATAATTGAATAAACATACATATTACTATACTAAACATAAAATCATACATATAAATGAATAAACTTACTTATTACACAAATATACATACATACAAACATATACGCATGTATATGTTTTATGTTAGGTTTCGCGCAATTTATTATGCGTTAATAATTTATTCGCGTTATTATTATGTTTCGCGCAATCAATAGTTTTTCCTTTATTTAATAACACAATATTCTCTTTATTTCCATGAAAAATCGTTGATTATCACTATTTTATTTTATACGTGGAAATTAAAGCTTCACAACTGCCAATCAGAACTCAAAAGAAATGACCGAAACCGTTTAATTGTGTCTCTTTAACACAGACGTAGCCAAGGTATTTCCAGTCGACCATGAAACATCAACAAAAATGTACGTCAACAACATAATAGTACAGATATTGTACGTCGACAACATAATTAATGAACGAATAAAACAAAATTATAAACTAAAAATTATTACTACTCCTCAGACAATTATGTTAATATGCATAAACTTGCGGAAAAAAGTATTGCAACACCCTGATTGAATCATACATTATTCTTCCGCATTATCTCTCATCGTGTTATTCCTCCGTACAAGATACAGCACAAACAGACAGAATACTACACATGAATACATGGGCAGAGCCATGTGAGACTCGCACGTCTAGCGACAGAGAGAACCATGGACCGAAACCGCGACATCAATACTGCGTGTTCCCGCCGCGAGCAGTACGACAACCCTGATGCGCGCTGACATCCCATCATATAGGGGGCGAATAGTGTCCTACGGTACTCTGTTCCACGCCTCCTGCACCGCCTCACACAGAGCAGGCAGAGTTGTTGGGGGAGTCGCAGCACGGGTCAGGCGTTGGCCCATCACGTCCCACACATGCTCGATCGGGGACAAATCCTGCAAGCGTGCCGGCAAGGTGAATAGTGTCCTACGGTACTCTGTTCCACGCCTCCTGCACCGCCTCACTCTGAGCAGGCAGAGTTGTTGGGGGAGTCGCAGCACGGGTCAGGCGTTGGCCCATCACGTCCCACACATGCTCGATCGGGGACAAATCCTGCAAGTGTGCCGGCAAGGTGAATAGTGTCCTAAGATACCCTGTTCCACGCCTCCTGCACCGCCTCACTCTGAGCAGGCAGAGTTGTTGGGGGAGTCGCAGCACGGGTCAGGCGTTGGCCCATCACGTCCCACACATGCTCGATCGGGGACAAATCCTGCAAGCGTGCCGGCAAGGTGAATAGTGTCCTACGGTACACTGTTCCACGCCTCCTGCACCGCCTCACTCTGAGCAGGCAGAGTTGTTGGGGGAGTCGCAGCACGGGTCAGGCGTTGGCCCATCACGTCCCACACATGCTCGATCGGGGCAAATGCTGCAAGCGTGCCGGCAAGGTGAATAGTGTCCTAAGGTACTCTGTTCCACGCCTCCTGCACCGCCTCACTCTGAGCAGGCAGAGTTGTTGGGGGAGTCGCAGCACGGGTCAGGCGTTGGCCCATCACGTCCCACACATGCTCGATCGGGGACAAATCCTGCAAGCGTGCCGGCAAGGTGAATGGCCTACGGTACTCTGTTCCACGCCTCCTGCACCGCCTCACTCTGAGCAGGCAGAGTTGTTGGGGGAGTCGCAGCACGGGTCAGGTATGTCCCACACATGCTCGGTCGGGGACAAATCGGGCGAGCGTGCCGTCCAGGGCAGTGGACGAACATCGCGGAGAGCGTTTTATGTAGCACCTGCTGGAACAGCGCTCCACCCTCCCGCTGCAAGAAAGGAATCGGCACAGGCCGCAAACGTGTTGGATGTATCCAGCCCTGGTCAATGAGCCCTCCACGAACACCAAAGACGAACGCGCATTGTATCTGATGGCAACCACACCAACACTCCGGGCATTTGAATTTGGAAGGTCCTTCGGATATGTTCTTACTCTCCTTTGTTGCAAATACCAAAAAAATTGCCGGGACTTTAAAACTGTGATATGAAAAGTTAGTAATCGAAAAAAGGCTGAACACTGGGACAGAGAAAGAACAAATGGCTACAACCTCTCACAACACTGTGATCACCCACTCAAGAACTTCTCCTACACACAACAGATACACGTGCTAGTGATAAGTTCCACAAATGGGTCAATTACGCCTCAACAGTACGCGTAAAGATAAAAGTTGCAATGAACTAAAGAGAATGTAAGAGAGAGATAGAGAGAGAGAGAGAGAGATGTATGAGAAATTGTATGTAAAACATTTTGGTAACAATGTAATATTTTACCTAAATTCAATGCTTTTTCAGATATATGTAAAAAAGAAGAAAATGTTATTTATTCATATTTTTTGTTTTAACAAAATGTCGATCATTAATATTTCTTGTCAAACTTCAAATTCACCAAAGAACCCATTCAGTTCCCAATAAAATCAAAGAGTAAAAAAATAACTACATCACAATGTGTTTTAGCAAACCAAGTAATGATTGGACATTTACACTCAAACACAGTTACATATACAACACCATCACACTCGTCGGGAGACTACTTCCAAGCTTAGAACTGGACCCGTCTATGATGGGGAGATACGTTTTGGAGAAAATCCCGTCGTCATGGAGTCCCGTTGAACCGGATATCACGTTCCCCAGGAGTGGGTGTACCGTTATATAATAACACGCCATATAACATGCGATGCACTACCAGGGTTAATTAAGTAGTTGTCAGAACGCATTTTGCAAACACACATACAATGATATGCAGAAAACTCTCTCACTTTTCGAGCCACCATTAAGGAACTTGACCCTGTTGTGATGGTTTCCCGCTTTGGGAGATATGTTTATGTCGACGCGACCTGAATTTCCGGCGGAACAGACCTCACGTTCCCCGGGGTTCCGTTATCTCCTGCGACGTAGCACGCAATACTCTTCCAGGGTGATGAATTAAGTGGTGGACTCACAAAGAGTTAAGTGGTTGTTGGAGACGAGTTCGCACCGCGGAGCGCTCGCAACAGTCGTTACCCTAACAGTCAGTCAGTTCCAGTGACAGTAGCGCTTTCCGTTAACTCACTGATAAGTGCGTGTGACATGAAAGCTTGGAAGAAAGTGATTCGATGTACTCCGATATCTGCTCTAAAACACGTTTTCGGGGCAGTACATTTTCGCGGAGTTTTCCACACTAAATAGTGAGCATCGTAATGAACCAACTGCTCCACCACCCTCACAGCAGATCACAATGATGCAACAGCATATGGTTAAATTGCAACAGGTGATACACAACAGCAAACACAACAAGAAGAAATGCACCAGACGTTGAAAGAAGAAAGGCAAACAACACGTTCGTGGCAGTCGCAGCGTTCAAACACAAGCAAGCCGCGAGAGGACAGGGCCGAGGAAAATGGTGAGTCAACAGCCAACAAAAAGCAGAAAATAAGCGATAGTTTTCCGTCGCAATACAATATTCCAATCCATTCTAAATTTCAAGATTTAGATGACATGTCAGTCTCTGAATCGCAAGAACAACAGGAAGTTGTACCTGAATTCCTACCCCTATTCATTACAGGTGTAAAATATCTCAAATTATTAACCCCATTGCTACACAAAACAGAAGTAGAAACTGAAACCGGAGACTGTCAAATTATCTCAATGAACTAAGAACATAAATTCATGAAGAACTGAAATAAAGATTCCCCCCTTCTCCGGTAGTATACCGAGCTTTTGTCCAGGAACTAAAACAGAAAAAGGTAGCTTTCCATACGTACCAATTAAAGCAAGAAAGAGCCTTCAGAGTAGTTCAAAGAGAACTGCAGCCAACAGTAGAAACAGAAGACATTAAAAAGGAACTTTAACATGCGCGGCATCAAGCACAACAAATCTATAATATCAAACACAGGGTCACCAACCATCCTTTACCGTGGTTCTTTTTAGTCATTGAACCGAAAATGAAGAACAAAGAAAATTACAGCATCCAATAAATGCTGAATGCGAATATCAGATTCGAAACCCCACAAAAAATCGAGAAATGCCTCAATATAAAAGATGTCAGCAATTAGAACACACCTGTAAATACTGTGCATGCCCATACAGGGGCGTGAAATGAGCCGGGAAACTCTGTTACAGCAAAACGTCAGAATGAAGTATACAAGGTACAACACCCAAATCTGTAAAGTATAGAGGAAATAATACTGCAAGTTACAGAGGGTACGAACTTCAGCAACACATCAGAAGATAAGCATATCTGAAACGTAGTATCGAGCAAAACACTGCATTACAATGCTGTACTGTACAAGTTACCAACAGTACACGCAAGACTTTCCGCAAATTAAGTGTCAGAACCACACAATTCACCGTCAACCAGTAATTCAAACTACGAGAGTGCAGTAAATAACATTGAACCCAACCGAACACAAACAATTAAGGAGTTATTGAAGAAATTTGAAAACGTTAGGAAAGCTTTTTCAAAAGGTCACTGAAGAGTTGAGAAAACAGGCAGAACAATTTGCAACATTATTGAACCTCATTTCCAAATTAATAACCAAATTATAAACAAACGCTTGAAGATAACAGCTTGGAAAGCAAACTATATACTTCTCCAGCCTATTATTCTTCTTCCATCTGGGAAAGCATAGGGGTCGTAGGGGGGGGGGCATAGACAAGTGCCGGTGTCCTGTGCTTGGGAATTGATCCAGAAATTTTTGATGGCCATTGATCCCCTTACTATTATGCCAAACTGTCATTCAGAACAGCAAACAAAACCTGCGGAGAAGTCATATAATGTAAATCAGACATGAAGCTTATGTACAATTTTTTGAAAATATCAGTATTTCCCGCGTCATTTTGCGTGAAATACAGGCAATTTTTAACTTTGTTAAAACAATTTTTCTGAGAAACGTCTCCATCGTTTTGATTAAATGTTGTTGCTGGATACTGTATGGGACATTTAAGAGAATGATGCAGGTATTATGCTCGTTGAAAACCCAATTTTTCGAAAATTTAAAAATAAATCAAATTTTTTGGCATCTTCCTACAACTACAGTAATTAAGATATTTTTTTATAATGAAATGTGTTCATGAAAAACAGATCTAAAACAATGTCATGTTCAATTTTTCGAAAACATGAGTATTTTGTGGGAAATTGTGTGTCAAATGCAGACAATATTTTCTTTAAACCATTTTTGCTTTAAAACGGCACAACATTTTTGATTAAATGTGGACCTTCCGTAGCGTAATAGACTCTTACAACACCGTCTTCCCATTACTCCTTCAGTGTCTCTTGCGGAATGTGATAGTAGAATGTGTAGTAGTTATTCAACCGATAACGTGATTGTGACTGAACAATGTCCTTTCTTTTAAAAATAATTAACAGTTATCTCCTGCATGCCTACATTTCTTTTACATGCATCACGCTGGTCCACTTTTGTCCAATCTAGATCAATGCGGAAAATGTCGCGCGAACTTTTGTTTATGTCGAATGTCCTCAGGCTAGTTGAATCGGATTTGCACGACCCCTTTCAGAGGGGTAATTCAAAAACCTTGGGCCGGCTATTTTCGTTGCGATCGGATCACAATGGAGGCCATGAAGTCCTCAGTTTTTGAATGGCGCCATTCGGCAGGGGCTAGCGCTTCGTATCCTTTATAACAACCAGCGACGACGTGGCGATAGCTCGAACAATGGACGGGGTTGATTTGCTTCGGCTGCGCGATCACAAAATACGACGCGCTATTGTAAGTCATCCGTGAAAAATGCTGCGATCGTATCGTAATTCGCGGGAAAGTATTTGTTGTCTGTGGCTTCTGCCTGGGTGAAAGTACGTGCCTGGGTGGAATCATTGAACAACTTGACTCATTCGATGTTTTTGGCTTTTATCATTTTGGTCCTTTCATTTGTTTTTTTATCAGTTTAGAAGCATTTACATAATGTTGATATCAATACAATTTTTTTATTCTCAGTAAATTGTTGTTGAACAATACGCATTTTCGTGGGTAAATTACTAATACAATGTAATAAATTGTATCATTACTTCGCAGTGTTTCGATATGACAAATCATACCATATCGGTCCCTTAATAGTCCCTACATATAATTTTATATTGTAAGTAGACTAAACAGGCATTAAGACATATTTAAGTATTATTTCCTACTAAGTGATGTGAATTGCTTGGAAATGCATTATTCTTGCCTTCATTTTTTTTTTTTCAAAAATTAGTGATGGTCAAGGTGATTCCTTCAAAATATCTCAAAAGCGGTGAAGAGATACCATTGTGGGAGGAATCGTTTAATATGGGGTATCAGTGTTGGTTTTCTTGTCAGACAAACCACGCAGGATTACATGCAGTGTAATAGTGCCAAACAATAGTGTAATAGTGCCAAATTATGCCAAACAATTTTACGCATAATAACAGATATTTTTTCTTCTAACATATTTTAATGTCATTGACTAGGTAGGATTCGTTAATTATTTTTATATTGGCCCTATTTTGAAAAGAATCGTATCCGATCGCCTCTGTATGCTGTTTACATACGCGCCTGAGTTGGTGAATTTGTTATTACTGACCTGTAATAAAGTATCTATTAATTATCCCAACAAACAACTGCAAAACTGCCGAACAATATGATTAACCAAAAGATTATTTTATTGAAAAATAAAAAAAACATAGAAATACACTTCTACTTAATAAAAACACATTACTCAAAATACTGAAGTTATTCCTCCCTTCAGTGATGATAAAGGAGGATTATTAATTAATTAAATTTGCACTGCCTTTCTGCAAGGCATCACACACATGTATTATATGAAGAAATATTCACATCCGTTAAATCCTAATTAATATAATATTAAATTAACGTGTGGTGACTACATTGCCAATCGCGGCTCACCAAGCGACAGCTATCACTGCAAACAATACATTTTCTGCGGACAAAGCTGAGTCATTGAGTCAGCTGAGTCTGTTCAGAGGCTCTGGCGAGTGATCTGGCAAGTGGCGGGCGCCCTTTGCGGCGGTGGCGGCTGCGGCAGCACCGGCCATCATGGGAGAAGAACGACCGCCGGCAGACTATGTAGAATGGCTCCATCAATGCTGGTGATTGGCGGCCCACGCATTCTCTCAGCACCATGCGACCCTAGCGAGATACAACGTGGTCGCCTAAATGTTCACGGAGTACCACTCCGTGACATGACAATGTTCTCTGGTAATGAAGTGCAAGTCTTGCACAGTGAGACTGTGCTTGTTTTTTTAATGTGGCGCCTGTAGGTAGTATCTCCAACATGGAATTCGGCACGACTTTTGCATCTTTCTTAGTCCTACAGCAAGATATCGCATGATCGCGACCGTATCAAACAGTGCTGCAGATCAAGCGACTCTAGAGGCAGGGCTGAGAATAACGCAAAATGTCGTGCCGAATTCCATACTACCCACAGATGCCACGTTAAAAACCCCAAGCATACGGTAGAAGCCGCGCTCTCCCTCAAGAGCCAGAGAGGCTGCTCCAAGTTCTATGGAAGCTTCCAGTCTTCCTATTTGAACGAATGGTGTCAGAGTGGGGTCTAAGTTTGCCCAATCAAATATCGGCGCACGCCCGTTAAAATCATTCGTTGGCTAATAAAATGGTTATTTATACTAATAAAAGTGAATTCTACGACATGTAACCGACATCGATACCATAAAAGGGAATTATGAATAGACACGAAATATTTACGGGCTCTTTTTTTTTCTTGTTTACAGATTCCTCAAAATTGTCCCAGTGTCCTTGCAAACTTTGTCAAAAATTAATACAACACAAATGCGGAAACCAAATAATTTAAACTAGGGTACCCGTTCGAGAATTCTGGGAAGTTAAATTCCACCCTCTTCCCTACGTTTCTTTTCCCATATTAAGACAGTAAGTTGCTAACGAAACATGTTTATTTGTTTAAAAGTTTTATGAAGATAACTTACAATGTACTTATATAAATTAAAGCAAAAGTAAAGAAAAATGAAATTAATGTTTGAAACAAATTGTGAATAAAAGTATTCATATTAGACATGTTCTTGGAACAATTCACAAAACTTTGCACCACCTCAATGAAATGAGATCGAATAAACAAGGTAAAACAAGTATTTCTTCAATAACTTATTTTAGGTCCTTCAAATCAACCACACCAGAAACAATAAACATGTGAAAGAAATGTAGGTCTATGCTTTCATTAAACTTCATTTTTCATTCATGTTTTCAAAAAGAAAATTCCCTCTTGAACTTTCCTATCCATGAATGTATTTTGACTTAAATTAACCGAATTTGAAATTTGAGGGATGAGCGATAAAAATACAGACAAAAAGATTTTCATTAATAATAAAAAGTGCATTTTGTGATTAGTAGATATGATGTGCTACCATACGAAGTGCATGAGTACTGTAGGTTATATCACAATCTTTTCACAGAAACAAGAATATCAGTGCTTACATTCGATAAATGAACGGTGGCACGGTACACTTAAAAAACCATCTTCATGGGAATTGAGCAATTATTAATACTTCTAGTTGTTGCTGCGAGGGTATTAAGGTTTATTTGAACAATAGTGAATTAATGATTATGCAAATAAGAGCAAGAAAGTACCTGCTATTTTAGCACCACTATTTGTTTGTGTTACATTCCATTGGAATCTATTTTACTATTATGTAATAATTGGCATATAAACATCTCTACATCATGGACGTTATATCCTCGTTTTGAAGAGTAAGATCGAGCAGCTAAAGAAGACTCTCAAACAGTACAAGACGTTTATTCCCACTGCAATGAGCTCAAATGATTGCAAACGTTTCATCTCAAAATGTCGGGACAGAATACCTACTTTAAAATATTCTGGTAACATCTTAATACTGGTGAATATAGGTAATGTCTAATAATACAGTTGCTTCATCTCCTACAGCAAACTAATAATACAGCTTGTGGGACAGATCACTCAGGCTAAGAAGAAAGTTTTATTTCGACCTGCCGTGAGTTATATGTATTTTGAGCCTGTTTCCGTACGTTTGCAAGCATTTGAGTTATAGTATTCAGGGCTGAATATTGAATAATGTATTCAATTCCAAGACCTGTTTGCGCAAAATATTAAAATCTATATTTGTTCCTCATTTATGTTTGTATCATTTTTGTGTTAGACACGTGGGCGTTTCTGGTTTCGACATCATATTACAATTAATGTTTACAAAATGGTTGTTCGTTTAAGAAATGAGTCACAGAGAGAGACGGAGACAGCTGGTAGTTTTGAATTACCGGGTTTTTATAAAAAGAAGATCTTAAATAAATTTAATTTTGTTAGAGATGTATATGAAAAAATAACCCAAGCTTTGCGTGCAAGAAGAAACGTAAATTACTACGTTAATTACGGATGTTAATGAATTTTTCTTTCTCTGAAGTTTGGGTGCTCCGCAGAAGTTTCTTTGCCTTGAAGCGGCGCGAGTGGAATTCCACGTGCGAGAGAGTTGCGCTTCCCTCAGCTGCTCTTGGGATTCAGGGCATCCTAACTCCTAAGGTTGCGTAGCACGTGCAACGCAAGTAAGGCTTACGTAGTTTTCGACCCTTATATCGATTGATTGATTACTGATTTCGGGCGCGTCGACTACTGCGGTCATTAGTCCTGTAAGTGTAGAGCATGTTTTCATCGCGAGGTGATCTTCCCCTACATTTTTATTAGGCTAAATCCAATGAGGTTATCAGTCTATTTCTGATTTGGCTAGACTCTTCAGAAGCTACACGTTTTATCGAACTTTTAAGTTCTTTCTTCTTAAATTTAAGTCCTTAAGTTTCTTTTATACATTCAACTACAGCAAAGGATTGTCTTTAGGATCAATATCTTTTCTGGTAAGATTGTGAAACCAATTAATTTTAATTTGTGTCATTTGATTAATTATTCTGTGTTTATAGTTGCTGTTGCTAAGCTTAGAGGGGGCGTTGCCTCGCGGGGTGAGACACCTGGGTGGGGAATCCCCGCATGCTGACGTGGAGGTCGGCGGCGGACCCCACCATCTGGCAAGGTGGAACACCGCCATGAATCACTCTCTACTCTTATTTTTTTAATTACACAATGAAAATTTACAATCTATTTCATTCCGAAATAATAAGTAAATATGATAATTAATTGATTATACAATATCAAAATAAAATACAATGATCAAAGAAAGAATAACTTGCAGAAAAGTCCGCCATTGGACTTTCCAGGATCAATACACAAGGACTATAACAGAAAAGAGTAACAAATATTAGAATAATAATGACACAAAACGGAGAATTATTTTTGTGTTGTGTATGTCAAATACTAAAGCTGTAAGGAAGTTGCAACGGCGAAGTTCTATTGGGGCGAGATATTTCTTGGCTATTGTCTAAAAGGTTTAGGGCTAGATGGGTTGGATGGGTGTCCAGTCAGTTATTGTAGTTTAGGCTAATTTCGTCAAAATTTTCTTGAATTGTTTGAATATTGTGGTCTTGATGGAGTGCTGCATTAGACATGTACCAAGGTGCTGATGAGATGACTCTTAAAATTCTTGACTGGAATCTTTGAAGAATTGATAAGTTTGTTCTGCTGGCTGTGCCCCAGATTTGGATTCCATATGTCCATACAGGAACTACGATGGTTTTATAAATTAGCAATTTATTTTCCAGGGACAGCTGGGATCCGTACCCAACAAGCCAGTACTCTTATGGAGCTCCCGATCAACGCGAAGGGCGTGACCGGAAGCGCGAACCAATCAGTTGAGCGGAGTGGCTCGCCCACACCCTGGGGCAGGCGGAGAGGGGGAGGAGGGGGCTCCGCCGCGCGCCTGGCGGACACACTTCGACTTGGAGCAGATTCCCCGGCAGCCTGCGCTAATCGCATTACGGGTAATACGGCCCTGTTCCTAACTCCGCCAGTGAAATAAGCCGCAACTTCGTAAGCAAGCGCCTCCTCCGAGTGACACGGATCTCCGGCCGTGAAGAGCTGGCGCAGACAACGGAGCTATCAGCGCTCATTCAGCGGAAATGCTAACTTTTCTCGGAGACAGATGACTCGAGAATTTTTTTTTTTAATGTTTTTAATCTTTATTTATTTATTTACTTATTTCCCCTTGAGCAGTTTCCTGTTCATGCTTTTCAGAGAGTTGAATTGTTACTGTCATCGCTCTACCTTCGACTGTCCTATTTATGGGAAAGCGTAAAGCGAATGACTCGAGTAATCCCTCGACGTTTCTCGAATTTGTGACGTGGATCAGAAACGTCACGTTTTCTGTTAGGAATAGTGGTTCACTATCCTAATCAGGACTGGGTACGTCTTTTTACTGTACATCAATGAAAGGCAAAAGTCGAGATGTTTCAAATAAAGAAAAATCTTCGATACATTCTTTTAAAGAAATTACATCATAAATCAGGTCGACTATCTGCACTATTACAACTTTAGTTCTGAACTATTCCTAGACAATAGTACTGATACCCTTGTTGACTTCAGCTAATATCAGAAAACAATATAAATACACTTCACAACACACACACAAATATATATATATATATATATATATATATATATATATATATATATATATATATATATATATAGTAAAGAAGTAATGGTTTGCGATCATTCCGGTAATTTAGTGTTCCCAAAAATACCGAATGAGTTAAAAAAATAAAAAAAAGTAAATTCACATAAACATTCAAAAGCATAATTTTTAGAATCGTTAGAAAGAACAATCAGCAAAATCGGACCAGGGGTTCACTAGATTTCGAAATAATCGTAATTGTACATTTCACGTTCACAAACATGGAAGCCATTGTTTCTAGAAGAAAGCTGAGGAAGAATATGGTTTCTAATAAATATTACGAAAACGCCTAAAGGGGTCGGGATGGAACTTTATAGAACAACGGGGCGAAATTTATGAAAGATTTCAAGACTAATCACGATTTGGGGAAACATCTGGAAAGCTAATTAAAATTAAATGTAGAAAAGTATAATTAAAATATATATTAAAACAAGAGACGCATCGTAGTGACGTCACGACTGACGTCACGACGAAATATCGAACTAAAAATAGTTGTACTATTTAATGAAATAAGACAATGAAAGGAAAAATAGATAGTGTAGTAATTATCAGAGAAATTATAGACAGTATTGAGAACCGGTGACAAAGCCTAAGAACGTTTGAAACCAGAAAATAAGAAATATTTTGTAATCTTGTTTGTGGCAACGAGCTAGCGATCGGCGTTTGTTCAATGTAAATCTATTTAAGATATTGGACAACAATGCTAAGAGAGAAGATGATGTGTTGTGCGCTTGGCGAGACGCTAGCTCCACGTTAGCGTAATGTAACATTTTAAAAATTATTGTTCGGAAGTGGACTTTGAAAACATTTTAGATATTTTGATGCGGACAAAAGGTTGTAACAAACGGGTGAATGGATTCGTAAGTAATGGCGAATAATTTATGGGTAAAAGCGACGCGAACATTAATTTTACGCGGTTGCACTTTTGAACAATGGTCGCGGACATTTTGTGTTGCAGTGTTTACAACACGAAGTTAAGCGTGCTCCGGGCAGTAAAAAGGAATACAAACAGAGTATTTTCATTTTAGTTCGCGTAACGAAACAGTGTCTCTTTTTCGCGGGAACTTCAAATATTTTTATTTGCATTCGTAAATGAACAGTGTTTCCTCGCCGCGGGAACTTTAAATGTAGTGAAAACTTTGCGTTTCATCGCAAAACGTTTCGTAGTGGTTTTCTTAACCATGTGAGTTCGTGGTATATATGGTCCTAGGAATTGGTGGAAGCTGAGACGGTACCATCGCCGACGCGACGCGTGATATGGCCGCTTGTCGCAGTGTTCATCCGGTATCAGGGAAGTGATGCATGGATATTTTTTTATTTGGCAACTTCAAAGGTATCTGTCGAAGACCAAGTTCTGTTAATTCATTACAGAATAAGAGGGTCAAGAATTTGAAACGGCGCATTCGGTGTGGATGAATGTATTTCTCTATGTAATTTTCTGTGTGAATGGTCACTGTTTTTTTTGTGTGTTTTAATATTAAGGGTATTGTTTGTTTTGTGTGCCATCAGAGGGCACTATCATTGTACATATATTTGTCATTTTGAAGCAAAGGAAAAGAAACTGTCCATAGAACTAAAATAAATTGAGATGAACACATTCGGGTTCATCAGTAAACCATTAGAGAATGTGTTGTGATTAATGTAGTTAGCCGCAGACCCGCACGCGCGCGCATAGGTACCTCGTTTGAAGCCCTGTCTAGGGCAGTCGCATATTCACGCCTAGAAAGAATTAGAAGTTGTATAAAATTAGCTAGCGAACGGGCGAGTGCAAGAGCTAAAGGAGGTTGAAAAGGGTGTGTGTGTATTGATGATAAAGCGCCCATTTGTGTTTAAAGATAAATAGGAATAATAAGTAAGTGATTATTTGTCAGCTTAAGTTAGGAGTGTGTATGCGTAACTATGATATTAGAAGTATAGCCGTGTAGCAAGGCAGAGCAGGTGAATCTAGTGCATTGGCTGCCCAACGCGCGGATAGGATAGAAGAAAACAACCTTGAGAGAAGAAATTATTACTCTTTCTTTCTCTCTCTCCCTCTCTCTCTCTCTCTCTCTCTCTATATATATATATATATATATATATATATATATAAGAGAGAGAGAGAGAGAGAGAAGAGAGAGAGAGAGAGAGAGAGAGTGAGTGATGGACGACTACATATATAGTGATGGACCCTTATTTTCCGTCCAAACAACAGTGATTTTAAGATAAGATGGGGTATTCGTGCTCTGGGTATTCGTGCATAAACATTGAAAATCGAATTATAATACAAAGAACATAAAATACTTTATTTCAAACTCTTCATTGCAATATGCGTCTCTTTTCACTTTTCCAACCTTAAATGCTAATTAATCACTGCTACCATTTTCTAAATGAGACTACTCTACACATAAAAACCTGACTCTTGGATCGGTGACGCTGCTAGCCCCGGGCGCCTCGGCGGGGGGGGGCTCCGTCGGGGTTCGGCGTCGCTCGCTGTTCTGCTCGGGTCACCACAGGCCTTCGCCCGTTATCCAATCGTCACTCGTTCCATCCGGGCACTATTGATGTTCTGCTCCCATCCACACCATCCGCACCGTCGACTTCGTGGACGCGCTACTCACAATAATTCTGTCTGCAGGCCTCGCCGGATGTTTCGCTGCAGTTGCACCACCGCGTGGTGTAACTCGTCTCTCGACTGATCTCTGGCACTCTCCCAGTCCTTAGCGTTACAATTAATAATTAGATTTTGTAGGTTGTTCACCATGCTCACCTCCACATCGATTCTCACTTCACTCACTTTCCATCGGCACGCATCAGATCCCCCCAGTTTCTTAATTCCTTCACAAACCACACAAGTACACACACCCGTTCCGTCTCCTCTCGCGCTGTTCGCACCTCTTCTCGCTCGCCGCGTTGCACTGGCTCGTTCAGAACGGGTCAGTCGGCAACGGCCATAGCATCCGCGTAATTTAACTGTGTTGGCCGTTGCACCTCTGTTTAGAAACGCGATGCGTTTCAATGCACGCACACGCACATTTACATATCAAAAAATGACATGTAAATATTGTATTTTTTAAAATATAAATCGGATATACTTTCTAATTCGATAAACTCTGAAAAAAAGGGTCCGCATCACTTGCGGGCCAAAGAATATACAGTTTTAAGTCAATTTTTACTTGAATTTCAACTGCGATTCACAATGCAAGAACTTTTCAATGTAAAGAAAAAAATAAATAAAATCCTCTGATACTTGTGGTTAAATATTGTGTACATACATTATAATGAACATCAAAATAAATTACAATTGACACACACTTACCCGAAATGTTTTACAGTTCCAAGAACTCATTTCCTTATCTTTACTCGTTTTACGACTGATCTGGTAATTTCCCAAATTTGCTATTGACATTCAATAAACTCGAACTGTATTACTGAATATACTTGGGAGAAGATAATTATCTTTCAGATTAACTTTGTTCGTTTCGCTAATTCCAACGACAACCACGAACCGAGTTCATATGAAATTTGTGCGACTCACGACGCTATCCCGCGAAGAAACCGTTGGTCGCGGCGAGCGCCGAAGACTGCGACGTCAAGGTCAAGCTTCAGTAGGTTGTAACGAGAGGGAGCTTCCACGCTGTCGCCTACCTCGTTCGTAGTGACGCAGTCTGGATAGCAGCTCCGCACGCCATTCGGGGTTGCATTGCCAGGAAATTCCATTTCATTTCTTAAATCGTCCAAAGTAAAATGTACTAACAGACATGTGAATGAGATGCGAATTCAATATTCTTTGTGTTAAATAATGATTAACAATAGCAATACAAAAAAAGCTGAAATAGAAAGAAACATTATTCTATAGATGTGCTTCCTATTCATAATTTTAATGTTCGCCAAACTATATGAGTTTTCCTTGACGAACATGTATAATTTCTAGCTATTCTTGAACTTGCAATTTACGATGAACATTTGTTTTCATATTATCGTAAAATATATTACCTTTAATAAGCTTCTTATGCACTTGCTTCTCGACCAATTTCTCTTGCTCTGCAGCTCGGTGTGACAAACGATGTCGTCCCTTCTAACGCTTCGGCAAAAATGGCAGAGTTTCCTTCGAACGCTAGAGAAATTCTTGTGTCGGTTCGAACTAAATTCTGATTGGCCGATTAAACTTGCGTAAGTGAGCGCTTTCAAAAATTTGTATCCTCCTTGTAACACTATCTATGACAACTTTTCTGAATCGTTTGGTACTTCCCACACTCTGTCGCAGAGGTACAATGAAGTTTTTCGAGTATGTAACTCGACTTTAGCGGTTACAGTACACGATATGAAAATTTGGCTTTTTATCCTAATTTTTGATATTTTTGTTTTAGCTAATCGTAACCTTTGTCTTATGGCGATTATATATATTTATCAATTATTTTCACGAATTTCACCATATTTTTCTTAAAATTTGAATTTATGCTTCTTTATTAATTTTTTCTCCATATACCTGAGTACATATGTCTATGGAGGTCTAGGGAAACGGGACCGAATTCTGATTCTTGAATTTATGGATTTGCCAAGGTTGAAAATAGGGGTGCAAAGTATGAACTGTTGTTTAGAATAAAATGATTAATTTAATTTTGACAGAAATTGAATGATTCGAGCAATTGATAATTCACGATGAATTTGACTCTTGCTAATGAACCAAGGTGTCTTAATCATTTTACGTAGTAGTACATAATGAAACGATGATGTAAAGATGGGTATTAATACACGATTCTGATATTACTATACGAGCGAGTATCGTAAACTTCACACAAATGTATTAATACCCTTTACATCGAGTTTCGTACAGTACTTTTTCTACGACTTATAATAACTTTTGTAAGTTAAACTTTCACATTGAATCGTTTCGTGGCAGTTGATGTGCAGGATTCAGCCAAGGCCACCTAGCGAACAGCTACCCTACCGGCCGCAGGAGGCTTTGGTTTACCAGTCCGCCTGCGAGAGAATACAAAAGTTGCAGCAATAATTCCGAGGTCACCATTTTCGCTTTTTCTCTTATTTCTGGAGGACCCAACTCCTCCTCTGATTCACTGATCATTTCAAACTAAAGAATTGGCCGGTTTTAAAGAACAAACACGTGGCAGCAACATACAACACAATGACTTGAGTTCTGATCTTAACGTCAGTCTAATGTTCCCTTTACCACTACCACTACGCTAGTCAAATAGAATGAAAGTGAAATTACGTTCCAATTTATTTTATATAATATTCACATACAAATTACTGATAATAAAAAAATTAAAACTGATAAACATAATATAACAATAAATGCAATTTTAATGTATACAATCGAACAAAACAAAGAGTATATCTCGAACAAAACGTTTACTAGAACGATTCTCAAAAATTAATGAAGTCTCAGTACTTGGTTTGTGAGCTTCTCTGTGATTGTCAAGAATCTGTATCATAATGAACTCTACATCGTAATAAGTATCATTATGCAACGGGTTGGAGCCATCAAATGACAGAATTATACAATGGGAGTAGAAATTCATTTGAACCGTTTCTAATAATTTGATGAGACACTGTGTAGAGTTCCACCATTCAGAGCAGACATATGTTAGTATAGGACGAATTATTGATTTAAAGAATAATAGACAATTTTTGATACTGAGAAGCAATTTAAAGTTGATTAGAAAACTAATTATAGTAAGTTTAGCGTAAGTTTTATTTGATTGAGTAAATGGGGTTTCCAAGTTAATCTTTTATCTAATAGAATTCCGAGATATTTTGCTGATGTTTCGGAAATGAGTCTGGGACATTGGTATTTTCTATTTTTAATTCTGGAGATTTAGGCGGTCTACGAAGAGTAAAATTTTACATTGAGACTTTTCTGGAATGATATTTATTCTCCACGTTTTTATCCAATTTTTAAATTTTTCTAAATGTTTGGAGATAATCATACGCTATAATAATGTCAGCTTTATCTACCGAGAGCAGGAGCGGTGGCTCAGTGTATCAACAGATGTCACTGCAGTACCTCTGATCGTGAGGTCCTAGGATCGAGTCCCGACGGAGGCAGGATTTACGACCCTAGCTTTTCAGCTAGGTCGAATTCAGTCGCTGTCTGGAGGAGAATTCTAGCGACAGGCTGCTCTGATCGGTAGTTTTACGTGGTTTCTCCGATCAACACCAGGCGAATGCCGGAGCAGTACCCTAACAAACGGGCCACGAACCGCGCGCGATCTTTCCTTCCTCTTCCTTGTTGTATCCTCACCCCTTATATATACACACACACACTTAAATGCACTACCCTACCACACATGCCGGGAGACCGTTCGGTGACTTACTACGAAGTACTTATAAACTTGTGCTGGCTGGGGCGGTGCCCTGCTGGTGGGAGATACGTGGTTGTGGAAAACCCCGCTAGTCGGCGGGTTTTCCACAACCGCCGGATCTCGCCATCCAGTGGGGGAAGATCACCGCCACCTCCCGATGAAAAAACATGCACTACACTTACGAGACTAAAGACATCAGAAGTTGACGCGCTCGGAATCACAATTAATCAATCAAACTACGGAGAGGGCCGTTTTGTCCGCACAGAAAGTGGAGTCTATCGGAGGAGGAAAATTTGCCTCCGACAGACTCAGCCATAAATATGGTGCTCTGTAAGGGGGATAAACAATAACCTTCAGATACCCTTGCTTTAATTGAATGTGATGTTGATAGTTCATTGTTTAATTTAAATTTTGAAGGAACTGTTACAACTGAAATGTTGGAGTTATTGTTGCTAGTATTCTGTTATACCTAGCTGTTGAATTTAAATAATAATCCCGAGGGCCATACCTCGTCGAATGCTTGTACGATAACCAAAAAAAGCACAAGCGTATGTTTCTCTTGATGAAAACTATTTGCAATGAATGCAGTTAGTCTCAGTAGCTGGTAAGTTGTGACATAGTTGGAATGGAAGCTGAGTTGAACTGATGGAATTTCATTTGTAGTGTGTGGGAATTCAACTAGTCTTGATAACATTAATCTTTCGAATACCTTTCAGAGAGTTAGTAACAAACTAATGGCTCGCTAATTTACTGGATCTTTAGTACATTTGCCTGGTTTACAAATCGCTATGATTTTGGCAGTGTTCCAATGTTTTGGGAAATGTCCATGAATTAAAAATTATATACTGTGTGCCCGCAGATTTTCTTATTTTTAGCGGCGTATGATTTATTTATTTTTTTGAAGAGTTTTTTTTTATGTTTTACTCAATTTTTCATTTTTGGATTTGGAAGAAGGTATTTTCGAAATGGTTGGATAATACTTCCTTTAATAATACCTCCTTTTCGGCATCTTTGAGTACTATTTGAATATATAGCAGGAATGTCCAGTTGTTTTCTTTTTTTTTTTTTGAAGGTGCCTGATGGTCCATAAAGAACTGTTTCTGGGGGCAACGATTAAAATTTTTTGGAATAAAATTTTTTTTGGAATAAAAAATTATTAATTTAATGATAAATTTCTTCAAATTTGGTTTAGTTTACAGTTAACGTGTTGCCTACGAGTTATTTGCCAGTATCTTCTTAGGTGAGTTTTTGATTTGATAAATTTAATTATTCTTATTGAGAAGTCATGAAGTATTTGTTATAAGGTCTAACCACTGGGGTGGTGGCTTGTTAGGAAGATTTTGTGATTGCTTCAGTTAATTGTATAACCTCGAAGTCTATCTCTTCATGGCTAATTAATTTTGTTAGAAACACATAATTAATATTCATTAAATGCTTGAACTTATTTCAAATAGTAAGTCCTTTACTTAAAAAATGTCGATTAGGACTGTTTGATAATGGGGCGGTGAAGGAATTATAACTGGACAGTGATCGCTATCCAATTCACGGATTGTAATTTTTTAGAACAGATTTCATGAAGAAAAACCTTTTTCATAAATAGGTAGTTTTGCAATATTAATGTTTAAGAGTTTTAAAAATAGTTTTTAAAATGGTACCTGGGTTAAAAATTATTATCAGATGCCGTTTTTGAGAAAACTATTTAAAATTCCATATTTCACGGAAAATTAACTCACACTTCGAGAAATTCTGCGTGGTCTTTGTGAAGAGAAAAAACATTTAAAAATTCCCTATCTTCAGTATTGTAGTTGTAGGAAGTTGCAAAAAAAGTAACTTTTGCAATTTGCAAAAATTCAGAAAAATCCGAGAAAAGACTAGTACATGTATGTGGATGTACTTTTGAGAAAGTTTGAAAAATGTTTGTAAGAAATCGCTGGGGGTGAGATACGATCTACAGGCTGAACACACACGGCTCGGTTCAATTCCTATGGTCGTCCACTCGTTTACTCGGAACTATTTCCATCTTTTCTTATACCTCAAGAATTTTCTGGCTGGTCGGCGTACGCGTATCATAATGACGACCAGTAGCACTTTCATGTCACACACTTGTACGTGTAGTTTAGTTTAGTTTAGTTAATGCCTTATTTTACGTGTCGAGACTCGGGCCATCAGGCCCGCCCTTCCGTCTAACCACGCAAATTTCACTACGCTCCTTTCACCACCTAGCGGACAAAGGAGGTATTACCTTGGGCGACGAAACAGGCGGATTTCAGTTTTGCCCAGAGGCTTCTTTTAGGCTTGAGGATCTTTTACAGTAAATCTACTACATAAGACAGCCGGCTTTACTTCTCCTCCGAAAGAATGCGTACGAGGGATTTTTTTGCCCTTAAAAATCCACGGCTTCGATCGGGTTTAAACCCCAAAGTCGGGTACAACAGTCCAGTACCCTGACCGTTATACCACCGAATCCGAACGTACCACGCCCAGGTACACAAACGTCCAAATAAACAGGGTTACAAAGCTCACAGTTAAGGCATCTCAATTACGGTGGCGATTTCGAGAAAAAATAACATAAAAATTTGCGCTGATGATGCTGCAAGGTTTTCAAAGAAATGTGATCTTAGTGTCAACAAACTAGAAAAAGCGTACTACATTCGGGATGTGCTTAGTATTCATCTTTTCCGAAATCTCAGATTTCTATAGTTTTGTTACGAAAAAGTGAATTGAAAACTGAAGCCACATTCTGACCAGTGATGACTATTCAGTGGCCATCTGCCGTGCAGCAGAAGAAGCGAGGGTCAATTCGCGCCTTGATTGCGGGGCCTCCTAATGAAACGGGTGTCCTCCCCAAGCTCCCTTCGATTAACCCCGTCTGCTCAATTAGGTGTTGGAGGTGGTGCTGCAATTACTTTGACACACAACAGCCTAATTGGTGTACAAGTTTAACTAATTGGCAAACTAATTGATCTATTAAGTGCTTGATCGATGGAAGAGCCATCTACATTCGGGTCATGTCTTGCGTCAAAATTGCTGTGGGCGAGCACGGAGATTTATTTGTCATTAAATCCTACTCGTTTACCCAGCATATTAACCCCTAGATGAAGTATCAGGACTTGGCCACGTATTTATTTGAACACGTGTTCGAAGAAAGGAATGTACATGAATTCTATTTATATTGTGAAATGGAAAATATCTTTATATAATACACAAACTAAAGTCGCCGGATTTCAAAAATGATAAGAAATCGATATAAAAGTCCCTGTGCTATTGCTGGAAGAGAAATTGTCTTAGATCCTGCATCAAACACATTGCAAATGAAAACCTAGCGGTGCTAAAACGGTACATACTTTCTCGCATTTTTTCGAAATTTGCAAGTTGCTTTTTTTTTTGAGAAAAATTTTGAGAAAAGTTTGAGATATTTGAGAAAAAGGTAGAAAAAAAAGATTCTACACTCTCTTTTTTTGGTTGCCAACTTTTCGGTCATTTATGGAGCCTTCATCAACAGTTACAGTTGGTTTAAACAGGTTTTTTTTTAAAGCTATACACAATAATAACCTTAATCTAAAATAATGTCCTATATTTAATATACAGTAATCTATAATTCTTAGTACATAATTAATTATCCTACCTTCCACTTTATTCTGTGTGTCTAAAACATCACATCCCATCTGCTTTTTTTTAAACTTCTTTACAGAACCTCATGTCACCCATTCTGTTCGCAGATCACTTCTTTTCTGTTGAGTCACACCAACCTAACACACCTTTTTTCCCTCCCTCTAGGAAAATATATTTTCAAACATGAGTATTGTAATTTATCGGTGCAAGTTATATTATGTATATTACAATTAATTCCATTACTTTTTTAATATTATTTTATATAATTTTTTTTTTATTTTTTAAAAGATTATTTTTTTCTACATTCTATTGTCTATTCTTAGTTAATGCAATTTAGATGAAACTGAGTTTGTCTTACAGAAGAGCCTACAACGCCATTCAGTTTATCAAACATTGCCTTGGTTCTATCTGTACATACTTAGTGATATAAATCCCAAAATATATCATGCTTTTGGAAACATGAAACTAGTGTGCCAGTGTCCCGCTACTCCCATTCATTTTTTATTCCTATTCAATTAATTTGGTTGACTAGCTCGGTTTTGGTTGTATAATTAGGCGATGTTATACTTATTCTCAGAGTCGCGTCTGATTCTTTCCTGTGGACCGGAAAATATACCGCCCATACAAGGATCCAGCTGATGAATAACTATTCTTCATAATTATTTACGTTATGAATTTATTAATTACTGGTTGACTACTTCTGAAATAATAACACGTTGTTTTTACTGAGTTTTCGTCCAGCTACATAAAGTGTCGTCCGCTATTTCTTTGATTTCAATCAATATTTATCTAATGAATGATATTCTTGTCCTCGAACAATTGAATACTGCAAGGGTTTTGTACGCTTAATTACTAAACTTCCCTGATTCTGAGGAAACACTGCTCTCATGGTGATGAGAAGAATCATTCACTCATTAATCGTAGTGCTTCCATTTCATGTAATTCCATAATTGAATCGTTTATTTCAGAAACCGTCAAACGTAAAATTTAAAATACCTTAGCGGTGGAACGTTGTTCCATGACGATAGACCCATCGCTTATTCCATATTTACCTGAAAAATATGCATTTATTAACTGCTTTAATATTAAAAAATATTTTGAAATCTGCAAAATTGGGACACTTTCTCTTACTTTTCTCGACATGAGAAATTTGGCGTTTGACGGGTTTCTGAAATAAACGATTCAATTAAGTTCGTCTCTGCCTGCGTTTTGCCACTGTCCTACTTCTGTCTACATCTGCATTATCCACATTGGCCACTCAATTTATCATCTACAATCACGTTCCGTTTTTACTGTTAACTTTACACAACTCGCGAATATGCATCCTTCGTTTATCAGATCACGACACATTCTAACTTAACACTTTTTCATTCAATTTTCTTCTGCCAGCCATGGCCACGCGTCCTACCTCGACCTGATCGAGACAAATTCTGACGCAAAATTTTCGTCTATCAACCCAGCTTCTTTCTGCTGTTCACATGTTTTAAATGTTTCTACCTTAATGTTTCCATCATCATTAGGTTACATAAATTTATTATCTTCGAACCACGACCCAAATGGTTGCATCTTCAGTAATTACAAATGGTTCTTTTTTAAAAACAATAAAATTACAAAATTAAATAAAGTTAATAAAGTGAAAAAATGAAAAGTATGATGTAACAAAAAACCTAATGGCACGAATTATTTTTTAATTTTATAAGGAGGAAGACTGTATTGATTCAGACAAATGAATTGATTAATCTCTCATCCATTTAATGTTATTTTTATTTTATTACGCCTGAATATTTTCAAATGTATATAAGTTTGCTTTTTGTCTCAGGTAAGGGTTGTGTTTCGTATTTATAAAATTTAAAAATATTTTATACCATTAGTTTTTTGTTACATCATACTTTTTATTTTTTCACTCTATTAACTTATTTAATTGTAATTTGAAAAAAAAAACATTTGTAATTAAAGTACAGCTGAAATTGCGACTAATTGGGTGGCGAAACACCGTGGCTCTAAGATAATAAACTTATGTACCCTAATAATGATTTGTGTTGATGTCGTTAATATGTAAAGGATACCACAATAATAATAATACTAATTAGATGACAATTATTTTTGGTCAGCTCTATTAACGAAAGTAGAAAAATACATACTGACTCACAACACGCAGAGCAACAACTGGCGGTATGTGTCGGCATTTCCGGCTTGTCGGAATATGCCCACTTAAGGGTTAAAATATACAATTCGCTAAACAAAGAAATAATAACTGATAATAATATAAGGCTTTGATAAAGTATATTAATACGGACTGATACTATCGGTCAAGTAATAGTTATTTACGATGTATGTTATCTTATTTCCACACTAGGGCGAAAGTGCTTCATTACCAAACAGGTTATAAAGGCATAATGTTTGACTGTACCGAACCAAAGTGGATAAAGTTATTTTATATTATGAATAAATAATGACAATTATTTCATGTATTTTCATACTTTATACATTGCATTTAGCAAATATTATTATTCCCACTGCAATCCCATTTCTTGTTTTTGCAGACACATTTGGGATAAAATAAAAATACACCATTTTCCGGAACACAGGGACCTTGATGATCTGCAAAATGTGATATAAAACATTTAAAAATAGTTAATTAACAAACACTGGGTTTAATAATAACTAAATGTTGGAAACTAATTGGATGAACTGATACTGTTGATTTTACTTTTTTACTTTCTTGAATACCACATACGTAGTAAAGAGTAAGTAGTATAGTGCACCCAAAATAGAGACGATTTTCCAACAAAAATACCAATTTTTGGGCCAATGCTACCGAAAAAGTAGATAATGTTTTCCTCTATATGTAATAAATTACTTCCGTTGACCCGTTTGGAGGTTAGAATCGACGTTTTCCAGGGTTTTGAAAAAGAAAAAGTGTTTTAGGCAAAATGTTCTCAAAAATTAGTATCCGACTGTGAATAGCAATAGCAACCTGCAGGCAGGATTTTCACCAAAATTGATATTCCCTGATCTATCTGGCTGATGATGAGGCACATCTCAACTTCAAATGGATATTTTTATTTTGACTTCACATGACACTTCAACCAATTTTCATTCTTTGTATAAATGGTTTAAACAATTAATTATTATTATTATTATTATTATTATTATTATTTTGGAAAGAGAAAAGTTATATTTCAATTTTAGATGATGATCCCTGTCTCTCGATATCTCTCATTATCTTATAAAATTGTACAGGTTCAGATTTAGTTAATACAAGCAATTTAGAAAATTGCAAAAAATAACATTTCTTCGACGCCTTTCTTTACAAAATTGAAGGTAGGATTATTTTAAAACATAGCTGTTCTGCAAAAACTAAATATGAGAATGTACACATTTTTCAAAATATTAGTAATTTTGGCATAATGTCGCGTGAATTTAGGGCAGTTCTTAAAAAATACATAAATAAGATTTTCTTCAATTCGGCTTCAAGTGTTCTCTAGATATTTTTCTCGGAATAAAGTTTATATAAAAAATGTCATATTTTCATTAAGAGCTTTTGAATTTTTAAAATAGCAAAAGTTCAAAATTGTTTAGTGTCTATCTACAATACAAACAGTAATGAATGTAGAGCTTTTCTTCTGAATTATCTTTTCCTTTCAAAACTAGATCTTTAAACAATGTTATGCAGATTTAAAAAAATACATGTACTTTTCGTATTTGGATAACAACTTTTCAAAATTACATTGTATTTGATTTTATATTGTATTTATTTAGTTGCTAATAACCTAACGTTGATACAACTTATTTTTTAAAGATTCGGTTAGAAATAAAGATTTTTCCTAAGCCTAAGTATCCAAGTTTCAATAGAAGAGTGGTCAAATATTGTACGTGTTGGAAAGAATTTTGTGAGTTCAAGAGGTATTGTAATATTACTCAAGTGTTACAAACATTGAGAGAAAGTGAATGCTATTATAGTACCACTAGTTAGAATCAAATCAATAACTATTTCTTTTTTAGGGGGAAAGATAAGCTTCTCTTTAGTTTCATAACAATTAAGGGGAGGGGAGGGGAGGAGAGGGGACGGGACGGGACGGGACGGGACGAGACGGGACGGGACGAGACGAGACGGGACGAGACGGGACGAGATGGGACGAGACGAGACGGAACGGAACGGAACGGGACGCGACGCGACGCGACGCGACGGGACGGGACAAGCCGGGACCAGATGGGACGACACGGGACGGGACGGGACGGGACGGGACGGGACGGGACAGGACAGGACAGGACAGGACAGGACGGGACAGGACAGGACGGAGGGACGGACGGACGGGCCTGGATCAGTGTTTGGGGATTAAGAAACGAAGAATCTGAGTAAAAAACGTGTCCGAGAAATTATGTATTACACTGAGAAAAAACTAATTGAATGGCATATGAAAGTGCTTTTGGTGGAGTCTGGGAATTTTTTAATACAGTGAATCATATAATATTTTTGACATGAAAAGGAAATAATATCACATCAAACTTCCTTTGGATCCTACAGCCAAAGTGAATGGATATTTCATTTTATCAAACGAGGGCTGGAACTGTTCATCCGGGAGCCAAGATCGCTGAGGCTGAAGTGCCATGCGGGTTCGAATCCCGTCTCGGGCGGGGTTGTGTGTGATGTGCTTGTGTCCCCACTGGTTGGCGCCAGGAAGAGCATCTGGCCGTAAAAACGTCGCCAAATCAGGATAAAAAGGGAGTGTGCGGAAAATCAATAAAATCTATGGCCGCCGCCATTAGCGTAGAATCCGGCGAAGGACGAAAAGGAAAACATGAGATCGGGAAATAGTTTGTAGCCGACCTGAATGGCCGACGTGGCTAAGAGCGAGTACCGACTCAGCGCTTCGGTCCGAAGGGTCGCGGGTTCGAGTCCCGCCTTGGGCATGGTTGTTTGTCCCTTGTCTTTGTATGTATGTGTTGTCGCGGAGGGCCTCGCGTTCTTCTGACCCCAGATCAGAGGAGCCCGCAAGTGTGTTGGTGTCTAGTGTGTGGTCAAATATGCGTCCCATCGGGACGTAAAGGGTAACCGGCTGTCGGCTGGAAAAAACCCTAGAAAGAAAGAAATAGTTTGTTTCAGGGAGGGGCAGTCAGCGATCTACAAGGTCAAATCTCGTTTCATAACTACGATCATACTCACATATGCACGCTTTCGTTGTCTGCAAATCCAATGACAGTGAGAAACAAAGAAAAAGGAGTACAATGTACTCTCTCATGTTTTTAATTTTCTGCTGTCTCTGAAACATGGTCATTGAGCTCTCTGCTTAAGTTCATAATTATAATCACTGATATGAATAAATAATTTGATAGACTTCCATTTACAGAAATGTGAAATTATGAGAGAGATATAAACAAACTTATTGAGTTATTGAAACGTTTCTAGATGGACCCATACAAATATTATAAACAATATCTGATTTGTTTTGAAAGTAAAAGTAGCTTCATACTGGATCACAACTGCGAACGAACAGCCCATGAATTGAGTGTTAAAACTTCATAGCCCTATTTACGAGTCAATTTCATTTTAAATAGTTTTCGAGGTTCTTTTCAAATTTAACCAGCCATACGTGCTGCGGAGTTGAGATACTCAGAAGAGATGCATATCCAAATTGGTGGTACTACAACAGCACAAGCATTCTTTCATTATTTGTAACTTGTGTAATTAAAAAAATTAACTGTACCGAAAATAGGGCCATCCTTTTATTAAAAAAAACTTGGCTATACCCGAGGCAAAATTTTACAGAAAAAATGAGTTGCTTTGAGAAAATAATTATTAAAACTGCATATTTTCACGCAAAATTACGTAAAACTGCTCATATTTTCGAAAAAATGTACTTTACCGTGTTTAAAGGTCCTTTAGGAACAGTTTCCATTATGAAAAATCTCTTTCTTCGAAAATAAGAAAACGCCGGAAAAGTCCGAAGTTTTGCAATTTTTGAGATTCATATTTCAACAAAAATGAGAGTTGTGTAATTTTTGAAGTTTCATTTGATCGTTTGAAAAATTGTAATTATAGGAATTGGAGCCATGTTTGAGAAAGTTGTGAATACGTTGTTGATGCAATCAAAATATTCCATTCAACCTCGCAGAGCATCAAGTTTCACCAGATCGATTGAGAAAAGGCAATTTTTGAGAAAATCACCCGAACGGTTTAGGAGCTAACGTTGACTTCTCACAGATGGATAGACGAGCAGACAGACGGACCAGCAAACAAAAACAGACAGAGTGAGACAGACGGATGGATGGTCGTTTTGAGCAAACAATGTTTTCTTCTCAGAGGCTCATAGAATGTAGGCACTGCATACACAACGTGTCAGAGTAAGTAATTTTCTACATCCACACAGGAACAATATTTACCGACTATTTCGACCCCAGAGCTTCACAATACAAGTTTTCTGTCGAAAAATTACCGATTACACCCGCCCCCGACATGATTTACACCTTGATGTACCTGGTGGTAAGGTAAGATGATGAGTTTCCTGATTCGGAAACAACCAGCTTTTATAGAACACAAACCAACCAACTGATTCTCCCCTCATTGGTGAGATCCCTGCTGGAGTATGTCTCGATTGTGTGGACTCCTCTTACTACAGTGACTTTATGGAGAGCGTAGAACAGGTTGATGAATATACCTGATCTTTGGTTAATATACTGAAATTAAGAAACAAGAAGATAATCTTTGATATTTCTCTCCAGGCCTTAATCATAGGAAGCAGCCAATCCCTGATATTTTTCGAAGATCTGTTTTATGCTCCGCATTACAGACCAAACTATGAGAAACATGACTTTCGTCCATCGTACCTCGTTTTTTTTTTTTACTTGGACAGACTAGCACGCGATGCAAACAATTTCTTCAATAGTGACTTCAATGAATTGACTTCTTTGATGGTGACATTGCTAAATTTAATTTTTAAGTTGTAATTCACCATGTAGTACACAGTTATTTTTACAATTCAGTTTTACATATCAACTGGTTGAGAAGACACCTTTATATTAATTTATTTTTTAATATGTAACTGTTTTTTCGTAACTTGTATGCAAAATTTATTTGATATTTTTATTTAATATCTACATATAATTTGTAATGATATTCTTTTGCCAAATAATTTTTATTGCACCAAAATTGAGGTAATTTCCCGTATATGAGTATAAATAAATAAATATACAAATAAATAAATAACACCTGATTGTTCTGCGACTTAAAATATATTGATTTTAGTACATTCTGGACTCCAAACATAGTGTTATTTATAAAAATCTCATTGTTATAAGTTTATTTTACTAATATTTACACTCAAAACTACTGAATGTCAGTGCACAAAGCTCGATTCTTCGAGTTAATATCTTAAAGAAGAAATTCCTCACAGACGTAACGTTTGTGAGACTTTAGAGTGTAGAATTAAAATTAAATTTGACATGATATATATTTTACATAAAGTAACCTGTCTTTATGTAATATCTCAACGATAAGGAGCTTACTGCTTTTGTGGGTTTTAGAAGAGTGAACGTGGTGTGCAAGAATGCTTCAAACGGTTTGATGGTTCAAGAAAACTGGGATGCATATTTTACAATATATTTATCATTTTGAATAAAAGTTACAAATAATACGAGAGTTGTAGAACTAGTAGTTACTTCATGAAGTGTCTATATGATAGATCATAGAACTATCGTGCTGACATTCAAGTAGTTGGACGAAGAACATTTTGCAAATGATGACTGAAAAATAGAATAAACCAACTACAAAAAACTTTTATAATTTCATGTAATTGTTACAATTAAAACAAAATATTATAATCTACGATGGAGAAGTGTTCAAAAGAACATAATACACATTGTGACTAGTGTAATTAACCTTCATCGGAAAATTCAGAAACCAATGCCAATTTTTGAAAATGTTGTCTTGATGATGAGAGATGTTTCTATGGTCGATATGTTTAATCAAGACGTATTGTTCTGAAAAAAAGTGTCTTTAATATATGAATATTCGCACATGTTCATTTTCAAAATAACTCAAGACTAAGATGTCTAAAGAAAAAAATAATTTCTTTGAAGTTTGGTTCATGTCGTGAATAGCAAATAATCGTTCGATTGAGAACTTACTCCTTTAGGTATATCACATCGCCACTGCTGGTCTTCTGAACATATGCATACTAAAGACAGATGAACACCTGGATTCATTATGCCAAAAACCTCACCTGGCACCTGGCACTTTTCTCTGCCTACGGAAGAACATGAAATATAAAACATTTATATTTGTTTTGGCATCCATTAATGTAAAATGTGACTTACGTGTGCACGCCATAATGGCATGGAATGTGCAAAATATCAGGAAGCATCGTAGGATGATTAGAATGATTTTACTCATATTCTTTGAAATCACATATATTAGGATTCGGTAAGTTTATTCTGAGGCTTCGAGAGACGAACACCACGTGAAGGTAGACTCTAAGAACATTAATAAAGTACAAGACGCAAATTACTTTTCATTTTGACTATCAATTACCCACTTTTAGAACAGTGTAGCTTCTAGAACCTCAGAATGGTACAATGCGAGTGATTGGGTGAAAGAATGGACAAAAAAAGGTAATAGTATATATCAAGGTAATATAAAAAATGACAAAAAACAAAATAAGTCCATAATAATACAAAACTGTTGTTATGTACTATGTTTCTTAAAAATGCGAGAGTGAATATTATTGTGTTATGGAAATATGTCCTTCCAAACATGAATAATTAATAGGAAATTATAAAATTAAGTTTTATTGCCACCTCTTCGGACTTGTCCCGGATATTTCGGGTTTTAAGTAAATCCAGGATATTTCACTATTTCAGAGATAATGTGATTTAAAAAAACATGTAACTCACACAAATTACTATCAATATTATCTCTCTCTCTCTTCCAACTTAACAAATATGAGACAAATAAGAGAATACATTTTCATTGCGTACTATTGGCGCTTTCCAAATCTATTTTGGTTCAAATCAAACACAAATTTGTTATTTCTATGTATAACACCTTCCACGAGTTTTGCGTTTGAGCTGAAGTGAAATTTTTTAAGGAAGGCATTTATTTAAATTTATTTTTAAAAAACTTCAAATAAGATTGTTAGTTATATTAAAAAAAATTCATAGTTTAATTGTTAGATTGGAATTTGTTTATTGGGAAGAATTTGTTAGCTACAGACTGATAAATATTAATGTATAGAAAAATTTTAAACCACCAGTTGATGTCAATTTTTTTTCACTCATTCACTCACACATACACATACACATACCAAACTGTTTGAATATTACTTATTCCTAAACGTAGTAAATTTCTTCCTTTATCATTTTTTAGTCAGAAACCATATATTTTAGGAATTTAATATCGAACTAATGATGCAACAGAATGACACAGACTTTCTTTTACTAGTTAGTTTCTTTCTTTGGTTTGGGCTAGCTTTCCGCTCTTGCCCCATTCTTTTGTCAGCTGCCATCTACTGCCGCCCAAAGAACCTTTTTTGAATTTTTTTCAATTTTTTGGTTTGCTAATAGTACAATCGAAGTATTACTTCAAGAATATAAGAGAAAAGTTTTCGAAAAACTTCATTGGAAGTCATTTGAAGCACTTCCATTCACAAATGTAATAATGTACACAAATAGCTGCATTACTGCGTATTAATTTAAAAAATACATTCGCTTAATTTTTGAAAGAAAAATACAGAAAAATAAATTTTATGTCATCTTAAACAGTACATTTAGCGCTAAACGTACAAAAAGTTTGAAGGGAAAATTTTGAACCGTGTTTGCAAAAATGGCATTTGAATGGTTCTGAAAATGCGGAATTTTGAACTCGTTTTCACGGAACAGTTTTGAGTTTTCGGGAAACTTTATCCAACACCATCTGAAGTACTTGTTTGAACAAATCCAAAAATTATACAAATCGCACATAAAATAAATATTTACGACGTGAGAACGATGTAGCACTGTAGAGTAATTCTGTATCACGTGTTGGTATTTTTTGCACATTTGCATTTTTGTTTGTGTATTATATTGCACATGTTTTGCTCAATATTGAACAAAAAGCAGTTAAATTTTTAAAAATGAAACACTACTATACTGACACAAATAATTAAGGAGAACCAGTTTCATTTGAAGGAAAATTCAGTGAATTTCATTTAAAGTAAAAATAGAATTGTACAAACTTTCTCGTACTAAAGTTTTGTAATTTCCTTCGTGTCGGCTAGCTTTACACACTGATCTAAGTTGTGTAAAGTAAGGTGGAAACAACCTGAAAACAATTAAAGAAAATTTTGTTTTTGAATTTTTTTTAAATTGCACTTATTGCATGCAATATTGCTCGAAAACTACGAAAGTATTAAAAAAATAAACATGGCCTTAATGGAAGAACTAATATGAACGACACATTTTCTTAGAAAGAAAAATCTCTATCTTCAATTTTGCAGTTTAAATTGTTGTTGTAATAAAATATATTTAGAAGATAAAAAGATACACCTGCACCAAAAGATAATCGTAAGCAGTTAACAAATGAGGAATCTAATTCTCCTCGTTTCGTAACGAAGATTCGCTGGGATGTGGAAGCACATCACGGAGTAATTAGTAAAATATATAAACTCTTGCACCACCCAATTAGGCAACACGTTATTACCAATGGTAAGTTTGTATTGTAAAATAGAATGATATTTGAACAATACTTTCGATCTAAGAATGATTTACGATGTGAATAGAACAAAAGATATTGTTCCACGAATGTTACTTCCTTTACCGACAATTAATTCACTGGAAACCAAAGTTGAAGAACAAAGATGAGCCGGACCAAAAGTGGATTTCAAAAAGGTTCAACCGATATTCCTGATCATGCAATTTCATATTTGACAGAAATGTTTTTCAGAAAACAACAGTGATTTACATCAAAATTTAAAACCAACCATTCTGAAGTCCGATCACATCACTTAAAAAGAAAAACATAAATGCTCCAAGGAATATAAACCCGATATTATTGGATGTTCATGAATACTGCGATATTGTTGCGATTGTGCACACAATCTTCGCATAATCGCACATCGCCGCCATATTTTATAATAATCAAAGTGTGATTGGATTATGATGAATAAAATGTTTCCTAACGCCTTTAGATAGATAGATTTATTAAAGTTCGCTTTGAGCTAATGCTCGGTGGCAAACATTATACAACTAGATATACGACAATTACAAAACTATTACGAATATATATTTCCTTGTAAAACCAATTTCTAATGCATATTATATATCCATTTATAAAATAATTAATCAATATCTTCTTTAAATTTCGTTATGTTAACAACTATGTTACACACAACACCATTATCGAATACATTTACTTTGAATGTTCAGTTTGAAGATGATGTAGAATCATGTAATAATAAAAATAAATAGATATTTAAGTATTTAAATATTTTTAATACGTTAGAAAATCTGTTTATCAGTTATTTATTTTGTTAGTAAACACCACTACATCTAAAATTCCAAGAAATTCTTACTTAAATTAGAGTCAATTCTCTAAAATTGTTAAGTTTTCGAAACTCTCAAGTAATTGAAAATAACTCGAAAAATTTGTTCATTTGATGCAGTTATATCTAACTGTTAAAATATTATTGACACAATTTATTTATTCACATTACCCTTTTAATACGGTAAATAATGTCACTAGAAAATAAATAATTTGAATATATCAAATACAGAATATATAGCGGTATATAATTACGTACATTTATACAGTTGTATATATTCATGAAAATACACAAAACGGGAAAAAATATATTTTAATTTTTTTAACATGGCGCATCAATCAGAAATATCTGAAAAAACTTTCAAATGATATATTATTTTTAGGGCAACACTTGAAAATTTTCTTGTGCACCCGGCGGAATAAAAACTTTCTTTGATACATTTCAAAATTTTCAAATATATCTAAAAGTTTGAATTTCGCGGACAAGAAAATGTTTAAAAAATTATTTTTGAAAACTTTAGCAAATTTCACATAAAGAAACCATATTTCTCATGGAAATTGATGCAACCAAATCGATGCAAAATAAAATAAAAAACACGTTTTTCGTTATTACGAAGAATGTGATGGGGAGGAATCTTAAAAGTCCGTGACAAACTGTTATTCGTGGTCACAATTCTTAGGAAAAATTTTATTTTTATTTTCAAGAGGGGGCACTTTTTACCGTCTTATTCGGCTAGAGCATTTTAGAATTTTTAGAAACTGAAACGCTTTTTCATGAAATCGGCGTCATATCTTTTTCTCTAAATTTGTGGTACATATAGTGCTAAATTCACTGCATAACCGTAACATAATTGCCTCTTTTCATAAATAAATATATTGTAAATATATACAAAAGTATACAAATATATTTTTAAACGTCTCTCGCCTCGTTAATTTTTACATTGGGTTATTTCTTATATATTGACGTATTTGTGAGTTTAATTACATAAAATGAACGCTCATGAAAGTTCCTGAAAACTAAAAAATCTTAGAGAAAATAAGCTTTAAATTGCGTACTTTCAAAAACTCTCAAACGACAT
The DNA here is from genome assembly GCA_964035755.1 of Teleogryllus oceanicus. NCBI lineage: Eukaryota > Metazoa > Arthropoda > Insecta > Orthoptera > Gryllidae > Teleogryllus > Teleogryllus oceanicus. The sequence continues at coordinate 4,132,628 of CAXIVR010000007.1, forward strand.
TTTCTTAAAACGGCTCCAAATTCGGTTAATGAAAATGTGCCTACTGGATTAAGTTATTAACGTCTTATATCAATACTAATATTAGGGAACCGAGGGATATTGAAAACTTGAAAAAGTGTGTTTTAGGCGCTAACATATAGGAGCAGAGAAGAAGGGCAAAACCGAAAAGATATCCCAGACTGAAGAGATAAGGAAACTCACTAGTACGAGTGAGTCTGTGTAATTATGTAGTACTAGGAGGATGGTAATATATTTTCGTCCACAAACACATCTGCAAATTAGGTTTTGTACAATTGTTATTTGAAATATGAATAACTTGCGCGTGATATAGCGTCAAATAGAGGCAATTTTTAAACAATTATTTTCTCTAAAGCGGACTCTTTTCTTTACTTTCTTCCACGGAGAGAGCAAAGAACGAATATTAAGGGCTACGATAATACGCACTCGACACCTCAGTTTAAAATCAATTCATATTGTAAGAACATTACAAGTTTTCATTGTTGTAGGATTTTTAAATTAAATTTTGCCTGATTTATACCTTTCCCGTGTAAAATCGTGAAATAAATTATTTTAATACACCTATTGGAGCTAAACATTAATTTCTAAACATTAATAAAGTCTAAAAGACATTCACTTAATATGTTTTTAGACTTTAACTCATCATTCTGAAAGCAATTTTTTAAATAATAGAATTTAATTTAATTACCTTCTTTTCACCATTCAGAAAAATATTTTCGCGCTAATAAAATATAAACCGTAACTCCACAGAGCACTGTGAAAGGAACTGTGCTTGCAATCAGTGCTTCTTCACTTTCTAGCAAACGTCAACAAAAGCGATTTGTTTCCGTAGCTACGTCATGAAAATATGTACTATATGTTTGCAAAGAAATTAATATAATTGAATTACTTTGTAAAATAAGACTATCAATACCCATAGAAACTGAAAGAAAGTAAAATGGGAAAAATAGCGTCTAAGAAAAATGTGCAGATGGCCGTGCAATATTGTTTCTTTTCATGCATCATTTTTCTCAATCATAGTTGTGAGCAGTGTGAGTGTGTGTTGAGTAAAACACGAGAGTTTACTCTTCTGTAATATGCATAAAGTAAAATTTCGGTTCTATTATTATAAAACAGAAAAATAGAGAACATTTTTAAAAAAATGCGGCATCATTGGGCAAGAAGATGGGGCAAGACTGAAAAGCTAGACCTCACCAAAGTAACCAGAAAACTAACTAGTACGAGAAAGTCTGTACCATTCTGTAGCACAATTACTTTGAATTACTATAATTTTGGATTGGTTTTATTTAATTATCGTAATTCTATTACATCCTTAATTAGAAATTGAAAACCTCAATGAAATAATTTTCATAAAAGCTATTCGTTAATTTTTTAAATTTTACGGAACTGAAAATTCATTCAAATATTGCTTTACGTTTTGCGTGTAGAACGCATTGACATGAATATTCCATGGCCTGCCTCTGCAATGCAAAAACACACGCTTCCTCGCGGACTTCATGCATCGCGTGAAGAGGAGGTTTCGCAGCCATGCAAACGCTTGGACAACACTTTTCGCTTATTTTCGCTGTGTGTTTGCGGCAAACATAAAGAGAGGCTCTCCCAACCGGCGTGGTGACGATGGCAATTACTGCTGCGACCCTGTATTTGCGTGCGTGTTCAAGTTCCATAACGGGCGTCACTCCGGCGGCACACAGTTTTCTTTTGGCCGGCCCAGCCACTGGACAGCCCACGGTGGGTGCGTAAGTATGTGAAATGATTTCAATGGAGGCATCGTTCTTTACTTTAAAATAAGTTAATGGATCAACGTGCACAGAAATATTTCATACAAATATTTTTTGAATGTTTTGTATTAAACAGTATTGAAAATTTAGACAAATATTTATGTAATTCAATTTCATCTAAATCAGACTCATGATATCGTCATAAAATGCAGATGATTTTGGAGATTTTTCTGTTCTTCTTCTTTGCCCCTCACAGAATTGGAACTGGTAGCAAGCCCTGTACTTAAGCGCATATGAAAGTTTCTGCTCACACACGAGACACAGCTTTGTTCACGAACACTGCAGATATGGCGCGGCGTAGATTTTTGGGTCATACTTCGGTAAATAGGTACAGTTTGTAACTTGTTATGCGTTTTACGAAATTGATAACAATTCTTGCATTTGTCCATTACCGCCCAACTAAAATGCACTGCAAAATGACTTGTACAGATTCAATGCAAATGCCCAATCTCACTAAAATATAACTTTAATTTGCACAAAGACAATACAAAGTTTATGTGGCATGCAGAGGCTGCCTACCGTAACAAGCAAGAATTCGTAGAATATGATGAGCCAGCCGGCCAAGTGTGTGGTCAGCGCTGGGGCTCCTCTTGATGCTTCTGCGGAGTAGTCGATTCCAGCTCATTTAGATGCCAATGGCTTAGAAACAAAAGTATACAGCATGAAATATGCATTGATGTGCCCTTGTAGGAAACAGAGGGAGTAATGATAATTGTAGTGTACCTTCGTAACACTTTGCTACCTACTGTTTGGCATCGAACACGTTAACCATTACTGGAAACAATTGGTGGTTTTAATTTAAAACATGTTAATGGAAAGGGATGTAATACTATGCCATTGAAGTGGGTATATTAAACTTTATTCTTACAGTTTTAAAGTAAATAAAAATAAAGATTTTATCATGGTCAGACTGAAATTCGCGAGTTCCAGGTAATAACCACAGACTCAAGAGACTTGAGTAATTTCGATAGGTCAAACGTGATTTTTTTAAATTGGTTATTTAAGGTCGCATCAACATCTAGGTCATTAGCGACCACTATTGCTGTTAACGGTATGGTAACTATGAAGATGAAACGATATGGTGGTGATAAGGGTGAAAGGACGAACACAAATACAACCATGCCCGAGGCGGGACTCGAACCCGCGACCCTTCGGTCCAAGATCACTATGACACTACTGCCTTAGCGATCTCGCCACCGGGCCGACAAAACGTGATTTAGTTTATTGGTTGCTAATGAATTTGTATTTTTCCCATGAACAAGCACATTTCAACTCGAAATTATATTAAACTACAAATGTTTTTTTAAGTGGAATATAATTATCTTCAGCTCCAAAATTAGCTCCAAAATTAAAGATGTAGTACAAAGTTTAAGAGATTTGATTTTTCCAGGCTTCTCAATTTCACATAATTAAATGATATTAGAATCTGTTATTTAGAAATAAGAAGAAATAACAAATAAGAGTTCATTTGTGTTTACGAAACCCCCCAAACAAGGGGGTTTTACCATATACCACGGAACAAGATACAAAGCCCGAACCACAGTCGTAATGGCCAGATGCCCCTGTGGTACAACACAGATCTTCAACACTCCGACAGAATCTCGAGACCAGAGCATAGTTCGACTCAGTAAACAATGATCCCGGCACTCGCTCTCTCAACTTAATTAGTATACCGACCGCCGTGTCGCTTCCTGGCCCTATTTACCCCAGGCGAAGACTCGTTTCTGTGCTGCGGCTCGCCAGCAGTCTCTGCCGGAACTCAGGTTCATCCCTCGCCGCTTCCTCCGCCGCCGCCGCCGCCGCCGCCGCCGCCGCCGCCGCCGCCCCGCCGCGGCGCGCTGCTAAACAGAACATGTTACGCGTTATTAACCGAGTTACACTGCGCAAGACGAAAATTACAAATTCAAAGCCACACTTTCTAAGAAACTGTTTCTTACTTGTATTGCCTGTACTTCACTCAATATTGGAAACAACTATACATAATAAAAACTAGAAACGCTACAACATAAGTTACTTTTTTCCTATTACTCGGAGCGGTTATATATTGGGAGCGGAATATATTGTATATCAGGGCGCGTTCAAGGCGGTAGTATCGGCTGACAAGAGGGATAGGGGAGGCACCCTTATGTTACGCAACAGAAAAGAAAGAGAGGAAGTGACTGACCAGTGGACTTTGTAAAAAGCCTGATTTTGGTAGCGGAGTCGAAAGATTCTTCTGATTCCGGCAGAGGAGAGAATAAGGCGTGTTTTCAACTAGGTCGTGGACGTACGAGTAGTTAATAGTAGCAAGTTATTCGCCGTGCAGTCTTTTAGATCGTTAGGGGAAGCCATGTTTTAGAAAGCAGTGAACGAGTGAGCTGAAAGAACATTTGTTATACAAAGGAAAGAACTTTAGTTGCGTCGAATTGTGAGTAATTAGAACGAGCATCGTATTGCATAGATGAACAAGCCGAGGCAACGCTGGCATTTTTGCTAGGCAGCAATATATCGTTATTCGCTTGAGAATATGCTTATTTAGCAGCAGGACAGCTCCCCTTGCAAACTACGATAGAATCCTTTCATAAGCGCAGGAACTGTAAGCAGAATAGTTCAGTGCTACAACTGCGCTTAGGCATAGTGTTGGTGCGGCGAGGGCCTGGGGAGGCGGCGCGATGACGCCCGGCGTCGGCTTCTGACCTTGCGCTCCCGGCAGCGGCTCGACCTTCGCGGGCGAACAGAAGACTGCACAGCGCCAAGCATTGCGAGGTTTTGTTTCTGGGCGTCCTCTGAGAAACTATTTCGCCTAGTTCGTACAAACAGAACTGAAAAGGGATTAAACTTGAGACGTGTTTAGTGTAATTGAACAGGCCTTTCAGAATAAAATTTACGAACCAAGATAGAGAAAAATCGGTAGTCAAATTCATAGCAATGTATAATTTTGTGTTTTAAATTGTAAAGGTTTTGTAAAATAGAATTAGGATCTATTGGAAGGGGATTTCAATCAACTGCTTTATGATTAAAAGGGAATATGTTTTGTAAATACGGTATTGAAGAGTGTCTATGACGTTCATTGTGAAAAAATGTAATTTAATTTAGAGTAAAATTATCACTAGTGAAATTTGCATATGGGATTCAATTTCATGAGTTACTGAGAAAGACCGATTTTCTGAAGGTAATAGAAACTAGGTTGATTAAACGAATGTATTATGTTATCTTTGCAGTTGTTTTGAGGATTGAATAAAAACCAATTTTACCAGACTTGTTCTATTGTTTACTCCACATGCGATGCACAAAGCTTCTTCCTTGCAAGACCCCTGCGCCTTTAAGGTTCTTCAAATAAAATATTCATGATTAATATAGCGAAGTACTGTCACTATATATATTATATATTTATACACACACATTCAGTGATGTACAGGTTAATGGTTTACTTCAATAAATGTTTATTGGTTAACTGGGGACAGGTGTGGCTCGTCTGATGATGAACAAACAGAAACGTACATTGCAACACATTAACACTTTATTGCGTACTATATATTTCAACGCGAGCATAATTAAACAAAAAGAGATGGTACGTTAATTATTAATGCAAATTGAAATACTGAAAATATTGATAAGAGAAATATTGATTCTCATACACGTTATTGCCTTCATTTACTTAGATGTTATCCATACTCTGCGAGATCTCCATTTTCTGTAATGATTTTATATTGGATTACTAAGATGTTCAACCTTCATGAACTACTTACAAAAATGAATTACACAACGTTTACAAATGTAAGTTCCCCCTATCGCAGTAATTGTTCATTCCGGGGCTCGACTCCTGCAAGTGAATATAATACAAATGCTTCTCCCTCTTCAATTCCCTCACCCTCTGTTGAAATTGCGTTATCCTGACTGATTCGGATCGCTCTGAAGCGACCTTACGACAGAAGGACGAAGCTTCGTCGCCGGCGCCCTAGGCTGCAGTCGCCCCTAGACGGCTGGGGAAATAACCTTGAGGCGCAATTGTTCGAGCTCGCCGACGCGTCCCTGGTCGCACAGCGTGCCATGAATGACGGATGCCAAACGTTCTTCGGTGACGATTAGGGAACGGAATTTATTGTAATAAAAAATGCAAAATATGTACGTATTTATGTACTTATGTTTTCCAAAACATGTAAGAAAAAATAGAAAATATGTAAAATAAAAATTCATTATTGTGTTTAAAATTGTTCACTAAAAGCATTTTCGGAGCTTAGAATGTCGCCGATCATTTCTTAACAAAGACTCGGAATGGCTGAAAGAAAATTGTACTTCTACAAAAGTAACTGTACACTGGACTTCACCCCAGAACAGAATTTTATTCGAAAATTAAAGTACATTAATAGTATATATTGCAATGTTCACGAGCAGCCGGTGTTCAAGTGAATAGTAGTACCGTATTGCCGGTGATGGATCCCGGGATAGGGGCTTAAAGGGAATTTACCCCCCTCCCCCAATCAACAATGCGGAAAGACAATTTTCGGTAAAATACATTTGTTAGTTTTCGATCGATCAACGAATGTGCTGTTTGAAAAATGAGCCAGCACGTTGTTGAAATTACTTTTGTTCACGAAAATCCGCTCATCGCAAAATCAACTTTGACACAGAGTACGCAGCAAGCGCGCGGGGGGGGGGATGTAATCATGGCGAAGATATGGGAGAAGCGACGAAGAATCACGGCGAAGATGTGGGTCAAATAAGCGCAGCAGCATTTCATTTGATTTGTAAGAAAGATATTTTTGAATGCAGGTATCTAGTTCCTGTAAAAACATGTATTTACATAGAAATCCGTTTCCTAGTGACGACACTCGCATCCCTGCGTGCCATTTCATCCCTCCCTTTTACTCCCTTTATGTTCTTGAAATTAAATACCCTCCATTCACTCTCACTGTGATTATTTTGTTTTTGTTTGCTCTCGATGGATGGCTCATAACGTTAGCAAGTTACTGTTTTCTTAAGAACTTTTTCACTTGCCACTCGACTTTTACGTTTCATCGACATAACTACCAGTTTGTCTTTCCACAAAACCTGGGTTTTCCGACATATTCTAGATCTCGTTCAACACTTGTGTCGCACTGCGTCCATTTTACTAACACTTGCATCGTACGAACACTTGTCATCAAATTTGTCCCTCTGCTCCGTTTCTCGTTTTCACTGATTTTACAATTGTTTCTTCAGTCTATGTTTAGCGTTTCTCTTCTGCTTTTGTCTTCGATGAACTTGCATTACGTTCTACAATCTCCCACGGGCTCCCACCAACTATGGGCCACCCTCATAACTTCGTGATATCGAAATGCAGTTCTCACTCAGTGCACAATCACGGAGAACGTGATAGGCTGTACAGATATTGCTCGTAATAGTTTTGGTTTGTGAGAAATTTAATCATTTTTGATTTTTTAAATGGAACCGTATATTTTTCTCACCAGCAATGGATAGATATTAAAAAGAGGAATCGAATGATATATCACATTTTAATATTTGATAGAAATTTGAGTATAAAAATTGACTCTTTGACATGTGATTTTAATTCAAAAGAAAATGTTTCCTGTAGCAGCCCTTCCAAGTGTCTCCTTTGGGCGAGGTGGCCTTTGCGTGGCTGTGGCTGATACAGGAGGTGGCGCCGCAAAGCCAAGGCCACATTCCCAAAGGCGACAGTCGCAAGGGCTACTAAAGGAAATTTTGTGGGTTTAATTTAAAATCGCATCTCAAAAAGTATTATTTTATATTCAATGTACTGTCAAATCATTAACAAATGATACATAACTGTATTGCTCTTTATGAGAAAAATATAGTTCCATTTAAAAACATCAAAGATAATTACATTTCTCGGAAACTAAAACCGTTACGAGCAATATCTTTACGGCATATTACTTGCCCCATGATTCCGCATTGTTGAGGGAAAACTTCATTCCGATATCGTAGATTTGTTTATAAAGAGTGTTTTTAGACACCTTCGTATACACATACACTTCCCTACTTTAATTTAGGCTGGTTGAATGTGGTATTTCAGTGAACGTGGAGACATTAACGTTAAGAAAATACAGCATCCTTACCCTATCCCAGTCATGTCGCCAACAACAGAGAGAAGTTATACCGATAAGGTTAAATAATACTAAAACATTCTAGCAGAAGTAGTGCGGAAAATTCAAATTTGTAATTCCCAGAATTGACAAAATAGTCTATACTACTCGTGTATTAAAAAAAAGTATGGCTTTCCTTAGAACTGATTTTATTTAACACGAATGTATCTATCATCAAGATGATACTTCTTCTTCTTTCTGGTTTTTTTTTTCCCGCCGACAGCCGGTTACCCTTTGCGTCCCGATGGGACGCATATTCGACCATACACTAGACACCAACACACTTGCGGGCTCCTCTGATCTGGGGTCAGCAGAACGCGAGGCCCTCCGCGACAACACATACATACAAAGACAAGGGACAAACAACCATGCCCAAGGCGGGACTCGAACCCGCGACCCTTCGGACCGAAGCGCTGAGTCGGTACTCGCTCTTAGCCACCTCGGCCATCCAGGTCGGCGATTATACTTTAGCAATGTAATTTTTTTTGTTTCCAATTTCGAAAATAGAATTTACCAATAATGGTAGCAATTTCACTTTCTTTACCATTGTTCCCTAAAATTTATGGACATTTTTGAGAAAATAATTGTTAAATTGTTTAAAAATTGCCTTTATTTAACGCAAAATTACAGAAAAACACTTATATTTGTTGAAATATAACTTTATTTTATTTTAAAATCTGTTTTTGAAGAACAGATTTCATTAAGAACAAAATGGCTATCTTCGTTGATGTAGGAAGACGACGAAAAGAATTGAACTTTTGTAATTTTTTAAAATTTATGATTTTCAATGGAAATCGTACCTGGGCTACTTTTATAAGTGTAATTGGCCCTATGTAAAATCAAATTTATGTAAAGAAAATCGAACTGTTTTTGAGAATATTTTGAATGTGGTTGGGGCTTCTCGTAGAACAACAAATTTAGGCGGACGCGACATCAGTCAGATTGATGCAGGAAGACCCACTTTCAGTGAAAATCTTAGGCCTAATTCGATTCGGTTAATATGGACAGACGCAGAGACGTTTTGCCGTAAACGATTTTGCTGTATACAAGGCCATTTTTTGTCTCCAAAAATGGCCATTTTCTTCCGCAACTATACATGACTTTCTTTATATTAAGTGGGAACTTTGAAAATAAAAATCCTTGAATTGTATCAGAAACTCGCAAAATTCGCACATTGAAATTTTGGATTTGGAGTTTCACAGTACTTTTTTTTCATATAGGGCATCTTAAAATAAATGTTATAAATTTCTAGAGCATTGAGGGTGTGAAAATGACAAGACTTTGCCAATGAACGCGTGGTGGAATATTTTATACAACGGACCCTTTCCCCTCCTTGTTAGACAAACCCACATACACACACATTTGCCAGATACATGAAATGTCTTTGCTTTCGTCAGAAGATGACACGCTAGACCCTTGAAGTAGCCCATATATCGACTGCAATTACTACTTGTGTAATTCTGTTCTATGAAATTTCTCAGTTTACGGTCGTAGGCAAAAAGTTGTCATTTTAATCTAAAGGTTTTTTTTTTTGAGACGCTGTCGTACTGCATGAAGGAGAAAGTCCCATCACGAATGCAGCAAAGAGGGATGATGATTTCACCCAATTGTACTTTACTATTTTCATTTGACAATCGCAGTTACTTGAATTTGGCAGACGATAAAAGACGTAACGTCTCTTTAGACAAGCAAGGTTTCTTTTTAGGTCTCTTAGTTCGAGGTTCACAGAATGACGTAATGAAATATTCTCCATAGTGGTCGTAAAAAGAACTTTACAGTACTTGGTGTTCGTAAGCAAACGGCCTCATCGTCTGAAACAGAACGCGCAATGAAGAACGAACAGAGGAAGAGCGGCGAAGATATAACGCCCTTCCGTCTCATTTATGTTAAAGACAATGCAAAGAATAGATGCATACAACGAACCAAGATGTCATTACCAAAAACGGAGAGGGAAGATCCTGAATGCAAATTTAATGAAGAATCAACGGCTGTGGCGATGTACTACTGAGAAAACTGGAGGGGAACTTCGCAAAGCGGACGTGTAGCTCGGGGCCGGATCTGAAGTTCCAGCGAGAAAGTTGGTTGGTTAGTGCTTCAACAGCTTGGGTCATTTGCCCAGTAAGTATAGTACATGTTTACCCCCTCGAGAGATGGCAGTGATCTTCCCTCGCTGGTTGGCGAGATACGGCGCCGACCTACCGTCGGCTAGTGGGGTTTCCCCGTAACCAGGACTCTCCCGCCAGCGGGGCACCGCCCCAACCGGGACAAGCTCTAAGCTCCCGAACAGTCTCCCGGAATGTAGTGTATGTGAGTAAGTTCATGTAAAGGATTGATGATACGACAAGGAAGAGGGAGGAAAGATCGCCCGTGGTCCGTTGTCCATTTACTAGGGTACTGCTCCGGCATTCGCCTGGCGTTGATCGGAGAAACCAGGGAAAACTACCGATCAGAGCAGCCGGCCACTAGAATTCTCTTCGAGACAGCGACTGAATGCGACCTAGCTGAAAAGCTAGTGTCGAAAATGCTGCCGCCGTGGGGAGTGGGAACCAAGGACCTCCCGGTTATAGGCGCTGCAGTGACATCAGTTGACGCACTGGGCTACCGCTCCCGGTCCAGCGAGGAATGATACCGGTACCTCCCGGAATGTACTACCCTTACCAAAATCCGAAGACACTAAATAATGAGTCGAGGATTGAGAATGTGCAACCCTCTCGCAAGCGCTCTTCCTTAAGTAACTCTCGCCCAGCAGGATGCGGTGCCGCCGCAGGCGGAAGCGCGCTTTAGGCCGCCGCCGCCCTCGCCGCCCCCGCCCCCTGCCTCCCCACCCCCGCCCCCGCCGCCCCGCCGCCCCTGCCACCCCCGTCGTCCCTGCTGCCCCCGCCTTCGCCGCCCCTGCCACCCCCGCCGCCCCGCTACTCCCTCCCCGTCGCCCCGCCGCCTCCACCGCCCCCGCCGCCCTCGCCCCCGCCGCCACCGCTGCCGCGTGCGCGCGGCCGCAAGTGCTCCCCGGGGGCGAGTTTCCGGGGGCGCCGCGCACTAAATATGGATGCGGCGACGTCACGAGGCGGCGGCGGGGCCGAAAGCGCACGGGCGCCGAAAGCCTCCTCGCCCGCCCCTCCCCCTCCCCCCGCCTTCGCTGAGAGTGGAACTGCAGTGTCAACTGTTTCGCTCGCGTGACGCCGGGGCGGCAGGGTATCTCCACCGATGGAATGTGAGATCCGGCGCCGACCGAAATGGCGGCTCGGGGTGTTTCTCTCGTCAGATGTCATATTGTCAATGCCTTGTCTGGGGCCCGAACGAGCTCTATACTCTTGCCAGGTCTCCATTCATGTGTGGTAGTGTGGTGCACGTGTGTGTGTGTGTGTGTGTGTGTGTGTGTGTGTGAGAGAGAGAGAGAGAGAGAGAGAGAGAGAGAGAGAGTTTGCATGTGAGCGCCGGTTAAGGGAAGCGAAGGGAACATGGATGAGAAAGGGAAGATCGCGCGCGGTCAGTGGATTCTTTGTTAAGGTACTGCGGCAGCATTCACCTAGTAATACGCCAATCCCGATTTAAACTTTGTGCCTCGTGTCAGCATCATCTTGTTTCAGCTTAAATGCAGTTATTTCGGAATATTGCCCGGTAGCAGGTCTCTATAACGCTAATGATTTTGAGGTCAAGGAATTTACCTTTCTTGGATTAAGCTCTGAAGTCTTATTGATTGACAAACAAATGAAAATTAAATATTATTTCGATCAACTATGCCTCTATTAATTCATGCAGCTAGAGAAAAACTACAGTACAAAAGATCAGCGTCAACTGGTTAATAAATAACTGCCTCAAGCATTCTAAAAGACATGATTGTTATTCAGTATAGTGAAACATTATACGGAATCGAAGATTACAAAATGTAACCACATTGAATCATCTATTACAAATAACACAGAAAGACACCCGAACGGCACAGGAACTTGGCAGACGTAAATCGGCCTCGATTGTCTGGATCCAATTCCACAAACAAAGAAACAAGATATGCAAGTTTGAGTGTAAGTATTCTACCAATTTGCTGTAGAGTTATACCGATGATGCAAAACAACACACAATACCAGATGATATTAATATGAAGAAATTTCAGATGAGGTTAAGTACAAACTTACAAACTTCATTTACTCTACAAGTCACGTAAAAAGCTTTACCAAAGACACACGTCCATATTAAGTTAACAACAGTCTTTACATGTGTCTCATACAAAATGTGTTATTAGAAAGAATGCATCAAGAAATGTAATATGTTTTAATGTATATCTACTTTTATTTGAGTTATTTAAGGAAGATCAATATATACCTGAAACACAAAACGTCATGTCCTATGTAATTCAGAATAATTTACTTGCATCATTTCCCCCTCAGAAGCTCACTTGTTTAGTTTTATTCGTTAGAGACTTTTTGTCTTTTTACGGCAGTTTGTCCCCCTTAAAGTTGTTTTCCTCCGCTATGCGCCTTTAATGCAACTCCCTTTGATCCCTCAAGGGCGAAAACATCGCACATTTTGCTACAAATTTAGAGTATAGACCTAGTATTAACTTTACAAGGCCTTTGATCTAGTCATAAACAATCTTGGAAAGGATTTAACATTTTTACAAGTAATCACTCACATAAATGAATAAATGTAACAGTAAGCTTTATAATTGTAATACAACACATCTGGTTGATCCCCGCTGTATTACTTGTACCTTAGTTCATGTCACAAATTACTTTACAGTTTTGTATTTGTTAACCTTTCATAGTAAATTAAAAGTGCATATTTTAAAATACTGCATTTCATTTGCACTCTTCCGTTAACTTCTTTTTAAAATATTGTCATAAAAATCTTCCTCCAGGAACCTGAAAACATCGTCCACCCAAAAGACGAGATTGTCCATAGTGATACCTCTCCACTCTGGTCGACGAACAAATTGCTTCAATTTTGTCTTTCTTACTTCCAGGTGAACCCACTTAAGTGGCAATCAGAATTTAAAATTAGCACCACTTTTTCCCCTCGATACTTGAAACTCCAACATCTTCCGCGCCGACACCTGTGAATCTCCTGTGTTGACGAAACTTAAATTAACTTTTGTACGCTTCTTAAAATCTAATTTTTAAGGAAAACTAATTAAACTTGATTAAAAAATACTTTTCAGGGGGACTCTCTGCCGTGAGCAAGGGATTAATTTCTCGCATAGTCATAGAGAGACCTCATTTTCTTCGTTGAGAAGTGAATTAATGACATCTAAAAATTCGAGAGGATGGTAGATGAAAAAACCAAATTTCAGATCGTCAGATCGTATTTCATTATCGTACAAAACAAAAACTAACAATTGTACTTTCCAAATACTTTGTATTGATCATTTCATTTCGTGCAAAACTGTTATTTATTTTTAAAATGTTACTAATTTTTTCTTTTATATTCATTCATGTAATTCGTGTAGATTCCATGAATTCATTAGTTATTGATACATTCAGATCATTTCAAATTTTTCTCTTAATAGAGAATATCAATCGATTCTTTTTAATTTCCTATCAGAGAAACCAAAGATGAGTACTATTTCCCATTAATAACAGAAGTATTTTCCCGTCTCCATCATTTTAATAAGTCACGAAATTTTGGATTCGAGAACCAACCTGACAAAAGATCTTAAATAAATTTTAAAAGTTGTGTTAGGCAGTGTCGGCTACTGACCGAACTCGTCGGTTCTCAAAGCTGAATGGTGTTCGCGAGTGATTCCAAGTGATGCGGGGGCGGCGCCATCCAGGATCTGCGACCGCTCGGGCGCAGCCGAGGTCTTCCGACGGAAGCATGACGAGAGGTATTTTTGGGTTTTCTTCTCCTCGCCATAACATTGTTGATTGATTGATTGATTTTTTTCGTGTTTCCGGGCGCATCAACTTCTTTGGTCATTAGTACCGTGAGTGTAGGGCATGTCTTTTTCTTGGTAGATGGCGGTGATCTTCCTCGCTGGATGGCGAGATCCAGCGCCGACCGACAGTCGGCTAGCGGAGTTTCCCCCTAACCAGGACTCTCCCATCAGCGGGGCACCGCCCCAGCCGGGGCGGTGCGGCCATATGTGATAGTGTAGTGCATGTTAGTGTGTGTGTAAGGAGAGAGGATAGGACAAGGATAGATCGCGCGCGGTCTGTGGCCCGTTTGGTAGGGTACTTCTCCGGCATTCGCCTGGTGTTCATCGGAGAAACCACGAAAAACTACCGATCAGAGCAGCCGGCCGCTAGAATTCTCCAGACAACGACTGAAAAGCTAGTGTGGAAAATCCTGTCGCCGTGGGGAGTGGGAACCTAGGACCTCCCGGTGAGAGGCGCTGCAGTGACATCAGTTGATGCAGTGAGTCACCGCTCCCGGTCCAGCGAGGAAGAATACCGGCACCTCCCGGAATGTACTACCCTTACCAAAATCCGAAGACACTAAATAATGAGTCTAGGATTGAGAATGTGCAACCCTCTGGCATGCGCTCTTCCTTAAGTAACCTCCAGACAGCCAGTGAATTCGACCTAACTGAAAAGCTAGTGTCGAAAATCCTGCCGCCATCAGGACTCGAACCTAGGACCTCCCGGTCAGAGGCGCTGCAGTGGCATCAGTTGATGCACTGAGCTACCGCTCCCGGTCCGTAGCATTGTTGGCACAACATACTAACAGGTATGCGAGTAGAAAAAAGATATATTGGGTGTCACAGAGGAAGAAATGAAATGCTTTTGAGGAATCCTGTTTTTGAGTGGGAACAGGTTCCAAGAAGACAACTGAAAAAGATGACGAGACGACACCTGCAACGAAGCTGTCGCAATGCCTAAAGATAGATTCGAATTCACAATGTCAAATATTCATAGTATTGATTATGAACGATTCGATTGCAATAATCGATTTGCAAGAGTTTTACTTTACTAAACATGGAATTTCAAGAAATTGCACCACACCGAGAATATCACGCTGTCGACGAAGCAATTATGCCTCATTATGGCCGCCACAAATGTTAATTCAGAATTTTTGTAATTTGTATATAACATCAAAATGTAATCAAAATTTTGGAGGCGTTGTTTTGAAAATTTTGAAAATCCCCGAGGGGTTTCACGTAAAGTTCTTCCCAATACTAAAATATCGATTTAAAATTCCAGGAACCACGACATCGGACAGATCGATTGGGAAATATCAATTTTGGTGAAATTCGGCTGAAAGGTTTACCCGCTAGCATTGAACACAGACGGACAAAAAAACAAAAAATAGACGTTTCGCCGTCTATCGATTTTTACTTTCTCGTATACGTACGTATATACCGAGTAATATACGTAGTACACAGAAAGTTATGGAATGTTGCACTTGAAAACGGCGAATTTTCAAAAATTCATGGCCGGGCCATGACAACGAGAATGTGGATAAATCCAGTTGCAAAATTACGAGAAAAAATCCCATAACACGTGGTGTAGCCAGAATCCCTGTTAGATGAGTCCCTGATGCCGAAAAATCAAATGAAAGCGAAACGTCCGTCCGTCCGTTCCCTCAGTCTGTCCATCTGTCTGTCCGACCGCCTGTGAACCCCACTAGCGCCTAAACCATTTGTTTCATCTTTTCCAAATTAAATAATCATCTGTTGATCTGACTAGTTGAAGCTTTGAAATTTTGAAAACCATTCTTTAAAATTTCGGGGTACTTTAAATGAAGCCCCCCGGACATTTTCCAAATTTTCTAAAAACCTCTCCAACTTTTTTCTTTAAATGTCTTGTAGGAATAGAGATAAATACACTTATAAATGTGGTATAGGTCCAATTTTCACGGTTAACTCTGAACTTTCAAAAACTTTTAAAGGTTGAATTTTATTCTGCGTCTTCCACCAAGCACAAAATTGAAGACAGAGATTTATATCCTTCAAATGAAATTTGTTGCCCAGAAATAGTTCTTTCATAAAGGTCACGTACATATTTTTGAAAATGTTAATAGTTTTCGTGCAAATGTCCGTGCAATATTTGCAATTTAAAAAATAACAAAAAACAAGATTTCCTCAATAACTGTTCCAAATTTTTTCTTTAAATTTTTGGTAGAGTTAGTGCCAAACAAACCCTACACGATCACATAAACACCATATTGCTCTAATCTTTAACTTTTTCAAACGTTTCAAAAATGTAGTTTTTTAATTTGTCTCGCACGTCGGTAATTATTACATTAGAGGCATTTTTCACGTTAGTACATGTACTTTAAATAAAGTTAAATAAAGTTTCTCGAAAATTCAACAGTTTTCTGTGAAAATGAGCTTGATCCGCATTTTTAGAAACGCTCAAACGCCATTTTCTCAAAAATGGCTCCAAATTGTTTCTTCAAACGTTTCCTATGGATGGAGCTAATTGCACGGTTTAATATACCGTTCATTTTCGTGTATTATTTTGTTTTTTCAAAAATTACACAAATGTAATTTTTTTTAAATGTCTCACGCACATTTCCATCAATTTTTATACATTATTGAATTTGTGAGTAAAAGTGCTTTAAGTGGCTTCCAATAAAGTTTTTCAAAATCAGAAATGTTCCTGTGAAAAAGAACTTCAAATTTCGCATTTACAGCAGATCTTAAACTAATTTTTCTTAAAAACAGGTCCAACTTCTTCAACGAAAATGTCGATATAGAACGAGGTTTTACTCTTCTTTAATAATTTAAAAATAATATTCCAAATCTATCATTACGAAAACGAAAAATTGAAAAAACTTTTTAAAAAAACTGTATTTTGGCCGGCAATAGATGCCAGCTGGCAAGAAAATGGGGGCAAGACTGTACAGTTAGCACACACTAAGGAAATAAGAAAAACTTACTACGGGAAAGTCTGTTTGTCTGTGTAATGCGGCGAAAAACTGATTTCGAGATATCAACAGAAATACACGATTTTGGGTCCCCTGATATCGAAATGTGGATTTTTTCAAAACCTCCTTCCGTCCATTTCTGTTTGATGTATGTTAACAACTTCAGCGCCTAAGCCATGCGTAGAAGTTTTTTCAAATTGAATATTTTAGCCGTTCCGGCCTGGGGAGAAGCACTGCGATTTTGGAAAACTCTACAAAATGCCCTAGGGACATTTTCAACATTTGTTCACAAATGGCTCCAAATTTTTCTCTAAATTTCTTGAAAGTATATAGTAAAATACATTTATGAAGGTGGCATGGATCCGATTTTTTACTGTAACCCTGAAATTTCGAAAATTGCGAATTTTTTTTTCGGCGCCTTCCTACAGTTACAAAATTGAAGACAGATATTTTTCCTTACAACGAAATTTGTTGTCCCTACTCAGTACTTTCAATAAAGTCATGTACTTTTTTGAAATTTTTTGTTGTTTTTGCTCAATATTGGGTACAATAGTTGCAGTTTCAAAAAAACACAAAAACAATATTTTATCAAAAATGGCTCCAAGTTTTTTAAAAATTATTTTGGTAGTGATAGTGTTAATGCACTCTATAAGATGACACATACGCTATATTTCTCTATTCTTTTAATTTTTCAAAAATTGCACAAATGTATTTTTTTCTCTCGCGACGGTATTATTTACATTAGCGGTGATTTGTTCGCATTATTGTATTTATGAGTGCATGTGATTTAAATATGACATATAAAGTTTTTCGAAAATGAAGCATTTTGTGTTTAAATGAGCTCAAAATTCCGCATTTTCAGAAACAGTCAAACGCCATTTTCTCACAATTTGCTCCAAAATTTTTCTTCAGTTTTTTTCCCCATGAGTAGTGCTAAATGCACTGTGAAAAATGACATAAAATTCAGATTACTTTATCCTTTTATTTATTTTTTTTTTTGCAAAAATTACAGAATGTTTTAGAATGTCTCTCACACAGTTAATATACACCAGTGCTTTGCAAATGACTTTATATGATGTTTTATGAAAACTGAAATATTTTCTGTAAAAAGTAATTCAACTTTCGCGTTTACAGTAACGCTTAAACGCCATTTTCTTAATAATGGCTCTAAATGTTTGAATACAAATCGTCATTTATGACGAGGTTTTACTCCTCTATAATATTTTTGAAGTAACAATTCGGTTCTATTATTACGAAAACGGTCAACTGAGAAAGTTAAAATAAATATATACTTTGGGTGTCGATAGATTGAACCTGACAAGAGGATGAGGGAAGACCGTAATGCCGGTCCAAACCAAGTAAATTAAAAAACGTGACTATGAGACAGTCTGTGCCATTCTGTAGCACCACTCGTTTATACTTACAGAACTCTTTAAAATCCACTTTTATCGTATCGTATCTTGCTTTAGTTTTGCTTTAAGCTAGTCATGTTAGCGGAAGTTAACGTAATCCTGTTAACGTTAAGTTGTGACTCATTGCAGGCACCATTCATTTCAGAAAGAACAAATTCCCCAACGTATGGCTATTTGTATTCCTCCCCCAGAGCTAGCCGCAGTGTTGGGAAGTACGAGGCGAGCGGCAAATTTATTGATGGGTGGTGGGAACCAAAAGAGTCTGCAGTGCAGTAGGTCAATAGTGTAACATCTATACCCAATGTACACACACTCACTTTGTTCTAGAATCTTTTGAATCGTTACTGCACTTCACTGTGCGGAACAGCAATATTACACAACAAAGTTATAGTGAGACGAAAGTTTAATTATAGTGCAACGTTATTAGAATTAGATATGACTCCAACGTAGTCTTTTAGACGTCGCTTAGACGTAGCAATCTTTTAAAAACATTTTCTTTAGCGTAACTGGAAAAAGTATATAAGTTAATAATGCTTGTTACAAACTGCCGCCTTTCCCTAATGAATGTGAAAGGCAATCTCTTATCAGTTACTCATGAGACTTTTCTTGCTGTGATTTTTTTTATTATTAGGCAGCTTATCTTTCACTGGAGTTAGGCACGTAAGTACATGATTCCAGGTCATTGACAATTGCAATAGCAAGTCTGGCTCGTTAACACGAATTACGTTAGAATCACCGTTTCTACGCAAACACACAAGTATCAAACATTATTGCCCTCACTTTGAGAATTGATTGTACTCAAAGCTATTCACCAATGAATCGTACATAGGCATCTCAATAAATCCACCAATCAAAATCGATCATCCGCATAGATGTATGTGATGTAGAGAAATTATTTAAAATATTTTCCTCGAGTTCTATTTGTGACTAGCTGACATTCTCAGACAATGTTTACCCATCAATTTTCTGAGATGTTAATAGATGTCATCATTTCTCCAGAACACGTCCAGAATTCATGTTAGTTCATTGTGTTATATGTTTTCGCATCTCGTGTTTAACCGACTGTAGCAGACTGTCGACACCAAGTTTTACTCGACAAGATTATCAGTGTGTTTGCACGTAATGGTTCAATTTTCCTCTTTGCAGGTTTACGCCCGAGACATACAGTATTCTTAACATATTGTAGACAAAGTTAATTAATAGAGCTGTTTTATCATCATTAATTTCTTAAAAATATAACCCAAGCAAAGAGCGTTGCATCAATGTTCTAAAATCCAAGAAACATGCAGTACTATTACCGAACGGTATATTAAAAACTTGCTAAGTCAGACGTTAGTCGAGGTAGCACATTTACTCTTCAAATAATCATTGCGCCAACCGGACGTTCTACCCAGCGCCAAATCACATTGTTATACGTGGATTGTATTTCAATATCAATCTTATCCCGTATGCTCGTTTGTCCAAACGATTGGGAATATATTCTTCCATCCTCCGGGTGGGGTCTCTCAGTGTTTGTCGCCTCTTATCCCCGTCTCCAGAGCCTTAGTACAAGTTGGCCCCGAGGACGGCAGCCGAGCCTTTCTACACCTTCCACCATCTGCGTGTCAAGCTATCGGCACTGCAGTAAGCGGTCATTCAGTTGTGATGCGGGCTCATGCATCACATGTAGAGTCAATCACAATGCGTGACCTGAAGAAAACCAGGGGGTTTGGTTTGTGACAAGTTCGCCCACAGCGTTGAGGCTACAAATGCTTCAGTTCCCCCAGACGAGTAAAACAGTCACGCATCCCAAACGTTGGGGGGGGGACACCGGGAGCGGATGCTCAGTGCATTTACTGATGTCATTGCAGCGCCTCTGACCGGGAGGTCCTAGGTTCCAGGATTTTCGACACTAGCTTTTCAGCTAGGACGAAGTCGGACGGAGCAGTACCCTACCAAACGGACCACGCGCGATCTTTCCTTCCTCTTCCTTGTCCTATCCTCTGCCCTTACACACATACTTACACTAACATGCACTACACTATCACATATCCCGGGAGACCGGTCGTGAGCTTAGAGCTTGTCCCGGCTGGGGCTGTGCCCCGCTGGTGGGAGAGTCCTGGTGAGGGGGAAACCCCACTAGCCGACGGTAGGTCGGCGCTGGATCTCGCCATCCAGCGGGGGAAGATCACCGCCATCTCCCAAAAAAACATGCACTACACTAACGGGACTAATGACCAAAGCAGTTGGCGTGCCCGGAAACAAAAAATCAATCAACCATATAATCAATCATAAGTGAGCGCTTTTAAAAATGTGCCTAGATAAATGTTGGGAAGGAGTCAGCGCAGATCACTGGTAGAGGTCACCAGTGATTTCCCTCCATCACTTGTAAGACTCAAACCACAAGGTCTCTTTTTTGGGGAACTGGCTGTCGTTTGTAATCACACACCCTAGATTGAATGCATTCTGGTGGTTGGAATATGAATTGGTGCTCTTGGGTTCCCCAACTCCACTACATTAAGGATTATGCATCCCATTTCAATTTCAGTTTGTCAAAGGTGACTGCAACTGGAGACCAGTCTCGAAAAATCCGGGGGGGGGGCATGGACTCTTCCCTGCTAGCAACCACGGCAATTGAATGAATACTCGTTTTCCGAACGCGTCAACTGCAAGGGACATTAATCCCATAAGTATAGTGTATTTTATATCCTGGGAGGTGATGGTGTCGGTGATTTCGCGCCGACTGAGGTTCGGCACCGACTTGCACGGTGGCTTGTGGGGTTTTCTCCATCAGGTATCTCCACCAGCGGGACACCAGACCAGTCGGGTGCTAGATTTCGACTGGCTTTCCGACATATGTGGTAGCGAACTCCATGTGTGTGAGCATAGCTCAAAAGAGGAGAAGGAAAGATGGCGCCCGGCTCGGGCGCGTTTAATAGGGTACCGCTCCGGCATTCGTTGGGGTGATCGGATAAACTACAGAAATCTACCGATTGTAATCGGTAAAATAACGGCAAATCAAATTTCTTGTATTAATTTGTCAGTTTTGTGCTTAGTATATTAAAAGAAGAATGTTCGTGTCACTTTACGGAACGTATTTCATACGTTACTCTAGAATCTTTCTTTTACCTACTGCATCCCTATCTTGATGCAATGACCTCAAGCACTAACCCAGCTCTCCAGAGATCATCACTAACCATAAGTTTTTTGGGGCTTCACGGCGACGGACAGTTGTGGAGCAAACATTCAAAGGGGGACATGGCCATTTGGAAAAATTGATTGATTTGGTTTGGTTTGGTTTTTTCGTGTTTCCGGGCGCGTCAACTGCTTTTGTAATTAGTCGCGTTAGTGTAGTGCATGTTTTTTCTAGGGAGATGGCGGTGGTCTTCCCCCTCTGGATGGCGATATCCGGCGCCGACCTACCGTCGGTTAGTGGGGTTTCCCCTAACCAGGACTCTCCCACCAGCGGGGTACCGCCCCAGCCGGGACAAGCTCTAAACTCCCGACCGGTCTCCCGAATATGTGCTAGTGTAGTGCATGTTAGTGTAAGTGTGTTTGTAAGGGGAGAGGATAGGACAAGCGCGCGGTCCGTGACCTGTTTGCTAGGGTACTGCTCCGGCATTCGCCCGGCGTTGATCGGAGAAACCACGGAAAACTACCGATGAGAGCAGCCGGCCGCGAGAATTCTCCTCCAGACAGCGAATGAATCCGACCTAGGAGACACGATAGTGTCCCAAATTGCGCATCATCGTGCCTGAAAACCTAGGACCACTCGAACAGAAACAGTTGATGGCCTGAGTGATTACGCGGGACGTCCTCTTGAACCTAAGAATAGTAATATTCCGGAGCAACTGAAGCACAGACGTTTGCAGCGCTCCACCGTGCCGGGCCGTCACCTGTTGCCCCCTCCCCTCGCGTGTGGAGCAGAAGGGGAGGGTGGAGGGGGCGCCCGTCGGCGCTTCTTGCCGCCGCCCATCAATCTCGGCGCAGCAGAAGCATTTTTGCCTCATCAGCCCGGCCGCCCCGCGCCGCCCCCGCGCCGCCCCCACGCCGCCCCGCGCCGCCCCGCGCCGCCCGCCCCGCGCCGCCCCGCCCCGCCCCCGCCGCCCCGTCCCGCCCCGCCGCCCCCGCGCCGCCCCCGCGCCGCCCCGCGCCGCCCGCGCCGCCCCGCGCCGCCCGCCCCGCCCCCGCGCCGCCCCCGACACCCCCACTCCGAGCGCATGGATGGGCACGGAGCGCTGCCTGAAGGAGGGGTCGTTCTCGCTCCCAAGTTTGCTTACAAGTTTGCTTCAATTAATTTTTTTAAAAAAACGGCAATCAAACCAGCTGGCAGCTACTCCGTTCCGTTGAATTCAAAATATGATTTGGCTCTTTTTTTAATAAAGGGGGAAACGAACCATGTCTATATTATTACGACAGCATTAGATAGAATCTCAAAGAGCCCTGACTCCCACAGAAGTCTGCACCACCCTGTACATAACTGAGATTGATTATTTCGTGTTACCAGATAAATCAATTTCTAAGACCATTGCTCCTGTGAGTGCAGGCATTTTATATCTCGAGAGGAGGCGGTATTCCTCCCCTGCTGGAAAATAAAATTTACTCCGATCTACACGTTCGCTTGTGGGGGTTTCCCTACTCCAGATATCTCCACCAGAGAGGCTCCACCTCATTCGAGAGAAGCTCTAAGCTCCTGACTGGTCCCCCGGCATGTGTAGTAGTGTAGTGCATATACATGTGTGTGTGTGCGTGTGTGCGTGTGTGTGTGTGTGCGTGTAAGGTGTGAGGGTAGAACAAGGAGGAGGAAGGAAAGATCGCGCGCTTTCTGTTACCTGTTTGTTAGGGTACTGCTTCCACATTTAAGTAGTATAGATCGGAACAAGCAAGGAAAACTACGTATCAAAACGTCTTGCAGTTCGAATTATCTTCCAAACAGGGAATAAATTTGATGTAGCTACGAGTGTCATTCAATAAATGTTTCCATATTTTATAAAAATACAAATGGGTTATTACACTTGTGAAACTATTTTATTTTCAATCTATAACTCTCTTACACTAACTCTCCATTTAATAACAATTTCTTTTCCAAACACTTTTGGCACCCTGGCAGTACTTTTTTGATACCTTCACTATACCAATTTACTTCCTGTCGCCAGGACCCATCCTTCCACCTCGGGCAAACTACTTGGATCCACAGAGCAACTTGAGTGTTTTCAGCATACTAACAGGTTCCTGGTTCTGAGGACTCGGCCACTACGATAAACAAATGCCGTGTAAACAAATGCTCGATGCGCGAGGCGTCCGGGTCTTCACTAGAAGTCACTTAA
Organism: Teleogryllus oceanicus; assembly: GCA_964035755.1. Lineage (NCBI taxonomy): Eukaryota > Metazoa > Arthropoda > Insecta > Orthoptera > Gryllidae > Teleogryllus > Teleogryllus oceanicus. The sequence continues at coordinate 4,156,033 of CAXIVR010000007.1, forward strand.
CACCCACAGCCGCGTCCTAGGAACAGTTGCCAACGTTTCAGACGCCAATCTATGGCCTTCCTCTTGGACGAATCGAACCTCTTCTATTGGTGAGCAAAGTACTTGACTACAAAAGACTTATTTTCGTAAACTATGGCCCCGCAATTTAAAAAATTGAAAAAATTGTTCTGATATGAAGTTGTAAGATATTTTTGTGCCTCGGTCGATGTTCTAAGACACAGGAAAACAGTTCTGGCAAATCCGGGTTCAACCTGTTCCCTTTCACACATGTCCCCCAATTATCCTTTATTTGTGACCGAATTTTCTCATAAACTGCCAGAAAATATCGCGTTTCCTTAGCGTATGATATACTTATGCAAAGGACTAGACTAGTTTAAAAATTAATAAATTGAAACTAAATTCGAAAATCAAAATATTACTGGGTGCTTCAACAATGTATACAAACATTAAAATAAATGCACAGAACTGTTGCAGTCATTTTCAAAATATCATCAGAACCATTTTTATTTTGATAGGAACGTTTGAGATTGTCTGAGTTCTCTTGAGTCTGTTCCGTGTTTTTAAGACACAATAAAAATGTTTTTGTTATTTTTTTGTGTTTGAATTTGGGTCCGAGAAAATATCAAAAAATATTTTTCTAGCAGTATAAATTGTCTTCTTATTTATGATATATTTCAGGCAGATAAAATAGTGTTAAGTTGCCGAATTTTTAAAAAAAACACGTTTTTGGCTCTAAAGGAGTGTGGGCAATAGGAAACCTTTCAAAAATATTACTTTTATGTTAGGATTATCATGCAACCACTCATATGTCATTTGGGAACTTTTTACCATCTTAACTGGGGGTACCCTTTCGTCCAGGGAGTCCCGATCTCATGAAATTTCCCTCATCATGCTCACCTTTCCTGATCGTTTTTTCATACGTTCCAGAAAATATATGATCCCACAGATAGAGAATGGTCTCATATGACTACTTGTGGGAATTCTGATTGGATGTTGTTGACGTTCTTATAAGAAGAAATAAAAGAAGTCATCTTCGTCAACATATCAGCTTTATTAAGATAGCCGGCTTTCGACGGCTTTGCCTTCATCGTCAGTCTCGCTGCTGTCGGCAAAAGTCGAGCGACTGTGTCGCTCGACTACGGCAAACTAAAGTTTAGATATTAAAATTTTATTATTATATATAGATATTTAATATTTATTGCGTAATTATAACGTTTCGTGAATCTTTACGACCCCCTCTGATTTTCATCAGTGTAATTATAAAGAATTCATTATACCAACATTACTACATTGAAACCGATATTAACTTTAAAAAACTGGTTTCAGCTTGGGCAAGATACTATCCAAAACTGAACGAGTCTTTAGTTTATTAAAGTAAACATAAATTAGCTATTGTTTTCTGTCATGTATTTATGTGCTCTGCGTCATGTAGGTCAATAATACATGTAGGTCAGCACCGGATAAATCCTCTCCATCCAGCGAGTAAAATTTTATAAAAAATAAATGCTTCAAAATTTTTCGTAAATTTTGTACGAAAAAATAGAAAACATGTACAATAAAAATTAATTATTGTTTAAAATTGCTCTTTACAAGCATTTTCTAACCAAAGAACGTCGTCAATGAGATCTTAACTTAGAACTTTCTTTGACCTGCTACAAAACTATCTCTACAGAAATAAGTATGTTTGCTGAACATAAAATGTTGATAAACATAAAATGTCTTCAAAAATTACGGGATAAAATTTGGAAGTATTAAGCAATCCTGGGAAGAATCAAATGTAATTGTAGAAGATTTCGGAAGTAATTGAGAATAATGCAGAATAATACGAGAGAGAGGGAAAGAAGGAGAGAATGGCAGAGAGAGGGAGAGAGAAAGGGAGGGAGAGAGATTGATGGAGAGGGTGTTTCAGGGAGAGGGAGAGAGAGGGAGGGAGAGTGTGAGGGAAGGCGAGGGCCAGGGGGGGAGAGAGAGAGAGAGAGAGAGCATGCTTCAATAAATACTAGCATTTCTTCTTCCTATAAACATTCTAATACATCAAGACATATTCAATTACTTACAATGAAAATTATAATTTTCAACACCAATGATGTAGATAACCTACAAAACTATTTATTAGCATTGCACCTTCCGTATAACTTATAAACTTAAGAACAGGTAACCAATCTTTGATCTTCTAATCACAAATACAGATTGCACAATGATGTCCAACTATCATGAATACTTCATGTACAAATGTTCCTCCTGAAAACATTGAAAACTCAGGATACATTGAAACCAAGTTTATGATAGCCGACGAAATGGGTTCACTTGCTGCTTGAAGCATACTACACATCAGAAAAGGTTATCTCACCGTAATGAAGTTAGCACATGAACAGTGGCAGAAGTACATCCTTCCAAACGTGACGCCCTTGCAGCTGCTGAACGACATGGCGGGCTCGGTCTCTGGCTCAAATGGGGTTGCACCTCAGTAGAAACCAAATAGCAATTGATCTTTTGGAGGTAGCTGAGAGCCCGATATGCTAAGTTGCTTCCAACTACTGTCGGACAACGCGGAGCTCGCTAGCAAAAATCAACATGGAACTGCCTTGTGCGGGTTGAGGTAAACCACTTCGTCAAAAGCTCACATGATTCGATCTCAACACCACGCAGAACCACCCAGGAGGCAGAGAGACAAAGGACCCGTACCCAATGATTTGGACGTCACGATTCCCGTTCACCTAGTCGTTTCATTCTATGATTTCGAACGAGTTCGAATAACACCTCACTGTCGATCTTTTATGTACGATTTTGTACATATTAGCAAAAAAGCGTAAACATGTAGCTGTACTAAATTCTAACTATTCGCATCATCTATGCCTGCAAGTATTTTCGGGGCGATTAATTTTGAAATTGCACTATTACCACTTCATGTCCCACATGGACATAACATACAAGGTCATTTTGTGTAGGCAATTTTTGAACGGGTGAATAACATTAACTGCTCCTACGATTCAGTGGTGAATTCAATGCCAGATACCGAAAGAACATATTTGAGCAAAGCTAGGCATGAAAGAAATGAAGCATTAAATAAATATTCAACACATGAAAAAACTTCTAAAACAGCTTACAGTGTCGGCGACGCCACATTCAAGTAATTGCTTTGTAAGAAAGATGATTACAAAAACATATTTGAAACTCGTGGCTGACATGATGTGTTTCGAAGTATATGAATATTAAAATGTAACGGAATATGTATTTTTAGGTAAAATATGTAAAATGTGAAATGAAACCAAAATATGTAAAATAAAAATGGTTGTAAATTATTCAGAATGTATAGTCAACACTAAAATTATTCTTAATGCAGGAATCTTGTTCCTGTAAAAATATGTCTTTACGTGAATATTCCAGTCACGAGTTATTAGTTTACATCTGCCAATAGCATTTTCTAATAATATAGTTATTAACCAATCACAGGCGACGCAAATTAAAAAGTTTTCATGTCTACTTTTGGCTATCATCTTTTCGCTGTGACGATCAACTGTTTAAAAAAAAACTTCTCATATGGAAACAATGGCAGTAAATGTAGTATCTGAAAGAACCCAGCAAGAGATATTTTTCGCTATTTTTAACATAATGAGCACATTATGTTAAATCCGCTCCCGCCGCCCCCGTCGCCCCACCCGCTCCCGCCGCCCCCGCCGTCCCCACCGCCCTCGCCCCGATCGCCCGCGAGGAACAAGCGCCCCCAACGATTTGTTCCCGGCGCAGCGCCGACCAGAAGATTTATCTCGCCCGTAATGAAGTTTGCAAATCTCCCCAACAGGTAATAAATTGCCTCGTTTATAGGCTCTGATAAATTCCTCTCAGAAGCCGTGATTTATAAACACTCGATCCTGCCGATTAGGGCTAAACGAACCAATTTAGACCATTACTCCCAAAAAAGAGCTCGGCAGGGCCGTTCTCTCGTGCCTTTGAGTGTCGTCTTCGCGTAAAACGTCAAAACTGAAGATAAAGACATTTTCTTCTCACTTTAATATGCTTATGAAATGCTTTGTGAACGTTACACTGAAAAACCGATACGCTTTTATAAAATAAGAGCATAAAAATATTAACTAAAACAGAAGCATGTTAACTAAAACAGCCCACCGCCACCTCCCGAACAAAAACACGCACAATACGTACGGGACTATTGACCATTGAAGCTGACGCGCCCGGAATCACTAACAATCAATCAATCAAAAAACGCTCCAAAATATTTCTTTCAACTTTTGTAGGAATAGTGCTTTATATACTCTGAGATGAAATAACGCGTATTTGCTGTATTCTTTTGTTTTTTTCAAAAGCTTCAAAACTGTATTATTTTACTTGTCTCTCACAACGTTAATATTTACCTTAGCTGTTATTAGTTTAGATTATTGCTTTTACGAGTTCGTGTGCTTTGAAAGACGTCTTGCTTAGTTTCTCAAAAACTCAAAAGTATTCTGTCAAAATGAGCTCATAACTATGCATTTTCAGATACGCCCTAACGCCATTTTTGCAAAACTGCTTCAATTTTTTTCTTATAATTATTCTTATAGATAGTGTTAACTGCACTGTTTATTATGACATAAAATTAATTATGATGTATTCTTTTGTTGTTTTTTTAAATTACACAAATGTAATTTTTTTTAAAATCTCTCACGCTTCTCGCGCCGACTGAGATATTGTAGTGCATGTTAATGTAAGTGTGTGTGTAAGGGGTAAGGATAATACAAGGAAGAAGAAGGAAAGATCGCGCGCGGTCTGTGGCCAGTTTGTTAGGGTACTGCTCCGGCATTCTTCTGGTGTTGATCGGAGAAACCACGAAAAACTACCGATCAGACCAGCAGACCACTAGAATTCTCCTGCACACAGCGAATGAATTCGACCTAGCTGAAAAGCTAGTGTCGAAAATCCTGCCAACATCGGAATTCGAATTTGGCATCAGTTGATGCCCTGAGCCTCCTCTCCTGGTACGCGTTTTTTTATGAAAGCTTATTTTCATTTTTTTTATTCTTGAATTTTTCAATGTTTCGCAATTTTTGTTGTTTTTTAATATTGTATATAACGCACATAACATTGCGCGAAAAGTGCTAAAATTTCCAAAAAAGATGTACATGACCTCAACGAATGAGTTAACAGTGAAAACGGATCTATGTCATCGTTGTAATTGTATTTTACTCTATTTCTTTAAATCATTTATAGAAAAAAATAGGAGCCATTTTTGAGAAATGTTTAAAGATGTTCCCAGCCTTCATATAAGTACTCCAAAATTTTAAAGAAGGTTTTTCAAAATTTGAGATCTTCGAGCAAAGCAAGATAGATGGGCGTTGATTCAGTTTAAAGTCCTAGTTGTAGTTTAGGCGCTAGTGTAATTCACAGACGACAGACAGACGCACACACGAACGTGTTGAAAAAAACACTTGTTCGTGTCTGGGGGACCCCAAAACATCTATTTCCATTGAAACGCTCCATTCCGCGCTGAGTAACTATTGTAATGGATTATTTTATTTACGGCCTTATGAATTCCTCCTTACAAAACATATAAATTACTAATAAAACTAATGGAAACTGCTTATCACATCTTATGAAAATGTTATTTTTTAATTTTTACTGGGATTTATTCTCAGGGTTTTTTCTGATTCCTTTTAAACGTTAAAAAAGTTTATCCAAAAAGGGCACAAATTATATGAAAACATACATGGGTCTCTTTTGGTCTGCGAGACATCGGTAACCGAGACGTTCAGTCACCTCGTGTTTATCGAAGACTGCGAATTTTGGATTACATCCTGGAGAATTCTTGTACCGCGGAGGAGAAAAATTTGTCCGCAGACGTTGGAAAGAAGCGTAAGTGGGAAGCGGCTGCAGAAGCCGCATTGGTCACGCCGTTCTCGTGTGGGTAACGCCAGCCAGAGACTTACGTCATACGCAGTTTGTCACGAGACCGACGTCATACGCAGTTTGTCACGAGACCGACGTCATACGCAGTTTGTCACGAGACCTACGTCATACGCAGTTTGTCACGAGACCTACGTCATACGCAGTTTGTCACGAGACCTACGTCATACGCAGTTTGTCACTAGACCTACGTCATACGCATTTTGTCACGAGACCGACGTCAGACGCAGTTTGTCACGAGACCGACGTCATACCCAGTTTGTCACTAGACCTACGTCATACGCAGTTTGTCACTAGACCTACGTCATACGCAGTTTGTCACGAGACCTACGGCATACGGATTTTGTCACGAGACCTACGTCATACGCAGTTTGTCACGAGACCTACGTCATACGCATTTTGTCACGAGACCACGTCATACGCAGTTTGTCACGAGACCTGTCGTTTACTCGCAGTTTGTCACGAGACCCGTCCGAATCAAGCAGTTTGTCACAGACCTCGGCATCGGATTTTGTCACGAGACCTACGTCACGCAGTTTGTCACGAGACCCGTCATACGCAGTTTGTCACGAGACCGTCATCGCAGTTGTCACGAGACCACGTCTTCGCAGTTTGTCAGAGACCAACGTCATACGCAGTTTGTCACGAGACCTACGTCATACGCAGTTTGTCACGAGACCTACGCATACGCAGTTTGTCACAGACCTACGCCCACGCAGTTTGTCACGAGACCTACGTCACGCGTTTTCCAGACCAACGTCAAGCAGTTGTCACGAGACCTACGTCACGCATTTGTCACGAGACCAACTCACGGTTTACGGACTACGCGCAGTTTGTCACGAGACCAACGTCACGCGTTGTCCGGCCGTCATACGCAGTTTGTCACGAGACCTACGCATAGCATGTCGATCGGCATGGTTGTCACGAGACTACGTCATCGCGTTTGTCAAGACCACGCACGCAGTTTGTCACGAGACCTCGTCATACGATTTGTCACGAGACAACGTCATACGCAGTTGTCCGAGACCTACGGCATACGGATTTTGTCACGAGACCTACGTCATACGCAGTTTGTCACGAGACCTACGTCATACGCATTTTGTCACGAGACCAACGTCATACGCAGTTTGTCACGAGACCTGCGTCATACGCAGTTTATCATGAGACCTACGTCATACGCAGTTTGTCACGAGACCTACGGCATACGGATTTTGTCACGAGACCTACGTCATACGCAGTTTGTCACGAGACCGACGTCAGGCGTTTGTCACGAGACCGACGTCATACGCAGTTTGTCACGAGACCTACGTCATCGTGTCACGAGACCTACGTCATACGCAGTTTGTCACGAGACCTACGCATCGCAGTTTGTCAGAGACCGATGTCATACGCAGTTTGTCACGAGACCGACGTCATACGCAGTTTGTCACGAGACCGACGTCATCGCGTTTGCCACGAGACCGACGTCATACGCAGTTTGTCACGAGACCGACGTCATACGCAGTTTGTCACGAGACCGACGTCATACGCGTTTGTCACGAGACTGACGCATACGCAGTTTGTCACGAGACCACGTCATACGACGTTTTGACGAAATAAATATGAGAAATGTACCTAGATGCGTAACGCACACGGTGCCTTGAGGACCCTGATTATACGCTTTTCGCGGCTGCAAGAAATCAGAGAAATGTTTGTAGAACAAGTCATACCAGTTTGTCCGGAGCCTCCATCACGCGATTTGTCAGAGACCAACGTCATAGACGCATTTGTCACGAGACCACGTTATCGCAGTTGTCATTGGACTAGCTACGTTTTTCGACGGACCGGTCAACGGTTTTGTCACGACCTACGTCATACGCAGTTTGTCACGAGACGCAGTTTGTCACGAGACCTACGTCATACGCAGTTTGTCACGAGACCTACGTCATACGCAGTTTGTCACGAGACCAACGTCATACGCAGTTTGTCACGAGACCTACGTCATACGCAGTTTGTCACGAGACCTACGTCATACGCAGTTTGTCACGAGACCTACGTCATACGCAGTTTGTCACGAGACCAACGTCATACGCAGTTTGTCCACGAGACCACGTCATACGCAGTTTGTCACGAGACCTACGTCATACGCAGTTTGTCACGAGACCACGTCATGCGCAGTTTGTCACGAGACCTACGTCATACGCAGTTTGTCACGAGACCTACGTCATACGCAGTTTGTCACGAGACCGACGTCATACGCAGTTTGTCACGAGACCTACGTCATACGCAGTTTGTCACGAGACCACGTCATACGCAGTTTGTCACGAGACCTGACGTCATACGCAGTTTGTCACGAGACCTACGTCATACGCTTAGTCACGAGACCTACGTCATACGCAGTTTGTCACGAGACCTACGTCATACGCAGTTTGTCACGAGACCGACGTCATACGCAGTTTGTCACGAGACCGACGTCATACGCAGTTTGTCACGAGACCTACGTCATACGCAGTTTGTCACGAGACCGACGTCATAGGCAGTTTGTCACGAGACCGACGTCATACGCAGTTTGTCACGAGACCTACGTCATACGCTTAGTCACGAGACCTACGTCATACGCAGTTTGTCACGAGACCTACGTCATACGCAGTTTGTCATGAGACCGATGTCATACGCAGTTTGTCACGAGACCGACGTCATACGCAGTTTGTCACGAGACCGACGTCATACGCAGTTTGTCACGAGACCGACGTCATACGCAGTTTGTCACGAGACCGACGCCATACGCAGTTTGTCACGAGACCTACGTCATACGCTGTTTAAACTGTTTTTGGACGTAAAATAAATAAATAGAAGTAAAATGAATACCTAGAATGTGGGTAACGCCTACACGGTGCCTTGAGGGCCCTGGATTATTTAGCCAGCTTTTTCGCTGGCTGGCAATGGTATAAAAATCCTTAGAGGAAATGTATTGGTTAGATAAATGATCCATTATTCCAGGTTTGCCCGGGATGGGCCTGCCTACTCACGCGATGGTGGCAGGTGTTCGTAGTGCACAAGTATAAGATGTGGATTTGCAACTCAAATTTAATTAGTTCAATATTGCGATAAAACTACTTTTTCTCAGACTGTGCCGTGTAACGGTGGTGTTTTGAACTTGCTACGCGTTGTACTTATCTCTCACTTCCGTTTGTGCTGCTGCGTAGTTATCGTGCAGCGTGTTTGTATTTGTGTAGATTCAATACCTCTTTTGTTAATTAACCTGTCGTTCATTGCTTCTCACAAATTCCGAACTTTCAACATTCAGGTATGGAAAGAATAATTTTGTTTAATGTCTAAAAATGTTTGGAGAGATTTCTTTCTCTCCAAAAAAAGGAGTAGATATGAAAACTGTTTGTGAAGATAAAGTTAAACTTGTGAATAAAAATATTTATGAACAATAAGATGTATTACTTGCTATATTTTATTTTAAAAAATTGAGTAGCAAAAAGTTATGAGTACACGAATTACTATTATTTTAATGTGACAATATTAAACTGAGTTTATAGTTTGGAAACATTCTTTACGGACAAATTTGTATAGTTAGCTGAAGCTGCGTCTAATCGAAAAATCTAAGAGAGTGAAATTTATTTTGGTTGTTGCTTAATTTTTTGTCTTGAATGTATTTTGGCAGAGCATATTTCCTTGATTGGAGTATTCTGTGTCATATGTGCATCATGTTTTTATTTTGAAAAACATTTTTGTGTAATTTTGAACGCTCAAACTTTGTCAGAATATATCTGTACTTGTCTTTCGACTTGCATATAAGTTCCCTGAAATATGCATTTTTAACAAATAACATTTTAGTTGTGGTCCGACTAGTAAATTATGCCATAAATAGCAGAAGATCGCTTCTCCTGTGAGTTGCAGTAAACAACTGAGGAGTACACATTCAAAACGAGATATGTTCCTTCATTCTTTTCCAATAAAAATGAAAAATACAGCACAAATTTTACACTTTTCAACATCGTCTTTAACTCAACAAACAGAGTACTACTTAATGGGTTGTAAGACACCTCAGGTTTTTTCTGTAAATAAAATTCTGGGTAGAAAGAAGAGAAGAATTCAATTTTTCCAAATGGCCATGTCACCTTTTGAATGTTTGCTCCACAACTGTCCGTCGCCTGAAGCCCCAAAAAACTTCTGGTTAGTTATGATCTCTGGAGAGCTGGGTTAGTGCTTGAGGTCATTGCATCAAGATAGAGATGCAGTAGGTAAAAGAAAGATTCAAGAGTAACGTATGAAATACGTTCCGTAAAGTGACACGAACATTCTTCTTTTAATATACTTCAAAGCACAGAACTGACAAATTAATACAAGAAATTGGCAAATATTAAATCGCAAAAACTCCGAGCTCTACAAGTTGTCTATGTACGAACCGCGGCTCAAAACAAACGCAAATTTGCTAATGAAAAGAAATGTGCCAGCTTACTGTATGAATATTAAAATCCACCCAAAAAACTAAAGTATGCCTACATCTTTTCAACCAAGAATTCTCTCATTTCGCCTCGCGCCGAAATTCTGTACTGTATTTCCGAATACAGATCTCGCTATTCTTCTTTCTTGATTGACCAAACACACCAGAAGATACCCATTTGGGGACTGAAAACAATTTCTAAATATTATAGAACCTCAATCTAGGGCCTAATGGGAGGAAACAAATGGATCGATATGAACCACTACGTAGCACATCGATACATAGACCAACATTCATTACATCACCATAACTTACTGAAGATATTGTACCTACTTTATTTAACTTATTTCCACTCGCCTCAGACAACATTGAACTGACAAACTCAAATTTTAAAAACCTCATCATCACCCTACGGTGTTGGATATATTAAGATCTCATTTTCCTTATTTATCACAGCAATTTCTTTCTAAACCTTCGTGAACAGGTTTAACACATTCACCAGACACAGTCCTTTTGTTCGGCAGCAATGGCGTATATTCACCACTGCAATTTTTTTCGCGCGAATTTAACAGCGAATTCGAGGTTGCATTTCACGCAGCGGAAGACTGAAAGCGTGACAGGGATCTGTAACGCATATCAGACGCACGCATCATGCATATTTACTGGTAATATTTACAGTAATCTGTTATTCGAATGCGTAGTGTGATATTCTTTGCTAAAAGTGTGGTTTCGAAACGAATGAGGTGATTTAATGAACGCGTCAATGCTTTATGTTGAGTCGGATTGTTGTGTGTATTTACTAGTTGCAAGAAAAAACTAAGCTTCCTTGTAATTTAGAACCGTAAAACAAAGAAATCCAAAACATAAACTACAAAACAATATTACTAACTTCATGAAACACAGCATATTGTATCAAACCCATTCTGACCTTATATTAAGTAGTGTTGGCGGTATGCGATCTGAGATAATGAAAACGAGTCAGAAACGAAGGAAAGTCACATTTTATTTACCCAATTGTATAAATAACAGAAATAAAACAATAATATTCTAAATTTTTACTTTTCCGTACTACACGTAATAAAGAGAAAGTTATGAAAATTCATACAAATCAATGTTAACACTTCATTCGGAAATACTGTTTTGATAAAAAGGTGTGCTTTTTTCCAATTACATTCGTCAGCCCCTAAATATACTTGCGCAAAACTCTCTCCGCAATCGACCTTCCCCGGTGTATCTCGCCAAAAACGATGACCTGTGATTTCGAGACGGAATATTTTTTTTTATTTTCGATGGGTTTTAATATGGGAAAGCCAGATTTATTTTAGAGGACCTCCATTTTTTTCGACAGTCTGTTCGTCTTATTTTCGTCTGCCGGTAGTCAATTGGCGCTTGGCATCTCTGATACCGAAAAATCCATTCAACATAAATGTCTGTTCTTCCGTCTGTGATCAGCACTAGCGCCTAAATCATTCAGAAAATTTTCCATAAATTGATGTTCGATCTGACGAACTCAGGGCTCTGCAGGTTTAAAACAGATTGTATGAATTTTGGGACTCCTTTACCGACGCCTCAACATTTTCAAACTTTCAAATGACTCGGCAAATGACTCGACAATTTTAAATAAAGTTTCTCCGCTGGGCGCGCAAAGTACGCTTGAAAATGGTCTAGGTCTCATTTTAGTTTAAATCTCTCAATTTTCAAAAACCGAAAATTTTAACCTTTCTCCGGGGTCTTCCTACATCGACATTATTGAAGATAGATATTTTCCTTAATTAAACTTATTCTTCAAAGAATTTCGAAAATGTGAATAGTTCCTGCGCAATTTATAAACAAATATTTTTTCAAAATCTCCCACATTTTTTCGGGTATAGCAAAGAATGGTAAAAAAATGGTAATGGTTTCATTTTATCAAGCCTTAAGGGTAATGGTCTAAATAAAGATAAAGTAAATGGCTGCAAAATGCTAATTACCAAAGATCTGAGTTCAAAAGCCAGCGAGAAGAAGAAATTTTGCTGTAGATGATCTTGGCTGTCCAGGTGACGCCGCGTCGAAGGCTGTGTTGCCGACGTTTCGACCATCTTATCGTGGTCTTCCTCAGGGCTGTTGTGCCAAACAATGAGGAAGACCACGATAAGATTGTCGAAACGTCGGCAACACAGCCTTCGACGCGGCGTCACCTGGACAGCCAAGATCATCTACATGACTCTGGCCGCGGAAGCCTACGACTTCAAGAAATTTTGCTGGTTCAAAAACTCAAAAATTCTTGTTCAAAATTGCAAATTTTTCAATCTGTCTTAATTTTCTCAAGAGATGCTGAAAAATTCATGGGACACAAGTAGCAAAATTATAGTATTACTTACGGTTGTAAGTATTACTACCGTTCTACCGTACTATTGAAGTACCACCTTATTAAACCAACACCGTAATATTGAAGCACCACCTTATTAAACTAACACTGTACAGTACTGATGCTACAACATGTCCCAATCTGTGTTGTGAACCATGGTGGTTCCGAAGACCTCTCTCTGCATCCAACACGCGAAGTTCTCGTGTTTCCTGGAGGACAAGCGAATCTGGGAGCCATTATGGTGGACCGGAATACTGGAGGAGGTCGCGACCGGTCAGTGGGTTACCAACTAAATTTCTATGGAAATTAGGGGAAGTGTAACACAGGCGTTCCAGGCCAATACGTCTCATGAAAAGGAGGCATGTTGCACAAGACACGGAGGTGAGTCACTTACTTTTGTACAGCACCTGTTTTGTGACTGCTAGCATAATTTGTTTTCATATTAGCTGGACCATCCAATCATGCCATATAAAAGTTAGAGCTGTAGAAAATAAGTAAGTATGTACTACGTGAAAAATCGGGACGTCAAAAATATTATTGAATTGTCATTCTCTTCTTATACCACGAAGGAAAAAATATGAGGAATGTTTATAAATTCTGAAACAATGCAATCACTATGCACACTTGATGGAGAGATAAACATGTTTCTGTAAATTTAATTTAATTGGTTTAAATTTACCAATACTGTGTGCTGCAGTGCACTAGAAGTAGTGATGTAGTGCAAAGAACTCCTACAGTCCACCAACTCTTAAAAAACAGTAATCCATCATCCATAATTACAATGCCTAATTTTTGGTGAATGACATGTGTTAGACGATTATTGGACCTTGCGTTCAAATATCTTCACTAAATCTTTATTTAAAAACACTTTTTGATCACAAGAAACTTGCTTTGCTAGCTGAAACCACTCACTGTGTCCCGCAAAACGTTTTCTACTCACAGATCAAATAGAACTCGCACAATAATTTTATTATTTTTAAATATTGAACAAATGACACCTGATTAGCGTTCATATTATAATTTTCATTACATCTTAAAATTTACTGCGTGTACCATTAAATCGTTTAATAAGAGCAAGTGATAACACATCTGGGCTTTACCACATCGGCTCCTATATTATTTCTGTAGTGTAGACGACTTTTGCGACTCTCACACGCAACAAAGTTTTATAAATATGGTAGAATTTCATGGAGAAGAGCAACAAATTGCACTTTAACTTCAACATTTTTAGGAATAATAATAGGAATTCTAAATATTAATGTCAAATGCATCGGAGAGAGCATGGAGGAAAGTCACAACTTGCACTTGTATCAGAGAAGGCTTATATTAAGGTAAATTTGTAAATAATAGTAAGGTAAGGACAAATTTTCGCGTAATTTTCTTTTCGCGTAATTTTGTTGTACTCTAGGTATTTCCGAAAATTACAAAACTTAACTTTAGAAAACTATAATACTGGTGATACCCATTTTTTAGTTAACGGAGTGTGGTATTTGACTTTAGATCCTTAAATAGATTTATTTGAAAATATGAGTGTTTTCGAAAAGTTCTTCCTATTGGCAAATTCAACGTTTAGCCATATATTTGCTGAATGAGTTTTATAGGTCATGAATTGGCAAAATGACAACGGTAGTGCCACTCAGGGCAGCTGGAAATTCCGAAAGTTATCATTTTTGGGCGATAAACTTCTCGCTGCATGGAGCTCTTTCTGCAGGGTAGGTTGTTGAGTTTGTATTATTATTTGTTTTATGTATTTATGTAAACAGTAGGTGAGTATAAGAGCCGATGAAATGTCTGAACACAAATATATACTTTATAGACAAACACGGCTATAAACGGAATACATTAGTGTCCATATATTTGCACTGGTGGTTTTTCACCCGTCGCTTCCTAAACTCCATGCAAGAAATGCGAAGACTTCATCACAGTTTGCATCGTTTCTGAATAAGACAAGTTTGCGGATTTTTCTGGCCACTAATTCGAACGTAGAAGATCAGATCTCGTTTTCACCGGAAATGTGATTCAGTAATAAACGAACAAGAAATATTGAAAGCTTTGCTTATAGGAATTGTTTATCTTATTGGCGGATCATGTTACATCTAATTCTCTTACACAGAATAGCATAGGCGTCTCAAAAATTGACGAAACTTGGATTGCAATAACACAGGCAAGGAAAAAGAACACTCCATAGAAGTGCGAACATGTGGGTGTGCTCAGAAGACATAGAGAAAATCTATATAAGATATTTATTTGGCGCAGACACTGAATCAGATCATAAGAACAATATTTCATCATTTCAGCCAAACTGCTTTATTTATAGTACAAAAGATAAATTAATCAAGTGCACAAAACATATAAAACATGAAACGTTTCAAAAACACACATTTATTCGCATATTTATGAGCACATTTGTTTCAAAACAAAATATATACAAAGGTGTGTAGCGCATCATTGCATTTGTTATATGTCACCATGTTAATAAATAATATTACATTTTGCAACAGATCACTGATTTAAAAACACTTACCTGCCTAAATAGTAACAAACAAACTATTTTATTTATAAAAGGGTCTTAATAAGAACATTTGTAAATGACAGACGTGACCACAGGCATTACGATTTCGAGCACGACCACAGAAGGGGTATATAAGTTTGAAGCTCCCATCGATTGTGGTCGATCCCCATGCAGATAATTCAATTGGGCAAGCAGTCCCCACTTCTCTTTATGCTCGATCGAATTTGTCTCGCAGGGAAAATTCAGTTCATTGAAAATGGAAGGACTTTCCGATGGCTGTACACATATCTGCGCACCACGTACAAGTTTTATTGCCTTTCTGTTAATGAAACACCTATTTCAGGCAATTTTGTCCACGGTAGTATTATGCATGTCTCAACAGTACGGTAATCGTCAAGTACCTGATCTGTAGTCAATTTTTCAATTTGTATTAAAGTTCCTCGGGCGCAGCAGGGGCGGGAGAGAAGACTTTTGCCCCGCTCAAACTGGAGGAAGAAATGCTGCCTTGTGTAACACAACCGTCCAGAAGGCATGACGTTCGCTGTGCAGAACATAATTTTAGTTTTGGTTTGGATACAGAGCTGCCGAAAAGCGCTAGCAATCGAGCAGTTGTTAGGCGTATCTCTTAAGGAGCTGCTGGAGAGCGAGAGGAGGCCCGCCTCCGCGCCTGGTCATGCGCACCAGATGTGCGAAGCCTGGCGCGCCACCACATACGCTTCCCTCGCCAACCGCCGACACGAAACGGACGAAAACCAAACATTTGAGCGAATCGAGCTGCTATTGACGGATCACGCGTCGTACCAGCGACCATCGACCTATTAGCAAAGACGAACCTGACGCCTCATGTGAGCACGGGAGCCTTCGAGCTGGGCACCGAGAAACCGCTCGGCCACTCTGCTAAGCACGTGGCGCGCGGGCAGTCGGGACTCTCCAATGCGATGCCAGGGAAAAAGGAGGAAACCTGCCTTCGGGCTGGTTTCCCCCTTTGGAGACGCCCTTTTCCCAACGGCAACGTGGCGTCGCCTCCTCCCGGGCAAAAGATTTTGATTCATTGATTGTTTCGTGTTTCCGGGCGCGTCAACTGCTTTGATCATTAGCCCCGTTAGAGTCGTGTATGTTTCATTCTCGGGACAAGGCGGTGATATTCCCCCACTGTATGGCGAGATCCGTCGCCGACCTACCGTCGGCTAGTGGGGTTTCCCCCTAACCAGGACTCTCCCACCAGCGGGGCACCGCCCCAGCCGGAACAAGCTCTAAGCCCCCGACTGGTCTCCCGGGATATGTGGTAGTGTAGTGCATGTTAGTGTAAGTGTGTGTGTAAGGGGGAGAGGATAGGACACAGAAGAGGAAGGACAGATCTCGCGCGGTTCGTGGCTCGTTTGGAAGGGTACTGCTCTGGCATTCGCCTGGTGTTGATCGGAGAAACAACGGAAAACTACTGATCAGAGCAGCCGGCCACTAGAATTCTCCTCCAGACAGCGACTTAATTCGCCCCGACTGAAGAGCTTGTGTCGAAACTCCTGCCGCCTTCAGGACTCGAACCTAGGACGTCCCAGTCAGAGGCGCTGCAGTGACATCAGTTGATGCATTGAGCTACCGCTTCGGGACCGGGCATAAGACAATACTATAAGCGCGAGGTCATTGCGCCAAGAATAGGTGATGAACGAATGTACAAGCCACATTTTAAGAGTTCTTTAAGCTCTCAGAGAGCAAATTTTACTCAACAAATGTGTACGTTTTTGAGAAAATTTTGAAAACATTGAGGCTTCATATACACCAAAATATATCCGTTTGAAACTCGTAGGGCTTTCAGTACGTTCAGAGCTTTAGGAGAAAATAAAGGTTGGAGAATATCGTCTGAACAGTTTAGGCACTAGTGTTGAGCAGTGATGGACGGAAGTTTTGCCACCAGTTTTTAGCGTCGAGGACCCACAAAACATGGATAGTGACAACGCAATGTGTTAGAAGTAACTCACTACATGTAAGAAGAAGGTCAAGATTTATATATTTTTCATTGCTAGGATTTTGATGTAAGGGTTTTTCTGTCAAACAATCGACGCTGTTTGTATTACAATACTTTCTTTATAATTCGTAAGCAGGAAGAAGAAAATAAAATAAATATTCCAGAAATAACCCATTATGACCGCGCGAGTTTTTTGACATCCCCATCCTTTCTTTCCTCTTCCGCCTCCTACCCTCAGCCCTTACACACTCTTTCACTTCCATGCACTACTAGCGCACATGCCGGGAGACCTATCTGGAGCTTAGAGCCTTGTTGGCCCTCTTTGAGAGGCACCTGGTGGGGGGAATCCGCGCCAGCCAACGTGAAAGTCGGCGCCGGATCGGTCCCTCTAGAGGAAAATCACCGCCCCTTTACATGATAAAAGATGCACTACACTTGAGAGTCTCATGGACTTACGAATTGACGCGCCTGGAATCACTAATCAATCGATGAATGTGAGTAATATTATGTGAGTATTTTGCATTTGGAGGCTTCGCTTCCCTGAGCCTCCGTGCTGTTATTGATTGATTAATTTTTTCGTGTATCGTGGCGCGTTAACTGATTTGGCCATTAATCCCGTTATTGTAGTGCATGTTTTTCCCTCGGGAGATGACGGTGATCTTCCCCCGCTGGATGGCGAGATCCGGCGCCGACATACCGTCGGCTAGTGGGCTTTCCCTCTAACCAGAACTCTTCCACCAGTGGGGCTCCGCCCCAGCCGGGACAGGCTCTAAGCTCCCGACCGGTAGTGTAGTGAATGTTAGTTTAAGTGTGTGTGTAAAAGGAGAGGATAGGAGAAGGAAGAGGAAGGAAAGATCGCGCGCGGTCCGTGACCCGTTTGGTAGGGTACTGCTCCGGCATTCGCCTGGTGTTGATCGGAGAAACTACTGATCGGAGAAACTACCGATCAGAGCAGCCGGCAGCTAGAATTCTCCTCCAGACAGCGACTGAATCCGACCTAGCTGAAAAGCTAATGTGGAAAATTCTGCCGCCGTGGGAAGTGTAACCTAGGACCTCCCGGCCAGAGGCACTGCAGTGACATCAGTTGATGCTCTGCGCTACCGCTCCGGGTCGGAGCTGTTATTCGTCGCGGGCTCTGGCAAAGAATAGCGCGCGCGCCATTGTGTCGCGCGAACGGGCCTGGGGGGGGGGTGACTTTTGCTTTGCATGGGGCGAGTGTTTGTTGTGGCTCTGCCCACACTGCCCAACCAGCGGGCGGCGCCGGCGACTCAGAGCAAGCGCTTCGGCGCACGGCCACGTTGAAACGCGGCGGCGCCACTGCGTCACGGCAAATATTTGAAACGCCGAATCTGATGAAAAACAAATACGGAATTGCAGTCATACGCATCATCAGTAGATGGAGTTATGCGACTGATGGTGTTGTCAAACACCTTCAGTACATACGGCTCTCGACAAAAAGGGCGCTGTAATTTTCGAAAGTGTGCATTCGGAGCAATTAGATGGAATTCTCTTTAAGCGAACCTCGTGGATTATTCATTTAATTACTCAAGCAACTCATTTTACAGAGCACAATGTGTCGCAGCATGATTCAAGGGGATATTTACGTTCCTCTGATGGAATACTAGCAATGAGGTTTCAAAAGAGACAATATTTCGTAGTGCGCATTATTTTGCTTCCTTTGTCCAAATATATAACACGTCGTTTTCCAAAGCGAATCTTCATCATACACATTACAAATAAACATTTTTATGGTAAATAAACGTCAAACGGAGACCCACTGTATAATACCCATACAGAGTAAAATAAGTCTCTGTAAATAATTCAGAAAAGAAACAAAACGATGTATTTAAGAGAAATATTTTATTCAAATAAAGACTATCTTTGGAGCTAAAGAGTTTGACACTCATTATAATTTAGATAAATATTTATCAGTCGGTCCACTCTCATTCTTTTGGCAATCTCATAGTGCTACAATAAACTAGGAAATACAAAAAACAACATATATACTTAGTAAAATGTTTATTGTCATTTTCGTCCTTGGCACACAATTTAAAAGCTGTCATAGAGAAGTTCTCTCAATCCATTCCTCTATTTCAAGCATTCGATAGGTCACGCAGTCATTATTAGTCACTCTTTCTGTCAACGCAAAGGAAGCTGAGAACGACCACCACGGATTAGAAATGAAATCAAACTTAAACAATACAAAAGCGGCTGTGTTGCTGTCCAAGACGCAACGGAGGGAGAAGGGGAGTAATTCGTGTTTCCGGACGCGAGTGGGACATGTTCACGCCACGCGGAATAAACCCTAAGTCCTCGACTGGATTCCCAGCATGTGTGGTAGTGTAGTGCATGTACGTGTGTGTGTATGTATGTAATGGGTTAGAGATATGACAAGGAAGGGGAAGGAAAGATCGCCCACGGTCCGTGGCCCGTTTGTTAGCGTACTGCTCCGGCATTCGCCTGGTGTTGATCGGAGAAACCAAGGAAAACTACCGATCAGAGCAGCCGGCCGCTAGAATTTTTCTTCGGACTGCAGTTGAATTTTACTTAGTTATCTAGCTAGTCAGAAAACCCCATCGACGGACCTCCCGACCAGACACGCTGCAGCGACAATTGTTGTTGCACTGAGCCATATCAGCTAGTAAGGGACGAAGAGCGAAGTACGAAGTATGGAGGTGAGCGATTCATTGATTAGTGATTATGGGCGCGACAACTACGGAGGTCATTAGTCCCGTTAGTGTAGTGCATGTTTTTCATCGGTAGGTGACGGTGATCTTCCCCCACTGGATGGCGAGACCCGATGCCGATCTACCATCGACTAGCGGGGTTTTCCTCAATCAGGTATCGCCCACCAGCAGGGCAAAGCCGGGATCAGTCCTCGACCTATCTCCCGTCATGTGTGGATCATGGACATGTTAGTTTAAGTGTGTGTGTAAGGGGGGAGGATAAGACGAGGAAGAGGAAGGAAAGATCGCCCGCGGTCCATGGCCCGTTTGATAGGGTACTGTTCCGGAATTCGCCTGGCGTTGATCGGAGAAGCGGCGGAAAACTACCGATTATAGCAGCCGGCCGCTAGAATTCTCCTCCAGACAGCGACTGAATTCGATCTAGCTGAAAAGCTAGTGTCGAGAATCCTGCCGCCGTTCGGACTCGAACCTAGGACTTCCCGGTCACAGGCACTGCGGTGACATCAGTTGATGCACGAAGCTACCGCTCAGGATCGGAGGTGAAATTTCAGCCGTCTCTCAGCAATGTTATCGAGACAAGTATCTTTTGCACATTGAAATCAATATCTTGGGGTTGCGAATATGCAATGAACCTAGTGAACTCGCACAACATTCTAGCCAGTCTGAACAAACGGCATATTTCTACATTGCGTCCGAATTACATGGCTTCTCCTATGTGCTAAAACATTTAAAATTTCATTCTCGCGTCATCATGCATTTCAAAATTGCGAACAAATCTCCGACATTTTATCCAAGTCATTTATATTAAAAAACACTGATGGAATGGGAGTGAAATGTATAATTTCCATCACATTTTGACTCCACAATATTTTTTAAGACCCAGTGATCGTTTCGTTGCACATTCCAATCGGTAGGTGGCACTGGCTCTCATGCTATGTGATTTACTGAAAACAATATGGTCTGTGCAATGTACAATTTTTAGCTTGTTTTTTATGCTAAACAATGACATAACATTTTTTGCTGTAGGATATCGAAACAGCGAACATGGGCCATTTTAGGCCGGCTCATTAAATCTTGCGTCGCCCACACAACTCATTAGCCTTATATTATCAATACGGTGTAATTCGTGAATAATTTTCGAGTACGTGTAATTCGAAAATCGAAGAAAACAACATTATTCACAAGGCCATATCTACGACCCCACCCCCATTTCGATTCATGTATTATCATGGAGAAGGTCAGATAAAATCGTTAAATCGTGTACAAAAAACGGCTAAATGAGGGACTAGAAATAACGGGGTTAATTGGGAATCATTAGTTTCACATGGAAAGGCAGCACGACTGTGTGTTCTCTTCAAGCACTTTTGCAAATTGTAAATAAAAATATCCTTAGCAACGATTATCTTTCGCAGGACTTGAGGCGCATTTGCGTTCGTGAAGTTGCTGCTATTCTTCACTTCAACTAACACTACAGGATGCATTGAAATCGGTTTGTAGGTTAAGTAATTCCTCCTCTTTCATGCTATTGAATCTTTGTGCGCTATAATTTTTGGTATGTGTCAATGAGAATTATGAAAATTTCTATATTTTCAAGAGAAGTGTTATATTTATTAACTATTCCAGCCCTAACACCAGTGGGTGAACCGAAGCCGAGTGAAATTGGAGATCGCTCTTGAAATGGCTTAATATTCAATATTCCCGCAGTAACAATTGTTTACCAAACAGTACACCTAGATCGACATGTTCCGGGGTATAATCTAGGAATCCACCTAATTTAAGATCTCTTTAGTTAAGAGAAAGAGAATCAAAAATACTCAAATTGTTAACCTGATCCACGAATTTCTCGATTTTGGAATTACATCCGAGAGAGTCATGTTTGGGAAAAAGTCCGTAGCACTTGGAACACGTTATTTCTGATCCATACAAAACAATACTAAAGTTAATACGCAAACTACGTGCTCGTGGCTCTTTAGTCGACAGATATGACAACAAAAATTCAGGCGCAGCGAATTTTCTAAAAATCAAGACGCTTCAATGAAAATGGGATGTATGCTGCATGATTTCACGAACTTCACTTCATTCGAGGATTTTTTTACATTAATTAAAAAAGACATAATTGATACCAAAATTCGGAGTTTATAAATTGGAATGATAATTCATTTTATTAAAGTCTAGAGTGTAATTTTCACTGACCGCTCTGCGACAAATAAAATAAAGAAATAAATACAGGTAAAATTTAAAATCAAATGTATTGTATTTCAGTGAAAAATATCATTAAAATATTCTTAATTAGTATAAAGAGGAAAATGAATGAATTTAAGAAAAAAGTTATGTTATTTTCAAACACCAATTTGAAATCCTCTTATGCTACTACAACATTAATTTAACGGTGGTATTTTTAATAAAAAGCACACAAACGTAAATTATGTAAAAACGATGTTCTTCCGACAACGTATAATCAGAAGCAAAATATGAGCTTACATTTTAAATTTTACTGTGAATTTTTATGCACTTTCTCGTTGTTCATGGTAAACTATAGAGAAAGAGTGACTATTTCTTCTTGTAGGAGACATCCCTTCCCGCCTCACCATTCTCTTGTTTTATTTCCGCTGCACTCGACTCGCACATCTCGAAAGCGGAACGCAGAAACTCCTCCAACTCCTCCTCCTTCGGTTTCCTCTCCTTTCAGAACTCCAGAAGCTCCCAAGTCGACGACTCTTAACTTTAAAGTGTGACTGCACGATTCAGGAACACTTGGGTGTTCAAGAATTCTGCTAAATGGGACAAGTTAATGAAACTTTTCAAAACATAATGATTTCAAATATATCACTCACGATAATGACATTTTTACTTGATATTTATTAATATAACATGAAAATGTACGGTTCATGATGACGTATTTCAGTTAGTAGGGGGCGTATTTTAATGAAAAGCCTCTTTATCACTTTAGAACAATGCCGTTTAGTATAGAAATTCATTTTATGTTATGACAAAAGGAAATGACCCTTTTTTAAGTCATTATTTGTGGATTTCAACTAAGGAAAAGGAAATGACCCGATTTTATAGGTAATTATTTGGCATTTTTGTCGATTTTAACTCATAAGTTTTTTTTTACCTTTTCCGTAATTTTTAATGCATGTTTTGCATTGCAATTTCATCGATTTTAATGCCATTTTTAATGATATTTGCTTCAAATAATATTTTTGTGAAGCAATAAATATCCTTCACAGAATTACTCAGTAGCGTATTTGATTTGTTCGCTCCCAAATTGTTTTGACAGACATTGTATGTAATTCTTGAGACTTACATCAGCACCAATGCCGGTTCGGCTGATTTCGGGATAACTAAAGTCAGAGATTTCCTGGTAAAGAACAGTCGAAACCAAAATTTTGCAAGGTGAGTTCACTCGAACGAATGGAAAAAACCATCGATTACATCAGTAACGTATCCAACAGCTTGAGTTGTTCATACAAACATCTAATAAGTTTTTTTACGTCATTTTTGTTTGGTTTTAGGGCATTTTTAGAGCATTTTATTTATCATTTTTGGCGAGGTTTTAGGTCATCAAAATCCCCCTCCTAGTTATGACAAAAGGACATGACTCATTTTTATACGACGTGTTTGCTTTTTTCGTCGATATCTACAAATAAGTCGTTTTTACCTTTTCCCGGTATTTGTAAAGCTTTTTTCACTGATCTCATCGATTTTAATACAATTTTAATGGTACTTGCTTCAAATAATATTTACCAGAAGCAACAAATGTTCTCCTCGGAATTCCTGAGTAGCCTATCCGATTCCTTCGCCCACAAAATGTAATGTCAGCCGTTTTTTGTAATCTAAGATTTGTGACGCCTGTTGGCGCTACTGTCGGTTCGGTCGATTTCGCAGTCACTAAAGACAAAGATTTCGTGGTAAAGAACAGTAGAAATCAAAAGTTTGCCAGCCGAGTTCACTTGAGCGAAAGAACGAAGCTTCAATTACATCAGTAACATGTCCAATAACATAAGTTATGTAGCTGAACTGGTTTTGATAAAATAATGTAAGTCATTTTTCTTGGTTTTATGGAATTTTTTCAACATTTTAAGAGCATGTTATTGATCATTTTTGACGATGTTTTGGGTTGTCAAATTCGCCCCCTAGTTATAAACTTATCATAATTAATAAAAAAATATTTTAAAGAAACAACTACATTTTATATTTCAAACTAGTGACGCTATAGCAGCACATACATTTCTCGCATTGTTTCTAATTGTGTTTTCAACCAGAAAAAAATAGTTTCCACACCATTTCTGTTCCTGCGCACTTCACACTACAAAAACGCATCCACCACATTGGTACTAATTCTTATGATTCCGTGCCCTCTGACGTAATGAATCTGTTTTTCTTGCCACTCGGGCTCCGACTGCCGTCCCCAACCGTTGCTTACAACGTGTCTTTGCCTCCTTTCAAGACAGCCCTGCCTGGCGCGTCGAGACAGCAGAGGAGGGGGCGTCATTTCACAGGCCACATCAACTTTCCTGTTTATGTGGGTTTCCCATACAAAGACTTAGGCTTATCTCTTCGCGCTGCGCAAATTGGATGGGTTGTGAGTTGAAGTGGGTAGAGGCATGAGCGGGCACACAAAACGTCTCTTTAGGCGATTCTGGTCAGAATGCTTAAAGAACTAAACTGTAATACTGAAAACGTGGAGAAAATTTGTAATTGACTTATCGATTTATTAACAGCAACGTAACAAGGATTATTATTTAATGAACGCCCACTCAGAGAGAAATCAGAAAGATATCTCTTCGTACCTCTCCGCCAAGCTCATTATTTGTAACAATATAATTATTCTGGAACCTGGAAATTAAACAAATAAGAAAACATTAAAATTAATAAAAATATTAATAAAATATCAATAAGTACGAACTTAATAACAATTGACCATTAACGAAAACTAATAAAATATTATTTCCATTAAATTTCGACTGAGAAGTCTTAAGAGAGTGCTTGAAAACCTCCTTAATTTCTAGTAATTTCTCTTCCTTTAAAACAGGAGCACTGCAACTCCTTTTGCCGTACATAACGTTTCCTATGTCGCTAAAGCGCTGAAGAAATCTACAAATTGGGAACTGGCGTTTCCGGAATTTTTTATTGAAACATTTCCTGACTCTTTAAAAAGATTTAGTCCCAGAGTGAATTGTCGCCAAAAAAGCACGTAGATCCTTAATCAACATTTTTGAAGCGATTCTTGTATCCTAAACGTCAGTTTCTACGACTACGAATGAAGCATGAATGGATGATTGCCCAAGCACATAATAAGTGCTTTCTCTTTCTTCCAACTAAAATAGGCCCGTCCTCCCACCCCGAAATCTGTGGGCTCGCGACTGCGACGAGGGGGGTGCTAAAAGTGAAAGGGAAGACATAGCTATTTCTCGCGTTGCCAAATTGCCAAAACAAAAACAAGTGTTTCACACGCGGTGTTCGGCCGGAGGCCGGAGTGACGTTGCTGCAGAATACCAATAGTATAATAGTCCGTTGTATTGATGTGTTAACGTGGGAGTTCTCTTTGTATCATTGGTTGACTATTATTTGTTCGTTAGGTCAATTCGTGCCGTGTCCTTTTAGGCATAAACCTGACATTCCTACATTTGGGGGCTCGTCCAGGATCTAGAGGCAAATTCGGAAAAAAGATTGGCGCGGATTTTCGAAACGTATAGAAAGAAAAGAAGTTGGCGAAGAATGTTATATAAAGAAAAGAGGACAAAATTGAGACGGTTATACACGGAACAAAGCCAGTCGTGTTGAATCAGTGGAAAGACGGCCACGAGTTCATTTAAGTTTGTTCGTGTTTCAACGCGTATTCCGGTAAAGGCCAAGACAAATGTGGAATGGCGAAACAAAGAACACGACGGCAGACAGAGAAGAAATGACGGTCGAGACAGGTATGAACAAAATTTCCAAGATGAAACAAAATTATGAGGCGCCAAAGCGTATACCGCAGACAATCACGAATGAAAAATCTATATTTGACGTCAAGAAGATCGAACAATTCACAATTGATCAGTTGAAAGAAGAACTGAGGAAACTTATCGACTAAGAAGGTACATTTCTTTGAGCAGTTGTAAACGGCAGCAATCTTCATGGGGAGAACTAAAGATTCGATATTTAAGAAAGACAATATCAACGAGAACCAAGAAGAAAAAGGAGTAACAGACAACACAGCAACTAAGTAACAGAATTGCTTGATTGATTTTTTCGTTTTTCCGGGCGCGTCAACGGCTTTGGTCGTTAGTCCCGTAAGTGTAGTGCATGTTTCCCCCAGGAGATGGCGGTGATATTCCCCGATAGGTGGCGAGATCCGGCACCGACCTACTGTCAGCTAGTGGGGTTTTCCCCTAACCAGGACTCTCCCACCAGCGAGGGAGAAGCTTGCTGAAAAGCTAGTGTCGAAAATCCTGGGACCTACGACCTCCCGGTCAGAGGCGCTGCAGTGACATCAGTTTATGCACTGAGCTACCGCTCCCTGTCAGTAATTGAAAGTAACACGAACAGTGACGAGAACGATGAACAAGTTCTTAGTAATAATATGTACGACAAGTCGAAAATTGGTTCGAAAAACCGTGTCGGGTCGCGAACGTGCAAAACGTGACCTATACGAAAAAAGCCCGGCGGTCGACGTACGAAAGCTCGTCAGACGAAGTATCGGTCCGCGATCGACGCAATCCTGGAAAACTGAATTTGACTACAGTGAAAGATGGATCGAACCGGGATTCCGTCGGAACGACGACAGTTCTCATCGCAAGATTCGTGACCGACACGAGAAACGGAAACGGCGTGATCGTGAATCGCTCAATGGACGAGCACGCGACACGCTTGACACGCAGGAATCACGTGACAGACATGACGAGAGTGAATAACAGAGCTATACCGACGTTTGCGATCCGTGATGTCGAGGGTTGTGTGACCGAAGTTTCGGACGATGATATATCTGAAATTGAACAGTGGCTCTCATAAATTGAAAATGTCAGCATTTTATTAGAATGGTAAGACTTACAACTTCGCAAAACGCATGCTCAGAGTGTGCGTAAATAAACGTTTGTCGACAAAGAAGTTATTAACAACAGTTAAGTGGGAACATTTTAACTAGGACCTGACAAAGAAATTTATGACCATGCTTCTACATGTAGCCCTACAATTCACAGTCAATTACGTGAACGTAAGCGATCAGTTGATGGAACAGGTAAGCAATACTTGTTCTCGATGATGGAAATACCTATTAAAAGAGCAAATAATGAGGAAGCGTCAACTGCTGAGATCATTAATTCTGTAAGTGTAGAGCATGTTTTTTCTTGGGAGGTGGGAGGTAGCAGTGATCTTCCCCTCTAAATGGTGAGATCCAACAGCGACGTACCGTCGGCTAGCGGAGTTTTCCCCAACAAGTTATCTCCCAATAGCGGGGCACCGCTCCAGCCGCGACAAGCTCTACACTCACGACCGGTCCGTATTCATGTGTTGTAGTGTAGTGCCAGTAAGTGGAAGGTGTGGGAGGAGAGGACAAGGAAAGGGAAGGAAAGATCGTGCGCGGTTCGTGGTCGGATTGTTGAGGTACTGCTCCGACATTTGCCTAGAGTTGATCGGAGAAATCATATAAAACTACCGATCAGAGCCGCCTGCCGCTACATTTCTTCTCCATGCAGCAGCTGAATTCGACCTAGCTAGTGTGGAAGAACCAAGCCACCACCCCCCCCACGGAACCAACCCGGGTTACGCTCCGCTAGTGGAGGGGCACAGCCCCTCCCTCCCCCTTCACCGGGGGTGGAGTATAAAGTCATAGGCCGGGAGCAGAGCGCTCTCGTTCAGTGATAACTTCGCTTAGCTACCACCGCCGCCGCTCGCTACACGCCCAATCGCGGCGTAATCTGCTGCGCGCTACAAGGGGACTCCAGGCTGCTGCCGCCGGCGCTTGCTACCGTCACAAGGGGCGTATCCGCCAGGCGATCAGCGCCGACCTCGGTGGCTACCGCCGCCCTCGCTACACGCCCAATCGCGGCGTAATCAGCTGCGCGCTACTAGGAGATTCGAGGCTACTCCTGCCAGCTATCGCATAAAGAAGCTTATCGCCACTGCCGGCGATAAGGCCCGAAACGGCAAGAACGCCGTTAGGAAATTTGTACAGTTATTTGTTACGTTGTTCTGTGTATTGGTTATGGTGAAAGTAAATGGCTCTTAAACATTGAATGTTTAATTTACCTAGCATCCTGCAAATACAACACATAGGTCCCACTGAAAAATCATACGACAGAGCACTCCGCAGACAGTTGGAACAGCTTCCGTGTACAGGCTGGACAGGGCCGCCCTCGCCGTCCGCAGACGCTGCCTCGCGGGGCCCCGACAGCTCTCTGCAGACTCCGCATCTCGCGACCCGCTGCCTTTCTCCGCTATCAAAGCGGAGATCGTCCCAGGAATTTTCATTTTCTGGGACGTCCGCACGCACAAAGAGCCTACTGCGAACGGAGACTCGCAAATAAGATGAATGCAGTTCTTTGTCACAAAGCACTAGATCAGATGCAAGGCGTAGATCGGAAGCTGCTATCTTATGCTCCAGTTACCAGAACGCTCCATGACAAACCGTTTTCCAGGAACAACACACGAGGAAATTCTTTTTTTTTTTTTTAATATTGGTGATTTTACGATGTAAAATTATTTCATTCCACAAATATGTGAATTTTTAATATATTTAGTGTAATGAGATAGGACGATTATAAACGTTTCTAGGGAATGCGACCGGGAGTGCTAGCTCAGTGCATCAACTGATGACACTGCAGCGCCTGGGACCGGGAGGTGCTAGGTTCGAGTTCTGAATGCGGCAGCATTATCGACACAAGCTATTCAGCTAGTTCGAATTCAGTCGCTGTCTGGAGGAGAATTCTAGCGGCCGGCTGCTCTGATCGGTAGTTTTCCGTGGTTTCTCCTATCAACACCAGGCGAATGCCGGAGCAGTACCCTAACAAACGGGCCACGGACCGCGCGCGATCTTTCTTTCCTCTTCCTTGTCCTATCCTCTCCCCTTACACACACACGTACACTAACATGCACTTCACTACCACATATTACGGGAGATCGGTCGGGAGCTGAGAGCGTGTCCCGGCTGGGGCGGTGCCCCGCTGGTGGGAGAGTCCTGGTTAGGGGGGAACCCCCTAGGACACCAGCTCCACGGGTGACATAAGTCGCCGGAGCCGCGTGCTGTGTGCATAAGGTTCGCTGAGGAGTGGCGCGGGCCACGAGTCAGAGTACATTTTTAAGGATCGCTCCTGCGATCAGGGGAGTAAACGTCTACCAGAGCTAAGAGTAACTTAAATATTTACTGTACATATTGTGAATACACCTGTAAATATTTATCATTGAAGCTCGTGTCTGTGTAATTGTGTATTCCCACGACGTCACACAAGTAACACGTATTGAGCCGCATATAGACATCTGAAAAGACCTTGAGGACGCCGGGGCACCGGCGCTAAGTATTCTTGTATTTGATGCTACTGTGGGGCACAGCTGATAAAGTGAAGAACGTGACAAGCTGTCCCTACTACGCGCAATTGTAACTTCGCTGGTTCTGCTTTAAATGGAGGATATTTACAGCCCACTTCAGGCCCTTTGAGTTTCGTTTCGTTGCTATCAGCAAAAGCTACGTGAAGAGGGCGCGCTTGGCTGCTTGAGGGAATGCGGCGTTTCCTTTTTAGGAATAAAGGGCAAAGCCAAACGCCAACACGCGGAATGAACGTAAAAACATGTGACAAAAAAGCTAATTTACAAAAAATATCTTAATAAATATGAAGATACTAAGTTTTATGAAATGGCCCTTTAAACCCTTGTTTAAAAACTCAGTATATAATTTCACGGTCATATGCAATTTATTACATTATAATATTAATATATATAATAATAATAATTTATACATTATAATATTACATTTTGGGAGAAGATTTGCCTGTACTTTTACTCATCAATATTCCGTGAACTTTCGCCTTCCGCCGTGGGATGAATGAATCGCCGCTTCGCCCTGTGCGCGGCAGAGGCACGTGTGCGAGGGGCAGGGGGGTGCGGTCCACTCGGCGGTCGCGAGGGGGGCGGGGCAGGGCGTTGAAACGCGAGGCGGTCGCCCTTTGAGGGCAGAGCCCCAGACCGCACGCGCCTCGCCTCGCGTCGCGTCGCGTCGCCGGCCCTTTGCCAGCGGAGACAGCCACCGTTCGGCCACCCACGCGGTGCGTCTCAAAGCTGCGGCCCCGCCCCCCACACGCAGCCCAAATGCGCTGCGCACGAGCCGCTGTTTCACGAGGACGCGTGGACTCAAACGTACATTCGATTCTGTCCACTGCCCAACGATAACTGTTTGGCGAATAGGTCATCTTCGTGCTGAAGACCTTAGACGCGCTATAACGCCGTTCCGGCATCTGATGGGGGGGGGGGTAACCCCACAATAAATTGATAAATATTCCAATGCAAATTCAATGCACTTACGAACTAATGCTCCGTGTATTTAGCAATATAAAACACATTATTTGTAACTTTTTGTTAAAATATTTTGAGGTCGATTACAATACAGGAATGTCGACCGAAGGGGAGTCGCTGGCGTAGGAACTAGAATAAGGCTAGAGTTTATGTTTATTTTACCATTTTGGGGAGATGGAGGTTAAATTGCGGGGAGACCTATCTCATCGTTATCAATAATACTTTAGTTGACGGTGTGGTTTCTGCGTCAATGGGATAAGAAAGGTAATCGGTTAATTGAGAATTACGAAACTTTTGAACAATAGCTTTGTGTTCGTTATCTATATCTATACTTCTATATTTACACTTATATATATATATATATATATATATATATATATATATATATATATATATTCCAATATTTTCCTAATTGAAGGAACCCCTGTTCATCTGGCTCCAGTAGAGGCTTTGAAATTTTGAAAAACATTCTTTAAAGTCTGGGGGTACTTTGCATGAAGCCCTTCGGACAATTTCAAACTTTTCTCAAAAACGGGTCCACCTTTCTCTTTAAATTTCTTGTAATAATAGAGTAAAATACACTTATAAAGGCGACGCAAGTCCCATTTTCACGGTTAACTCTGAATTTTGGAAAATTGGAAAAGTTTGAATTTTTAGCGTCTTCCTACAACTACAAAATTAATGATAGAGACTTTTCCTTTCAAATAAATTTGTTGCTCAAAGTCAGTTCTTTTAATAACGTCATGTAGATTTTTTTGAAAATTTTTGTAGTTTTCGTGCAATAGTGCGTGCAATATTTGCAATTTTAAAAAATTAAAAAAAAAATATTTTCTCGAAAACGGCTCTACATTTTTCTTTACGTTTTCGTAGTGTTAGTGCTAAATGTACCCCATACGATGAGACAGACGCCATAATACTCTATTTTTTGCTTTTTCAAAAATTACAAAAATATGATTTATTTGACCTGACTCTCTTGTCGGTAATATTGATATTAGAGGCGATTTCTTGACGTAATAATTTCTGAGAACGTGTACTTTAAATAATGTTATATATATATATATATATATATATATATATATATATATATATATATATATATTCTCAAATATTCAACAGTTGTCTGTTAAAATGAGCTCAATATTCGGTACTTTTAGAAATGCTCAAACTTCATTTTCTCAAAAATGGCTCCAAATATTTTCTTCCAACTTTTCCAACAGATAGTGTAAATGGCACTGTTTAATATGATGTAAAGTTCGTTTTGGTGTATTGTTTGTTGTTTTTTTTTCAAATATTGGAGAAATGTAATTTTTTTAATATCCCACACGCCGTTGATATGTACATTTCAATGGATTTTTGTACATTATTCAATTTGTGAATGGAAGTTCTTCAAATTACTTCCAATGAAGTTTTTCGAGAAGTCAATAGATTCCTGTAAAAAAGAACTTCACATTTCGCATTTACGTAACGCTTAACGCCATTGCCTCAAAGACGGCTCCAAATTTTTCAATGAAAATTGCTATTTACGACGAGATTTTAACCTTCTTAAAATAATATTTAGGTTCTACTATTTGTAAACCGAAAAGTTGAGAAACTTTCAAAAAAATTTACTTTGGGCGGCGATAGATGGCAGCAAGCTAGGAGGAGAGGGAAGACTATACCGTACCAGTCCACAGCAAGGAAATTAGAAAACTTCACTTGGAGAATGTCTGTGCTAATGTGTAGTACCTCTAGTTTTTAATTTTGAATATATTTCAGAGGCATGATGCAATGACCCTCTTCACCTAATTAAAATATCAGTTTGAAATTCGTTACGCCGAGATATGACCCTGGTCTATTGAAAAATGCCAATTTGGGAGAAAATCTCCTAACGGTTTAGGTGCAATCGTTGATCCCAGATGAACAAACGAACCGAGGGACGGACGGACGGACGTGCCGTTAATGGATGTATTAGTATCAGGGACACGCAAGACTTGGATTCTGATAATACAATTTGTTAGAGGAAGTTATTTACTACATAAAGGGACAAGATTTATTCACTTTCTCGTTACCAGAGCTCGGCCATAAGAGTTTTCCTACAAAAATTCCTGATCTTTTTACCGGCTGCATTACAATACTTTCTCTATACTCCGTAAGCACGAACTAGAAAGTAATATACTGGGTAATAAGTAAGGAAAAAGTAAAAATGTTGCCAGAAAATGTTTTATATTTATCGACTGATTTTTTTAATTCTTATTTTTACGTTGTTGCATACTACTTATGTTGTGTAGATACAGTATTATATTACTCCAAATTTTTTCTTTAATTTTTTTACTAGTTTAGTGTAAAGAATATTCGAAATTGCAAAAGTTAGAAATATTGTGACATCATACGGTTTTTGTAGCTCTACTAATTTCGTTTGAAAATCGTTACGTAGTAATCCTTCATGACTCGCAATTTTTGGATGAGGTTCACAAAAGATTTTTTATTCCCATAATTCCAATAACCATTTTGAAAAGAAATAATTTGCGTAGAAATTGTCTCACTGGAAGGACGTATGGTTATAATGTTCGCGGTGGAGTAGAAGCGTTTGTCTTGGATTACAGCGGTCAACGCGGCTCTCACAAAACTTTCGTGGAAAAAGCGTTTGCAGAAATCTTGGTGCCATTCGACGAGTGACACATGTAGGTTTGAACACTCTCGTGTTCAGCCGCATGAACTTTTGTTTAAATTCATGAGAGGGAAACACGGACGCATGCTGGACCGCCTGCAACATGAGCGGTCGGTCGCGGGGTTAAAACCGGTTATTTTTGTAACAACCGCCGCCCCCGCAGTTCCGGTGGCGGCCAAAGGCTTACGATCGGGGGCGGGGCGGGGCGGGGGCGGGGGCGGGGCCGGCTCCATATGTCGGGCGGCGCCTCATATCACAGCGGGGGCGCGCGACCCTTCGCCTGCAGAAGGCGCGGCGCGATTTACGACCCTGCGTTACCCCTCCCCCGCCCGGGTGCCTCAGCCGCACAGAGCATCCCACACAGCCACTGGGCCTCGCCCGCTCCCCCTCGGAAGAAAATACTACATTGGCCGTCTTGTGAGTGGCCAGCAGAATACACGGAGTTCAATGGCACAGCCATCTTTTTTTTATTTTAAATTTTCAAAAATAAAATACATGATTTTTTATGATAATCGTATTTTGTTTTGATTTATTTTTAAATTTTCAAAAATAAAAAAGATGATTTGTTTACCAAAAAATTGTATTTTGTTTCGTTAAGTCTTTTTCATGGCGTGGCTGAAGTGTTGAAATATGATAAAATTACGTAGCAGTTAGAAATAATACGAGGAATTGTGTGTAGCAGTAGCACCATTAATTTGGAACATTTACAATTAGACTTCTACTATAAAACTCATCTAAAGTAGACACCTTTCATTATTTGGGAAAGTCATCGACGAGGTAGGTATAATACGAAAATGGCTAACGTAAGTTGTTGCCGGTTAAATTGAACATTAGCCAGACAGTGGGGACAATGTTGTATCAATGAACAAGTATTTCTTACTTCGACGCATTTTTACATTAACCACCATGCGCTGGGCAAAGAATGTGAGGCGACTAATGTATTCACAATACGTAGTTTGGCATACGAATGTGTTAGCATTTATGCGATACAGAGATTCATCATTGTATTACTAAATATCGAAAACCGTAGCGTTGGGGCTTGGGGAATGCGTAGCGAAGCGTCAACTTACGTATATTGTAACATTAAGTTCGCCGGAATCGTGCAAATAGAAATTGACTCGACAGAATTGATCGTAAGTTTCAAGAGAATTGTGCCTGACGAGAGATAGAAATGTCACGAAAGGCTGTCTAGAAGAATGCCTAGAAGGCAGCCATCATCTCAAGACGGCAGTTCGCTTGAAAGCGGAGCCTTCTTATTAGCTCTGCCGTGGACCACATGCTGATCGCTTGGCGTTTCCACGTGGCAGGTTTCGTGGAGGGGCACTGTGGGTCGGGGGCAGTTGGGCGCAGGGGACGCCCTCTGGGCGTCACACGCCGCCGTCGTGACGGTCCACGGGCGCCCGCCTCCGGCTGTAAAGGCAGCGCCGAGATCCCTCTCCCTCTTCTCCCAGACCGATCAGCCCCAACCCACGCGGCCCCGCGCCGCCCCGCCCCCAGCCCTCGCACCACCCGGGCGTTGGAGACATCTTACACACACTCGCCGCGCAACACATATTTTCAAAAAAAGTGTACGGTATGTAGTTTGAAGAGTTGATTTAACTCTTCGCTTTAGATGAAAGAAGATGCATAGAAACGTAGTAGAAATACTATTACATTGGCTCGCGAAAAATATTTTATTTCAGATAAGATACGGGAAAGGGAGTTGCTGTCAAATAGTATATTTCTGTTTTTCATATGCAATACATTGTTTTGAAAACGTACATGTATTACAATATTGCTAAATTCTGAATTTTTTTGAAAATTATATTTTTTGTTTGCACAAAAAAGTGTCAAAAAGTCACAGTATACACACATTTATCACACTTTTGCTTTCTCCGAATTCAGATTAAATTCTTCAAATTTAATAAGTTCCAAAGGTTCGTAGGTTTTTGTAAATTTATTTTTAAAATATGGCAATAGGATGCCGATAATCCGATAAAAATTACAATGAAACATACCGCGAGATTATTTTGTCCAAATTAACTTCACTTGTTCAGTTAAAGATGTGAACATCAGTGTTGCCAATGTCATGAAAAAATAATGACTTATAGAGCGTAAAATGTCTTTGGATACTGGAGTTTAATCATTGCCAATTACATAGATCTATTTAGTTGTTTAATTGTCGGCTTTTTGGTTTAATTCTCGGCTTACTCACCAAGATCGCAGCACCAAAACACGCAAAAAATAAGTTTTTTGAAATTTCTTTGGAACTTCTACCCGGGCCCGAAATCAAATTATCAGTTCCCCATGAGGAGGCCGAGACCAGTTGAATTACACCTCGTAAGTCTCGATTGGTGCACGGGAAGAGGACTAGCCGTGCGACGGAACCGCACATCCTCACCCTTGGAATTTACTGAAATTCTGTATAGGGTTGTTCGTGTGAGTTAAATACTCAATTATTTATTATATCTACGAATTTAACAATAGCTGTTTTTAAACGTAAATGCTTCATCGTCTCCTATTTCATTTCAGCAGTATAAATGCGTGTACCGACTCTCACACGCAACCAATCTTTATAAATGAAATTCCTAAAGAACGAAATTTCACTGAGACAGCACGAATTGCATTTTGACTTTAAAAATATGAAGGAAATTTTTGTTGAAAAAATTCAACTAAATAATCATGCTAAATGCAACCCGCAACACTGGCAGCATTCTTAGAATGTGTGTGTGTGTGTGTGTGTGTGTGTGTGTGTGTGTGTGTGTGTGTGTGTGTGTGTGTGTGTGTGTGTGTGTATATATATATATATATATATATATATATATATATATATATATATAGAGAGAGAGAGAGAGAGAGAGAGAGAGAGAGAGAGAGAGAGAGAGAGAGAGAGTTAAATCACTCCTAAACGAAGCGTTCTAGGCCCTTTAAACCTGAAACTTTGAGACCTCATGTCTCAGAGAAACGTTCATCACACCGCAATTTACAGGACGACATTCTATTTCGTTTCGTCCTAGAAATTCATTTCATTTTTTCTGGTTCGGCGCTTCTCAATTCCACTCCACCTGTTCAAACTTGTGCAGAATCTGCAACTATGTAAATTAAACTCAATACTTGATATTCTAAGTGAATGATTTGCAAGGGTGTACTTCGGTAATAAAGTTCAGTAATAGTGCAAAGAGTAGGGTTATATTTACCCGATCCTGTATTTTCGCATGGACAACTTTACGTAGCTTTCTCAAGACTAAAAAGGTTTTATAATATTTTTATGACTATCAAGGAAAGCGAAAATCATACTGCCAAAGAATACTGTATGATTATTTCAAATTTTTTAATGAAAAGTTGTGAATTGGTCCAAGACCTAGTGTAGTAGTGAATAAACATTTATTGAAAATTTGTTTCAAACATGAATTGAATTTGTTTCCTTTTTTCTTTTTATTTGATATTCTGCAAGAACTTTTAAAGTTGCATTTATATATATTTTTAAACAAATAAACATGTTTCGTTAACAACTTTCCCTCTTAATGTGGAAATTTAAAGATGAGGGCAGGCTAGTGTAAATAATTAATTGTAAATAGGTAAAAGAATTGAATAATTCCTCTAAAAAAACTTTGTTTACATTTAAATTTAGTCTCTCGCATGTGTTTTCATTTTATTTTGTTGGCAGTACCAAATATAGTTAAGGTTGACTCCGGTTCCCATATTTTTCTTTCTTTCTGCGACGAATATTAGTCTACATTGTTTACAACGAAAGTGAATTATCATCAGATAATTTGTTTGTGTACACAATTTTATGTTAGCGCGATTTTCACTCGGGCCACAATAGGCACAGTGCTGCCAATAGCAGGATTTGTAGAGCATAACACCTAGGGCTGTTCTTTCAGCTACAATTATTTTCGCAGCATATTCTTATCAATTACTCCTCTGATGGCAGGGAAGGTATGTTACATTTGATATCGTGTGATTCCTCAAACAACTTACTTCGTATTGAATTTAAAAAAGGATACTTTCACCGTATAACTTCTTCCATAAATTAAAAAACCTGTGCAGGTGAAAGTTTTTTCATGTAGCCTCTACTAATTTAAACTTCTTTTAAACAAAAATAGTCCGGTAACGTCCCCAACCAAGTATACCAGGATAAAGTTTTCCCTAACCAGATATCTTTCGCCAGAGGGGTACCTCCCCAGCCGGGACAATCTCTATACTCCCAACAAACGTGATAGTGTAGTTCATGTGAGTGTGTGTAAGTAAGAGGTGAAAATAGGACAAGGAAGAGGAAAGAAGATACGGCGCAATCCGTGGCCCGTTTGTTAAAGAACTGTCCTGGCATTCGCCAGGTGTAGATCGGATTAACGACGGAGCAGAATTCTCTCTCCTCCAGCCAGTGGCTGAATTTGGCGTAATGCAGCGCCACCGACTGAGGACCTGAGCCACCTAAGCTCTGTGCCCGGTTGCCTTCGCCGTCCGCGAGGGGGGGGGGCGCACACACACACACAAGGCCCTCGCCGGGGCGCCACCGCCTCGCGGAGAAAGTTTTGATGGCTTCATGCGAAGTTTTCTCCGGGTCTACCGGAAATTGGACAGGGGCGGGGCGGGCCGGGGGTGGGGTGGCGGCTTCGGAAGAGGAGTTGAGGCGATGGCGTCGCTCGGCCAAACGAGCGGTTGACGGACGCACAAATAAAGCTCGAAACGCCAATGGACGAGGGCCGTGGACGCAATTGATGGGCAGGAAAATGCACAAAAATATACATACGAATCCATGACCGGGCGAAGTTGGAAACCTTGCTGAATTAAAATAAACACAATTCGCTGCCTTAGGCCAACGTGAGCCGTTTGTCTACTTTTTAGACTACGAAGTTTTCTATTTCACAGTTGAATCACTGCGTTGCACTGTTCACTTCAGAACATGGTGAAGTAGTCAGGGTGAAGATAAATGCTATGGATACAAAGAAGGTCCGGAAGATGAAAGAATACTAAAATCTCTAGGAGGTATGAGACAGGACATGACAGATGATATGAAACCTATTTTGCTTACCCAATGCATGCATTCCGGAAAGTTCATTAGTAGATCATGCTGAGCGAAATGTTTCAGTGAGGTAAAATTAGTATTTTCACGAAATATTGCGTAAAATATAATTATTTTTTAACAATTAATTTCTCAAAAATGCTATGAATTTCTTTCTTTATTAAAGCAAAGAACGCTTATAAAAATAGCACACGTCCAATTTTTTGGCGAACCCTCTTGTTTTTTTTAATTTCAAAACTTTGGCAATGTTGAACACTGATGATAACTTTTTTCGTTAATAAAATCTGTTCTAAGTAATTATACCTTTCAATTTTCGAAAATTGCAATAATTACAAACAATACGAAAACGTTTGTGCTGTTGTAGCACTTCTCGTTCCCTTGCCACTCGCACTGGGGAATCATGAGCAAATGACGGCAGCAAAGTCTGCTAATATTTCAGGATATTAATGGAATTTAATGTTTTTAATACAATATCAGTTAATAAGTGCAAGTGATATCCAGTTTACAACCCACTACATTTGATTTAAAGAACTCGATGTGCTACAACACCGCATGTTTTCTCGCATGATTTTTTTTTTAAAAAATTGTAACCTATATAGAGTTATGTAAAAATGGAAAATGTACAATTTTTACAACCAAACTTTGCAATATTCGAGAGTGAAAAAGAAGAAAAAGGGCGAAACCATTTTAATAATATTTTTATTGCTTCCATTTCATGCAAAAATTACGCAAAACTACTTATATTTTTCATTGATTACTTATATCGTGTTTGTGGGCACTAGAACTGCAATGGCCATTAGCCTCTTAAGAGTAATGTATGTTTTATCACAGGTGGCAGTGTACTTTTCACGCTGGGTGTTAAAACTCGAAGACTACGTACACCCCTACTAGCTGTTTTCCCCAATCCAGGTATCTCCCACCAATGGGGCACCGCCCCAGCCTGGAAAAGATTTAAGTTCCTGTCTCCTTCTCCGGCATGTCTCGTAGTGTAATAAATATGTCTTTTTGTGTAATTAACGGTTAAGGCTGAACAAGGGAGAGACAGGAATAATCGTAGGTGAAACGTGACCCGTTTGTTAGAGTGCTGCTCCGACATTCACCGGATGTAGATAGGAGAAACTATTGAACACTACTGACCAGAGAAGGCTGCCAATCACTGCAATTCTCATGCAGACAGTGACTGACGTCGACCCAGCTTTCTAGCTAGAGTCGAAAATCGGGACACCGTTGGGACCGAAACCCTAGGATCTTCCGGTCAGAGGTAGCAACTGAGACATCTTAGTCGGTTATATTTTAGAAATCGGCTCCAAATTTTTCTATTGAAATTTGCAAATAGGACTGTTTTACTGTTCTAAGATACGATTAAAGTAATATTTCAGTTGTACTATTAGGGGAACATATGAGAAAATGTGTTAAAATCTTTTAGAGACCGATAGGTAGCAGTAATACCTCAAAGCTAGTAAAAGAATATTAGAAAACTAATTTATGCGAGAATATCTGTTCCGTTCTGTAATAGCACTAGTTGAATTGATAATCTTAAAAATAATTGTCTTCGTTTAAACGTTACTATTATATATATATATATATATATATATATATATATATATATATATATATACGAAAACATAATACTGTACATTTTTAATATTCGGTAACCGTTTCAAATTATGTCAGACAGTAAGTGCTGTTGCTGTACTAGTTACAACTGTTAGAGCTTTGCTGGCAAACTTTTCTGCTGAGCTAGAGGGCTGAAACTTCGTGTATTTCCTATTTTTTCTAAAATGAATGGAAAAATCCCCTGGAGAGCGACGTTTTTACCAAAAGCTGTATTTTGTGCCACCCTAATGTACGCGTGTGTATGTTTGTGTCAAGGGAGAAGACGAAAGCAATACGGAAGGAAAGCTCGCCTGTGGCCCGTTCGCGAAGAACTGTTCCTGCATTCGCCTGGTATAGATCGTAGAAACGACGTAAAACTACCGATCAGAGCAGCCGGACTCTCGGATTCCCCTCCACACTTGGCTGTCTAGCTCGTGCCGAAAACCCGGCCCCGGGGAGGCCCAGGGCTTTTCCGGTGAGCGCCGCTGCAAAAACACGGGTACCGCCGGCTCCTCGCTAAATGGGCGGGGCGGGGCGGGGCGGGGCGGGGCAGGGCGGGGCGGGGCAGGGCAGGGCGGGGGGGGCAGGGCGGGGTGGGGTGGGGCGGGGCGGGGCGGGGCAAGGCGGGATCCGAAAGATCCGGGCTGCGTTCCTTTTCCGTGGGATTGCGGCGCGAGCGGCGCGCGCTGATCCGTCTTCATCTGTCAGTGTCGCGCTGCGCATGCTCACCGCCGGGGCTGGCACCGCGGCGCCGCCATTTATTATGTCCCCGGGGGCCCCGGCCGCGATTGCGGGAGGCACACGCGACCGGGCATCGGCGCCCCGGCCGCCGCGCGTCGGCGAGTCGCGGGACAGCGCCCTCTGTTGAAGCAGAGTCCCAGCGCCACCACATCCATGCACAGATAATAATAATAAATCACTTCTTGCACCCCAGTTTTGATTCATTGATTGATTGATTTTTTCGTGTTTCTGGGTACGTCAACTGCTTTGGTCATTAGTCCCGTTAGTGTGGTGCACGTTTTTATTTTCTCGAGATATGGCGGTGATATTTCCCCGCTGGATGGTGAGATCCGGCACCAGGACTCTCCCACCAGCGGGGCACCGCCCCAGTCGGGACACGCTCTAAGCTCCCGACCGGCCTCCCGGAAAGTGTGGTAATGCAGTGCATGTTAGTGTAAGTGTGTGTAAGGGGAGATGATAGGACAAGGAAGAGGAAGGACAGATATCGCGCGGCCCGTGGCCCGTTTGATAGGGTACTGTTCCGGCATTCACCTGGTGTTGATTGGAGAAACCACAGAAAACTACCGATCACAGCAGCCGGACGCTGGAATTCTCCTCCAGGCAGCGACTGAATGCGCCCCAGTTAAATTTGCCGAACGGGTCCCGCTTATATTGTCTCTCCCGTGCTCGCAGGAAATACTTTGTTGAAGCTGGCTGGAATAATACGCTTGCATCTTTTATTGAGAAATAATCTACTTAACTCTTTCATTCGCTAAATAATCTGTTGTATCTTAATTTCTGATAAGAAGTTTCAAATTCGTTTGTCGGTAGCTGTATATGCCCTGACAACTTCGGTTGCTTTGCTTGATATCAATTTCTCCCTTTAGCATAACCAAACATATGTATTAGATAAACACAGTTTTCGATTCGAAGATTCGAATTGTCATAACTCATGAATACGCCAGGAGCATACAATTGTTCAGCAATCTCGGCTAAATCGGCATCTTTCAACAGAAAATTGGAATACTTTCCTTATAGAGGTGGTTTAGATACTTACATGTATAGTGCGAATGTAGTAATTGATGTGTTAAGATATCGAGGGATTCAGATGTTAATGCCAATTTATGATGTTATTGGTCACTAATTTATCGTATACATATTAGATGTTTAAGTGTTAGTGATATTGCAAATTTTCATGTTTTATGACCAGGTAACAAATTGTTACAACAAATAATACCAGTCACAAATAGCTAAAAAATTAATTCCGGAAGGAGCAAATGTGAAGCGATTGTCAAAAACATATTAGCACCCTTTGTGGAAAAGAATGTTTTGAATTCTTTGAAACCAAATCGAAACAACCCATTCTC
Organism: Teleogryllus oceanicus; assembly: GCA_964035755.1. Lineage (NCBI taxonomy): Eukaryota > Metazoa > Arthropoda > Insecta > Orthoptera > Gryllidae > Teleogryllus > Teleogryllus oceanicus. The sequence goes on from CAXIVR010000007.1 coordinate 4,197,695, forward strand.
CTTTAGTGTCTCGACAGATACTTCAAAGACAGGCAATAGAAAGATGTATCCAAAATGTATCCAGTATTTTGCGTTGGAAAATGAATGCCAAAATAAACTTCTAGATTTTTTGAATATTTAGCTGAAACTTCAGATGCTGTAAGCAATAATATTCTTGAAACTTTACGTTTTCGGTTCGAAATGAGCTATGTAGTTTCATTTACAACAGACAACATGAGTGCAAATTTTGGTACACACAGGTCAGCTTACACTTTCCTAAAGAATAAAAAGCATAATCTTTCGAAAGAAGGATGTTTAGCAAACGTACTTAACAATGCATTCAAATGTGCGTTTTATAAATTGAAATAGGATGTCGAAGGCGTTGCTCTGAAAATTTACATTTTCCAGCATCATCGCTACGAAGAGAGGAATTGAAAGAGTTTATACCTATGACATGCCAAAAACAAGACGTATTATTAGATCTACAAATAGTCGTCTCGTGTGCTTTGAGTATTCCACCATCAAACGCATTCGTAGAGAGAGTATTTTCTCAAATGGGGATGAAATGGACCAAGACGAGGAATCGTTCAGTTGATTTGATCAAGGATAAACTTATAGTTTCATTGAATTTGGAAATGACCTGGGTGGAATTTTAAGTGACATACAAAAACGACAACAAGCTGATTGCTCCTACCCGATTTCAAAAATAGTATACATGAAAACTATGAGATTTTTGTAGCCATTTTTGATTGATTTTTATTCACTTTTGTCTAAAAACTGTTTTTAGTATTGTGACATACCAACATGTCACACATTTATTTACTAATATTTGTCGTAAATGGGGTAAATATTCAAGAATAAACAAATAGAAATATGGCGCCCTAGCAACGGTAACAACTTATTGTTTACATGAGTAATTAACACACTCCTGTAATGGACAAAAACACACAATCTTACATCCACTTTAACAGAGCATATTGTTTGTGGCTGTGGTTCTTCTATTACGAGTATAAAACATGTCCAGAAGCTTCTAATTAATACTTTCCATTCTGAGTTAAATTCTAGGGGTAATCCCTTCAGTTGTTCTAAACTCTTGAAAACACGAGATGAATTGTACTCTGCATACGTCTCCAGACTAGCGGTTATTGTCCTTTCAAGGTTTTCCCACTCTATTCTTCTTTTCTTGTCTGCTGGACTTTCACGAACTGGTGTCTCAGGCTTTAATAAATATGATGGACAATCCATTACTTTTCATGGTACTTCGAGATGCTAGCTACATAAGAAACAGTTTTTAAAAACATTTTCACCAGTTAGTTTTCTTACAATTTTCAAATTTCAGGTCGGATCTGTCAGTCCACCATAAGAACCCATTTTGAACGACCAACTTTACGGCCTCATTACCCGAAAACCAGACCATTAAATCTATTCAAACTCTATCAGAACATAGAACAAACTCTCATCTTTTGTTTATTACAATAAAAAGGCATGATAAACGTAACACGCATCTTACTCTAACCACCTTAAATATTTAAAATAAAACCAATTCAAATTTCACTGATCCATGGAATAGACGGTAACGTAGTTCGTGGTTACGGCGATAGGCAGCGCTGGCCAAACTAGAACATTTATAGACATATATAATACAAGTATAATTAAAATACATACAAGATGTTCTTGGTTTCAATATAGCAGCACTTTGCCAAAAATATCCCATAAAAATAATCGGGGCCATTCGGGAAAAATGAATTTAAAAAAATCCTTGTTGAGCAGAGGGACGTTGCCAAATAGTCAAATTAGAATTCAACAATACGTAACACAATGAGCAGTTCGATCGGCAGACTCTCTTAAAATATACGATTACAATAAAACTGTAAATGTAAGTGCACCGACCTAAAAACGAAACATATTCTTTTTAAAAAATTACGCAATTAAGACATTTTCGTGGCAAGATCTCCAACCAGCCGAATAAGCTAAGTCAAATAACACAATACGAGTGCGTTAAGTTCGTTGAATTGCTAAAGGGAAGAGATAATGAAGTAACAAGTGGTTGCAACATGAATGAAAATAACCACTTGGAACCCGAAACTTGCGTTGGTATTCAACATCAAAGTAAATTGAAAATACGTAAACATTAACATTCCTCCTCATCGTGCAATTCAAAGATAGATATTTGGACTCTTCTTTTATCTCCCTTTCTTGCACTTTCAAATTGAAAATATCTGATTTCATTGGCAATAAATAGTTCAAATAGCTCCCACTCATTTATTGCACTACTGAAAATATTATTTTCTTTTACATCAAAGCATCTTCTCCTCTCCTACTTCTCTTTTTCGAAGCTCTTGTTGCTGTAGGGGTTCTCACATCTGAAAGGATGACCATCTCTGGCCATTTTATATTATAACAATGTACTGAAGAAATGAATTTTTTAGTTACCTCAGTATCTGCTATTGTTCCACTACGGGTATCTTCTCTATTACTGGTCTGAGTTTTCTGGACTCTATTAAAATTTTCAGCGAGTCGTAATACATTCATTTCGATGCATAGGTTTGCATTGACCCTTGAGCAGACATTTTTGTTTCTTTTCTTTTCTCATTGAAGAATTATGTTCTCAAGTGGGGAGTTTTCGTGAGTCTTCAGAAAATTTGCTGGACAACATTTATTACACTTTGAGGACACGTCTTCACTCCATTTTTATACTCCTTGGAGTGAATAACTCACAAAATTGGTTTATACTCGTACATGTGTATGGGTATGTCTCGTACATTAGTTTTTCCAGCTCATCTTTGCTACAGAGCTTGAGCGACTGCCTCATCATGCAAAAGTTCTCAAAATTGCTAGATGCTCGCGAATATCGAAGGATTTTCCTAAGGATGAGCCAAAGTGACAGTTCGCGTAACAAGTGAACATCACATGAAATTCAGAGAAGTATCGCTCCGCCGCGACAGCTGTTCAGCCACGCCTCTTCGTAGTGTTAGGTTATGGCTCCTGTGAAAACATCCCTACGCAGCAATCTGTTTCGCTGAGGTATATACACGTACGCGAGTCCGGAAAATATTTAAATTTAATTATGTATGTGGAAAATCCCTTAACATGCTCTCACAATCAGTAAAAGAAAACTGCTACGAATGTAAATAGAAAGCTCGCAATCACAGCTCACCACACAAAAGCACAATAGACGGAAACACGTGCACCAGTACGCCCCTCAGTTTTAAAATAAACATAATATTTATCACACAAAGAGTAAATTCAATGTAATGTTTATAGAAAAAGGAATTTTTACAGAAAAGCACATTACACTGCACTTCTTAATTTCAATTATTTCTCAAAGTGCACTATATTTTCGTCGGACGAGGACATCACAAAAGGAAGCGTCGAAGCCATTTACAAGTTAGCCAACTGCAAACGAAGAAACGCGGGAAGGGTGTCTGATAGGCTCAACGACCACAGAACCTTCAGTTATGTTGCCAGCACTAGCTGTCACTTTGGCTCATCCTTAGGAAAATCGTTCTATAGTATATTATGCAATATATATAATGATGTCCTCCTTTTTAATGATTTTTAATGTTTATAATGATGTCCTTTTTTGCAAGAAGAAAATATTATCGATCGAACAACGTTAGGAGTGAGTTTGGTAACATTTTATGAGTGCTAAAAAGTGACATAAACGAATTTTGTCGCTCTTCAAATATTACGAGAAATGCAATTTTTTCGCAAACACGTGGCAAAAGTGTCAAGTTAGCATCGCAAACGCAAGAAAACCAACAAATTACAGACATAAATAAAAAGTAACACCATAGGAATTTGTCGCTTTTGTGTCGCTCCAGACTTTACAAAAAAAAATTTTGTCTCTCTTCAAATATTACCAAAAATGCAGTTTTTTCGCAAACGCGATGCCAACTTGATATCAAGTTAGCATCGCAAACGCAAGAAAACCAACTAATTACAGACATAAATGCCTTTTAAACATTAAGTTCACAGCGTGTAGAAACATCTACCTTATGGTGCACATTTTCAAAATTAAATTATAAAAAAAAAACTTTCTCGCCGATAATGATGGTGATATTACTGCACTTATTTCTCATGAAGGATGGCGATCTTCAAAGGTAGCTGAATCATACATTGAATAATTAGTGAATAATAAGATTTACATTGGAAGAAGATATTGGTTAGTACAGAAACTGAAGAAAAACAAGCACTTTGGAATTAAATATATCTTCTGGAGTGTCTTTGACGAATTTATACAACTGTACTATTCATATACATATTCACAAAAAACTAATGAGATGTTCTTTGTTATTATTATTGTTAAATATTACCAAATAAAAGCAACATATAATTTTAAAGGAGTAATAAGTTAACAAATTAGATTTTCGAAGTCCAAGTTTTTTCACAATATATTTCATTTTACTACAAACACTAAATGTATTTACATGGTACCATTGCCTTTTTATACTCCATAACGGATTATAAATGGCTGCGACTATTATGTCAGTGATGACTCATATTTCGTGCAGAAATAGCGATGACGTAATGATTTTTGCCATAATATGCCATGTTATGAACGATTTTGTTAATGGAAAAGGGTTGATTACAATGCTGGTTTAAAAACAATATACAGCGATTCCGAACTCCAGACATGTTGGACAGTCGTGTGTCAAAGTGTTTACATGAACAATGAATTCCAATGTAGCCGAACTTCAACAGGAGTTCTGCAACTTACTCCGAGTCTGTTTACACGATGATTGTTGGACATTTATTCTTTGAAAAAAGTGTCCCCTGTGAAAATACTTTTAGGTAGATAAACTGTGTGTTTGGGTTCTTTTCGAAGAAATGGGTGAATAAAAAAGGAATGTGACATTGGCCAAAGGATTTAACTGAAATTCTATGGGAAGCTATGATATTGAGGTGAACCACAGTGCGTTTTTCTGGCTGACCAGCCTATTTTATGTACTTGTACGTATACCTGAAGATTGGAATTAATGGTGTTTATGGACGGGATTGATGAATTTTAGCGTTCTGAATTGGGCGGTTTTGTATTGAAAATAACGGAAAGTCATGACGTAGTCCTGCTGGATTGATTTCGAATACAAGTGATGGCTATTGGTACTATTTGTAATACTGGTAATACCAGTAGGTATACTGGAATACCAGAAACGGCATAAGTTTAATTGTCCAGGAAGCTAGAAATGATTTGAGTAAGATAGTGCGGAATGTATATTTCTTTAATTTTATAGTTTCAGATTTGGTACCATATTCTGTCGAAAGCGTAAGATATGTCACGAAATTATTGTCATCATTTTATTTATTTGATTAAACCTTTTTACACACACATTTTACGAAAAAACGCATATAACAATTCAAAATAAAACGTCCATAACCGTAATCCACCTTAACCGTACTTCCTGCGCATCTGACCGTGGCCATCATTGGCTTCTTCCAGCAATATCTTGCTCAGACTTCATTCCAATTCTAGTCCCAGGAACAGCCGGCAATATCTTTCCGGGGACGGAAACACGCATGTTTACATTACGACCGGAATATCTAGCAAGAAATATCGCCAACATCAGAAATATTTATTGCCGCAATGTTTACATTGACAACTTTTCTTGCGAAATAATATTGCAAGTTTTTCTTTTCCATTTTCTTGCAAGTGTAAAGCCAGCTTAATTCGCTGATTAACAGTACTTCCTGTTTGCTACTTACGTAGTAACGGGAGAAAGTAAAACTCGTGTATACTAGATCAACGCCCAGAATTGACATCAGTTACGCGCGCACTGGGTCGGAATGACATGTACGGCCATTCTTGTCTGTGTATATGTGTGTGTGGTGTGTGTGTGTGTGTGTGTATCTGTGTGCGTGTGTGGGTGTCAAAAAGAAAGAGAGATTCCAGTTATACTCTGGAATCTTGAAGATAAAGATAAAATTCTTTGTCGTGATACTACAACTTCAGCGATGACTGCCTGCGTTTAAGCCATCCCCAAAAGTATTATCGGTCGTATCAATGGTGCCTGCGTGGTCCTAAGACAAACATTTAATAGGGAATTTTTAATTTTTGTTTGTTGCCACCATGTGTATGAATTGATGTTAAAAAGTGTGAGAATTGAAATTCAGGCAAGTGACTAGAAGCTCTGATAGTCCACTCTTCAAAAACTTCCTTGATAACTGTAAAAGTGGCGATTCTAATAAAGTACAGAGTTATAGAGCAAAGCTTATATCGTGACTTTTCAAAATTGGCAATATGCTTGCATTTCACGAACCTGAACATACAAAAGAAATAGAGATGGCTATCAAAAGTTGATAGAGCTATATAAATATACTTTCGGGCAGACAGAGAGGACATTTAAAATTAAACCACTCTGATCCACACATCATTGTCAATGGATGGCGAGAGCTATTTATTTCCTTGAAATTGTCAATGTTTCGTGCTCAGTAGAAAATTAAGAGCAAGGATAAGCTAACACTGTCAGATGTCTGCCTGTTCATCGTGACATCCCAAGTCAAGCCATGAATACAATGCACTTTTGATAGTAAAAACAGCTTACCAAGATGTGTGCTTTTTAAAGTCAACGAAGGCTTACGTAAAGGTTAATGAAGGCAGCTTTACATAAGTTAAGCATGCATTTATGGTATTTGACTTATCTGGTATATATTTATGATATCTCTCTTGTCACTATTTGACGATGATGTGGACCAATAAGCCAAAGTAAAAATAGTCATAAATTTTCCCAATGAAAATTTATCAATGATAAATCCCAATGCAGGAAGAACTTTGTGGTCCTTTGTACGAGATAAAACATGACTTTATTTCGGTCAAAAACAATTTATTGTTTGAACGTCTCAAAATGAATGACCGTTTTCTCTGATGATCACACTTTCTGGTCTGGTCACTTCGTTTGAAGAAACCCTAATTTTCATGGATGCTGACGTCATGGAATTCCGCACTGCTTGCACGATAGGACGGTTCTCCTTCGGGTGGTGTTTCTTTCTCGAGCCTGCACGACACCACGCCCTCATACACCCATTGATCATCAAGCCACTGTAACATCTGAATGGCCCACATGCCTGGTGATTGCACTATTCGACCAATCAGCCTCATTAAGTCCCAAATGCCGCCTCTGTCAAATGCAGTCAATTATAATTTGATCAATTGCCTTCATCGAATGTTGTGTGATCCGTATAGGTACATTAATTGTAATGTCTAAATTGAAGGAATTAATTAAATTGAGAAACTTTTCTTTCTCGCAAGATTCGACCAGAAAATCAATGTTAAAATCTCCGCATACAACAATGGATTCAAAGGAGCGATTTCTGACTTTGTTAAGTGTTATCTCTAAGTTTTTCTAAGAACAAAATATAATCAGCAGTTCTCTTTGTTGGAGGTCTGTAAATGCAAAATATTATCACTTTTAGTGAAGTAAGATGTACAACAGAAATTTCGAAAATATTTTCAATGGAGTACACATTTAATTCCGCCAAGGGGATAGAATCAATATTATTTCTAACGTAAATGCAGGAACCCCCATACGTAGGACCTTTATGGGATTCTCTCTCTCTGCAATAAAAGCCTGAATTGAAGCCAGTCAATTGGTGAGTAGGCTGACGAACATCTGCGCGGCATCTTAGGTGCTTTGTTCTGTGCGTAAACGTCTTCCTTCACTGTCTGATTCACAGCAGTTTACTGATAATATGTGCCCAACGATAGCGTTCTATACATTACAGATACGTGGGTATACCGATGCTAACGAAATTGGGATATAATTCGACCACTTGTTTTGTCAAGCAGAGTATATCTGGCATTGAATTCAGTATATAAGGTTTTCTGTGTATTTACGAGCATATTCCATGCGTATTTTAGCCTTACAATACTCTGCGTATGCGGTTTGCGACAATGTAAAATAATTAAAAGTTAACCAATTATGCGATCCACCAGCGGCTTATGCTACAGCGCGTTGTTGCCAGCCAGCGCTGCTTCAATGCAACAAGGCACGGTTTGGCCCGCGTTTGCACTTGGCAACGCAGTAATACTGATAGTGTGGGGCAAACAAATGCAAATAGTTTAAAGTAAAGTAAATAATAGTAATTATTAAAAACTAAATTGTAATATTATCCAAATATGCTCTCTTTTAATACGCACGTTACTCAACTGAACAGGTATTACTACATGCTCTCATTCGTTTTCACATATAAGAAACTTTTCCCGAAATATCTTTATTAATCAAAGAACAAACGTTCGTTTCCATTTGTATTCAGAATTCAACATGTGTACGGGTAAGGGTAGGAGTATCAAAAGTTAAGAAAACGTTCACAGAATTCATTTCTACCTTAGTACGTAGCACACAGTTTTTAACTGTTTTTGACGAAAAAAATATAAATAAATTCTCGTAATTGTTCCATGTCCGTTTAAGAAAGAAGCATTCAGAAGAATTTCACACCGACAGTTCGTCAAACGAAATTCGGGAAATTCAAAAATGCAATTTCCAAAATTTTAACATTACGCCAACTACTCATATTTTAAAACAATTGTACTTGGCATATTTTAAATAACTGCTTTTTTTAGAACAGATCTCATTTAACATAAATGTCAAATGTGGAAAATACAGAGTACGCCGAAAATGAGACCATCGTAATTTTTTCAGCATACTTTCTTATATTCAAGAAAAAATGAGGGGTCGTCTTTGAGAAAAAAATGTTTAATATGGTTTTAAAGACACCTATGATTTATGCAAAAATAATCATATTTTCCAAACATTGAACATGGCTTTAAAATTATTATTTACTTTTATGTTTATAGATTTTTCAACATAGTCACAACATGGCATTATTTTAAGATGTTTATTACACCTTTTATGAAATATAAACATTTTAATTAAAACATTCAGTTCCGAGTAATCACGCCCTTCTGGAATAATTTATAATCTAGTAAAATACGAATGTAGAAAATGATTCAACTTCATTTCGTTTTTATGGTAATAAAACATTAAAAAACAATTGTAATAAAGCAACTTACAAGAAAATTTATTAAAAGCACAATTATTAAAGTTGTAGGAAGTGGAATTTTCTAAGTCGTGTTGTTCTGTGGAAGTATTTAAAATGAAATTTACAGCGAGTCCCTCAATTTTCAATGGATTGAATGATTGTGTTGACTCATTATTTTTCTGATTAAGTTTGGTTGTAACGTTCCACTTAGTTTCTATAGCGTATGTATTCTTTATACTCTTCATCATCTAATCTTGGCCTATTAATTGCCTAAAATATGGGTAATTTCTTAATTTGTAGTTTGTGCTGTCCACTTGTATTTTCTTTCTTCACAAAATTCTCGAAATTGCCTCCCCACACTTTCTCTGTTTCTTTTGCTGTTTTTCAGCACAGTATCTTTAGTAATATACATTATACATTATCAGAACGTCACATTTTATTATAATATTGATGCTACAAGCTATTATGAACCTAAAACAATTGCTATCTTTATCTTAAAAAGGTAAACAAAGTTATTACAGCGGAGTGCAAAAGGTAAATAAAGTGATAATCATATTGCATTAGACATCTGGGATTGGTTTAATTTTTGCTCTGCATAATATATCAAGGATTTTCAGGAATTTATTTTTTTACTATAAAATAATGATTACACTTGTGTTAAATAATATAATTTGTAGTGAATTGATCACTAACGAAGAATAATGTATTATTCCCTCGCTCCAAAATGAAGAAAGAATGGGAAAAGTAATTGTCTATCAATACCGCTGTGCAATTCATTCCGAATATCCATCCCTTTCAATATCGCGTGTCGGGTTAAAACTCTTGGGTTCAGAAGTTGGCGGTACCGTCAACGCCACCATATTGGAAATTTAGTGCGTTCTATTACGCTGCCAGAAAAATTGTCATAGGAAAACGCCGTAAATATTTGAAAGTTGGCATTTTTCGAAAAATCAGAATTTTCAACGAAAAGGAGACCAATGTTTTTTAAAATCGGAGAAATCGAGTCGGGCCATATGGACCGGGGAAAATTCATTTTGGAAGAAAATTCTACGTGTAATTTAGGCGCTAGAGGTGTGCACAGACTGATGGACGGACGGACGGACGTGTTGAAAAAACACGTTTTAGTTATCAGGACACCCAAAAATGTGTATTTCTGTTGAAATATCGAAATTGACTTTCCGGAGCATTACATACTACTTTCTCCAAACTACGTATGAGAAGTTACTTTAACGACGTACACTGCATACATTTACTTTCTTATACCTGCGTATAAACGGAGTATATTCTCCGTACATACGTCTTATTTATCTTATGGCAAGTACACACGGCTTAGAATACAACTAATGCAATCCAAAAATAATAGGACATCACTACAATAAAAGTCATTCTTTAGGGGTAGAGCCCTTCTGCCGGTCTTAAGGGGTACATCTAGCTTCTCAATCCTTTCAATTGCTGTCCGCGTCAGATACAGGAAACACGACGAATCCCCGCGTTCGTTCACATCGCTCCACCAACTGACGCACGTTCTGGGAGTGCCTCACTCAGTCTGGAGGCAGTGCCACGCCGCAATTGAAGAAGGAAGCCGCTCATCTCCCATAGGTTTCAGATCGGTAGGTGCACGGACAGAAGGACTAATAATTAATTAGGTCTAATGAACAGGACGTCTATTGAGAGCCAGGTCTCATGCGACGTAAGGTTCACGCAATAGAGGGTCTAATACCAAGAGAGGTCTACAATAAGAAGGTTCAATTTAATAAGGTCTAATAGACATAATTTCTAAGGTCTAATAGGTATACAAAGGTCTTACACTAGCAAATACTACGTTACAAAAGTTTATATTTTAACAATGTCAATAAAATTTTCAAGAAGAGATCTGTTTCGTAGCACTACATTACATTTAATACTAAGATTCAGCGAATTGACTATACCATTACATCGTGTGAAGGTACAAAAAGTTTAGTTCACAACGACTACGCCTTCAGTTTTCGAAAAGGAAACACTACTAATAATACAATATATTGAAGGTGTTCAAAAAGAGGAGCCTGTAATGAAACGTGCATTACAAACAACAATCTGGAAAATATTGAAGTATACAAAGTAGTCATACACACTCATGAGAGAAGATCTGATATCATACGACAAACATGTGCGGGTATACAAGAACGTGCACTCAAAAATCCAAACATGGAGCCAGTTGCAATAGTTGAACTTGAAACAAATTCTGTGGACAGCGAAGAGGCTTTGGTTTTGCTGCCAGAAATACAAGCCTTGTTAAGAGCTGTTAATCGCCACCAGAATGTAGCTCGACCCCTACTCCCACGACTTGGAAATAATTCATCCGTAAACGTAACTTTGAGAGGAGACCAGTTCCTGCGATACGACTCAAGAACACAAGATCCTGATCGTACATTAATATTCGTTACTGATGAAGGTCTACGTCTTTTGACCCTCAGTAGATAGATATTAGGAGATGAAACATTTAAAACTGTTCCAAGTATGTTTTTTTCAAACGTACTCATTCCATGGAATCGTGATGGATCAGGTCTACCCTCTTGTGTATTGCTTTTGCGTCCGGAAGACTCAACACACATATGATAGAATATTGTTGGAGATTCAAAGGCTTTGACGGGCTTTAAACTTTAATTTAACCCCAGAGATAGCCCTTACAGAATTCGAATTAGCTACTGTGAATGCGCTTCAATCAGCTCTCCCCAATACAACTATCAAATGTCTTTTTCACTTTTCCCAATCCATCCGGAAACGGGTCGTTACGGAAGGACTGAAGGAGGCTTATGAGAATGATGCCGAATTAACAGTAAAAAATTATGTCAGCCGACTAATAGCTCTACCTTTTCTTCGTCTAGAAGATATAGAAGCAAATTTTGATAATACGAGATCATTAGTGATGTTGTTGAATCTATTGCCAGGTACATCGAGATCTCTTACATAAGGGCACGCGTGGTCGAGAAAGGAGACGAACAGTTCCTCCAAGTTAACTGCCAGCAGTTTGAAATGTATTTAATCTTGTTGAAAATGGCTTGCAACGTACAATAAACACAGATGAAGGGTGGCTTTCAACATTTCAGAAAATGATCGTCTCGCATTATGTCTCAATTTCGAAATATTTAGAACGCCTACAAAGGGATCAGGAACAATAAGGAAGTTTTCATCATGCACTTGTTAGCAAGTCATATACGAGTTCAACACCCAATAACTAAATCATACAAAATTAATCAAAGGCAAGTGGAGCGAATGGTAGCAAATTACCAATATTATAAAGATCGTGGTGACATCAAGTTATACCTTCGGTCTTTGAGCTACATATTGAAATTCCATGCTCCATCAACAACCGAAAGTGAAAACTGAAAAATTTAACATCTGTTTCTTTTTATGTTCATTACATACTTCCGGAATTAAAATGTATCATTCCAATTGTGGTTTTATTTCAGTCAATAATATAATGATATGTGACTCATTTTATTACGCATTTCTTTTACAGCATAATAGATTAGACTAAATGAAGTGTATGATAGACCAAAGTTTATTAGACTTTTTTTCATATTTACACCAAATAGTGTTAGACTTTTTAATAATTAGACCACATTTTCATTAGACGTGCTTTCATAGACCTTCTGGTATTACACTTTAAAAATTAGATCTTCTGTCATTAGACCAAATATCTTTACACCTAACGACCTCTAACCCTTCCATGTTCAGTACGTATGTGATTTGCTGCCTTCCACATGTTGCGAGACATACCAAAGCCCGAAGGATTTTGGCGGTTAAGAAAATAATACATTGTAACAGGGATGTTAGCGCTTCAGTACTTCTCCCATTCCCCTCGGATTTGTAAATTGCTCTCGTGTAATTACGCGGCTGTTTTAACGAATGATTTCCGTGATTTCAATCTATTGAGGCTGCTTGGATTTGGTTGGGTATAGGACGTTTAGTACGACGAGAGATCTTCTGAATTCTTCCAGTAGGGCTGTCCCCTTGGGTTAGGGGGGGGGATATTGATTTTGGATCAAGTGGAAGGCCTGTAAATCGAAGTCGATCTAATACACCCCAATACATCCATATACATACGTATACGAAAAGGTAAAAATTACTTTTTACTTGTGTAGTTAGTAAAAATAAGTTATCAAAACAAGTACATTAAGTATAAAATAAAACACTCCATGAAACATCCCTTTTCCTTTTCTACAAACAAGATTTCTGTGTCAATTAAATCATATTATTTTATTTATTTTATTTTATTTTATTTTACGTCAAAAAACGGTTGAAACTGCGTATGACGTGCTATGGGGAGAAGTTAATTCTGTGCACATTTTCAAAATTCTGTGATCCCTACACTAAGTCATATGCATGAATTTTGAAAATTAAAAAATGCTCTCATGTAGTAAAATCTATTTTCAAGGATAAATAAGCAATAAATTTCGGGCTCTTATCTATGATGTCCTTCGTCAAGGAATTATACTTTCTGCCGCAACAACATGGAAACGATAATTTGAATAAATATATTCCTCAATGAATTCTAGAAGACATGCACAGAATATGAAGTTACATTTATGTCCACAAGCAAAACAAGGGGTCATCTCAGCATTTGCTCAATGGATCAGGGAAACTGGACGAAAAACCTGATCGAGATGGGGGTCATTGACCCGGAAGCCGTAGTACAATAGTTGTTACAGGTTTATACACATTTATAGTTCAAATGATAAATAATGCATTATGTATCATTGTTAAAATTAATGTTACTTTTCTTGTGATGCTCAGTATAGTCTCTAATGGTATAGAAACAGTTACAATTTAATACACATTTAACACATACACATTTATAGACATAACACAAACACACATAATACACATACACATTATACACATATACATTTAAATCTCCCATTAAACGTAAGTAATTAAAAATATCTAAACTCAACTGTGTATTCGTTATTCCAATGGAAGTTTCGAGTATAATGTAAAAAATGTTTCATTTTTCCTAATATTATAGTATAAAATGAGGGTTTTTTGTGGATACTTATAGGAACAGTTTCTAAGATAATCAACTGTATTTCAATACTATTTACTATTGTTTCATAACAATAGGTTCTTTAATAATTATTCCTTTTTTCATAAAGATGAACGTTATATATTTCCCTCTTCTGCAGCTTATCCCTAATAACATACTACACGTACACTGTGCTACTGGGTCAGCAAGTGATTAAAATAAAACTAAAGTTTCTCTCGGCTACCAGTGGGTTATTATAAAACTTTGTTGCCTATTACGCTCACGGCTGGCGTTTGATTTATTGGCGCCCAGGGCTGTAGTACAGCTCGGGTAAATTCTGGACCAACATAATTTATTTATTTATTTATTTAGTCAAAAACTGTATGTGACGTATGGGGGAGAAAATTATCTGCGCACGCTTTCTTGAGTTTCAGAATCCCTTCCCAACAATTTAACTATTAATAGTTGAAAGATGAAAAATCATAGTAATAATAATAATAATAATAATAATAATAATAATAATAACAAATTTAAAAAAGCGAGGGATTAACATTTCAAAAACTAGATATTTACATTGCCAAATTATAGAAAACTTCTTTTTAACGGTAAAGGAACAAACAGATTTGATTTTTATGTATTTTTAACAAAATAGAAACTCACCCTAAGCTCTACTACCACTACAAGCAAAAGGAAAGTTCAACAAAACGTGCGCATAGTGAAGCTACATTTACGTCCAGAAGGAAATCAAGGGGTCATCGCAGCATTTGCTCAATGGATCAGGGAAACTGGACAAAAACCCGATCGAGATGGGGGGCGAATTGAGTTGGACACGTGCCTTGTCGCTCTACTTAACCACAACTCTGAATGGCCGCCGCGAACCGCCGCGCGTGTGCAGGTCGCCGATGAGGTCATCGCCACGGACAGGCACTGCGGAGCGTCGGAACGTCCAAAATAACTTTTCTCCTTAGTGAAGAATAACTTAAATGACTGAGAGATATTTTGCAATGATGGACCATGGTCAACCAATCAGTGACCGTAACCAACATTGTATGTTTTGGTTCTGCTTTGTACTTTTGTGCAAAGAGGTTATTTTATTCATTTTCCGTAAGAAAAGAAAGAGGATTGTGAAATTTTTATCGCCGGAGAAAGAAGTGTTTATTGAATGTATGAGAAAGTGCATTTCTTTTAGTGAAAATAAAGTCACAAACCGACAAAAAACGTAGCGTGGGATAACATGTAACATATTTTTTTAAAAAGACGAACTATAAGATAAAATATAATATTAAATAAAGTTGTGGATATGGTTAAGTTTAAGCGAAAAAGGAAATACAATAAAAATTACTGAATAAAATTAATTTCGAAATTACAGTAGCTAAAGGATAATGTAAACTTAACCTACAAAACTCTACATGTTAGACAGAATTGTTACTTGCAGGGCAGTTATGTTCCAAATTATTGAAATGCTCATTTCGTTAACGATTAACTAAGAAGAAAACACGGGAATTCCAATTGGTATTCAATTAGTTCCAAAACATTGTGTTGTCATATTTGATAGGCGAAATCGGGTGCCAAAACCTTTCATCGTACTCTTCAAAATATTCGGACTGTTCCCGTATCTACCTCGGCCTACCAGGAGGCTTTTCAAACTCTCATATTTACAATTGTCGCAGCAATTGTGAATCACTATCAAAAGCAACACTCCACAATACGCTATTTCGACTGTTTATGTGTTGTAAAGCATGACGTAAAATGCAAAAGTGCAGATGAAAGGTGAGTTTAAAATTAAGTTGAACTTATCGTTTAAGTTCACCTTAAAAAGTGTGGTGAAACGGAAGTGTCTCCTTAAAAAAGTCTGCCTTAAAATTCTTAAGACGAACAAACATTTAAGTAATGGTGGAGAAACCGACCGTAAAATACAAAAGTAATACTTTTATTTAAGATTTCTACCATGCGGGAAAGAGATCATGATTTCTACAGTACTTAATTTTTTCTTATTGGTGCCATAAAACTTTATTATTGAATTGTTTGACTCACCGTATTCATATCAATCCTATTTTCTATGTGACCGTGTACACGTATTAGGCAGATTTGACCCAACGCGTGCCAAGTAAAAACAATACACGCTTTAGTTCGTTCCCTGTACGATATGATTTTTTTGTCATCAAGATACACATTGCGTTGGGTCAATTTTTTCAACAACATACATTGTTGTTGAAATTTCATGTTCAGTTGTTACGCAGAGACATGAGAAAGCGGTTGCCGTGGATGTGTTATAATCAGTTCGCAAAAAGCACGGTCCGGAGCAGACGTACTCGTGCATCAGTCTCTTCGAATTTGTTTTTCTTCGAAGAACTTGCCATTATTTTGCGATTTTATTTAACATATTAACTAAAAATGCGTGAAATAGTTCACCTTCAAGCAGGTCAATGCGGAAATCAAATTGGAGCCAAGTTCTGGGAAGTCATCTCTGATGAACATGGAATCGACCCAACCGGCACGTACCACGGAGATTCTGACTTGCAACTCGAAAGAATCAACGTGTACTACAACGAAGCAACAGGAGGCAAGTACGTACCCCGTGCAATCCTTGTTGACTTAGAGCCAGGCACTATGGATTCTGTTAGATCGGGCCCTTTTGGACAAATATTTCGCCCAGACAACTTTGTTTTCGGTCAGAGTGGTGCTGGAAACAACTGGGCTAAAGGTCATTATACAGAAGGTGCAGAACTTGTTGATTCAATCCTTGATGTTGTCCGCAAGGAAGCAGAAGGTTGTGACTGCCTTCAAGGGTTCCAATTAACTCATTCTTTGGGAGGGGGAACTGGGGCAGGTTTGGGAACATTAATGATTTCCAAAATTCGAGAGGAATATCCTGATCGAATTATGGTTACATTTAGTATTGTGCCATCCCCAAAAGTATCCGATACTGTGGTGGAGCCTTACAATGCAACGTTGTCAGTTCACCAACTTGTTGAAAATACTGATGAGACCTTTTGCATCGATAATGAGGCCTTATATGATATTTGTTTCCGAACACTGAAGCTTACAACTCCCACTTACGGTGATCTCAACCATCTTGTTTCCGCCACAATGTCAGGAGTGACAACTTGTCTGAGATTTCCTGGACAGCTCAATTCTGATCTCCGCAAGCTGGCTGTGAACATGGTTCCATTCCCTCGCCTGCATTTCTTCATCCCGGGATTCGCTCCATTGACATCGCGAGGTAGTCAGCAGTATAGAGCTCTCACAGTTCCTGAGTTGACACAACAGATGTTTGACGCTAAGAATATGATGGCTGCTTGTGATCCTCGTCACGGGCGGTACTTGACAGTCGCCGCAATCTTCAGGGGAAGAATGTCGATGAAGGAAGTTGACGAACAAATGCTGAACGTTCAGAACAAGAACAGCAGTTATTTTGTCGAATGGATTCCAAACAACGTGAAGACAGCAGTCTGTGACATACCTCCTCGAGGTCTCAAAATGTCTGCTACATTTATTGGCAACACAACCGCGATCCAAGAACTGTTCAAACGAGTATCTGAGCAATTCACTGCAATGTTCCGACGAAAGGCGTTTTTGCATTGGTACACAGGCGAAGGGATGGACGAAATGGAATTCACCGAAGCGGAATCGAACATGAATGACCTGGTGTCGGAATATCAGCAGTATCAAGATGCCACTGCTGAGGAAGAAGGAGAGTTTGACGAAGGGGAAGGAGAAGAAGAAGAAGGTTGAATGATTCAAACAGTAAAATCTTCTATTTAATGACAATAATCCGAGAGTACATATTATCTTTGTATATATAATCCGTCATTTTGAACCCGATAATGATAAAATTAATTATCATTATTGTGTGAAAAATGATCTGAAAATGTGAAGATAGGTAAACTTCCTTAATGCGGTGATATATATCTATTATTTACATGTACTATTTTTCAACACATTTATAAAATATGTACTACTACGAATGGACGAATAAAATACCTGAAACGAAAAATTGTATGCATACTTCCTTTAAATTTAATATTTAAATATGAATAACACGAAAACTTATTTTAACGTAAACAATACGAAGGCAATTTAGGATTTAATTTTAATATAATAGTTTTGATATTAGTATTATTGTAGGTAATTGCTTATTGATATGTTTGTAGCCTAATTTTCTTGGGGTCAAAATATTTTTTTCCCTTAGTGACATATCTTAAAAGAAATTGTTACATAAAACAATTTCTTCCTTTAACCTTCTCGGACTCTGTATCCCCTTCAGGGGACCTTGGATACTGTTTTCATTGCAGAATTTTGGTAGCAGTGATTTTGTATTCAGCTCTTTGCAAATTAGTTCATAAAACAGTGTAGAACTCTCTGGCACATGGAGAAAATACTAATAGAAAGTGAACTCTCGCTGTTTGAGTGTGTGGACAAGAGGATGCGCCAGCGTAGTGTCTATGAGGTATTTTAAAATACAGGCGTAATTTCAAACGCTACTTCGGTAATTTGCTTTCTGGAAGCGGTGCGAGCTTACGAAACTTCTACCATTCATTTCATCCTTTAATTTAATTTCTTCCTGCTCGAGAGGGTGTTGCACATGGCAACGTGTTTGTTACATTTCGTTTCCAAGCGATGTTGGGTGGTAACGCCATCTTGAATTGTCTTTCTAAAATGCGTTGGTCTACTCTGTTAGAAGTGTTGCAGATCTCGATGGTAATGTTGGAACTCCGGGATGCGCCAACGCCGTTCGACAGGATGAAGAAAGAGGTTTCGTCACGTTTCCCACCAAAACGAAGGTGAGTGAAATATTTCGAGTTTTGATAATGAGTTACTGTAGTTGAATGGGAAAAAATTACTGCCTGTTGCATTTGAAAGTTTTATCAAATTCATAAAAGAATTGCATTTCTTAGCCTTACGGCCTAATTGAAACAACTACTTTGTTTATTATCAAGTATATTGTGTTTACTTCGTAACCTGATTCATTTCCATTTTGTATGGCGCTATTTAATATGTTTCAGACAACTTCAGAGATTTATAAGTCAATGTATTATAAACATAATGCGTAAAAGTCTGTATTAAATAATGCTTGAGAAATGTGGGTGTATTGTTTTTGCATTAGATATTTCAAATACATGTTTTCATTTCAGGTGCCAAAGTGTCTTAGGTTCTGCAACCTGAAGCATAGAATCCGGTCAGCTGGAAAAGGCAGAGAAGAAGAGAACTGAATAGTCTGAAAATACCCTTAAGTAAGACATTTTTGTGGAATACCACTGATTTGTAAATATAGGCAAAACAACTGTTGTATTCTAAGATTAATACACAAATGTTTCTTTTATACACAAATTGGCACTAACTTTCCACAAAAAATGTGTACTCATTTGCAATCCTTGTTGAATTTAAGCCAACAAGTCTATCCTCTTTATTATCCCTTCAATTGTATGGTTTGAATGAAAATGTGATGAATTAGAAAAAATAACATGCGTTTTAAACTAACGAATTATAATCGTATTAGGATATGTACCTTTTTCAAACTAAACTGCAGATCTGGAAGAGGTTAAAGAATCGTTGTGTCCAAATGACATGTTGCTTTTTCTAAAAATGTCTTGGCGTCAAAAACTGTGTATGACACGCTATGGGGAAAAGTGAATTCTGTGCAGGTTTTGCCCTTATACTGTGCACGTTGCTGTGGTAATAAATATATTAGAATCTCTGCCCGTATCTACAACGTTGTGAAAGGAATTTCTGTATATTTGTAATAATGTTTAATGGTGGTGCCCAAATAATAGGCTCTGTAGGTCTATGTAATTCAATGATTTTAAATTTGAAAACTCATTTGATTAGGTTTTATAAAATGTTAAAAATATCTTACATTCTGTGAAATCCGCATGAATTCCAAGAGTACTGGTGTTGTGGTACTTATTTAAATATTAGGTATAATTAAATCCACGTTTTTTAAGCTATTCAACATGCAGTACAATAATCTGCGATGAAATTGCTGCCTCCAATATTTTAATGTTTTGGGAATAATTTTAGAATGCTGAAATCAAATTTGAAGCAAGAAAGTTCCTTTCATGGACCATTTAATTTTTATAAAATTTTATTTTACTTCTCTTATATCGTAATTTTATTACGCCCGAAGAGTAATTATATAAACAATGGTACTTTACCAAGTGTAGTTTAATGACGTTATGATTTTAAAACCAAATGTAGTTAGAATGCTTTTAACCCATATATTACCATTGCCCCCAAAATGGATCATCGTACTTTTCTGTTAATAGTTCATCTCTTGGAACGAATGAGGGAAAATTTCGTACGTGACAGTGTTGTGTTACTTGTTGTTTTACCCTATAGCATTTTTCATTGTTGTGGGAGGCCTGTGTGAAGTACCTGGATTTGAGCGTCATGTAGCATCGTAAATTATGAGTACATTACTTAAATGTCTGATTATTTTAATCGTATATTTTAATATAATACGATCTGTTGAAAATTGTATTTGAAATAATTCTAAATACTAATAATTAAAGCTTATATTTTAGCGGCAATTGCAAATAAAATCTTGATGCCCCATTATAGGGGCAATTGAAACGAGAGGGTACGGTTTTTTATATCCTTTGTTAGCAAGTACATTTTTGACATTTGAGTAAATACGATTATTACATGATGTGATTATGTATGATATTCGAAAGTTTAACACTTGATGTTATGAACACGGGGATCGTGTCTGAATTGAGCACACGAACAACGAATTGGGTAATGGTTGGTTGTTTGTGATTCCATATGCGTCAACTATCGTCGTCATTAGTTCCGTAAGTGTAGTGAATGTTCCCCTCGGGAGGTGGCGGTGTTTTTTCCCTGCTGGATGGAGAGATCCGTAGCCGACCTATCTTCGGCTAGCGGTGTTTTCCTCAACCAGGTATCTCCCACCAGCGGGGCATCGCCTCAGACGAGGCAGGCTCTAAGCACCCGACCGGTCGTCCGGCATGTGAGGTAGTGTAGTGCATGTGAGTACAAGCGTGTGTTGGGGGACCTCCCGGTCAGAGGTACAGCTGTGACATCAATTGCTGCATTGAGCCGCCTCTCCCGATGAAACTGGGTGAAAAAGGACTTAGTGCCTCTCGTAGAATGTACTTGAGATTAACCAAATTGGTTGCAATGAGAATGGTCTCCCGTTGAAAATTTTGAATTATTTTACGATAGTAATGTTTTGAATTTGCTAGTTGAAATGAGGAAGAATTATACTTTTTCAAAGGAAACACTAAATTTGATGTGTCACATCGTGAAATGAAAATATATTTGCTCACTGTATTATGGGAATGTTAGGAATCGTCCTGACTGCGGTACTGAAATTGACATTCATCGTCCAGGAGTAGCAAGAGGAATATCAAGAAATAGATTTGAAGAACTTCTAAGATAATTTCATGAATCAAACAACAATAATATAATTAAAAAGTGAGATATTGTCGAAATTTGACTTTTGAGGGCTGTGATCGATCAATGATGGCTCATGTCTTTCCCCAAGATGGGAATTTGTGCGTAGATGAATCTATGGTTCCAAATTATGCTCACCATTACACAAGACAATACTTGCATGGGAAACCGACACGTTTTAGTTTCAAAATATGGTCACTATACACTTGGCTCTGCTACTTCATTTAAGTGGAACCGTATCAGAGAGCTTCTACTGAGTGCGACAAGTCAGATTTTGGTGTGGGTGAATTTGTTGTGATGAACTTGCACCAAGAAGCTGCTCCTGAGAAAAAAAAGACTTAATTTCAATGTGAGTATGCCTAAAATTTCCCAAATATTCAGTGCCGAAAAAATTGCTAATTTGTTTATCACAATTAAATTATTTCTAATTTAAAGCGTAAATATAATTCTTTATTATTTAGTTCAATGAAATTAAAATTGGTTCTTGAAAATAACGTTTTCCTTATTCTAAAGGTCCTGGACCCTCCTATTCCCATTGCCCCATTTTTGGGGCGTGTCTCCTTCCCAATATGAGTAGAGATTAGTGAGAATAAAAGGAATTCATATAAAACAGACTAAAACAAAAAGGAAACCAACATATCAGCATGAAGTTACAAAAAATAAAAGGTTGGGAATATATAGGTTAATGTGATTTAATGTAACCGCTGAGGGAACCAGAAGTTTCTTCTCTGATACGGCGTACGGTCGCCTTGGGAAGTGGAGCCTCGACAAGGAGCGAAATGCCGCACACCCTTGGCATTATCCTATGTTGTGATCTGGGCTGTACTGCCCTGAAGAGGACCGCAATATGTCGGTCGAAACGTCGGCACCCCAGCCTTCGACGCGGCGTCACCCGGACAGCCCAGATCATGACTCTGGCCGCGGAAGCCTACGATATCATCTAACATACCTCTACGGGGAGGATACATACAAAACTTGTAGAGAATTTGGAAAACTACGGGAAGGCAGTACAGCCCTGAAGAGGACCGCGATATGTCGGTCGAAACGTCGGCACCCCAGCCTTCGACGCGGCGTCACCCGGACAGCCCAGATCATGACTCTGGCCGCGGAAGCCTACGATATCATTATCCTATGTTGATAGCCACTCCTTGGTGACAGAAAATTTTTTATCGGTTTGTGAAAACTTACACTTCCCGTCTTAATTTCTCTCACTTTGCATGAATGAGTGTCATTTGAGAAAAATCAGCTTCAAGCTGTATTGCAGAGTAGAGTGTTGTGAATGTGTAATTCAATACGAAAGTAACTTAACCATTTCGCATCGCTCATGTATAAATCCGGGGGAATACAAATTGTCTAAGCACAGGCATAATAGAACTGATTTTGTAAAAGAATTCACATCTTGCCTATCCAACTTAAAAGTACGGTAAAAGTAAATCTTGAGCGTTCCACAAATTATGTAGAGTATGGATTGAATATCTTCGTCAAGACCATCACTATATTTAGGAATATTTATGATTTAGAGAGAGCTGTCAAACCATAGAAATGACTGCTACTTTTCTTACAACATGACTGCTACTAAAGAATCGTCTGCTATAGAACGTGGATGTTTTAAGCAGTGTGATTTAAATGACTTGAGGAATCTTGCCCTTTTAAAAGAATTAGTTGAGTTGTTGGAATCCAAACTCCAAGAAAAATATCTGCTTTGTCGAAAAGCATCGTTTTATTGGTTCTAAAAAAGTGAAATAGAATTTAAAACCTTTTTCTTCGAAGATGGCTTCCTTGTATATTGCAATAATGTGAAAGAACTTGTGCTAAAACTTAGACTTAGCAACTGATCCAAGTGAGTGGAGACTGTTCATTGATGCTTACAAACGAAGATTAAAGTGTGTTCTCCTTCATAAAGGGAACGTTTTTGGTTCAGTGCCTGTTGCATATTCTGTTATCGTCAAAGAATCATAAGAAAATTTGCAACTGATGTTATTGCGAGTGAACTGTAGAAAACTCAACTATGAAGTTAGTGGCGATTTTCAAGTCCTCACGGTGCTACTGGAAACAATCTGGGTTTACCAAAAGGTACCCCCGAATAAGATGGTAAAAAGTTCCCTTAAACCAAATGATGTATGAGTAGTTACATGATAATTATTACATAAAAATAATATTTTTGAAAGGTTTCTTAGTCCCGGTACCACCACCCACACCACTCTAGACCCAAAAACGTGTTTTTTAATTTATTTTTTCGCCAACTTAACACTTTTATCTGACTTAAAAATATGATAAATAATGTGAGAATAAATAAGTTAATTTATTCACATTTTTTAAATTGATGGGCCATAATTAAAAAATAGGCGTTTGTAGTCAAGTACTTGGCTGTGCAATAGACGCTGCGTCCTAGGTATCTACGACCTTCCACGTCCTAGGCATAGTTACCAACGTTTCAGACGCCATTCTATGACCATCCTCTTGGGCGAATCGGACCTCTTCTATCGGACAGCCAAGTACTTGACTTGAAAAGTCTTAGTTTATTACTATGGCCCAGCAATGAAAAGAAATGTGAATAATTTCACAAGTGTTCTGAGACAGTTTAAGATTTTTTCGTGCCTGGGTCGGTGGTCTCAGACACAGGAAGACAGTTCTGGCAAATACGGGTTCAACCTGTTCCCCTTCCACAAAGTCCCCCACTTATCCTTCATTAGTGACTGAAGCTGCCAAAAAACATCGTCTTTCTTTAGCGCATGATATACTTATGCAAAAGATTATAAAGATTTAACAAAATAATAATGTGTAACTAAATTCCAAAATCAAAATATTACTGGCTGCTTCAACAATGTATACAAATGTATAATAAACACTGAAATAAATGTACAGAACTGTTGCAGTCATTTTCAAAGTATATTTAAATTCATGGTGAAATAAAGGCGGGAAACATTTTTTATTTTTTTAAATGCAGTCCATTTGTCGAAAAAATCTGAAAAAAATCAAAGTGTTTTCAAAAATTCATATTTGTGTTTGAAGAGGAACGTTTGAGATTTTTTTCTAGCCTGTTCCTCGTTTCTAAGACACGATAAAAATATTTTTTGTTAGTTTTTTCAGAAATATTTGTTTGTGTTTGAATTTGGGTTTGAGAAAATATCAAAAAATAATTTGCAGATAGTATAAATTGTCTTCTTATTTATCATATTTTTTGTCAGATAAAATAGTGTTAAGTTAAAAAAATAATTAAAAACACGTATTTCGTTGTAGAGGGGTGAGGTAGTGGGACGGGGAACAAGAAACATTTCAAAAATATTATTTTTATGTTACGAGGGTCAGTCAAAAGGTAATGCCTCCTATTTTTTAGCCATCTAAAGTTAGCAGCGCCCAAAAACGAATCTTTACCAAACTATATCCAAAATTAACGGCTAATTAAATGCTAATTAAGTGCTCTATTCCCGAATTTTCCGCTCTTATAGTTTTCCCAAAATGAAGGCATAAAGCTAGCAGCGCCCAGAAACGAATCTCTTCAAAACTATATTCAAAAATAAGGGCTAATTAAATGCTAATTAAGTGCTCTATTCCCAAATTTTCCGCTCCTATAGTTTTCCCAAAATAGAAGGCTCAAATCCCAAAAATTACCCTCGGCAGAACGCTGTGCGCAAGGAAGAGAGACGCTCCTTCCCAACCATAGTAATTTATAATTCATACTCTACGCCAAAATGTGCCCTAAACAAATACTAAAAGAAAGCTATAATTAAAAAATTTACCGCTCACCGGTTAGTGTTAATAACATGGGTTCGAATCCCCAAAATGACCATCCGCAGAACGCTGTGCGCAAAGAAGAGAGACGTCCTTCCAAACCATGGCAATTTATAATTACTACCTTACCTCAAAATTTGCCTAAACAAATACTAAAAGTAATCTGTAATAACAGAATTTGCCGCTCACCGTTTAGTTAGAGTACCTTGGGATCGAATCCCAAAAATGAACCGCGGCCGAACGCTGTGCGGAAGGAAGAGAGACGCTGCTTCCAAACCATGGCAATTTATAATTACTACTTTACGCCAAAATGTGCCCTAAACAAATACTAAAAGTAATCTGTAATAACAGAATTTGCCGCTCACCGTTTAGTTAGAGTACCTTGGGATAGAATCCCAAAAATGAACCTGGCCGAACGCTGTGCAGAAGGAAAGAGACGCTGCTTCCAAACCATGGCAATTTATAATTACTACTTTACGCCAAAATGTCCCTAAACAAATACTAAAAGTAATCTGTAATAAAGAATTTGCCGCTCACCGTTTAGTTTGAGTACCATGGACTCGATCCCAAACATGAATCTCGGCAGAACGCTGTGCGTAAGGAAGAAATTCGCTCCTTCCAAACCATTGCAATTTCTAATTCATACTCAACGCCAAAATGTACCATAGACCAATACTAAAAGTAATCTGTAATAAAAAAATTTGCCGCTCACCGTTTAGTTTGAGTACCATGGGCTCGAATCCCAAAAATGAATCTCGGCCGAACGCTGTGCGGAAGGGGGAGAGACATTTCTTCCCAACCATAGTAATTTATGATTCATACTCTCCGCCAAAATGTGCCCTAAACGAATACTAAAAGTAATCTATAATTAAAAAACTTACCGCTCACCGGTTAGTGTCAATAACATGGGTTCGAATCTCCAAAATTACCCTCCGCAGAACGCTGTGCGCAACGAAGAAAGACGCTCCTTCCAAACCATTGCAATTTTTAATTCATACTTACGCCAAAATGTGCCATAGACCAATACTAACAATAATCTGTAATAAGAAAATTGCCGCTGATCAGTTAGTTTGAATAACTTGGGCTCGAATCCCCAAAATAACCCTTTGGTGGAACGCTGCGACTAATATAAGAACTGTTCCTCCTAAACCATCCAATGTCACAATTCAGACTAGCCCTAAACAGGTGCTAAAAGTAATATGTTATTAAATATTGGCCGCTGACTGGTTAGTTTAAATTGCTCAGATTTAAATTGCAGGAATGTACCTTCTGGGAAGTCATCTAAGCCAAAAAACGAATTTCTACCAAACTATAAGTATATTCAAAATTAACGGCTAATTAAATGTTAATTAAGTGCTCTATTTTCGAATTTTCCTCTCCTATAGTTTTCCCAAATTCGTGGGCGCAAAAAAACAATTAACATTGTTTCATATGGGCGAAAAAACATAAAACTTATAAACCTCAGAAAAAATTTCAAACCCTACCCAAACATTAACATGAATTAACGGCTTTAGGGAAAAAAATTACTCATGCATTTATATTTCAAAATTGAGGGCTGTACAAAGAGAAAAAATTAACATTGGTTCTCACGGGAGAAAAACCATAAACTGAACCAAACATTAACATGAATTAACGGCTTTAGGAAAAAAAATTATTCACGCATTTATATTCCAAAATTCAGGGCTCTACAAAGAGAAACAGTTAACATTGGTTCTAACGGCAGAAAAACATAAAACTTAAAAAACCGCAGAAAACAATTGAAATTCCACCCAAACATTAACATGAATTAACGACTCAAAAACAATTAACATACGTTCTTACGGCCGAATAAACATCAAAATTGAATAACCTTAGAGAAAGGTGTATGTTATTATAAAGAGTTATTTCCATCAAAATATGGAGTTAAGTGTGGACTTAATAAGATAAAAAATGACTATGGTAAAATAGTATTTTGCCTGTTTTTAAATCTTCGTCTTTAAATTCTGAAATGTAACTTCTAATTTTACGCTGGCTTAATGGAGAGATTAATAGAACTGTGCCAACACATAGTATTCTGACTAGACTGTTACTGACATTGAGGAGCTGTATAAGTTGAGTTTTGTTGTCCCATTCGCTGTACCTTCATGCGATTTCCGGTTGGCAGCCTCATAGGTAAGAAACGGTTTAGTGTGGATACCGAATAGTGGTGCGTTTCTCACAGACCATGTAGGTTTCAAGGTCATCTGCCAAACTAATTCAACAGTTCATCGCCTCCTCGCCCCCCCCCCCCCGTCACTCCACGAGACACTGAGACTTGTTTCAAGGCCGGTAATAAGACGATTCCTGGGATGTACGACTGTTTGGGAAACGATTGATTGAAATGTCATTCAGAGTAACATTTATTCGTGTCTAGTCTTTGCGAGATCGACCGAGCCTAGACCAGCAATGCTCAGGTGAATGTTTTTGCGCATAATGCAGAAAGTGAAAAATTTGGAATAATAATAATAATAATAATAATAATAATAATAATAATAATAATAATAACAACAACAACTTATAAAAATTTGAACAATTTCATTTCATATATTGTCACACCAATGCTTCGGACCGCTCGAAATGAGCACGGAATCTTTCATTATTCTTCTGTCCTCTTTAAATTAATGTATCTTAATGACTAGAGCCCGAAATTCAGGCATTTATTTTACTTCAAATAGGCAGGCAAAATGGCATTTATTTTTACTAAAATAGGCATTCAAAAAAGGCATTTATTGTAGCTAAAGTAGAGGTGTAGAAGGCATGTAAACAATGAAAACTCGCATGTAAAAAGGATTGTAAAAAATAATAAGTAAAATTATTTCAACTCTAAAATTTACATTATCACTTCATGCGTAAGAAACAATACGATATTTTCTTTGCAATTTGATTCCGCATGACCACGCGGTATGGTGCCTACGAATTTCTTTTTCTCATGACGCAGTCTCTTCAAAATGCTATTGTGAACTCCCTTTTGAACATTGTGAGAATCATACTGACCTGTCCCCAAAGGGTCGGTGGCCATAATGAAGGGTAGAATATGATTGCTCGTGAGCGAACACAGACTGATGACTGCAATGAAAAAATAAAAAAATAATGATTGTGATCATCGTCCTTTTTCATTTAGATTTTTATCGCAGTGTCTACTTCCACAGAAAGAAATACACTACCGTGCCTGCGAGTTGCCCAGACTTACAGGTACATGAATAAAATACAAATGAAAAAAAAACAAAAATTCAAAAACAGAAGTACAACTAAGTGATTCCAATTGTTAAAAGTCATAAAATAGTAACAATAACCAAAAGGCATTTTGCCAAACTTCCGGGCTCCATTAATGACCTATTGCTCATTGTAGCGACTGAAAAAGACAGTCTATACTGACTTGTAGATATACCCCGTATTTTATTTTGTTCTTAGATTGTTTATGATTAATATTCAAGGAGAATCACTCCTATCGCATAGGGTTCAATATTGCATAATAAAACAAGCAAATTAGATTACAGTACGGATAAGTCCCTTCAGGGAAGTTTGCGAATGACAATTCAAAAAAAAGTTTCATCGATGAATCATCAATCGTCCCATTCACATTCATTTAATCATATACTGGTATACTCGTACGTATGCGCTTTCCAAACTGATTTTAGTGCCCAAATGTACTTGTAGTGGTTGTTAAGTTATTGAAAAATTGTATTCTTCAATTTCTTATAAATTCCACTACCTAAGTTTTAAATATTTCATTCCAGAGAATTATTAAAAAGTAGGCGAATAAAGTTAAAGGCAGAAGTTTTGTTTTTAATTCTAACAATTATATTAACCCGCCGTTGCTCACGTTGTGAGAAAAATCTCACATTTCTTCATTTACTTCAGTAGCAACTACATTTTTTAACACAGGGAGATAACGCTGTAGCAATGCCTTCTCCCATGCCTCAGCTCTCCATCCGATCGTCATTCTTATCAGTTCGGCGAAAGGAATCAATCTGTCAAGGCGCTGATGAACGCAGCGCGTCCTGGGAGATAATTTCTCAAGCGAGCGACGGCGTTATATTGCGACAACAGTATCGAAGTGAATGTTTAGAATTCTCTTCCGGTGATTCTTTCCCGGTGTCTTGCTCGTTTCGTGCTTGCGTGAAGATCAGAAAAGTTTTAGAACTCATCTTTGTTGTGTTCTTTCTTTTTATATCAAACGTAAGATCATAAAGGTATGATTCATAGATTTGGCAAATATATCTTTCTGTACACTTTCGCGGTAGTTTCCGTTAGTTACATTTTGTTATTTGTAGAAAAGCATATGGCGGAAGAGAAAATATTAATGTGGTTCGAAGAAGAGGAAGATCAAAATGTTTTGATTGACATGAATTCTGACTCAGATGGTGAACCCGAGCAGGAAGACCGTAAATTACGTACTCACAACTGCTGAAATTACAATTTCTGATCGAAAAAATGGAATAGGTTTCTGGGGAATTCTGTGAAGAACATTTGTTGCATCTCATAATATTATAAAAAATAAGAACCATTAAAAGGATCTTAAAATCGATGAAACTAACGAAAAATACGAGTTCATGAAAACGACGGGAAAAGGTTAAAAAATGACTTACCAGTGGAAGTCGCCGAAAAAGCAAAAAATGTATAAAATGCGACTTCCTCATCAATATTTTTTAATATTTATTAATATTAATAATATATAGTATTAATATTGGTTCTTCAAAAAAAAAATTTCTTAAAAAATATATAGGTGTAAATTGAACATGTTTCAATAATTAATTTTAATTAAACATTGCGCTTCTGTTTCCTCGCTTTAGAATAGTTAATGTCTATTAGCGTTCAATGTCAATACAATCGTGCAAGAAGGAAGTTTGGGATGCGTGGGAAGACTCTTTATGAGTAAAAAGCAAAGTTTCTCCATTCTTTATCACTTTTCTCTTTATCACATCTTTTATTTAGGAGATTCGAACCCATGTTATTCACACTAACCGGTGAGCGGTAAGTTTTTTAATTATAGATTACTTTTAGTATTCGTTTAGGGCACATTTTGGCGTAGAGTATGATTTATAAATTACTATGGTTTGGAAGGAGTGTCTCTCCTCCTTCCGCACAGCGTTCTGCCGAGGTTCATTTTTGGGATTCGAGCCCATGGTATTTAAACTAAACAGTGAGCGGCAAATTTTTTATTTATAGATTACTTTTAGTATTTGTTTAGGACATTTTGGCGTGAGTATGAATTAAAATTCAATGGTTTGGAAGGAGCGTCTTTCTTCCTTCGCACAGCGTTCTGCCGAGGTTCATTTTTGGGATTCGAGCCCATTGCACTCAAACAAAACGGTGAGCGGCAAACTTTTTTATTACAGATTACTTTTAGTATTGGTCTATGGTACATTTTGGCGTTGAGTATGAATTAGAAATTGCAATGGTTTGGAAGGAGCGTCTTTCTTCCTTACGCAAAGCGTTCTGCCGAGGTTCATTTTTGGTATTCGAGTCCATGGGACTCAAACTAAACGGTGAACGGCAATTTTTTTATTATAGATTACTTTTAGTATTTGTATATGGTACATTTTGGCGTAGAGTATGAATTATGATTTGCGATGGTTTGGGAGGAGCGTCTCTTCGTTGCGCACAGCGTTCGCCGAGGGTCATCATGTTATTCTCACTAACCGGTAAGCGGTAAATTTTTTAATTATAGATTACTTTTAGTATTTGTTTAATAGAATTATTGCGTAGAGTATGAATTATAAATATCGATGGTTTGGAAGGAGCGTCTCTCTTCGTTTCGCACAGCGTTCTGCCTTTGGTCATTATGGGGATTCGAACCCATGTTATTCATTATAAGCGGTGAGCGGTACTTTTTTAATTTACAAATTACTTTTAGTATTTGTTTAGGGCACTTTTTTGCGTAGAGTATGTATTATAAATTTTCAATGGTTTGGAAGGAGCGTCTTTCTTCCTTACGCACAACGTTCTGCCGCGGTTCATTTTGGGATTCTATCCAAGGTACTCTAACTAAACGGTGAGCGGCAAATTCTGTTATTACAGATTACTTTTAGTATTTGTTTAGGGCACATTTTGGCGTAAAGTAGTAATTATAAATTGCCATGGTTTGGAAGCAGCGTTCTCTTCCTTCCGCACAGCGTTCGGCCGAGGTTCATTTATGGATTCGAGCTCATGGTACTTAACTGAACGGTGTGCGGCAAATTCTGTTTTTACAGATTACTTTTAGTATTTGTTTAGGGCACATTTTGGCGTAAAGTAGTAATTATAAATTGCCATGGTTTGGAAGCAGCGTCTCTCTTCCTTCCGCACAGCGTTCGGCCGCGGTTCATTTTTGGGATTCGATCCCAAGGTACTCTAACTAAACGGTGAGCGGCAAATTCTGTTATTACAGATTACTTTAGCATTTGTTTAGGCACATTTTGGCGTAAAGAAGTAAATATAAATTGCCATGGTTTGGATGAAGCGTCTCCCTTCCGCACAGCGTTCGGTCGCGTTAATTTTGGGATTCGATCCCAAGGTACTCTAACTAAACGGTGAGCGCAAATTCTGTTATTACAGATTACTTTTAGTATTTGTTTAGGGCACATTTTGGCGTAAAGAAGTAAATATAAATTGCCATGGTTTGGATGAAGCGTCTCTCTTCCTTCCGCACAGCGTTCGGCCGCGGTTCATTTTTGGGATTCGATCCCAAGGTACTCTAACTAAACGGTGAGCGGCAAATTCTGTTATTACAGATTACTTTTAGTATTTGTTTAGGGCACAGTTTGGCGTGAAGTAGTAATTATAAATTACCATGTTTTGAAGCAGCGTCTTCTTCCTTCCGCACAGCGTTCGGCCGCGGGTCATTTTAGGATTCGATCCCAAGGTACTCTAACTAAACGGTGTGCGGCAAATTCTGTTATTACAGATTACTTTTAGTATTTGTTTAGGGCACAGTTTGGCGTGAAGTAGTAATTATAAATTACCATGTTTTGGAAGCAGCGTCTCTCTTCCTTCCGCACAGCGTTCGGCCGCGCTTCATTTTTGGGATTCGAGCCCAAGGTACTCTAAGTAAACGGTGAGCGGCAAATTCTGTTATTACAGATTACTTTTAGTATTTGTTTAGGGCACATTTTGGCGTAAAGTAGTAATTATAAATTGCCATGGTTTGGAAGCAGCGTCTCTCTTCCTTCCGCACAGCGTTCTCCCGCGGTTCATTTTTGGGATTCGATCCCAAGGTACTCTAACTAAACGGTGAGCGGCAAATTCTGTTATTACAGATTACTTTTAGTATTTGTTTAGGGCACATTTTGGTTTAAAGTAGTAATAATAAATTGCCATAGTTTGGAAGCAGCGTCTCTCTTCCTTCCGCACAGCGTTCTCCCGCGGTTCATATTTGGGATTCGATCCCAAGGTACTCTAACTAAACGGTGAGCGGCAAATTCTGTTATTACAGATTACTTTTAGTATTTGTTTAGGGCACATTTTGGCGTAAAGTAGTAATTATAAATTGCCATGGTTTGGAAGCAGCGTCTCTCTTCCTTCCGCACAGCGTTCGGCCGCGGTCATTTTTGGGGATTCGAGCCATGGTACTCTAACTAAACGGTGAGCGGCAAATTCTGTTATTACAGATTACTTTAGTATTTGTTTAGGGCAAATTTTGGCCGTAAGGTAGTAATTATAAATTGCCATGGTTTGGAAGGAGCGTCTCTCTTCTTTGCGCACAGCGTTCTGCCGAGGGGAATTTTTGGGATTTGAGCCTTCTATTTTGGGAAAACTATAGGAGCGGAAAATTTGGGAATAGAGCACTTAATTAGCATTTAATTAGCCCTTTTTAATATAGTTTGGAGAGATTCGTTTCTGGGGAATAGAGCACTTAATTAGCATTTAATTAGCCGTTAATTTTGGATATAGTTTGGTAGAGATTCGTTTTTGGGCGCTGCTAACTTTAGATGGCTCTATTTTTTTCTACGTTTAATTGTCAGGAAATTTAAATTGAATTACATAGGTTGAAAACCACAACATTGAGGATCATTTTGTCATTTTTCAATGTAATCTCCGCCCATCTCTACAGTTTTGGTCCATCTTTGAACAAGGGCATGTATCCCAGCACGGTAAAAATCACAGCCCTGCTTCCTAAGCCATTGACGCACGGATGTTTTGACGGCCTCCTCATCTTCAAAATGAATCCCACGATGAGCTTCTTTTAGTGGCCCGAACAGATGGAAGTCTGATGGTGCCAGGCCAGGGCTGTATGGGGGATGAGGCAAAACTTCCCATCCAATTTTGACAATCTCGTCAGAGGTGTGACGACTGGTGTGTGGTCTTGCATTGTCATGCAAAAGAAGAACATCTGCCATTGGTTTTGTTGGGCGAACTCGCTGAAGACGTGCTTTAAGTTTTTTGAGGGTTGTGACGTATTGAACAGAATTTATTGTGCATCCCTGCTCCAAAAAAATCAACCATAATCACACCCCCTGTATCCCAGAAAACTGTTGCCATAATTTTTCCTGCCGATCGCACAGTTTTGAATTTTTTCTTCCTCGGCGAGCTTGTGTGACGCCACTCCATTGACTGCCTCTTTGATTCGGGTTCAAAAAAATGCACCCATGTTTCGTCCCCGGTCACAATTTTTCAGAAACTCATCTCCCTCCAAACGGAAGCGCTGCAAGTGTTGGGAGGCTATTGTTTTACTTGCCTCTTTAGTCTGATCGGTTAACATTCTTGGAACCCCCCGTGCACAAACTTTTGAGTACCCCAATTGTTGAATAATCGTGATCACACTGCCTTTACTAAGAGAAATAATGCGACACACTTCATCTGCAGTCACCCGACGGTCATCACGAATGATGTCATCAACTTGCTGAATTTTTTATGTGGAGTCACTGCACTCACCGGCCTGCCGCTCCGCTTTTCGTCAGTCAACGGTATTTGCCCTTCAGCTTCCTTACAACGACGAACCCATCGTCTAACATTGCTGGCATCCACTGTCACAACACCATACACCTTCTTCAGTCTTTCATGAATGCGTATGGGCGTTTCACCTTCTGCATTCAAGAATTTAATCACACAACGCTGTCTCAAACTAACATCGATGTCGGCCATCTTACAAACTTCTGCTGTGCTGCCACCTGTTGACGCAGAAAGTTACTACTGCAGTGGATTGCAGAAGAAGGTTTGAGGAATGGCGCCAAATTCAAATTTTTCACTTAACTTCATTTTTTTAAGTAGAAAAAAATGGGAGGCATTACTTTTTGACTGACCTTCGTAGAATTACAATGTAACCACTCATATATCATTAGGTTTAGAGGACCTTTTTACCATCTTAACTGGGGGTACACTTTCCGTGATTTCTTTGCTTGTAAGGTAACAGGGTTCGAGTGATGGACTAAGACTGGGCACCTCGAGAAAGTTTGGAAGTCTATTCTAAGAATGTTGTGCACTAAAGCTTTGTGAGTCCATCTAAAGGTTTGCTGCCACCTCTCCCCATTAAGCTTGGCGTAATGAATCAATTTGTGAAGGTTTTAAATAAAGAAGGAAAATGTTTCAAGTACATATGCGAGAAATTCTCAACACTATCTGAAGAAAAATTAAAATTATTAATGGTCCTGATATGAGAAAGTTGATATCAGATCAGCATTTAAAAACAATATGGATGAAAAGGAGAAAGTAGTATGGATATATTTTTGTGAAGTTATTTCAAAATTTTATGGTAACAACTAGGATCCCAATTTCAGAAACATTGTGATTTAAGATGTTTGGAGCATACAAGGAACTTGATTGTAACATGAGTCTGAAAATTCATTTCATGTTTCATCATTAGATAATTTTCCCTAAAAATATAGGATTTTTAAGCGAAGAACAAGGCGAACGATTTAACAAAGTTATGCTGGAGTTCAAAAGGAGCTCTGAGGGACGCTGGAACATTAGTATGTTTGTAGACTATTGTTTAAGGTTAAAGCGTCAAATACGTTCCTGAAGAAAATCAAAAAAGAAAGGAACAGGAGGATTTTCTAAAGTCAACAGGGTAAAATTTGTGTGAAACTTTCCATTAGTGAATTAAACAAGATAAAATAAAGAAAAATCTCTCTACTGACATGTACTCGTATATCACCTCTAATTATTAATATTAGCAACTTGTGTCAGTTAAATTTTTTTTTCTTTAAAAGTATTGTAGAAACGTTTGAGATAAAATTTGCGTAATTAAACAATCCATGTAAAGTGATTTCGCAAAAAGAAAGCCTTACGTGATAGAATTAAACGTATTGAAATTCGGTTTCAGTGAATCGACATTACATAAAATCACAATTTTTACTGTAAGCAACAAAGAAAAAGTTTAAATTGGAAAGCTAGTGTTATTACGAATTGCAAGTATAAATTGCATTTTCCTTGCGTATTAATTGTCATGAATGCTGTGTTTTATTCCATAGATCATTTGATAGAGATGTCTGGATAACAGTAGACCCTGAGATCAGATCTGAGAAGCATAAAATATTACCACTTCGGGACAAACTATTTTTAGTACGACTATTTGGTGGGTTAGTAGTTTTACAGTAATGACAAAAAATGTTTCTAAAGACAAAGTACGTCTGACCCATCGTGCAAGTCATTTTATTTCGTTGACATAAAATAATTTATACCATTTGAACCACAAAAACAATAGATGTATATTTTGTGTTAGAACTTGAAGAGTTGGAGATCAATTATAATTGTATTAACGCAGATACCCAGATTTGTGGTCAATAGTTGTGTCAATAATATAATACCAGACTATAATTCTGTACCTGTGTTGTATCGCTCTATGATCGTGTAAGATTGTTTTCAGAATATATTTTAAGAATACTATACAGAAAAAAGTTTTTTATAATTACCAAATGATCCTTCCCTTGCTCAAATTGTTATTTTTAAAATAGTCGCGCGAAGTGGAGTACGTGATATTATGGAGGTTATTATGTACATTGGATGTCCAAAAAGTAGGAAGACTTCCGTGCCTGGCGTCCTGGGGCTGACATTTATGGGATGGCCAAACGTCGGCAAGGTGACAGCTCGATTTCTGAGCAGGTATGGGACATTGGTAGAACAAAGCACGTTAAGGTTCGTTACATTTCTTGTTCTATTCATTTTTCTAATTGATTTTAAGGGACGTTTCCCAGGAATCAAATTCAAGTACACAGATCACACTTAACCCATGGGTTATTTCCTGTCATCTGTTACTGCGACCCACAGTGGCCTCGAGACATCCCCCCGCAGGGGTCAGAAAGAGGGACCTCCGATCGCCAGTGGGCGCTACTAAACCTTGCGGGATTTTCACCGACAGCTGCAGGCAACCTCCTCCTCTGGCTAATGCAAGGTTCAGACCTCCACTCTAATCAGTGGTCTGATGTGCCAACCCCGTTTCTCTACAGTGTCCTCCATGTGCTGATAACAGCTAGCACTAAAGTTCATGACCCCTTCCTCTCACTTCCCACTATGAATGCAGCCGCCCCGAACAAGAGACACGATGTTTGCAGCCGTCCGCTGCGGTTAGATGTTCGCTATCTTCACCACTCCTTTCTCGAAGATGCCGTTGCCGCTGTCCTTTATTCGTCTGAACCCTCACCTCCAACCTATTCAGCAAGGCCACCGCGCACATAGCTCTCAGGTTCACGGAGGCTATCAAGCTATCTAACTTACGACAATATGTATATTATTGGATTCGTCTATTTACGCTCGTCATGATACGCTAAAAAATATGTATAGTTCCGTTTGAAAAAAGTTACCTCAATATGGTGTAATATTATATTGTTGAACAAAAACTACATTTCGATATCCTGAACCGTTTAGAATAAACGCCAAGTTTTCGCACCAAATGTTCTACGATTAGTAATGAGTTTTACAAAAAACTATGACTGAGATGTGTTAATTCGGAGAGAATTGTGGTATAAATAGTATTACATAACCGTTACTAAAGGGAGGAATACGTGCTATTTTGATACCACTACATTGAGTAAGCAGATGTTACTAATATTGTAACATACCCAAACGGACATTCTTACGACAAATTGATAAAACAATTCTGGAAATTCATCGGAAACGGAAGTATTAACTTTCGGCCTGGGAGTTATGCTGCACAAATCCTGTTATTGTCAGCACAAATTCTCTTGGAACCCCACAACCATTGACGGTTTGACGATAATTCCCTTTCGATGCAAACAATATAGACTAACATTCAGTGCAGAAAGAAAGAAAAGTAGTGGAACCGATGCCAATGTAACCTATATTACGTATTGTCAACGTATGAAAATGAAAAGTTCTGAACAACATACAAAGATATGAAGATGCACATACAAAGATATGAAGAACAACTCTTCAATATTTCTCTATTAATTATTTATACATCATTAATTAAATGCTCCGTTCACGTACAAGCAGCTATTGTTAATCTACAGATGTATTATGGTTGAGTATTTGACTACTTACTGGCACGAACATACTAAATTAAAAGAATCACTTTTCACACCTCACGTTCTACGATTTCTAATCAATTTTTCACGTAATATTGAGATGTCATATTATGGACAGACATCGCAGTATAATAATATAACGTACCTGTTGCTAAGAGTGAGAAAGTATGTGCTGTCGTGACACACGAGTTTCTTCATCACCTAGTTCGAGACAATCACGAAACTATGCAGAAAATACTGTTTTATTGGAGAAAAAAGAAGAAAAAGAAAAAAAAGCGCTCGTAAAACAGAAATGAAGCTGAAAGTGCTCACACTGTCGCTGCGTGTTTCAAACGTGGAGTCCCGCACGTGTGCCCGGCGTCCGCTGTGCACACGTGCGTCGCTCTCACGGCGCCCCCTCCCCCACCCGCTCGCTCCCACGCACGTGCGCCGCGCGTGACCTCCGCGCTTCAATCTGCATTTGCGCCCACACACCAACGCGCGTTTGCGGCCGGAAGGACGAGGGCTCTTCGGGAGCGCAAATGGAGGCGGCGCGTCCAAAGCGACAACGCGCAAAACGATCCCGTTTCATTTAGTCCCGCTAATGGACTCGTCTTCGCTCAGTTTGAATCCGGCGTCTCGTGTGTAACGGGACGCAGCGCGTCGACGAACTGTTGGCGACCCCAATCACGTGCTTGCGCAAGGATCTGCGGGCGGGCGGTCCGTCCAGATGAATATTATTTATTTCGACTGGCCGCAAAAATAGTAGTATAAATTCATAGAAATAAACTCACTAGGTTTTTTGTATATATTTATATTAGGTTGTATATTAGGTATTCAAATTAAAAACTTGTTATATTAGGTATTCAAATTATAAATTTTATAAATTGTATATTAGGTATTCAAATTGTAAATTAGGTATTCAATATTAGGAATTCAACGAAGAAAAAAAAAGACGGGGGAGCGTCTCACGACGGGAAATGGCATGGTGAAACAACATCACTTCTTTTTGGGAGCAACTAAGAGAAAATGAGCGAAGAAAAACGCAAAAACAAAAAAATAATAAACAGAAAATGACAAAGCGCGCCGCCCAAACACGAGAAAATCGTAAGGCGGCCGCAAAAAAGACTAACAAACACAGCAAGAGAAACCACCGGCGAAAGAGCTCCCCACCAGGAGCAGGCCGCCAACTTTAAACCAGAGGCGGTATCGGCAGCAAAAAATTAAACATTTAGCTGCATTAATGCTTATAGTTTCCGTCTTTATTTCTAAATTATGATTTATGTGTTGGATTTATGAACGTGAAGGCTAAAAATCGTCGGAGAAAGGAAATATGATTCAAGAATTGAACGAAGATTATATTCGTTTGTTTCATGGGCTCAATCGAAAGTAAGTCAGCTCTCAATTGACAAAAAAAAGTGTGTCATAACCAAATCGTTCTTTCGAAAACATTTTAATATTTATTCTTATACCGGGTGTCCCACCAACTACGGACTATCCCTATAACTTCTAAACGGTTCAGGATA
Source organism: Teleogryllus oceanicus (assembly GCA_964035755.1). Classification (NCBI taxonomy): domain Eukaryota; kingdom Metazoa; phylum Arthropoda; class Insecta; order Orthoptera; family Gryllidae; genus Teleogryllus; species Teleogryllus oceanicus. The sequence continues at coordinate 4,236,727 of CAXIVR010000007.1, forward strand.
TAGAAATGCAGTTTTCGCTGAACAAAGCAAAATCATGGGACAAGTAATATACCGGTCTATAATATTTTTAGTTTTCGAGAAATTTAATTATCTTTGATTTTTTAAATGGAACTATATATTTCTCTCACCGGCAATGGATAGATCATGAAAATAGGAATAAAGTGATGTATTATATGTTAGTATTTTATATTAATTTGAGTATAAAATTAGATTTTCTGGCATGAGATTTTCAAGTAAACGGGCAGTCTTTACAACAGTCGTCATTGGGAGAAGATAGACTTCGCGGCCGTTACTGTTTTGTAAAGAGTGTGAGAGGGGTGACCGTGCAGGATGAAGGCGTAACTGTAGCAATTCATGGTCTTGACATGAAAAACATATGAACAAACATCAATTTTAACGATCAGAATGAGATAGTTTTTCCTATTTATTCATCTGAATTTCCTGCTTCTGAAATTCCAAATCAACGATAATCGAAAAGAAGAAAATAAAAAATATTGTAGTGAAAACGACGATGTTTATTTACGAAACTTCTTCTAACGAAATCCTCAGAATAGTAAATTAAAAAATAAATATTCATCAGGTTTAGATGAATTTCCGGATTGTTTATTAAAAACGTGTGCACCTGCCATTAAACACCCATTAACTCACATTTTCAATGCTTCCTTGTGCACAGGAATATTTCCAGATACTTTCAAAACAGCAAAAATTAAGCCACTTTTTAAAAAAGGGAACAAAAATGAAATTGAATATTACCGGCCAATTTCTCTTTTGTCAGTTTTCTCAAAAATATTAGAGAGGCTGTTCTATACGCAAATGGAAACCTTTCTCAGGAAAAACGAAGCGTTTTCAGACACAACACGGTTTCAGGAAATCAAAATCTACGGAAACTGCCATTTTTTCTTTCCTTAAAGATGTTGCTTCATCAATGGACAAAAATGAAGAACCCATTGGAATATTTTTAGATCTTTCGAAAGCTTTTGACGTTATTAACCATAACATCTTGCTCTCAAAATTACCTTCTTATGGAATTCGTGGTATTGCCTTAGATTGGATAACCTCGTACATTAAACATCGATCTCAACGAGTAGAAATACCGTACTGGCACGAAAGGACATTATTTACTTATCTCTCCAATTCTTTGCCAATTGAACATGGGGTCCCACAAGGTTCGATCTTAGGTCCTATCCTCTTTCTGTTGTACGTAAACGATATGCCCTCATCTATTAAAAATGGAAGAACAGTTCTGTTTGTACCAAAAAATAGTACAATTTCAGAAGTTTCAAATTGGTTTTGTAATAAAAATTAAAGTTAAAAGGAAAAACTGTCTCAATGCAATTTTGCGCTTCAAATCGGCATCTAGTCCATTGAAAATGAACAATATGCAATTAGCTGATGTTAAGGTAACAAAATTTCTAGGTCTCTCAATTCAATCAAATCTCAAATGGAATGTACATATAACAGAATTAAACACTAAATTAAGCTCTTTATGTTATGCATTCAGAATTCCTTCTAATTGTGTCAGCCTTCATGCAGCTCGTTGCGTGTATTTTGCAAATGTACATTCTCGCCTGAGATATGGCATAATATTCTGGGGAAGCTCATCCTTTAGTTCCCAGACATTTAGATTGCAAAAGAAAATTATCCGAATAATGAAAAAATCCCATCCACGTGATCCGTGCAAGCCTCTTTTCATTGAGCTTGGAATCTTACCATTGCCTTGCCTATTTATTTACGAGTCTGTAGTATTTGTCAAAACTGACTTACTTAACGGTGGGAACTTATTTTCATGTAATACTGATATTTATAGTTACAACACTCGATGTAGAAATCATGTTCATCAAGTGTCAGTATCAACAGCTCACTACAAGAAATCCACATACAATACATGTACGTTACTTCACAACTCATAGCCAGATGAAATTAAACAATTAAAATTGGTACACAAATTTATGTTAAAAGTAAAATATTTTCTGCTGCAAAACTGTTTCTATACAATTAGGGACTATACTGATCGTCAAAAAGAAAAATAATGTTTACTTTAACAAAAACAAGATATAGTAAAATGAATTAGTCTACATTTGCATTATATAATTTTAAAAAAACTCAAAATGCCTGTAACAAATAATGTACTTCCGGGTCAATGACCCCCATCTCGATCGGTTTTTTTTCCAGTTTCCCTGATCCATTGAGCAAATGCTGAGATGGCCCCTTGCTTTGCTTCTGGACGTAAATGTAGCTTCACTATGCGCACGTTTTGTTGAACTTCCCTTTTGCTTGTAGTGGTAGTAGAGCTTAGGGTGAGTTTCTATTTTGTTAACAATACATAAAAATGAAATCTGTTTGTTCCTTTACTGTTAAAAATAAGTTTTCTGTAATTCTGCAACGAAAATATCTAGTTTTTGAAATGTTAATCCCTCGCTTTTTTAAATTTATTATTATTATTTCTATGATTTTACATCTTTCAACTATTAATAGTTAAATTGTTGGGAAGGGATTCTGAAACTCAAGAAAGCGTGCGCAGATGATTTTCTCCCCCATACGTCACATACAGTTTTTAACTGTTTTAGACTAAATAAATAAATAAATAAATAATAAAAGTCATTTTCAAACTTACAAGAATCGAGCTCAGTGCAGGAACAAACCATCACTTTAAAACATGGGAAGCGAATGAATACTTAAAGATTTTCATTGTATTGTCTCGATTAATTCATCAAATAATAGGTAGATATTTTCTCTTATTATTTACTGGTAATAACCGTTTTATTTAAACACGCACCGAAAGAACAAAGCAATAAAAAAATTAAATAATCTAGATAGTACCATCAGTGTAAATTGACCAAACTTTAACAAAAACGTATATCTACAGTCGCGACTGGTAATAATGATTAGAGAGTTTTTCACTTCATAGCTCCATTTGCTGCTACAAACTTGAAAATCCACGGCAGAAGACGCAAGTGCACAGTTTTTTTCCACTTATTATCAGCAGTCGTATGATTGCAAAGTGAGCAAGTGATCATTTTAATTAAAAATGAAATTTAAGAACGAAGAGACGGTGGTTGGCCTTCTTGTTCAGTTTGAAAAAGATATTATTATCTTCTTCCTTACGCTACCAATTTTTATATCGTTCTTTGGAACGATCGATGTTTTGAAATATCAGTAGAAGACCAGTTAAATCCAGATAAATAAATAAATAGAAAAACTTGCGACAATATGTAAATCAATGGATTCACACACACACACACACACACACACACACACACATGCCTAAAAGAGGCAGACCGTCTTCGATTGAAAACCAAAGAAAAAACAGTTGCATCAGTGCCGCCTAAATCAGTTGGAAAGAACGACATTCAGCACTAGCCCATTTATGAGAAGACAAGAAACAGATACATGCATCCAAACTGCAGTTCTCTAACAAATATTGTAAGAGATGTAAGATTCATTTATATATTATAAGGAAATGGAACTGTTTTTAGAGTTCTATAAAAAATAATGCTTTATTGTATATAGTGACCTTACATTTTATGAGGAATGTATACATTAGATTTAGGACTGACGTTCATTTTCGACACGTGCCTTCGGTGCATGATCTATTATATTTTATGCAAGAAACGGTTTGGATTTTCTGAAGCCAAATGATGTTTTAGATTTTATAAAATATATTTTCGATACTCCCTTCACCAAAATACATCACATATATGTTTTTGAAACAAAATAAAAATCATGCAGTTAAGGGTTAACTTCTGCCAACTTCAGAGATGATAATGCAGAAGAACATCTGCATTAAGCGAAGAAAATAGATGCTTTGTAAGAGTTCTTTCAAAAAATTTATACTTAAAATTGGAAGGTGAGTATAAGAAAAATAATTGTATACACCTCCAGCCGAAAATACATGTATTTACACTCAGTAATCTACCAACTTCGGTTCCGCTCCGATATATGCTTCTGTTGGTTCAGTTCATTCGAGATCGATATATCATCTGAATTCCTATTTTAGTTTAACGTACATGATCAAATTCTGATATGTTTTCATTTGTACGATCTTGCTTTGTGAGTGTTAGATGTTGGCATGTCAGACCAAGGGTATCCTTTTACTTTCTCCAGAAAGTCAGCCCTCACTAATAGTATACTATGTTGTTCTATGGCTCGTTCATCTCTCACCATTCATTTGTTAACGTATGCTCTATTCGCTTTCATTAACTTGTGGCTCACACCCTCCAGCTGGCCCACACTGCCGCCTCTCTCTCGCTAATGTTTTGGGGAGCCACTCCGCCCGCCCGAGCTGACACATTGACAGCGCGCGGAAGATGACGAGCGCATGACGCGGCGCTCTGACACTTTGACGGCAGGTGGCGCGCGTCATTTCCGCTGCGGTGACGAGCGCCGCCCCGCCCCCTCCAACTCCAACTTTTCCCCGCTTCTGCCCCGACCCGCCACGCCCCTCGCGCCCCTGCCTCCACCGCTGCCCCCGCCTCGCTTCTCCTCATCCACCCGCTTCCAACCTGCTTCTCTCCCCCACCGGGAGCGGTAGCTCAGTGCATCAACTGATGTCACTGCAGCGCCTCTGACCGGGAGGTCCTAGGTTACACTCCCAACGGCGGCAGGAGTTTCGACACTAGCTTTTCAACTAGGTCGAATTCAGTCGCTGCCTGGGGGAGAATTCTAGCGGCCGGCTGCTCTGATCGGTAGTTTTCCGTGGTTTCTCCGATCAACACCAGGCGAATGCCGGAGCAGTACCCTATCAAACGGGCCACGGACAGCGCGTGATCTTTCCTTCCTCTTCCTTGTCCTATCCTCTCCCCTTACACACACACTTACACTAACATGCACTACACTACCACATATCCCGGGAGACCGGTCGGGAGCTTACAGCTTGTCCCCGCTGAGGCGGTACCTTGCTGATGGGAGAGTCCTGGTAAGGGGGCAACCCCACTAGCCGACGGTAGGTCGGCGCTGGATCTCGCCATCCAGTGGGGGAAGATCACCGCCATCTCCCGCGAAAAAACATGCACTACATTAACGGGACTAATAACCAAAGCAGTTGATGCTCGCGGAAACACGAAAAAATCAATCAATCAATCTTCTCTCCCCCCCCTCCGCTTCCGTCACACCCTAACCCTCCGTCCTCGTCGCTGCCCTCAACAGGAGAATGCACACTCGGCCACGTTCACGACGGTGCCCGATTGGTCATTTCACTCATAATCAAGAAATGAAACATTGTTACGAATAAGCCTGTTTATTCAAGAAGTTAATCAAGTATTTTCAACACTTGCTTGGAACAAAAGAACGCAAAGTTTTCATTCATGATCCTTTGCCTCTAGTTTAAAGCCATTGCATGTTACATCTTACACTGAGGAGACAACAGTCATGTGATTGCAATAAGAAAATATACAATTTAATATGTCTTCACATTCCTGGGAGTTCTAGAATTCTCTTCATTTATGAATTAAAGTTATGAGCAATTTCCTTAATTAAAAATTGCCGACCACAGCAAAGATGATTATTTGATGATCTACATAGAAAATGCATAACAAACACGGCAATGTCAGTCAGCATGACAGTCATAAATAAATCACAGTAGTCCACATTTTGCATTTATGTATTGTACTCCAGCGTTCCCATTAAAATGGCACGGAACAAAAAAACAGTACTAGATCTTAAATTCACAAGAACAACAGAATAGTGTATGTACCGAGGATGATGTGTGAAGCCCAAACCACATGCAAGTTAACTTGATTATTTAAAAACTGCCTTTATTCACACACTAAACACAAAACATTTAATTGCCATTAAAAAAACATCAAGTAGATATAGATTTTGCAGTTGCCCTTTTTATAAACATTTTGCATGTGTAATGTTTCCTGCTTAGTATTAACTGAATTAATCAGCGAATTCTCTCACAAACCCACTTCAACATCGTATGGACAATTTTACTACACATTTTCATCAACACTGGTTTCACACGTACATTCGCGTACCGCAAAATGATAAACCTGTAATGAATAATAAATTATACGTTAAATGTACTTATTTTATTCGAGAAGAGCAAAGTGATCATTAATCTCACAAGACCGTTTTACCGCTTACCTCTGAGTGACAATGAGCATTCTCGTGGGAACTAATTCTGCATTCAGAAAATACTCATCTTATTATTACATCCTTTGCAAACTTAAAATACATGAACATTCTCTCCAAAGGCATACTTTTTATTGATGAGACTATTTCACATTTCGAACGGAGATAGATAGCCCCCCGCGGGCGCACAAGGTAATCTTGCCCAAAGTCACTGCTTCTGCGAAAGTATAAGGTTGACAAACTTACCACACAAAACAGGCCTCGATGCCAAATGGCTGGTGCGTGTTAGCGGCAATCGTTAAGAAGTAATGTTTTTTTTATTTTTTTAATTTGTTGCATCTACACCTTGACGCAACGCGTCTCCAAGCCCCTTAAGGGGCGTTGAGCGCATTCTTTGGAGTAATCCTCCGTTAATTACTAATACTCCGTAATTACTATACTAGTTAAGTCTCGTCACGTCGCAGTCAGTCAGTGCCTTTTATCCCTTCGGCCAGGGGCTCGACGACGTTAGATCCCGGGGTTCCTGGCCGGTCACCCAACCAAGAACCCGCGAGTCTCGAATTCGCTTAACCTTTGTGACTTCACGGAGCGTAGTAAACGAATTCGGCTAGCGCCGCCGGCAATGTGAATTAGATGAGTGGATTTGAGCCCTACGAACGATCCAACAGCAGTGGCTATCAACAATGACAACGCCACCTGTGATAAATATTGTCACAAAATATGTTTGTATCCTCACAACTAGAAGACACGTAACCTCGGGTTTGTGGCTGTGTGAACGTAGAGAAATTATAATTTTTTTCAGTGTGTGTCACAATCTTAACAGGAATTTTAATTGCAGCCTGACACCAATATTATCGCTTTACTATAAGTCATTAAAATATAAAATATTGCATCTTTTATTTCAGTTCCACCTTCATCGTGATATTTTTTGTTAATCGCCGTTAAAAATTGTCACTTTATACCACGTTCAAAATTGTGTCTGAACACTTCTCGCTCGCCATGCAACATGGCGGCGAGCGACTAGTCTGGCTCATCAAACGAAATGCGTGTGTTGTGCTCACGTGGTTTGTGACGCAAAATGGTGCTACGCCATAATCTAAGGTATATTTCTTACACTGTGGCTGCACCGAACGAGCAAAAATCGGTTTATCGAACTAGTCCATCCGTGGAGAGATTGGAGAGAGAGAGAGAGAGAGAGAGATAGAGGGGGGGGAAGAAAGAGTGAGGGGAGAGAGAGGAGAGAGCGAGCGAGAGAGACAGAGCGAGCAAGGGAGAAAGCGAGAAATAGAGAGCGAGCTTTCAAAGATTTGTATTCTTCTTGTGGCACTATGACAACTTTTCAGAATTGTTGGGAACTTCTCACTCTCTCTCGCGGAGGTAGAATGATGTTTTTCGAGTATGTATCTCGACTTAAGCGGTTAATATATATATATATATATATATATATATATATATATATATATATATATATCGCTGCCACCCCTCCCCTTCCCAGCAGCCACGACTGATAACGCCGCCAACTTTCCGTGGTAGTCACGGAACAGCCCTTCCACTCGGGGCGCCGTTTTCAAATTGCTGGTGACGACAGCCCACATATCATATGACTCGATAAACCATTCGTGGCGGCAGCACACACATGGGCTTGGCGTCACAATATATAACAAAGATGTCAGCCAGCCTTGAATATTTGACACGTAAATATTGAGTAGAATATACTGTCCAATCCAAGTGATTTCCATGGAAATGGATAATGAGAACAAACAAATTGAAAATCTAATAAACGGTGAGGATATAATATGGTTCATTAAACCCCAACAAATAAAATGAATAGGCCACAGGTAAAGAATGTTCAACAGCAGGCTCCCAAAGACAATTGTGAAGTGGATAGGGAAAGGTCGACGAAAGAAAGGAATAACTAGAACTCGGTGGATGGATGACGTGTGTGTCTGGATCTCCGTGTGCTTAATGGAAGAATGTGGAGTTCAACTGTAATGGAGAGAAAAGATCGAACTATGTCCTGAAAACCAAGGCCCGCAAATTGTAGTGTAATGGAAGAAGAAAATCCGGGATACTTTTACATCCATACCTACCCATACACATGTTACAATCTTCTTTTAGTGTCTGTATTTGAAAATCAGTTGTGCAATTATAATCCATATTCAAACATTTCTTAAAAAATGATGTGGTCATATACAGGATGAGTCACCTAACTTCAACACCTCCTATAATTTTTGAACCGTTCAAGTTATTGCAATGGAGTTTTCACGAAAGTGCATTAGGAAATTGGGCCAATTGATGCATGTGTTCGTTTCGATTTTATCACTTGTATTTTAAGAGATATCGACGAAACTTAGTGTTTTTCAAATGCAACTATACAATTTTTTTCTCTATCTTAACGATCGTGAAAAACATTAATTCAATGATGTTTATATTGTCATATGTTAGATAAGCGTTTTTTGAGTAATTTGGTTTTTTTGCGGCTTACGTTTGACGTATTTTTTTAATATAACAATACACCGACCAAAGTCGCGCAGTGCTCTCCTTTCTAGCAGGTGCTCGGAGCGTTACATTGTTCGTTAAATACAAGTTGTTACATCAGTATCTCGAAAAATAAAAATTCAAATAAAATGAATATATGTATTACCTCATGCATTTCCGTGAAAACTGTATTGCAATAACTTCAACCGTTGAAAAAGTGCAGGAGGTGCTGAAGTTACGTGTCTCAACTGAATGTTCCTGCGGAAACGTAGAGGAAATTTAAGTTTATGTGACCCTCGAAAACTGAAAATATTTTAAGGAAGTATTGTAGAAAATAACTGTAATATAAGCGAGCCGTAGGGAAAAAACAAAGTTGTGTACATTTTTATAGTGGAAAATCCGGCATGGAGGGAAATTCAGGAAAGAATGCATGAACCCTTCTACTTAGCACGTCACGACCATATTAGGAAAATACGCCCAAGGAAGCAGAGAACTGATGTTGGAAAATCCTCTTTTGTAAATAGCACTATCCAGTCATGGGAATAGCTTGCTTGCAGCACCAATAGAGACTTTTCTCACAAACATCAACACTTTTAGGTCAAGATTAAATTCCAGTAAGAGTATAAGCGATGGGATGAGTAGTCTGTGACGGGCCTCTGCATTTAGTAGGCACGCCTTAAACGGGATAATTTTGGACTATGTATTGAATTGTATGTATTTTAGTATCCATTATTATACTAGATTATAATAAGTGTAAAGAATTTGCCACTGGGCTTAATGCCTTAAGCAAATTAAATAAATTATCTATCAAAATGTAAATTCAATTTCATTAGATCTTAAAAATTAAGTTTTTTCCTTTACTTGGACCGTCATTTAGTTTCGGATCCATCCTGGAGACCTGAATGGCATTGGTGTGCATAAGCGACGAGAGCCCCACGTCTGAGGGGAGGGCAACTTGCATTTGATGCTCGGTCGCTCGCGACGCAGGCGCTCTACTGCTGCTCTACCCGAGCTTTCCAGTCTAGCGCTTCCCATTGTGCATCTCGCTGCTAGCTTTTCATCGCCGTGAGCTTCGCCCCGCGGACGAGTTCGCCGGCGCTTTGACCTGGGAGAGCGCGGCAGTCGCCGCTGCACCGCAGCGCTCGCTGTGGAAGGTCGAGGCTCGCGCTCGAGAAAGCTCCTTCAGCCGCACGCGGGGAGGGGTGTATAACCCAGCTGCTGCGGGTGCCCTACGCATCCACGTGTGATGCTCTTCCTGCAGCAGCCTGAGCCAGTGCCAATAACACCTCGCTTAACACCCTCGTCATGTACTCGACGGTTGGGAAAACATAACAACTGAGTGCGAGTTTCCTTCAGGACTGTTTCTGTTTTGTGTCGATGACGACGAGAAACGTGCCACTGGATGAAATCAAGCCTTTGACAGCCAACGTATATAGACGGGGTACTGAAACCAGTGGTCTTGTAGTCCAGACTTTTCAATCTTTTTTTATAACCCATACACATAGTTTTTTTGATTGATGTCAAAACAATTGTAAATGAAATTTTGTGCACTACTTTAGTATGCCGTGTGGAATTGCATCTAAACTTGCCAGTATTTGCAGATTTAGCCTAACGCGAGCTCGCGTATGGACTAGTAATTTCTTGCCATTTTGTTAGCAAACGCTCTGTTTTCAAATAGTCATCATGATGGTAGATCTATGCAGTAGGAAATATTATATGTTTAATAAGGAACATGAAACATTGAAATAATGGGATCAAAACCTGACTGATAAAGCACAAAACCCTAAAAACTGACTGATAAAGCACAAAAGAACACCTGGACTAACTAAATATGAATATTTCCTGCCTTAATGTTACATTTTGTTTCTTTATCTCACAGCTGCTCTAAATGATTGAGAGACGTGTTGTCTTTGGAGGATTTTGAAGAAAGACAAAATATAGAAAATTGAACTCTGAAAAACAAATTATAATGCTTTTTACTGTCTTTGAAAATAGTAACAAGTTGTAGCAGAAATCGGCATCTACAGAACTTTTGGAATAATGAGATATCTTTTGGATCTTTTGGAACAAATTCAAATCAGAATTGAAGAAAACTTTTTCGAGTCTCATTTTCGAAAATCAAAAATTTATGTGAGTGAAGATATGCACAATCAAGTCGCAGCATATTTCAAAACATATGAAAATATTCAAGTCTACTTAGAAAGCAACTTTGATTTTTCTAATGGCAATTCTTTCAAGAAGATTGCCACTTGTCTTTGAAAAAAGAACTATCTTTTGATGAGCTTTTGGAAGCAGTTACTGCATAAGGGTTGTCTACAAATCTAAGTGCAGAGAGCCTGCTGGACAACTATATTGGGATTAGGGCGAGTTTAAAAGTAATTGCTGATTCTAAAGGTGCCATTGTTCAGCAAAAGTGGTGTAGCATCTTTAATAATGCACTTATAAGACATTAAATATTATTAGATCTATGAATAGTTGACTGGTGGGCTTTGAGTAATCCACCTTGGAATGCATTTGTAGAGAGTATTTTCTCAAACGGAGATGAAATGGACCATGACAATTGTCGTATATACCATATACATAAATATCTTACACAATGTTAAGTTGTAGATAAATTAAAATTCAAGATATATGAATCATGTTAATGACAAAATATTTTGCAAGAGTATTTCTTGCACAGTCTTTAATCGTTCATCACGAAGATATCTGCAATAAGTAATTACGCCAAATGTAATTCCGCATAAACATGTCATTAAATGAACATCCGGCCCTATGACAGCACCTGGTCGATAATTTATCTCCCGTTCCCTTGAGCCATATCTGTTTGAAAGCATAATTTCAAAGAGCTTCAAATGTATCGCTGACATATTTAAAATTTAAAAGCTCTTTTGCTGACCGCAAAGCTGTAATGAACTGAACCGATTCTTTCCAGCGTAAACACAAATATGAAATTTTTTATGCGCCGCTGCTTTGTGATAAATTCTGTCATTATGAACACGCTACTAATAAAGGGCGAAATTTACTCTATAAAAAGTGGTCTGTTTGAATGTCAATAATTGTGTATCCGTAGATCTCATTTCTGTTGACCAAAGGGGTTTATAAATCATACATTTTCCGGTGTGCCTTTCCATAAGAAAGGTTTATTTTTTATTTATTTATTTATTTATTTATTTATTTATTTACGTCAAAAAACAGTTAAAAACTGCGTATGACGTGCTATGGGGAAAAGTGAATTGTGTGCACATTTTCAAAATTCTGTGATCCCTACACCAAGTCATATACTACTTAAATTTTGAATTTTGAAAGGGAGAAAAAAAACTCCCATGTAATAAAATCTATTTTCAAGGATAAATATTATTCTGAATCAGAGCTCCATAGCCGTGGTATTTATTAATTTCATTAATTAAAGAAGCCTTTTACTATTTGTACAGGAGCTGATTCACAAGTTATGGCGCCCACAAAGTTATCTCTGAGTCACTGCCGTTGTCTCTGCAGAGGGAGGCCCCAGAGGCGAATTTTAGCCAGTGACTAAACTCAGCCGCTGTCTGCAGGAGAATTCACACGGCCAGCTGCTCGCATCGGTGATGTTCCGTTGTTTCTCCACCAACATCAGTTGAATCAGCAGAGCTCTAACAAACGGGCGAGGGACCACCCGCGATTTCCTCTCCTCTTCTTTGTCCTCCCCTCCCCCATTGCACGTTTACACCTACATGCACCGCAATGCGCACATGTCCAGAGGTCGGTTGGCAGCGAAGAGCGTGTCCCATTTGAGACGACGCCCTGCTGGGGTACATCCCCGCATGTGGACATGTAAGTCGGGACCGGATCTCACCATCCAGCAGGGGAGGAACACCGTCTCAATAATGATACATCTGAATGTGTACAAAAGTACCCTTTAAGTCGAATATTCATATATTTTTCAACTACGGATACCAAACGGTGTATTATTCGCGGCACTTTTCATGATCGATTGAAGAAAATCGGGCAGAGTGGGGGTATGAGTTATAAGATCGGCCGCTAAAGTATTTACATAATGCAAACCTGTGGAAAATCAAAGCCATACCTGCTACATGTGCGGCGAGGTCATCGCTCTGGCTAGGCAACAGCAGGGACACTAGAGAGGAGTTTTAGGTGCCTCCCTTGAGGTTTTAATGCATGGAATGTTTTCATGAGTGCTTGCTGCATCTCGCAGAGCTTTTTCCTTCAACTGTTTATTGCTTAAGGGAGGGGGAAGCAAGGTCATCGTTCAAGAAAAGTTGCGCGAGTATATGTAAATCAGATAAGTGTGAAGTGTAATCATTAGCTCGCATCATTAGCACCGTGTTTAATTGCTAAACGACAGTTCGAAAGAGGAGGGCATGAAGCAGCAGGAACGTTTGCACGTTGAAGTAGCAGTAGTAGTTTCAGTAATGTCCCGTACAGAGCTGGGCAGAGCACAGCCGAGACAAACCTATGACGCCCCTCCCTCAAATGTATTTGAATTTCGACGTAGGCTGTCCACTGGGAATAAACAGTTCGCCACTTTGAAGTCGAAACCAATTGCCACAGTTCGATAAAAGAAAATACTATCACTTTTGTCTGACACATTTTTCAATACGTAGTTGATAACCCTATAATACTGTCAATGCGGCGGCGAAGTTGTAACGATTAGCGTATCGGACTGTTGTACACTAGTTCGCGGGTTCAAACATGATCGAAGCCGTGGTTTTAAGGGCGAAAAAATCCTTCGTACGCCTTCCTTCGGAGGGGAAGTAAAGCCGGCTGCCCCATGTTAGTAGATTTACTGCATATAAAATATCCTCAAGCCTAAATGAAGTCTCTGAGCTAAATTCAAGTCGCCTGTTTCGTCCCCCAACAATACCTTCTTTCTCCGCTAGATGGTGAAAGGAGCGTAACGAAATTTGCGTGGTCAGATGGAAGAGCGGGCCTGATGGCGCGAGTCTCGCCACGTAATAAGGCATCAATTCAGTTCAATGTCTTCACACAAAAACGAACTCCGAGTAAGAATCTATTATGATCTTTATCGAGTACTTGTGGAAAGAGTATTTTTAAAGGCACGTGAGAGGTGGATTGGGCGCTGGCTATGTTTTCCCAATTATTGATTGCCTTGGTCGTTGATAGTTCTCGCATGTGCTAAATATACCGCGCGAGTGGATGCTGTTCTATTCTTGGCGCGAGTGAAGAATCGATCGGATGCTCTGGTTGGCCGCGGCGCTGTGCAGCGTCCGAAGCTGCCGTCTCAATATTGCATGGGCGTAATTGCGAGCCCATGCATAGTTGACTGCACCGCTGCTAGGGCTCCCGGATAGGCTGGGACCTCCCTACAGGAGGGACCAGCCAGCGGAAGATCCTCAATACACTCTCGCTCGCACACTAACAACTCAAATATTCGCCATCGATGTATGGAGTTCAGGGCAACAACTTTTGAAACTGCAATGACTCTGTCCGGAAGGTCCTAGGGTTCAAGTTCTGACGTGCGGAGGATTTTTGACAGGGCTAAATGACGTGTGGGTTTGCGCCGAATGTCCCGTACCTGCGGGGAGGAAACATCATCAACCGGAATGTGCCACGCCCACCACTGTTACGGGACAAATGACCGCAGTAGTTGACGTGCCTGGAATCATCACTCAGTCACTTTCTAAGAAGCGAGAAATACGGATTTCCCTCAAATACATTCCCCATTGAGGAGAATCAAGATTGCATCGCAATTGGTAGACCGGACTGGAAGAGAACATCAGTGATTACTCATAACGATGGTTTCCATTTTTGTAAGCATCCGGAAAGGTTGAATGACGAAATGATCATTTAGTGTTTAAGAAGATTCTAATACGAATAACAAACGTTCTAAACGATGAAACGGAAAACCCTCCCTAAACAAAGATGTAGGGAGTCCTCGGGCACCCGGTCGTTCACTATTGGGCCCCACTTAACCTTAAAGCTCAACGCCTCACTAATGTGTTCTTCCCTGAGGTGAGAGAACTTCAGATACGTCTAGAAACGGTCTCATCATGGAGTACACTCGGGAGTGTTTGGCTCTGTTTGAACCCACTCAGGTAATCAATGGAGGCTATCCAGATATGCAGATTGTCAGTTTGCCCGCCAATCAATCATGAGAATTAGGTTGTCAAATAGTCGAGCAAGGCTAGTGCCTAATTGATGAAATAAACTAACTCGGTTGCGTGCGATCATTTTCCACAGAAAGCAGCAGGCATAACGCTTTTATATACTACAATACCAGGCAGTAGATAATATCTTTCTATCACTTTCAGTCAAACGATGGTCACAACATAGATTTTCCTTTTACAATTAATCAGAGGCGTTTACACCTTTTACTGTGTAAGAATTACACAATGAGTAATGAAGTAACAATAAGAATGATTTTTTCACGATTGTCCTCATTGTTGCATTAACCAGATCATTATAATATTTTCAAGATATTGCGATTATTCAAATTGCAAATTTCCTATTTATGCAAAAGTTGAAAGAAAAATATGCAAACTTGGAAAGATCTAGATACATACATAATTTGAATCAATATGACCGAAATATATACTAATTTAAGTATTATAAAAATTTAACTGTCATGATATCCAATAATTATGTCGGTGATGCTAAAATTTAATACAAGCTACATAAGTTTGGCTAAGTTTATTTTTTAATTCATTGATCGCGTTCACTACACTTAACTGCACTGCACTGCACTGCACTACGATACGCTACACTACACTACACTGTTTTTGCTTTGAATTACACTGACCAGCACTTCACCACACTTCACAGCACTTACTCGTTTAATGTCTATTACTCTCATATTGTTCTAACTTATTTCTAAAGCTTCGGACACTTAGAGAAAAAGCTTTGAAAATTGCTGCGGGTGAACTGATGCAATCTTTAATTGTTCTGTTACAAAAGGAAAATTTCACAAGATCTGAATTTTGTTTCTTTGTTCGAATTTTGTGAGTGAGATCGCTTCGACCGAAATAATTTGGTTTTTCTAGTCTAACCTGAATTTCTTCCAAGCTGGTTGACCTACGTACGATTTATAAAGAGCGTAAAGCCTCGCCCTTGTTCTCGTTTCTACAGGTTCCCATGCCTTTTTTATTGCGTTAGTTCTATAGGTAAACTTATTCGCTTTCCTCTGTATTCTATCTAGATTTTTCCGGTGCGACTTTCTGTATGGATCGCAACATACCACTCCGTATTCCATGAGAGGGCGAACCAGCGAAAAACATGCTAATTCTTTTGCGTTTGCAGAACTTTTCTTTAGAATTCGCATTACAAAATGCAAGAACTTCCACGATTTTCTTATTACCTGATTTATATGCTTCTCCCACCCTAATTTACTATCTTTATGAATGCCTAAGTACTTGCATGATGAGACTCTTAAGATGACGACCTCACCTAAACGATATTCTGGTTCCTGATAATTTCGTCCCCGCAATAAGCAATAATTTCCACGGAATTATCTAGTACGTCAATTTCCATTTCTTACATTTCAAAGTTGTTACTATCCAATTCCTAACTTAACGATGTCTTGACGCAGAGAAAAACCTTCGATATAATTTATAACAGCAATGTAAAATTTCAGAATTAGCTACCTCATCTGTTAACCACGATTCTGTCCCTATCACTATATCTGGATCGCATGTATCAACTAAGTTCCAAAACTCAATGGTTTCATTCATTATACTTCGACAGTTTACCTGCAACAATCTTAGAAAGCCCTTCCTCACCTGAACATATCTGGTCGCCGTCGCCGTCGCCGCCACCGTCGTCTCCGCTTTCTCCACCGTCACACACGTCTCCGCTGAATCTTCCGTCACCAGAGCGAAACCCTCAGCACCCGCTCCTATCACCACTGCTTGCCATTCGACCCAGGGCGCAAGATCGGCGGACATTCACAGCGTCAACGGGCGACCGGAGGGCGTGTGCACAACTCAGCAACTTTGGTGTAGAGGCCAGTGAGTGCCGCCGCGCCCCTCCGGTTGAGGTGGACGCCGTCCCGACCTAGGGCGCTCTCCGAAATCCACCCGTTTGGATCCACAAAGGTGAATCCCAGCGCTTTTGCCACATAGTCCATGTCGCGATTCACCCTGGCGACTTTACGAGACCAAACATCCCGGCGGCGAATGACACCACTTAGAACTATGCGGGCGGATGGAAAGCGCTTTTTTGCTGCTACCCCAAGTTCGTAGATCTCGCCCGTGAGGTAGTCAAACGAGCGACATCTCCGAAGGTTGTTAGAGCCTCCGTGAATGATAACCGTGTCCGGGGCTTCCACATCGCTGGCTTCTATTCGTAATTTTAATTGCTCAACGCGATTCATTTAACATGACGGTTTGGGTGACCCACATGACGCACAATAGTCACCGAACACAACACACTTTTTGGGACACGACCCCTCAAGGTTATTCTTTGCCGACAGATACTCTTAGATACCCAACGACGTGGGAAAAATCTAAAACAAAAGAATTTTTAATCTGACTGAAGAAACAAATATTTGATTGTGTTATTCTTCCCATTCTCATATTGCGCGTAGAGACTGAATTTTCATACACAGTGCGACAAACTTTGCGATACAACTGACGTCATAGCACACAAAGAGTCTCTGAGGAAGAATCAACTGACGAGCTATGTATATGTTACGTCATGGAACAGCAACGTTTTGATAATATTATTCAAAGAACAGTTTTATGTATACTGTACTAGATTATTACAGCTTTTGTGAGGGCTAATTGGGTAGAAATATTCAATTAATGGTAGTAAGGGCCGGCGCTACGTTATTTTACGCCTCAAGCAAAACGAGATGTTTGGCGCCACCTCCCCCATTAAGTAATAATTATGCGCCTCCCTCAAGTAATAAAACATTAATTTCGAGAAATAATGTACACACATTATTTTTCATAATATCAACATAAAGTCAATAATTGTAAGTTCAAATGATTGCGATAATTATTTAATCAATAAATTATGCATATGGAAGCTTTCTTGCCACAAAATAAATAATAATTTTTATTAATAATATGATCACTAGCAATAAGCTAAAAATAAAATAATATTTATTTAAAAATGAACCGAAAGTGCTCCCATCGCAGTTTGCGACCTAGCCGTTCACCTAGTTTGCCTACAGGTAGCGTCCGGTAGGCAATGCTCTATGAGAATATTACTTGTTCGGCAATGTTCTTATTTGTATTTCTTCATCGGTGTACACGCTACATGTTGGAAAACAGTTTTTTTATGGGTTTGTTCATTAGCATTTTTGCCATCAAGCATGAACTTTTATGATATAATCCTGTCATCGACTTGATCGTCTGAAAATTAAAGTTGAATACTCTTAAATAGAATAGCTATCTTCACAAATATAAAGTAAACAATTTGACAATTATCATTACGATAATTGTCAAATTGTTTACTTTATATTTTATTATAACAGGTTACAGGTTTTACAAACCTATTACAGGTTTTCAAAATATAATTCTTACTGACTAAAAATTTTGAAATAGAGCTATTAAACCAATTTATTTGAAATAAAATGAATATTTTTAACTAAATTTGATATTACGTAGTTGATAATGAATGGTTTTCCAGGGGAATATTTGGCACATTTTAAGACATCTGATGTTTTTAGAATCAAGAGTTCAAGAACATGATAACTTATGAAATGTTATTTCCTTTATACATTTTAATGTGGAAGCAATATGATGAACTAAAATATATGATGTTTTATTTTGCTTCCAGAGAGCAGTTTGTAATAAAATTTTGTTCATACTTAGGTTTTCTCAAGTCGTAGAGCCGACGCTAGCGCTGTCACCTCTGTCGGAGTCTGAACGAACTTTCGGAAACGACAGATATCTGCCCGACAGGGAAGCGTTATGAAGCAATTACCTGCTCTCTGATGAAGTTTTCGCTCGTCCCGTTTTACGAGGGCTTTTGTGGCGGAATAGACCCAGAGGGTTTCATTAAATCGAGCGAACTGTCGGCCGGGAGAATAGCAGACTGTTGCTTACAAACTTTGAATTGCCAGGTGAATTTAGGAACAGAGTTTGAAACGTCGTTGGAAAGTAAGTAATCCGAAATAAATAAACTTAAAAATGAACATACAACTAATTCTCTTGTTTCAAGGGTTTTCAAATCAAAAAGGTATTTCAATATTTAAGTTGCACAAAGCCATTTTGGTTCCTATGTATAGACACTACGGTTATTGACGGGGTTTTTCAATTAATTATGTAAGAATTCTTTATTGAGTTTAAAATATGAAAGTATGTATGGAACGTTAGGTAGAGCCGAGTAGTGCGAAGTTTCATTGACCCAAAATATTACAGTGTTTCAAGTGGTCGTCGTAGTCCAAATAAGTCAAATTGCAAACATTTTTAAAGCCACACGAATTCCAGATATCTATATTATATGCACATATAACTAAATTTAATGGTTTCGAAAGAAAGATTTCTTGTAGTTGCTCTGAAATGGGCTTCTCTGTATGGCGGTAGAGTTGTGCCAGATTATCTGTCACATCTGTTAACTGCTTTGAATTTTTTCAATTCGCCCGTTTCTTCGTCCCTGTTATAGATTACGCCATCTATAGTAATCTTCTCGAAGTCATCTGCAGCTGGTATATAATTTTTACTTTCTCATATATCTACGTATATACGGAGTAATATTCGTAGTGGAGGGAAATTTATGTAATGCTATGGCAAAACTAATGGTGCTAAAACTTCCCAATTGTAGTTGTACTAGGAAGAGGCCGAATTTTAATTTTGGAAAAATCAAAAATTTCAACGAACTTGAAAAAAATATAAGTTCTGAATTATTCTCTTAAGAGTTAGTTACCCTGACTAAGCACTAAATTTAATAAAATAAAGGGTGCTGTTTATTAATTTTAAATTTAAATTTCATTATCAAATCATGTTCCATTTTTTTTCGAATAAATAAATATTTGTGCGAAATTTTGTGTCAAACATAGGCAATTTTTATTTCCTTCAAACCATTTTTTCTTAAAAAGGGCACACATCTTTTATTAACTTGAGAGCTTAGTTAGCGTGAAAGACGTTTAAGGGAATACTGCAGACCTCATGCTGGTGGAAATTCCTGATTTTTCCAAAATTTTAAAAAGCATTTTGCATCTTTCTACAACGGTGGGAAAGATACATTTTTTTGTTAATGAAATTATTTTTTTTTTGTAAGAAACAGATCTTTAAATAAGGTCACTCGAATTTGTTTTAAATATTTTTTTTAGTAATTTGGCGTCAAACTTAGTCTCTCGCTTTGAATTTTCTGGACTTCCTGAACGTAATATGAGAGGTAATTCCTGGCAGCTCATGCTACGTAAGACAGAACTTGTATATTATTTCATATTTCTTTGTCCGTTTCTTACACTCGAGCTTTTGTTACATGTACACAAATTAATGTTTTAGCATTTCTTTGAAACCTATTTGAAACATGTGAAATACAATTTTCTAGCCTTCAGAGAATATCGGATTGGAATTCAACAAAAGAATTGCGCGTCGCGACTTGGCTGGTGAATTTCTGTGAATTACGCCTCAATTTTGTGACACAATTCAGCTGTGCAGTTATAATTGTCAAATTGGTGTTGATATTTGCTTGAAAATATTTAGTTTTCGCACCAAATGTTCTACGATTTGTAATTTTTTACAGAAAAATAAAATGATGACTGAAATGCGTTAATTCGGAGAGAAATAATGGTATAAATAGTATTACTTACGGCGACAAAGTATATGCTGTTTTAGCCCCACTACGTTTAAAATCCGATGAATCATGTGTGAATGTTCACCCTGAATGTTTTTCATTTTCTGCGAATGTTTCCTTGCAAGACGCATCTGGCGACAGATGGATGACATAACGCATTTTCCAGTCCCCACTTAACTCCCAGCCGCTCTACGTGGGCGGAGCCAGGATGTCATATCTGAGACGAAAATCTTCACCGAGCGGACCAATTCGGAGGCCCTTTCAACCTACCAACGAGTACCTCCGTGAAGAATTGGATAGATAAAAAAAATAGATATATAGTGGAGTTAACCTCCTGACACTATTTAAATAGCAATTTCGTTAAATTCATTAGTAGTGATTATGAAATACACACATTGCTATGTTTGCCTGAATTTCTGTTATGATGCCAGCATTTTTATAAACAAAATCACTATATTTATTGTTACGTGCTGATGTTTGACAATATTACTCGTATCATAATTTGAGAAACATTGCCGGATGCCGGATGTAGTTTATCAAATGGTCGATTTTCTTCAGAATGTGTTCCTTTAAAGTAATTTTCTGTTACATTTGCTAATAAAAAAGTATCGGTAACTGATTGGTGGCAAAATTTTGTATTAATATCAGTTTGTTTTCTTTCGTATATATTTATATTATTTATCTACTTTTTAGTTTTTCGATGTATTTCGTAAAAGTGCGGCGGAGCGACTGTGTCGTGCTTGGTTTTGTCATCAAACAATAACAGGAAATAAAATACAAAATGTTCTTGTTTGTTCCGTAGGCGCGCTCGCGTCATGAAGTTGTGCTCGACAATGCCTCCGTCCTTTGTCTGGGCCGTCGCTGGGGAAGCGACTGGAGGGGGCTGAGTTTCGCGGGAACTTGGACATACTTTGTTTCTGTCCGTAAAACAGATGAATTCATTTCCTTTCACGCAAGGAAACTTCCACAAGGCTGAATCTTAACGCTACTCGCCAGAAGTAGCCATTCTTCACTTTTCAAAGGCCTTTCTCCTTGGATTCTCGCACAAGAGCAGACTTGAAATACAGCGTTAATATTACAGGTCTATGGCACGGTTGAAGAGGAACAAAACAAGTTTGCATTGAAAGAGTTGGATATTCTTGAGATCAACTCGCTTTGAAAAGAAGGGGAAAAATATAAAATTCAAAATTATCAGCTAAATTTCACTTTTGTTGCTTAAAAAAATATTTTCGAGCTATTTCTTGGTGCGAATAGTAATTTTTCTTTGAAATAATGAAGAGTTTTCAAACAGTTGATATGGATTTAGAAAAATCTCCGTCGAAAATCATTTCTTTTATTTATTTTCTTTAAGATGATTAATTACTCAATGAATCAAAATGAACTTCTTAAAGGATTTATTATTTCTTTTTACAGCAATCAAAATATTAGATCGTAGGTGTTTACTATCCAAATTTACCGCCGTATGAAATCCATGTTCAGTATTTGAGTAACTCCCGAGTATGCAAATGTGCAGAAATGCGATTCCATCATTCACGGCTTGGTTACTTCCCGTGCATTGTGGGAATTCTGATTGGATGTTGTTGACGTTCTTATAAGAAGAAATAAAAGAATTCATCTTCGTCAACATATCAGCTTTATTAAGATAGCCGGCTTTCGACGGCTTTGCCGTCATCGTCAGTCTAAAGAATACAGAAAGATACAAAACATTTTTATAAATATATACACAATAAGATAGAAAAAAAATTAATTAAATTACAATTGATGGATAACTCTAAAATATTTAGTTACAGATAAAATTTCAAAAACGGTAAGGGGGGAATGCAACGGGAGGATTAGTGGCAGTTCAAATTAAACAAAAAATCAATACAGAAAGACACATTGTATGGTTGCAAAAGTTAAGGAACATATAGCAGATAAAATTATAAAATTAATTGCGGTGGGGGCGGAGAGGAATTAATACCTATACAAGCAGTTCAAATTTCAGGATTATAAATATTTGTGGAGAAATATACATTCTCATATTCAAAAGAAAAACAAAATATATATATATATATATATATATATACACATATATAAGAAATAGGGAATTATTATTATTATTACACGATTATTACACGATTTTATTACACGAGAGCTTTATTTTTTTTTAATTTTCAAAATTTATATAGTATATGACTCAGTGTATGGATCACAGAATTTTGAAAATGTGCACAGAATTAATTTCTCCCCATAGCACGTCATACGCAGTTCCAACTGTTTTTTGACGTAAAATAAATAAATAAATAAATAAATAAATAAACCCTCAGCCGAAATGGTGACCACCCGTACGACTGCAGTGCGTTTTGGTATGTCCTCCTTGGCGACGCTTCCAGCCACAGCCTAGACGCGAGTCCCACGCGCATATATAGAGCGATTTTCCTAAGGATGAGCCAAAGTGACAGCTAGTGCTGGCAACACAACTGAAGGTTCTGTGGTTGTAGTGCCCTGAGCTTATTAGACTCCATTCCCGCATTCGTTCGTTTGCAGTTGCCTAACTTGTAAATGGCTTCGGCTCTTCCTTTTGTGAAGTCCTCTTCCGACAAAAATATAGTGCGCCACGAGAAATAATTGAAATTAGGAAGTGCAGTGTTATGTGCTCTTCTGTAAAAATTCTTTTTTTCTTCATATATTACATTAGATTTACTTTTTGTGTGATAAATATTATTTTTATTTTAAAACCGAGACTTGAATGCGAGATGCATACTGATGCACGTGGTTCCCGCCTTTGTGCTGTTGTTTGGCGAGCTGCAATTGATAGTTTTCTATTCACATTCGTGGCAGTTTTCTTTTAAATTGTGAGAGCATGTTAAAAGATTTTCTACATACGAAATTAAATTTATATATTTCCCGGACTCGCGTACGTGCATATACCTTAGCGAAACTGTTAAGACTTCTGCATAGGGTTGTTTTTACAGGAGCCATAACCTAACACTTTACGAAGGGGCGTAGCTGAACAGCTGTCGCGGCGGAGGGATACTTCCCTGAAATACAAGTGATGTTCACTTGTTTTCGTGAACTGTCACTTTGGCTCATCCTTAGGAAAATCGCTCTATACTCAGGGTTAACCGGCCAAAATCGTCTCCCTTCACCTCTCCTCTGTTCAGATACTTTCTTTGAGGCCCCTGCACAATACTCTTTTTATACCTTTAATTTGAGGTATATTTCATTAACTCTCGTATTAACTGTGACTCATGGTGATTGGATTAAAAACCCTACAGCACGAATTGTCACCAAATATTTCGCTCCCAACAAGCAGTAAATGAGTTTTTTTAATACCTCTAAAAATCCGCTTTGTTAGGCGAAGTGATTTCAACTACAAAATACCACGCTGTCGTAGTTCTTTTCCAGTTTCATATAATTGGCACATATTCATTATTTCTGATTAGATTTCCAATTAGTTGGTTTGACCTGCGAGGCACAAGTTGTTTTAATTATTTATTGCGGGACGAAACAAATTAATTGGTATATCTGTATTTAAAAGTAATTTTGTTTATGTAAGGGGATTAAATGTAATCTTTCGTATTGGAAAATTAGAACTCAATGATGGATTATTTACAAAATTCAAGAGCTACCGTAGATTAAACATAAGCACAGTGTACAACCTTTGAGCAATTTTCATTTAATGTATGCCAATATGCAATCATGAATACAGTATTTGTATCAAAATGATATAATAATCTCTTGTTTCTGTAATGGTGATATATACTACATGAACTACATTGAGTCCATTTTTTGTAGAAATGTCACGTGATGACTGTAAAAATATAATTATGTTCTTGATTTCTATTCCTTTAGAACCAACTTCATCATTGCTATCGAAGAGTAAATTAAACTAAAGAAATATAAAACCTGTATACAGATAAGTTGCATGTTAAATGAACGAAATGTAAGTGTGGGCTTTTATTTTAAATATCGCCAACATTTCAACAATATTTTTTAGTTTACAAGAGTGTCTGCAAAGCCTAAAGCGTTGCATGTGCCAAAAGTAGTAGTTAAAAAATTACAAAAGATTCATTGAACCTTGTTTCTAATTATCTTGATTTTTGTTGACGCTAAAACAATTTGCAGCTAAATATATTTTCGTTGTCAATACTTGAGTTTCCTTATCTCATCCAGCAATTGCGATCCAAAGAAATTTGATACGCCTGCTGATTGATCCTAAACTAATATACAGGAGGTATGAAAACGAAATATGTACCCAAGGGGTGTGAAGTGTTTCGAATATTGAACACTCAGCATTATAATGAAATCATCAAATATTTTCTTTTTTGACGATTCGTTCAATCATATTTGACCTATTCAAATAATTTAATACAAATCCGAGAAATTGATACAATTTGGTTGGTTTTATTGCAAATTTTCAATTTAGAAGAATTGAAAAAATTTAAATATCTACCTAGCGTGCCCATATGGACACGCTGTACGAAGCTGTTGATACTTCAAACTTTCACTTTAAAAAATTGCAGAAATGCAATTAGAACTTGAAGGTGTTTTCTTCGAGTTCTTTGACATCCTTAAAGATGTCACCATGTGCATTTCAAAATTTTCAGAAAATAAAAATTAATGTTTTTTTAAGTTATAAAATGGTGTTATGAAAAGTCTTTCAAAATAATTCAGAGAGATAAGGATTAATGTATAAAATTAAAGAAAGAATAACTTTTTGATGAATGCTTCATACGAACGTTGTATTTCTTGAGGATAAAACATAAGTAGAAACAGAATCAACGGTTTAATAATAAAATTAAAAGCAGTTAAATTGTCAAGTGTGGCCGACAGAAAAGTAGATATTATGAAAGTAAAAATATTTTTTTAAATGCGAAAGTCATTATTATGAAAGACGTAAATGAAATGTTGTACCACTGCGTCAACCGCTAAGGTCTTTAGTCCAGTAAGTGCACTGCATTTTTATCACAATAGACGGTGGTATTTCTCTCCCACTGAATGTCAAGATTCGGCGCTGACCTACATGTCGGTTTGCTGCTTTTTACCCAATCAGGTACATCTCAACAGCAAGTCACCGTCCCAGCCGTTTCTAAGGGACGTGGCTCTCGCAACATGTGACAGTTTAGTGTATCTAAGTGTAGTGAGTGTAAGTAAGAGATGAGGATAGGACAAGGAAAAAGAAGAAAACATGGTGCGCGGACCGTGGTGCGTTTCTTAGGTCACCGGTTCGGCATTCGTCTGGCGTTAAAACCACTGAACCACGAAAAACTACCGATCATTGCAAAATTCTCCTCCAGACAGCGGTCGGATCCATCTCAGAAATATGAACAGTCCAGCCAACCATTCAACATCTCTGAAAGCAAACTTTAAACTTTATTTATCACAACCCACTTAATGGATCAATTCAAAATACAATATTAATGAAATTAAACAAATAGAAATAAAGGAATAAAATAATAAAATAAAAAACAAATTATTTTTGCGGTCCAAAAGATATTGGGGGGCGTATCCCCCAAACATCTCAGAAATATGAACAGTCCAGCCAACCATTCAACATCTCTGACACAACATCTCTGTTCGTGGTGTTGAAAACCCTGGCGCCGACGTCGGGACTAGAACCTTGGAACCTCCGGGCGGGGCTCTGCCGCGCCGTCAGTTGATGCCCTCAGCCGGAGAGATGGAGTGAAGGGCGGGGCGGGGCGCGGGCGGGGCGGGCGGGGCGGGGCGGGCGGGGCCGGGGAGGTTGCGCCGGCAGCAGCGCGCCCCGCCATTACTCAGCCCTCCCCCATGACCAGCCGCGCCCTCGCAGGGGGGGGGAGGTTGCGGGCGGGAGCGGCATCCGTCAACGTCCCTTTCGCCGCAGCCGCAGCCGCCGCCCGCGGACGCCGCCGCCGCGGTCCGGGAGCAGCGCGCCCCGCCATTACTCAGCCCTCCCCCATGACCAGCCGCGCCCTCGCAGGGGAACTCGCAAACCGCCTTCATTTTCTTTCGCGGGGTTCACGTGTGATGGATTGATTCGTTGTTAGTGATTCCGGGCGCGGCAACTACTCAGGTCATTAGTCCCGTAAGTGTAGTCCGTGTTTTTTCATTGGGAGGTTGCTGTGAGATTCTCCCACTGGATGGCGAGATCCGGTGCCAACCTACTGTCGACTAGCGGTATTTCCCTCAACCAGGTATCTTCCACCAGCAGGGCACCGCCCCAGCCGGGACAAGTTCGAAGTCCCCGGCCGGTCTCCCGGAATATGTGGTAGTGTAGTGCATGTTAGTGTAAATATGTGTGTAGGTGTGAGGATAAAACAAGGAAAAAGGAAGGAAAGATCGCGCGCGGTCCGTGGGACCGTTCGTTAGGGTACTGCTCCGACGTTCGCCTGGTGTTGGTCGTAGAAACCATCGAAAACTACCTATTAGAGCAGCCCTCGCTAGAATTCTCCTTCAGACTGCGACTGAATTTAACCTAGCTGAAAAGCTAGTGTCGAAAATCCTGCCGCCGTGGGGAGTGTGAATCTAGGACCTCCCGGTCAGAGGCGCTGCAATGACATCAGTTGATGCACTGAGCCACCGCTCCCGGTGGAGTTGAAGTCACATGTGATTTATATGATAGGTTTTAAATGCCAAAACAAACTGAAATTTCGCAAGAAATAAACGAAATATCCAATTTTCCAGCACCACAAGTTTTAGCGCTTCAATCTTTTGTTTTATAGCCGTATTTTGTCAAGTAAAATACACCTAGTTGTTGGCAGCCGACCGCTGAGCTTATTTCTTCTTGTAGGCAAAACTATAATTAATCCATGTATTAATGATGCTTATATCAACTACCGATCTGTTTTGGCAGCTAAAATGTTGCAAACGAACCATATCTGACCTTAGCTTTCGCTGAAAAATTTATTAACGCGGGTTTCAATATGACACTACAGAACATTGCCTATTAGCTCGCTTCATCTGCACTATTAACGTGCTTCACACGCTGCTCGTCTCAATCAGGCGCTGTTTTTATTTAGCATGAAATAAATCCAATTGCCAAATATAATTAATTATACTACCATCTATATAATACAGCCGTAATTGTTAACGTTACGGTAAAAAAAAACAAAGTATAGTGGCAAGAATCATCTATGCCTCTCAACTTCCACCCCTAGTCTCGGAATTCGTCCTTAGAAATGACCTAGCAAGTCAGGTTTCATCATGAAAATAAAATGTGAAATCAAAATCTACAAATAAAAGAACGAGTGAAATAATTCAATCTACTCTGCTGACATTAATTTTTAAACGCACTACGGCATTCGGGGGAGAATAGTTTGCATTACTCATGTCACAAAGCAAAATTACGTGTCTGTTGAAAAGAACTACACCGCCTGGATTGTTTCTGCAGAAAGAGAAATATGGCATATTCTTTCAGTGTTTTCGTAATCGGTTCATTGATGGCATAAGCATATAAGTGGATAGTTGAATCTTTTCGGTAGGATATAGAGTGATACTTAAATAACAGTAATATACCAGAGTTGGTTCCTTTCTGCAGAACTTGGTCCAATTGTTCAAAAGTGTTTTTATCATATGTTAATACACACCATATAATTGGCGTTTATATAATAGATTTCCCACCACCTACTCATTGGCAAAAAATTATCTAGTTTGCCCCCTGCATACCCAAAACGTTTGCAACATTTATTCTGAGCCATAATGAATTCGCACACTATATCTATTTATAAGGAGATCTGGAAAAGTTTCAAAGCAGTAGTTACACATTGACTCAGTAATAGGAATCCCGACTGCAAGGAAATGCCTAAGACGCGGAAAATCGTTGAAAACTGCGGTGTTTAATGAATGCGCTCACGCACACGTCGGGGTGCGGAGGATTTCTCCCTTTTCGAGACGCCGCCTCACCCGGGAGAAGTTCCCATGTCCTGACTGACCTTCCAAATGTGCGGTTGTATTAATTGATTGATTTATTCATGTTTCCGGGCGCGTCAACTGCTCTGGTCATTAGTCCCGTTAGTGTACTGCATGCTTTTTCTCGGGAGATGGCGGTGATCTTCCCCCGCTGGATGACGAGATGGGGGGGGTTTCCCCCTAACCAGGACTCTCCCACCAGCGGGGTAGCGCCCCAGCCGGGACAAGCTCCTGACCGGTCTCCCGGGATAAGTGGTAGTGTAGTGCATGTTCGTGTGTGTGTGTAAGGGGGAGAGGATAGGACAAGGAAGAGGAAGGACAGATCGCGCGCGGTCCGTGGCCCGTTTGATAGGGTACTGCTCCGGCATTTGCCTGGTGTTGATTGGAGAAATCACGGAAAACTACCGATCAGAGAAGCCGTCCGCTAGAATTCTTCTCCAGACAGCGACTGAATTCGACCTAGCTGAAAAGTTAGCGTCGAAAATCTTGCCGCCGTCAGGACTTGAACCTAGGACCTCCCGGTCAGAGGCGCTGCAGTGACATCAGTTAATGCACTGAGCTACCGCTCCCGATTGTGCGGTTGTACAGTCCGCGCGTGCGGATAGGATAGGAAGAGGAAGAAAAGATCGCGAGTGGCTCGTTTGTTATGGTTCTGCATCGGCATTCACTTGGTGTTATCAAGGAAACAACGGAAAACTAGCGATGAGAGCAGCCAACAGTTACAATTCTCCTCCAGACAAGTAGACGTAGCTCTCTACGAACTATCGAAAATGAAAAAGATTTTTTCCGGGCTGAAGGGCCGTGGTCCATTGGAAAAAGGTCCGAGGAACCTTCAAGGAGAATTCTTCGTCCGAGACCACATCGCCACTGAGGATGTCTGCCGTAGTTGCGGACGAAACGTCTGGAAATATGTTTTCCAATGGACCACGGCCCTTCAGCCCGGAAAAAAATCTTTGACTACAACTCCGGCCGTGAAAGCCTACATTGTTTTATTATCGAAAATGAGCTACCACCGAGACTGCAACCCTTCGGACCGGACAGAGGATTCCATTCCGCATCGCATGTTGTGGGTGGTGGCGGACTCCGTAATCCACAGAGCAGAGTCATCGCCGTCGTGGACGTTGTTAGCCCCACGAGGGCGAGGGAGCGCCCCAGCGCCTCTGGCGGCGGCCTGGCGAAGCGCCGCCAAGAAATATTAGACCCCGCCAACTCGCTGGAGTTGGGCGTCGGAAAGAGGGGGGCCCATCGCCTGCCCAATAAAAGTTCACTTGGCGCTGGAAGGCGGGCGGGGGCGGGGAGGGGAACGGAGTGTGTCAGAGGCACGGGTGGTGCGGGGCGGGGCGGGGCGGGGCAGGGGAGCACAGGGCGGGGCGGGGCGGAGCAGGGCGGGAGGAGCAGGGCGGGGCGGGGCGGACAGGACGGGCGGGCGGACAGGGCGGAGCGGGGCGTGGCAGGGCAGGGCGGACAGGGCAGGGAAGGGCAGGGCAGGGCGGGGCGGGGCGAGGCGGGGCGAGACGGAGCAGAGCGGGGCGGGCGAGGTGGAGCAGGGCGGGGCGGGGCGGACAGGACGGGGCGGGCGGACAGGGCGGAGCGGGGGCGTGGCAGGGCAGGGCGGACGGGCAGGAAGGGCAGGGCAGGGCGGGCGGGGCGAGGCGGGGCGAGGGGAGCAGGGCGGGGCAGGGCGGTGGGTTGACTGGAGGCACCGCCGAGCTGCCCCGCTACGGTGCTCAACTCACCTATACAATTGTACATCAACGCTTTTGTCAAAAAAAGGTATTTTGAGCATACACTCACTAAAAGAAAGTCAGAAAATTTAATTTAAATATAGAAATACGTATTGTTCTAAAATGAAACGTTTTACGTTGTTTTAATGAGATTAAAGAATGCTACGGAGAAGAATGGTTGCTAGAATTCTCCAGACAATGGCTTAATTTGACCTAGCTGTATAGCTAGTGTTGAAAATCGTTACCATCGGCCGGGAGCGGTAACTCAGTGCATCAACTGATGTCACTGCAGCGCCTCTAGCCGGGAGGTCCTAGGTTACACTCCCCACGGCGGCAGGATTTTCGACACTAGCTTTTCAGCTATGTCGAATTCAGTCGCTGTCTGGAGGAGAATTCTAGCGGCCGGCTGATGTGATCGGTAGCTTTTTATCTGCGTTATCTATTATAAAATCTGCGTTAGGTTTAGCGTTAGCGTTATTCACTCAACTGAGGCCAGATAGACATTTTGCCGACAGTCGATTTTTTGTTATCAACGACCCAGGAAAAAGGGATTCTGATTACACAACGATTACACAACGCATTCGAGAAAGTAATTTAGTACCTACAGAAATATGTTTCTTTCAGTTTTTCGTTACCAAGGCCTGGCAACAAGATTTTTTCTGTCGAAAATTCGCCATTATTTTCCGATAATTAATCATTTTCTGTACTGTGTAGCAGTAAGAACGAAAGGAAACAGACAAATGAGAGCAGAAAACATATGACAGTCACTAACGCAAGAGAAAACAGATAACCATTGAGAAGTGATATTTCCTTTTTTAATAAAAACTCAATGGTCAATCCTAGACAAAAACAGTGTCACATATGCGCACACACTATAACGATGATTGTTTCTGTGTTTTTGCGAGGGCAACTCCGCACATTTCATGCATCAAACAAACATTCTCAAACATTGTCTTTGTGCTATTGTATCAGAGCTGAATTGGCTCGTCTACGCTCGCCAGGGCCCCGAGCGCGGGGTGGGTCGCAGCCGCATCCGTGATGTCGTCAAAAATCCGCCAGGAACCGCCACAGGCAGCTGGGCCAAGCTCTCGCTAATCAAGCGCGGCTTCCACGAGCGAATGTTTGTTTCCGTGTGTGTGTGGGATGTTTCGAATCCGTTCATTCCATTGGACATTCGGCCCTCGCCTCAGCAACTTGCTTTACTCTTTTGCTTCGCAAGTGGAGTATTCTCCTTGGCATGCGAAGGCTTCATGTCTCAGTTCATTTCAGTGCCTTAGTGCAAATTAAAGTCCTATTTTAAGCCGTTTTCGCAGCAGCACTAATATGTATGTCATTTCAATGTGTATGTTCGTATTCGCCAAGTACACGAGTTGTAATTAACCCTACAATTTGCGTTTTGTTACAAACGTTTTAACAACCCCCGGGCCATCAACAGACATCTATGCCCCGCGCCAACTTCACTGTTCGTCGAACAAGTTCGTGTTTTGTCCGTCGACAGAAGCGAGCCTAACTGCACGTGAAAATAGCTTGCTGCCAGTGAGACCTTCCCCCCACTTTGAGGGCAAAATCAACCAGTCTGCAGTGTACGAGCACTTCAAGCTACATTGTGTTTGTAAAGTGCGTGTCTCTCGTAGAGAAATTGGACATTTGATGTAAATGTTATTTTGTTCTAATTATTTTTGTGCGTGTAAATAAGCGAAGGATTCCGTAGCTGTCACCCCATTTCACTCTGGCTACTGATGAATGTGTGTAGTACTACCTTATCATACGATCCTATATTTTTATTTTTTTAACGCAGTAAGCCTAGCAATCATTTCGGAAAGGGGTTAGAGAAGCAAGTTGGTGCGAAGTAGTGGAGTTTATATGTGCTCCGATAACCTGACACCTTGACAACTCACGTCAATTAAATTATATAAAAAATTGAATTAAAATTAAAAAAAAAATTTAAAAAAGTAGAATATTAATTAACCTTGCAACGAAAGGGACACTACATGTTTGAGTCAGCAGAATTTTAATTTCAGTAATAATATTTTTTAATAATGAAGAGCGAAAACACATGTATATAAGCTCAATGCAATTGTTAGCAATCTGATTAAAATTAGATACAGATTGGAGGCAAATAATTTATATGCATTTTAATTTGCTGAAAGTATAGCTGAGCTCAATTGAGGGTTGGCATTACATGGTGTTAAAAAAACAAAGAAAATATAGTGGTTAATACCAAGATGTGGACAAGGCACTGGATGAATACTCCATGGGGACGCCTGGTATTCCGAGGCGGGTGATATTTGCAGAACAACGAGATTGTTGCATCACATCAAACCATCAGCTGAAGATTGTCAGATTGTCAGAGCATCGTTATTGAATCAGAATGGAGACATGAGTTTATCTGTTGCGAAGCAATACAGAACTTTGCACGAGCTAATTGTTTGTGGACAACACCGTACTGTTCACTGCAACCAAATGTTGTCAAGAAATTACACATTATTTAAAAGATAACACAAATTACAGTTCAATGTCGTATATATCGAGTTCCTTCAGTAATCACATAAAATATATAAACACAGTTTTCAGGTCACCAAAAGGTGACCATTTCAGTACGGAAAGTTACGAAAAGCGCAATACTGCGTTTTATGACGATTTGCCCTTTAAACAAATCAAGCAGTTCATGACAAAGAATATCACATTTATGCGATAACAGTGTCGTATACACGCACATAATAAAAAGAATGAGTGAGGAAGAGAGCGGTACAGAAACGTCCTTCTCTCACAAAAGCTCGACTGAATTGAGTCACTGGGCCGTTGGCTGCTTTGTAAAGGGGAACATTGTTCACGAGTTTTTTTTCCGTCTCGACCAATGGGAAAGCAGTTTAACAGTTATGAATTTAGAAATAATCTAAATTACATTATTTTACAATGAAATAAAGTATGTGAGAAGCTATTTCAATTAGAAATTACTGAGAAAATATTCAATACTTATTATATTAGACGAATTAGTTGCGTTACAATTTCGTGGGAAAAATGGTGTCATTATTGCGTATCATCACGAGACGCGAAGTGACCAACTCTACGCTAGAATAAATTTTTAAAATACAAGATACAAATTAAATCATTTGTACACGTCTGGGCTAAAACATTTGGCAAGAGCGTGCCTTGCAGATTGTTTTAAAAGTAAAACACTTGCACCGACAGGGGTTTTTTCTTTAAGATATTTAGAATATCAAATAGCAGCATTCGTCCGATTCATGTCATGATTAGTGGAAGAGGTATATTTCGAATGACTGAATAGAAGTTAAGATAGCTTCTAAATATTTTTGAAATGTAAATTATGAGTGTTTCTCAGATGTCTCTTCACGCTCACGTAGGTACTGACGCCACAAATATAGAATTTCAAAGAGCAGCGATGTTTCCTTTACGATTTTAATTCAACTCGCAATACATTAAATTTTATTCATAGTACTGTTATGTTCGGAATAATACACGCTTTAAACAAACACCGATTTATTGACAACACAGAAAGTACATCAGGTACACTTCAGAATCCAAAGAATGTACCAAAAACAACAGCCAAAATCGAAAACCAAGAGTCAAGGAGATGTACCAAAAACTAGCAGAGTTCAACCGATAAATATCACAGAAAAAAATAATAATCTTGCTGGGCCAACGATCACTTTAACACGGTACAAATCTCCTCGCTCAACTTCACTCAATAACCAAACACTAGCGCTCTCGCTCTCTGGCTGGCGGCGCCCGCTCTTAAAGCGGGCGGCGCTGCAGACTCGCTGCCCCGCCGTTGGCTCTCCGGCCAGCTCGTCTTCAGGGATTGGGCGGCGCCTTTTCTGCTCCGCCGCCTCCGCCGACTCCCTCGATCGCCGCTGAGCGCTCCCCCTAGGCGCTCTCTTTAAAAGTTGATACACAGCCGCGACAAGTACTATACATCAAAGTAGTATATCTTAAAAAGGAAGTTTAACTGGTAATTTACTTGCATTCCAATTTCATAAATACACAATTTCATGTTAACCTTATGCAATAGCCGCAATGGTAACAAATTTGGGAGAACCACAGGCACAGAAGCAGTTCACCAACGTTTGTGAAATGAAGACGAATTATTTCTACGGGTGACTCAGTGCCTATGCGCCTCAGTTCGGTTTGGCATCAATGTATGTACAGAAAACACTCGTATGACTGAACAGACTATGAAAAGAGGCTCAACTGTGAGACGTGAGCTACTTCGACAGAATCTAGCGACGCTGAGCGGCGTCCGGGGCGCTCACCTCGGGCGTTAAGATTCCGCGCGGCGCTACTTGTTGCTGGGGCGGGGGTTCCCCGGCGAGCGCTGTGTGCAGGTCACGTGAGCGCAACTCGATTGGCGCCGCCGCCACCGCCGCAGCAACGCGCGTTGCGCATAATTAGCGCGCGAGGGCGCCTACGTCGCTACCCCTCCGCCCCGCCCCGCCCCGCCCCGCACTTGGCGGGAAACGCGGCACGAACACAGCAGCACGCGCGGGGCGGCCTCCGACGCGGGAAGTTGGCACGCTAAATAGAAACAACGCCACGCTCGGAAACAAGTCAGCCACTTTTCGCTCATAAGTTAATTTAAATTGTTAATTAAATTCACCCAGCACTCAACCGCAACAATTGCTAACAAAATCAAAAAAGGCTCTCCCCAGCAGTTAACTTCGCAGGGTTGGCGACCTGGAGGCGTTGAACACCGGTTGCTTTTACCATACATTTGTGAATTTGTATGAAAGTGCTAACGAAAAACACATTCAAATGAATAAAAATCTTTACAAATTTTTCATTTAGCTGTAACCAATTTTTTCGTCCAAATATTAATTTTAATATAAAAAGATATTGTTAGCAAAGGGTACAGTGTTTTTAATTCAATACCATCTTTCGTGTATAAAAGAATCTGCTAGATGGTAATATTCAGTAAATAAAGCGTTAATACACGCGCGGTTATTCGTACTGAGGAAATGAATATATGTTATTGAATATTGTTTGATCGATGGATTGATTAGAGATACCGGGCTATGAATAGCTATAGTTATTAGTCCCGTAAGTGAAGTGCATGTTTTATCTCGGGTTGGCCAGATCAAGCGCCTTCCTGCCCGTTCGCTAGCGGGTTTTTTCCCCGTTCATGTATCTCCCACCAACGGGGCACCGCCTCAGCCGGGTTAAGCTCAAAGCTCCCAATCAGTCTCCCGCCATGTGTGATAGTGTAGGGCATGTTAGTGTGAGTGTCTAAGGGGAGAGGATAGGACAAAGAAGAGGAAGGAAAGATCGCGTGCGGTCCGTTTGTTAGAGTACTGCTCCGGCATTTGCCTGGTATTGAAATAAACTGAATATATTAATGATTTATTTGATGTTATTCCAACGTAATCCGCTCCGAATTTGTATAGATGGGCGCCAGGAAAAGATTACGCTAATACTATCATACAATTAAACCTTCAACTCTGATTATAAATAAATTAGTTTCCGGCTACCTGGGTCGATGGGTTTCATAGAAATAATCACTATTGTCTGCTAATAGATGATTATCCGATCTGCCATCTATACAGAGTGGTCGAGGAATCTGAAAAGCAAATATATTTCTATCTTGCTACGTCGTTATTAGAATTGGCTCCATGAGAATCATGTATTCATTTCACAAAACATGGAAATTTATTAAACAATTTTGGTACTTAATAATTATACACAATATACAAGAAAACTTTGGTCATGACCTGTTCCAACCTTATAATGTAATATTCGTCTTCGCGTGCTCTTGGACGACGGTGCCTCGTTGTGCCATCTTCATTCTTCTCCGACGTCGTTGTCCTCAGGTTCATCTTCTCTCTTCATTTCTTGCAGAAGCACACTTCAATCACCGTTCATCACTGTTTCCGAAGTTAATAAAGTCTAAGTCGTTCGCCAATTTACGAATTCCAAGTTCATCCCACGCCTATGCTGAATACTCAACGATCAACAAACTATCTGCTGTTAGCATTCCAGTCCAGTTACTGATAAATTCGCCTAAGCCCTCAATGTCCTAACTCGTTCACTTGAAATATTTTAAGTTTTATTGTCCACACTTAACTTTCAAATTCAAAGTTCTACCAATATCTACTCCCCAGTAAATGCTTACAAGTCCCAAAAACTCCTAACATTAATTGTAGACGATCCGTTCAACACCACTCTATCTTCTAATATACTCTTTTTTGAACTTTTCCCCCCCAAAACTGCATGAAGATTGTTGATCTTGACGACGGCTCGCTTACCGTTGCTATGCTGACATATTCACTTATATTTATCCCTATAATTTACGCTGTTTATAATAAATATTGTATCATATTATGTCTCACATATTGGTATGTCACAAAATATATATATATATATATATATATATATATATATATATATATATATATTCTTATTTCATATCCTTTTAATTCATTTAATATTCTTCAATTAATATTTGGTTTCTGCTATTTAAAAACTGAAAGGATGTGAAAATTTAAAAATGTAGTCTGAAAGGCGATAAATCACAGTTACCAAGAGGAAGGGGCAAGACCATGAATCTAGCTCACACCAAGGAAATTAGAAACCTTCAGTACGAGAAAGTCTGTGCCATTCAGTACCACCACTAGTTTTTAAATGTCACTATCTTGGCAATCATCTCTCTAGGGGTGTCATACTCCCACAGTATTCTTTTCGACATTGTAGTTCTCCAGTAATGATGTAATGAAGTTTTGTTGAAATGAAATTGTTCCCGCGCTGAATATTTAATCTGGAACACGAACACATATACATAGCCATCTTTTTTGTATATTAAAATTTTTGGCGAAGCATGTTTAGTTGGATTAAAAATGTATCAGGATTATTCCCCATGTAGTTACAGTATCAAATTAAAATAAAAAATTATACAGTTGATGTTTGAAATAAATTTTCACTTAAGATTTATTAAATATTATCGACACATGTTCTTGGAACGTTTCACACACATCCTTAAAAATAGCATATGATGCAATTAAACAATTACACTAGCTTTTCGCTTTCCTTGTTAGTCACAAAAATATTAGAATTTCTTTTTTACTCTTGAGAAAGCTACGTAATGTTGTGTGAATGTGTGAAGATACAGCATCGGGCAAGCTCAACTCTACTCTTTGCAATATTATTTAACTTTATTATCAAATAGATGAGTTTATCCGTGTAATTTAATCGCGTAGAAGATCAAGTAATTACTTAAATTTCACTCACAATTGCAGACTCTTCACGGAATTAATGTTCACCCTCGTGAAATCAACGCAGTTTTCCTTTCCGGAGGACGTTACTGAAGTACATTGAATTGTTTGTATCGTTGCATTTTTAAGAACTGATCAAGCATTAAAAAATAATGTTGTTCCTTCATAGTTTCTTTATCTGAGATCCACATCTCCTCAAAAATAAATATCAGACTCAAATTTAGTGAAAAAAAATGCTTCAGCTCTAGCCTTAGCAGAAAAAAGTGAGACAGAATTAAATATGGATTTAGCAGAAATAAATGCCAAGAAGTATGTTTTTGTTTTTCATGAAAAAAGGTTATAAAGTTGCATTCTTTTGAAAAATGCAAAAATTTGTTGTGTGAGAGCCTCGATGAAGACATGAAAAAAAGTTTATTGATTTGAATATGTTCTCGCATTCCCTTATTTATAGGTGTGTACTGTCACTTTTAATAAGTATTTGTCAAAGTGTGAAGCAATTATAGAGACAGATTTTGGAAAATTATTATCTGATCAAATATACTGCTACTCAGTCATTTCACAAACTCTCAGAAAAACGCTACATTTTCATAAAATTTCATTTTTAATTCATGTGTTCAAAAATAATAATTTCACCTCCTGAACTGCCTTTTCCATGAATGCGCAGTATCCGTTACCTCGCGTTTGGGAGACGAAGCTTTTGAAAAAACTTCTACCGATAAGCGTCAATCGTTGACCAAGTACCTATGATCGTGGATATAGGACACCAGTGCAAATCCTGATGCGGCGAGTGGCACACTTTATCGCGTTGACCAATCGGGACTTTTCTTTCACGAAATTCGCTATTCATAAGAAGAAATACGAGTCCGCGGCCATTTTGCAGAGTGACCTCGCGGAAACACGAGATCCAATTTCGCTAATGCGGAATATGCAAGCCGTTTCCATCGTAGCTCCTTCGACAACTAGGCACACAGCACTAGTGCATTACAGCAAAACGGCAAATGAACGGTTGCACTACACGCACATAAGACATCATCAGCGTCAAGCTACTAATAAGACTTCTAGTTGTTCCTGCGATGGCGAAACTTGAATCAATGATCATGCGAATAAACCTCGTCAGTCGGTGTACACCGGGAGCGTAAATGTAAGATCCAGGAATGGAAACCGTCTATAGATTTAGATTTATTACTAATTCTGCAAATAAGTTCCAGAACTTGGTGGCAGAATACATTAACTAAACATTACAGAACTTAACAACTATACAACATTTTACAAATTTTACACACTTTACAAATTGACATAAACATTTCACCGTGCAAGCTTCCATGGCACTCCACTTCACTTCACTTCACTTCATTTCACTTCACCTCGCCTCGTCTCACTTCACCATACTGCCAATCACTTTTGCCAATCACGTTTTAATGTGATTTTGACTCACTCGTTTTCCTCAACTTACTCACTACACGCCACTGCACATAATAATAATAATAATAATAATAATAATAATAATAATAATAATAATAATAATAATAATGTTATAATAATGTTATAATAATAATAGTTATAATATAACATACTTTACATAGGAGATCATAAGACACATATAAACATCTAGGAATTTAATTTATTTTTAAATTTGCTGATGCATCATGAGGAAAGGGATCAAAGATCGTCACAGGCAAGCCGTTCCAGTCTCTAATAGTTCGATTCCCGAATGAATATTTCCCAACGTCCGTTTTCTGAATTCTTGTCTGAATTTTGTGCATGTGATCCGCTCTGCCGAAATATGTAGGTTTCCCTAATCGACTTTGAATTTCTTTCCACGGTCGAAAGCCTGTGTACGCTTTATACATAGCATAGAGACGCGATTTCATTCTCCTGGTTTCGAGTGACTCCCATATGATGTCACATATAGAGGGCCACCAGCGTCAAAGCCTGTGTATAGGTGGTGTTTGCTATCGATATGCGCCGGACCAGCAAAAATATAATAGAATATTCAAGAAGTTATTGATTACGATGTGCAGAACGTTTCTTAGAGTCCTTTTGCCTCAAGATTCTAGATTTTAAGGTCCTCCAATTCTTCGTTTAGGAGTTATATAATCATATAGATTTTGATAATCCTACCGAGAGTTGTGGGTTGCATTTGTCATGAATATTTAGATTTTTTGAACAAGTCTTTCATATTTTTAAATTCAAATTGCAATTCGTCTCATCTCCATGAAATTCTCTTTCTTTAGAGACCACATTTATAAAGGTTAGTTGGGTGTGACAACCGCAACAGCTATCTATACTTCTGAAATAATATATGAGACGTTTTATACTTTTTGATAAGTTCAATGTAAAATTAAATTGAAGGGAATAATCTTTCACATAAATATAGGGGACTGTTTCTTATACTGTGCACATTAATCTCAACGCTTAGCAATTTCTAACGGTTACTTTTGCACAGTACTGAACTTACAATTATTCTTTTACACATTTCAGAGGTTGTCCGTTTGAAGTTTTTTCTACTTTGAAGTAATTTTCATTTTTACCTTCTCGCCTTACGAATTCTTTGTAAGAGAGAGAAAGCTATGCTAATCGTGCGGCAGAAAACGACGAATTTTTGCCAGAAAAACTTTCTTACTTGGGCTCTGGTAACAAAAAAGGGGATAAGTCCTGTTGATAAATTTAGAAAAAAATCCTCGTGGTGTAGCCAAAACCCTTGTTTTGTTACTTCTTGATATCGAAAAATTGATTGACTGAAAAATGTCCGTCTTTCGGTCTGTGGTCAACACTAGCGCCTAAACCATTCAGCCGATTTTAAGTAACAAGTTTCTCTACTTGATAGAGTTCACAAGTTGATGATCATTATATTTGAAGGTGATCGTTCTGTGTTGTGAATATCTTTCAAAGCGAGTATATGGATCTCTTTTTAGAGTTTTTCGTAAAATACCCAACGGCAAGTTCATTCCGAGAATCCATTAATTCCGAGAACTTAATATTCAATGAAAGGTTTAAAGTGCTAAGGGCATGCTATGATTTTGTTTTATTGAAAAGAAATCATGTATGAGAGGCCTGGACTAAATTGGTATAAACAAAAACGTCGAAGTCGATTTCCAGAACTCTTCTCAGAAATGACAAAAACCTTTTTTTGGAGTCAAGAATTGAAAATGAACGCAATAATTTCCACAAATGACTGTCGCTATCTCTTTGATTTCTAGTAGAAAGTTATGTAAAGTTCGATGTAAATATGAATGACATGAATCAATTTGTTTGAGAAATGAAGTGGACTAGCAAATGAATGTTGCTCTATTCAAATTATTTCCCGGCATCGGTTTCACAACGCAACTCTTCTGCAGAACGATATGAATATGTACATGAACACCTTTCATTACAATATATGACATCCTCTCTAAATATCCATTTGAATAAAATTCCAGGTACGCAAATAAATAAAAATAGAAAGCATTCATTAAATATCTCAAAACATTTTTCTATTTTACTTCGAATTTTAGCAACTGAATATTTCAAAGTATTAAATTAAAACATCCTACTCTGGCATGTAGGAAATATTTCATGTTCACAGGCAACATGTTTGCAAAAGTTTAAAGAAAAAAAATGGAGTCATTTTTGAGAAAATCTTGATTTTGTTATTTTTTAAGATTGCTCATATTGCACCCAGTATTGAGCGAAAACTACTAGAATTATCAAAATATGTACATGACCATAATGAAATAACTAAATATGGAGATAAAATCTCTATCTTCAATTTTGTAGTTGTAGGAAAACGCGGGGGAAAATTCAAGCTTTTGTAATTTTCGTAAATTCAGAGTTAGCAGTGAAAAACTATGCCATTTTCATACCCTATTGTTTCAAAATATTTAAAGAAACAATGTGACCATTTTTAAGAAAACTTTGAAAATATATTTTTGGCTTCAAGTAAGTACCCCAAATTTTAATGAAAGTTTTTCAAAATCGCAGCGTCTAGAGTCGAGCCGTATCGACCGGGAAATATTCATTTTGGAAAAAATCCTACGTGTGGTTTAGGTGCTAGAGGTGTGTACAGGTAGGCGAACAGACAGACTGACACACCGACGGGCTTGAAAAAAAAATCTTTCTTCCTATCAGGGATCCTAAAACGTGTATTTCCGTTGAAATGTCGAAATCGATTTTCTGCAGCATTACATGTCTTTCTTTACATTACATATTTTACTCTGTATATACGTACGTATACGAGAAAGTAATGATAAAAACAAGACTATATCTGTAAGTTTATGTTAAATAATTTCCGGTTTTTGACCTATGTCAAGGATAACATGAACTGGTCCTGTAGGTCTTCGTATAGGAACTCACTGGCACTCACCATATCGCCCGAACTCACGATACCACAGTTACTCTTTACCTACATCGACAAATACTAAAATAAGATTTGAACGTGCTTAAGGGCAGTCAAGAGAACACCCGATTTGCGATTACACATGGCGACGAGTTAACGTTGTTTTGTAAAGATCCCATAAGCGTTGAATGACGAAACAAGCACTCAAGGTTAAAAAAGATGTAAATGTTTGTGAAAACTATGAAAGAGAGTCCTCGTTGATCCCTCACCGATTGATATACGACTGTTAAAATATGTGAGAAGTCACCAATTCTAATTTCTCAAAATTCGTGCTTGAAACGGTCATTGCTGGTAACTTTTCGCTATCTAAAAGCAAATTTAAATAGAACAGCGATGCAAGGAAATAATGGTCAAGTGATGTAGTAGGTCTGTCGTGGACCAGGCGACCAGCAGGAGCAGTTAAGCCCATCGCGTAGGGGTACGGGAACCTGGCCATCAGAAGAGTATTATCCTGATAAAGTGTTAGGAAAGTCGTAAGCTCTGGTTATTGCTGTTTGCTGGCTTCCTTCCTGCGCAGAAATTTCTAGCAATGTATTCCGTAACGAGTTTCTGGAAATTGGAAGCTGTGACCCCTTGCGCATGGTAGTGCACGATGTTCAAATAAAATAAGGTGAATTGGCAGACCGGTATCCTAAACACAAATCAAAATTTTCACTGAAGTTAGATTGTGCGTCCTTTAAATGTAACTTATCTACCACAGAGAACATATGACCTTTATTATTTAGGACAAGCACATTATTATTTGAGCTGATAT
Organism: Teleogryllus oceanicus; assembly: GCA_964035755.1. NCBI lineage: Eukaryota > Metazoa > Arthropoda > Insecta > Orthoptera > Gryllidae > Teleogryllus > Teleogryllus oceanicus. Next base: position 4,278,928 of record CAXIVR010000007.1, read on the forward strand.
ACAAACCCTCATTTATTGTTTGATGAGTGTTTTCCATGTCCTATTCATTGCTTTCCCTCTATTCTTACCAATTAGCAAGCTAATTATCTAAACATTTTCAATTTGGCCATCTGGGTTATCGGCGCATGAACCCCCCGCCCCCGTCACCACGACCAGGAAAAGATGGTAGTTCACGGGAACAATTCTGATATTAGAAAACCGAAAATTTTAGAAAAGGAGAAAAGAAATATATTTCTCACGTGGATAGGTGCAGCTGGGAAGAGGATAGAAGCAAAATTAAAAAGCTAATCCAGACGAAAGAGATTAGGAAACTAATGCGAGAAATTCTATGACATTCTGTAAGATCGCTAGTTTTGTTAATTGTCTGAAGTAAATGGAGTCATTTTAGTTAATTGAAAATGTAATTTGTTTTATATCATAATACACAGACTTAATATACAGGCTCAAAAATCGAACGAAGTAAAGCACTTTCATGAAATGAGTAGTAAAGCACTTTCATTAGCAGAAAATGAGCGACAACAGGTGATTCCTGTTTGTCCTGAAGAGAGCGCAACATTTGTGAATAAGTAGGGGCGATTCCTGTAAAGCCAATTGGGTATCAGCATGGTACTGACCCCATTCTTCGAATGTTTCATCTCGTTCCACGACCGAATTGTAACATTTATTAGCTGTGTGTGACAAACATGGACACTTCTTGAACGTGATTTTTTTTTCGCATATTGAAGGAATTGGTGTTCAATTTTTAACTGTTATACGAACATTTGAAGAGTTTCGTGTGTTATATTACTGCCTTAGCAATTCTTGATTTGTTTTTACAAGTCCTTATTTTTAATGGCATGTATTTAGTGTTTAATTTAAATATTTTAAATTTAATATATATAAAAATAAAATTGCATAAGAGAAAAAAGTGATATTAGGAGTTACAGTTTGTGTTTTTAACAATAAGAACAATCAGTTCAGACATGTTTTATTCTTATAAGGGGAATATTGAAACAGAGATATGAAGAATCGTTAATAAGAAAGCTGCCGTAATTGTATAATTCACCGTAAAGAGCAGTATTGAATCTGTAGGTCATTATAAAAATGCCCTGACTTTCTGATCTAACGATCCTGCTTTTCTCAACCAGGTCCCTGGTAAGGAGAGCCTTGCCCCTCTGCTCCCGCAACTGCCCGTGCCTCCGCAGCGCGCCCGACGGCCGAGGCGCGAACTTCGTTAGCCGCAGGTCCCGAAACCCCTGCCCTCTTCGGCAGCGCAGAGCTATGGCTGCCGTTAGCGCCGCCTTCGCCGCCAATCCCCTCTCCTCCCGCTCTCCCCCTCCTCACCCCGCCCCCGCCCCCGCTCCAAGGCCCCCGCCGAGCGCCTGCAGAAGAATGGCCGGCTGCGAGGCGGAGGGCCGGGCTGTTTGTTTAACCGCACTTCCACGAGATCTGTGCTCCCCCATTCTCAATTGCCCGCTTTTATCCTGGCAGAAACGTTTTCGTCCTGCGATGTTTTACCGCCTGCGATGGCCCGGGGGCAGCATCGCTGGCCGGGGGAGCCCCGAGTGCGAGTCTTGGCGGGCGCTGATTTTCGCCAGAGGGAAGTCGAGATCATCCACAGTCTGGAGGAAATTTATAGCTGCCTGTCGCCTGATCTGACCGGATGTTTCCCGTTCTTATCGGAATAATACCTGGCGAATGCAGTAGCAGTATCCTAATGAGCGGATCTCAGACGGCGCGCGGCATTTCCTTTGCCTCCCCCACTCCCCAGCCCACAGCTTGTTCCGGCAGCGCGCTGCACCGCAGGGAGAGAGACCTCGAGCGAACCCTCGCGAGGGGATGTGTAGGTTGGCGCACAAACTCAACTTGAGCTTGGGGGGTCATCATTACTCTTTAGGACGAATGATGACAGTTCGTGCTCGGGGACACTTAAATAATTTATTTAATGAAATCAATAGTCTGAATTTCAAACGGTAGGGAAAAGAAATCCGTCGATCCATTACTAAAGTTATTAAGTATTCACTGATCGATGGATGAATACTACAATTTGAAAACCGCTTGAAGAAAAACGCACCGGTAGCGGTAGCTCAGTGCATCAACTGATGTCACTGCAGCGCCTCTTACCGAGAGGTCCTAGGTTCGAGTCCCGACGGAGGCAGGATTTTCGATACTAGCTTTTCAGCTAGGTCGAATTCAGTCGTAGTGTGGAGGAGAATTCTAGCGGCCGGCTGCTCCGATCGGTAGTTTTCCGTGGTTTCTCCGATCAACACCAGACGAATGCCGGATCAGTACGCTAACAAACGGGCCACGGACCGTGGGCGATCTTTCCTTCCTCTTTCTTGTCCTATCCCTTACACACACACACACACACACACACACACACACCTACACTAACATGCACTACGCTACCACACATTCCGGGAGACCGGTCGGGAGCTCAGAGCTTGTTCCGGCTGGGGCGGTGCCTCGCTGGTGGAAGAGTCCACTAGCAGACGGTAGGTTGGCGCCGGATCTGGTCATCCAGTGGGGGAAGATCACCGCGGGAAGATTTCCCGAGGAGGAAACATGCACTACATTTATGGGACTAATGGCCTAAGCTGTTGACGCGCCAACCATTGAAGAACAGCGCAATTGCCCTTGTGCGCACACATTTCCATGCGCTGTCTACTCCTTGTGAGCGAGAGCCCGCGGCTGCGCTCCGCCCACGCGCTATCGGTGCGTTCGCTCGCGCCGTCGCCCCTCCTCTGCTAATTACTCGCCCGAATTCCCAACTCCCTCGCGCACGGGGCTCGCAGAACTTCGCTCCAGAGGAATTTGACGACGGCATCCCCTCGCCTTTGGCCCCTCACCCTCCCGCGGCGACCGCGCATATATGTGGGATTCTGATCATGACTTTCTGGGTTTCCCACAAGCGGAAGTAGAGAGCGCGAGTGTAGAAGCGGAAGAGATGAGGGAGTTGCTGGAAGACACGCGAGACAGGCAGTGTGTGTAACAACAGGAGGACGGTGCGGATGGTTGACCAGATCCGTGTAAAGAGTTATATCGTAATTGTAGTTGTTAGGCACAACAGCCCTGAGGAAGACCACGATAAGATGGTCGAAACGTCGGCAACACAGCCTTCGACGCGTCGTCACCTGGACAGCCAAGATCATCTACATGACTCTGGCCGCGGAAGCCTACGACTTCCCGTAAGATTACTTAGTGCATCCTTCTTTCCTGGGAGATGGCAGAGATCCGGCAGCGACCTACATCAGTTTGCGGAATCATGCAAAATGCCACGCAAAATTTAAAGATGAGTTTCAAATCCAAGGGTCCGCCATATTAGCAAGATCGATTGGAGAATATCCATTTTGGTGATTGATGTCCTGCTTACGGTTTAGTCGCTAACGTTGGAAGTATTCAAAACAGTATCCCCAAATTTAAAATAAATGTTTTAAACTCAGAGATCCTCGAATTCACGATTGCCCACTTTTTCGTATGCCCACTTTTTCGTGGCCAGGGCCAGGGAATAAGAACTTTTCATCCGAAAATTCGGAGATTTTCGGGCACACGATTACCTAACTTTCTCTTAACTGCGTGAAAGTGAAAATGACGGTTTATAAAATTGTTGTGTAAGGCTCTTAAGCTCCACCTCAACAGAAGACCTCGGCTCCACTCAAAAGGTCGCCGGAGATCATCTCCGATCATCCTGTTTTCATATGTGTCATAAGGTGCAGTGTGAAGACCTCGTAGTGTTGGGGGCTCCTCTGAATTGGTTATATCCTTTAAAGCTTTGTGACAATTTTACTCATGGCTTTCAAGAATTGTGCTTTATCATATATTAAAATGTTTCTCTTAACTTTTATTATAATATTTAGTAAACATTTTACATTGAAGGGTTAATTTTTAATTTGAAGTTTGTTCAAATATGGAATGTTCCTGAAACATTCATTTAATAGTATGGAGTGCATTCCATTACTTTTAATTTGATCATGCTAATAAATAATATGTGAGAAAAATTGGAGTTGAGTTTATGTTACAATAGTGCCACTTCTACGGATGTTTTACCTAAAATCAGATGTAATGCAGTTCTCCACATTTTCAATTGACGAAGTGTTTGTCAATTGACTTGATAGTTGTTGAAGATTCACAAGCGTGCATCTAAATTTTATTTACATTTAGTTTCTTCTGTTAGGTAGAGCAAGGAATTTTATAGGAAGTTAAACGTGTTTCAGTTTAATTTTACTCACAATTAATTAAATATGTTTAACAATAAGTGACATTTCCTTTGTCATTATGATTCTATCCTTGCATTGAAAATGGAAAAAAATTGCAACCAATCACTAATGCGACGCAGGCAAACGCCAAAGCAGCAATTGGCCTAAATGTGATGACGTCATTGGCTTGTGCCGAGGCTTTCTGTAGAGGCGGTGCTGAAAAGACTCACCGAATGTACAAAGTAGTTTTTCGCTCCACTGAGGTCAATAGACCTTTTGCCAGTAGTGGCTGCTCCGCCTGTGGCCCTGGAGCTTCAGGAGACTCTTAGAAGCTCTTAGAGTTGTGGAGGAATCGTGGTCTGTGCCCCTTTTAACAGCGCTTTCCTCTACTGCGGCAGGGGAAGGGAGGGAAGGGAAATGTTATTTCTGTGGGTAATACACGGTGGTTTGGAAAAGCCCCAACCCTGCCACTACACAAAAGCTACCATCCATGCCCGAGTCGGGATTCGAATCTGTGACCCCTCGAGTCTTGTGCCTACTTCGGGTTTCCAGATCGACGATAAATGACAATCTCCGTCAAGGCCTCTGTCGAGGAGGGGGGTTCGAACTAGTCGCCGGCCTAGGAGTCTCAGGGCATCGTTTGATGCCCCTGCAGGGCCTATGGCCGGGAAGGTCGAGAGTTCCTCTCCCGACAGTGGCAGGCTAGCTAGCTAGTAACGAGATGCGTAGAGAGCTAGGTCGAGTTCAGCTGCTCTCCGGAAGACAATTCTAGAGACCGGCTACTCAGATCTGTAGTTTTCCGTGGTTTCTCCGATCGACACCAGGCGAATACCGGAGCAGTGCGCTAAAACGAGCACCCTTCCTCTTCTTCTTGCTTCTCCAATCCCTTACTTACACACACTTGCACTTACATGCACTTTACCACCACTCTTGTTGGGCAACCAGTCAGAAGTTTAGAGTTTTTCCGACTGGCACAGGTCCGGGTGGGGAGATACCTTGATGAGGAAAAGCTGTAGAGAACAAGAGAAGTGTTTGTTCAGTTTGTCTCCCACCTGTCCGAACCAATGTCACTTAAATCATCTGTTACGACAGTTGAGGAACACCTGAATGAAGTTTTTGTTTAATTCAGAAGTCAACTCTAAATCGAATTCCTACTGTATTAGTGCAAGGAACGGTGTAGTTATGTGTATTGGCTAATTTCGGCATTGTTAACTTTCGTAAACGCTTCGTTTACGTTACACAAATAAGTTGCATTCAAATGCCGTATTCTCTGAAGACCACACAGAGATGCATTTTTACATTTCATTTTTCAAAGCGATATATTTGTTATACGCGCGGGAAAATTATGTTTTCATAAATGATGAGCAAATGATCAACGTTCATGCAAAAACAAACATATGCATCGGGAAAAAAATACGTTCGCATTGCAGTAATGAATGACTGTGAGCGGCATCTTCTGAGTTGATGTGGAGGGGCAAAAGCAAATATATCCCTAATAATTTTACTTGTAAACATTTAAGGTTCAGGTAAAATCCAATACGTCTACAGCGTTGTTGCAAGCAATGAAGAACATGTCCGTGTAGCCAATAAGATGCCAAGATTCACGATCACGTGACTGCTCATGCCGCGTGGGTAATTCCGTCTGTGAAGTTTTCGCAATAGCTTCCTATTTTATTTATTAGAATATTTGAATCTCAAGGAGACCAAAACTTGGAGAAGGATGTGCAAGAACTTACAGAACATTAGAAATGTAAAGCGAATTATTCTTCAGAAAACAATGAAACGATAGAAGATTCATACAGTCAAAGTTATTCCACAGCAATATTTCAGAATTAATGAAGTTTCTGCTTTGACTGTTTGGCAATGCCGTGTTAACGCAAGGGCCCAAAGGTACCGAGCTGAGGGCCCCCATTGTTCAAGGGCCCCCGACAGTTATTAAAAATTACTTAATTCTAAATTTAAAAAATATAAAGCTGTATGAGAATGTGATGTATGATTAAACTATATGCAAAAAATTGCAATAACGGAGTAGTGTGTTCTATGGTTGGATAAATTTGTAATATGGAATGTTGCTGGTTGATGCGAGAATGTCTCCCAGTGATGAGAAGTTTAGATTTTTAACAAAACTTGTCTTTACTTATTTTGTAGCCCTTTTCGATGTAATTAAAAATGTGTTATTCTTACTTATTTATCCACATATGTTTAAATGCAAACAGTAAGAAATTCTTTCAAAATATTGTTTTAAAAAATACAATGTACATTGATAGGATTTCTTTTTTTACATTTCTGCGTCGAAATTGGGAAGAGGGAAGTAAGAAAAAGGGACCCCAAAATAACCTAGGCTCAAGGGCCACCAATGGTGTTAAAACGACCCTTCCTTTTGGAAACGTGGTTTCTCATTAACGAATATGGCAAAATTTAGCCTTCCGCAGGTGTCTCTTTAGAGGGTTTTTTTGCCAAAGCGATTTAATGTTGCAGGTCTGTTGACTGAACTTTTAGGAGATAAATGGAGAGAATTCTTCAGATACTCCAGGTCTGGAAAGGTATTCATTTGTTCTTGATGGGCCAATAGCTGAAAATCAAACTGTAATGGATATTCAAGAACTGAAAGATAATTGTGATTGTCCATAAAATGATAATGGCCGGCACATGTAGATTTGAATTTCTTTATAGTTCTTTGTAATTTCTTTAGAGGCCAAAAAATGGTTACATTAGCTGCAAAAATTGTGATAAAAGTTTTGTCTGTTTGGAAAAAAAAATTTCATACAAACTATAGTAATTTATTCCAATTAAATGCGATGATGGTAATAGTAGCCTTGTTTTATGCATAAGCAAACATTTTCGCGCGTGCTTTGGACAAAAACACACATGTCCAAACTTTCCAAGCTCATTCAAGCATGTCCAACCTTTTATTTATTTATTTATTTATTATTTATTTATTTATTTATTTATTTATTTATTTATTTATTTATTTATTTATTTATTTATTTATTTATTTATTTATTTATTTATTTATTTATTTATTTATTTATTTATTTATTTATTTATTTATTTATTTATTATTTATTTATTTATTTATTTATTTATTTATTATTTATTTATTTATTTTATGTCAAAAAAACAGTTAAAAACTGCGTATGACGTGCTATGGGGAAAAGTGAATTGTGTGCACATTTTGAAAATTCTGTGATCCCTACACTAAGTCATATACGACTTAAATTTTGAATTTTGAAAGGGGGAAAAAATTAAAAAAAAAACCATGTAATAAAATCTATTTTCAAGGATAAAAAACAATAAATTTTGGCTCTTATCCATGTTGTCCTTAACATCAGTCAATGGTACACCTTTCAATTTCAGTGGAGCACAGAATTGTTTATTTGAAATGGAAAACTGCATTAAAACCGTTTTCTTTTCGTTTACTATTAATTTGTTATTTCGAAACCAATTTGAAACATCTGATATTGTACTATTTACGGTTTCTTTATTGCAAAGGATGTTCGTATCATCTGCAAAGAGAACCGTTCTTCCGTTTCGAATCGTCGAGGGCATATCGTTTACGTAAGTAGGAACAGAATATGGCCTAAAATCGATCCTTGAGGAACTCCACGTGCAATGGGCAAAGAGTCGGAAAGGTGCGTACGCAATGTTCCATCATTCCAGTAAGGTATTTCAACTCTCTCAGATCGTTGTTTAAGGTACGAACATAACCAATCTAGAGCAATACCACGGATTCCATATGAAGGTAATTTTGAAAGTAAAATGTCATGATCAATGACGTCAAAAGCTTTTGAGAGATCTAAAAATAATCCAATAGGTGCCTCGTTTTGATCCAATGATGAGGCGACATCTTTAAGAAAAGAAAATATAGCTGTTTTCTTTAAATTGTAATATCGTCATAATTATAAATAACTGATTTGATAGCAGTATATGTAGTATATTGTAACGATACTGGTACGTAGTACAGCGTATTACAGTGTTTGAAAAGGCAGTAACTGTCAACAACCTTTTTTCGCTGTTTCTGAAAAATCTGTTTTGATATAGATGTTATTTGCATGAAAGTTTCTCATGTCATTTTATTTATTTTGCAAAACACTTTATTACATGCCAAGCAAGTTTATTGTAAAACTCTGCATTGAAACGGAGATAAAATGCATTTCAACAAAAACTATGTCAAAAACATTAAAAAAAGAATACACTGTCATACAGATGAAACGACCACAGCAGTAGCCGCGAATTAAAACACAAAATAATAAATTTATCGGTCACCTACCCATGCTAAGTCAAATGGAGAGAGGTGGATATAAAATGTGAAAATCAATATAGAACACATTTCGTTTCCTTGCTGACTTTCAAACCCGAAAATTCAGACCAGTTGCTTCGTTAGTGGGACCGCAGCCTTTTGGTTCCGTGCGAGGTGATTTGAAGGCCCAGGCGAGCCAACTTTCGAATGCTGCCGTCCTAGGGCCAAAACGGTGCGAGACCTCCGATCACTTTGATGCGACCGCCCTTTGACAACTTGCTCCGCGCCCTTCCGCTTTGTGTGGTCGCACGCGCTCGCGCAGGCACCTCGGCCTTGCGAATCCACCGCTGCGGGGGGGGGGGGCGTCTCAATCCGATGACGCCCCCTGCGCCGCTCAGTGGGGCCAGGAAGGGTAAAAGTTGGCAAAAAGTACTTTTAAGCGCTTTTCGGCATTTGTGGGAATAGAAAAACACATTTTATAATCAAATAATGAATTATGGAATAGTTTAACCTTCACATATTTATTTATATAACATCAAAGACAGAACTTTCATCAAGTGACTCTTCTTCAAGAAGTGAATATTTTACTTGAAGCCATTAATATTGGTGTTACTTCTAGATCCAATGCTTTTGTGATGTTTTTCTCTATTTTATTTGTGAAATCAGTGGGTTAGATTCCATTAACAGTCTGCCAAGCACTTCCCTTTTTTCTTCTAGGTTGCTCTTTTTCTTCCGTTTTTTCTTTTCAGTGTGTTTAATAACACCATACAGATGCCTCTTTGTTAATGAAGAGCTATCAATACCAGATCATGAAGGGGAAAAAATGAATATTGTAGGTGGAATGGCTAACAAAACTAGATTGCATCATTATAAAAAAGTACCTTAACGTAAACATGGGAAAAGTTTAATTAATGTTTTGAAAACTAGATCCAGATCAATCCAGAAAACCAGAATCAGATTCAGTTAAAATCACAGCCTGGAAATGCCCGGAAGGGAACAAAAAGACAATACGAAAAACCGGATTTAAAAATTTGATTCCATTGGCACACGTGAAGTTTCTACTTGGAATTACTAAATAATTATTTCGGGGATATTGTTTTTACAAATACAGATTTAAAGTAACTTTCAAATACAGATTTAAAGTATGTATCTCCAGTATCGTATTCATAGCTCATACGATTTTGCTAGTCGAGAGAGCAAAATATTAGCATCGAAAAACACACCTCGCTTCTTACTGCGAGAGCGAAGAAGTGCGTCGCGTATCACTTGTGCAAGTTCAAACTTACACTGCAAGGAGTAGCGTGATTTCCCCGTCCTTTCCTGATCTAGGTACGATGAAGGGGACATTTTTCTGCCCCTTTCATGTGAAATGGAGCTTCTGAACCATATTTTGATTTTGAACTTTTTGCCAACTTTCTCTCCGTTGGCCCCACTATGCGTCGCTGCCGGCGAAAATATTCCCCGCTGCACAATGACTTCGGGAGACTTCTTGTGGAGAAGCCCAGTACTCAGCCGACCACTAGAATTCTCCAGACATTTTGGACTGTTTGCGGAATTTCTTTCCGTTGGTCCCACTGTGCGTCGCTGCCGGCGGAAGTACGCACCAAACCCCTGTGAGGGCGCCGGCGGCAGCGGCCCCGAAATTCCCCGCTGCACAGCTGCCACGCCACAGCTGCGGCGGCAGGAACGACTCCACGTCGGACATGGCGCATTGCAAGGCGCTGTCAATTACGTTATGAAACGAGGAGCGTACTTATTAGATCTGGCAACAGCGCACTTCTTGTGGAGAAACCCAGTACTCAGCCGACCACCAGAATTCTCCAGACAGTGGATGAACGCGTCCTACCTTTCTAAGGTAGTGTCAAAACCTTCGCTACCGCCGGGATTCGAATACTACAACCTCTCGATCAGAGACGCCTTCTCCACGAATTGGAACTCGGTAGCCACTCGATTCCGTTGTGGGTGTTCTAAAACTGAAAGAATAGAATGTAAGTGTGCTATGAAGTTTTGATTGAGACATATGCAGTTGTCCAAGCTAAACCAGTATTTTTATCTCCACATTCTTGAAAGTCTCCGAAAGAGGGTTATCAAAATGAAGCCTTGACTTTCCCATCTGGACTAAGTGTCGGCATCACTTCTCTGCCCCAGGGATGGATGGAATTTTCCGGGTGCGTCTACTGCTAAGGACTCGTACCTGTTAAAAAAAATTCGGCAGGTGGTGGAGATCGTCCCCCGCTGGAACGGGAGATGCGGCGCCGACCTGGACGTTACCCCTTCATTTCCTTCACCGACGGAGTACCGCCTCAGCCGAGACAAGATCTAAGCTGTCGACTGGTCCCCCGGCATGTGTGGTAGTGCAGAGCATGAGAGATAAATGTGGGTAAGAGCACGACAGTGAAGAAAGAACGATTGCAGTCAATTTGAGAGCCATTTCTTAGAATGTTACTTCGGCTTTCACCTGATGGCTTACGTATAACGACCGATTAGATCAGTCGGCCACCAGAATTCGCCAGACAGAGGATGAGCGCGTCCTACCTTTCTAGCTAGTGACAAAAATTTCACCACCGCCGGGATTCGAATTCTACAACCTCTCGACCAGAGACCCGCAGTGACAGCTGTTTTTGCCCTGACGAGTGAAAGGAGCCATTCGGATTGTCAGGAATGTTACCTCTGTTTACGTTGCAGTTATCACAAAGGGCGTTATTAGGATTGGACGCCCGACTTTGCAACAACTTGAACTGCGTAAGCACAACGTGAACGGAGGGAGTTGTTTTAATAGCCGCTCCATGGCCCCTGGTGTGGGGTCATCTTCATTCTTGAAAGTGAAGGCTTCCGCAGGCGGGGTCAAAAGTGGCTGTGTGGGAGATCCGTGTCCTAGGCACAGTGGCCAAAGATTTTCTTCCCACTAGGGCCTTCGCCTTTTGCCCTGAGGAAGGTCGCCATGTGAAGGCTGGTAACTGAGGCTAGGACTCGGTGCCTGCAGGATATCGAATATTCTACCCATGAGGCTTTTTATACGTAGTTAATTGACTGATAGTAATCCTCCGGAGCACCGCACATTCATTACGCCAAAGCGCTTCGCAAGCCAAGAGTCAAAAGGCGCACACACTCGCCGACTCGCTTACACTTTTGTCCAATTTCCGAAATTTCCCGTCCTGCGCCGACCACTCAGCTGAAGCAGGTCGCTCAGGGAGAGAGCAGAGCAGTGCTTCTGCGAGTCACCAACCTCCGGTCCGGCCCTCTCCCTTTTTCCACCTCCTGGCTGCCACGCAGCTCTTGCAGCCTCCCGTTCTCAGAATCCATTTCACCCGGTTCCTAGGTTGCAATATACGATTACCTCGACGAACGCGAAATAACACCTACCGACCAATCGAAGCTTTATTAAGTTGTTCGGACTCTGTCACTTTATGAATAGAATCATTGATTAGTCAATAGATGATCTATGAGAACTTATTTTGACTTGGTTGCGCGAAGTCGTTGCGTTCGCCTCCGGGGCCTATTTCCCGTATTTATGCCAGGACGAACTTCTGAATAGTTTACTAGACACTTAAGGTATTAGTTATTTCTTCGGAGCGCAATTCGACGTATTTTTGGGGAGATTGTTCCCAATAAGAGTAATTTGTGGACGTCTCCGGATCCTACTCTGTGATATCACCTGTGTTCTCATTGGTGGATCCGCATCACGAGATCAGCAGGACTCCGATTTACTTTGTATTAATTCCTTCTGTGATGTAGTGTATTCTTTAGCCGCTAGGTGCAGAAGCGTGCGTGTGAGGCTCGCGCGCCTTGCACTCGGGAGGCGCCGTCCCCACTGCCATTATTGTCGAGATAAACCCAACCACAATCCACCACCCTCCACTCCTCCGACCCCTTTGCCTGCAGACAGACACTCACTGCCCGATGTTGGCTAGCTGTGCTGAGAAAGCCCCGAGGGAAACCGCTCCAGTTTCTCTCAGTGACATAAAGAAAGACGGAGATGGACGAACCACCTTGAAAAGCCAGGAGGGCGAGGGAATGGGTCCGTCCAGAGGAAGGGGGCGTGCCCTTACTGCGACCTATGGAGACTCGCGAGGTGCCAGGGGGGAAGGGCGACGCGTCGTAGGCTGAGTGTGTGCGTACAGCCTTACTCTCTGAGTAGTTCGGTCGATTTAGATTGCTCAGATTGATTTATTGATTGATTTTTTCGTGTTTCCGGGCGCATCAACTTTGGTCGGTAAACTTTAGTGACTTTGGTCGTTTGTCCCGTAAGTGTAGTGTATGTTTCTCTCTCTCTCTCTCTCTCTCTCTCTTTCTCTCTCTCTCGGGAGATGGCTGCGATCTATCCCCGCTGGATGGCGAGATCAGGCGCCGATCTACCGTCGGCTAGTGGGTTTCCCCTTAACCAGGACTCTCCCACCAGCGGGGCACCGCCCCAGCCGGGACAAGCTGTAAGTTCCTTAGTTTACTCACACTTATCCTTGCATGCATACACTATCACACATGCAGGGAGGCCAGTCGAGAACTTAGAACTTGTCTCAGCTGGGGCGGTGCCTCGCTTGTGAGAAATATCTGGTGCGCGAAAACCCCGCAAGCCCGGTAAGTCACCATCGGGTCTCGCCATTCAGAGGGCGGGGTCATCGCACCTCCCGCGAAAAAAAATTAAGATTTACGGGACTGATAACGTTAGCAGTTGGCACGCCCAGAAACACAAAACCATCAATTAATCTGTGATGTTCGAAGCACCCACATCGCGCCCGGTTAGATTAGATTAGATTTATTGTTAATTCTGCAATTAAGCGTAGTAACTTGGTGGCAGAATATCTTGACCTTACATACATTAAACTTACGTTCATTAACAAAAAGTTACAAAAAAGGAGTTAATTAAAATAATAATAATAATAATAATAATAATAATAATAATAATAATAATAATAATAATAATAATAATAATAATAATAATAATAATAACTGTGACGCATTTCTTTCACACTCGCTTCTTCTTCTCTTCTCGCATTCCCTTCCCTCCACTTCACTTCATAACACTACACTGCGCTGCACTACACTGCACTGCACTGCACTGTACTACATGAATAATAATAAAATAATAACAATAATAATAAAGATAATAATAACAATAATAATAAAGATAATAATAACAATACTACTACAACTAATATTTATACTAACAATTAAACAACTTACTTTGATGAAATACTACTAACAAAGTGGAAAATTAACATTGATACAATAACCTAATATATAATTAACTAGAAAACTAAATCCGCTAAGTCTCTCTTCTTGCTGCGCGTGGGTCTTGCAATGTTTAGGAGTATTCTAACAGCCCCCATGTGAACAGTTGAGGCAGCACGTAGGCACGCTCTGCGCGCGGAGGGGCTGAAGGCAATGGCGTAGGTCTTTCTCCTGCTCGGCGAATCAAAGCGCGCTCGCTGTTGGCGCACGTAGAGCAGCAGTACCGGCTCCCCAAGTGTGCATCCACGAATTATCGTTTCCATGTTGTCGCGGCAGGAAGTAATAAGAGCCAAAATTTATTGCTTATTTATCCTTGAAAATAGATTTTATTACATGGGAGTTTTTTTGTTTTTTTTCTCCCTTTCAAAATTCAAAATTTATTGCTTATTTATCCTTGAAAATAGATTTGATTACATGGGAGTTTTTTTGTTTTTTTTCTCCCTTTCAAAATTCAAAATTATATTTATTATTTATCCTTGAAAATAGATTTTACTACATGGGAGTTTTTGTTTTGTTTTTCTCCCTTTCAAAATTCAAAATTTAAGTAGTATATGACTTAGTGTAGGGATCACAGAATTTTGAAAATGTGCACACAATTCACTTTTCCCCATAGCACGTCATACGCAGTTTTTAACTGTTTTTTTGACGTAAAATAAATAAATAAATAAATGACACGGAATAAAAGTTACTCGTCATAGGTTAAAGCCAAATCCTATTAAAAAACGAATTCCCTACACTAAACTCATTCCCTGGGAAAAAATAGAGATGTCTTTCAGTTCAACATTTTGAATATGCCCCACAAAAGATAATTGAACGTCTCCACATGAATGGTTGACAGATCATCTTGGAAATGAATTCCTAGAACTATTCGCGTTGCTAAAATTCTTTCTTCTCAAGTAATTCCCTTTTCGAGGTACCTGCTTTTATGTTGTCTCCTGTCTGGTCCTAGTGAACATCTCTATATTACGAGCACATTAGTCAGTTTTGGTGATATAAAAATAATTTTATTCGTGTAAAAAATAATAGCGCAAAACATGAAAACGTTACACAAACTATCTAGTATTTAATGTTTACGTATGTTGATTGTTCCACGTTACTTCGGAGACTTTTCTGTTTAAATTTTTAAATAAAAACAACTATAATGTTTTGGTCGCGCATGCTGAATCGTTACGCGAAAACTGATGTGCGCGATGCAGGGATGAAATATATGATTTTTATCTCCACACTGCATTATGCCCACTTTTAATTTCATATTCAATCGTTCTATTGTGACTTTTGTTTTAGAATTCAAATATTCGCCTTGTTCGCGAAAGCGAATTTTGTCTGCTTTATGCATAACATTGACAGGACAAATGTAGAATGGTGTAATTTAGTGAATTGTATGGTAATGTAGAAAGGATAAAAATATCTACGCAGACTGGGAATCGATCCCGCCACTCCCAGAGTTCAGAAACATTTTGACAGTGAGCCGTCCATTTACTGTCACACTTCTTACAACAACACACTTTATTGTGATATGTTATCACAAGGGTGTGTTAATAGAAACGATAAATTCTAATAAATACGAACATAAACAGGACGAGATATAAACAGGACGAGATCAGCAATGGGTGATAGAAGAGAAGCAAAAGATTGAATAGTAAATAGTAAGAATACCAGGGAATGGCACCATAATTGATAGCGGTGAAAATAGAGAATACATTGGTAAATGCAAACAGTGAAAGGACACGCGAGCAAATTCCATGAGTGAGAAAGTAAATTAGGGAAATTATTACGAATCAATAACCAAAGAATAAACACACTGATAGAGTGCCAGTAACCAATCAGAAATCAGAGTATGAGCGAAAAGGGGAATGGCCACTAGGACGAAAGAGAAACGTTTTGGGGTACGACCTCGCGCACGGAAGAAGACATGAAGAGCGTTAGTTAGACAAACAAATGAGGGAAGACGATGTTTGGAGGCTGTGAGGGGACGATGCAGATGGCGTTCTGACGCGGTAGAATTCGGGTGCAGAGACGTGTTTACGAATTAGCAATGCTTAGAAACGAGTAATTAATAGGGAAATATTGTAAATGGGCATAGAATTATAACCGCGTGAGTGGATTGGTGTGGACCAGATTCAGTGAAAATGGAATTTGCAATGGTTTCTGGACGGCGTTCAAAAAGGCAGACGCTACAGGAAAGGAAAATGACTAAACAGGGGACATATTAAATTATCTATTGTAGCAAGATCAAGTTTTGTAGTAAATTAAGAATTTATGAATTAGGATTTAAGAATTATAATGGCCATTCATGCAAGGGGAGGATCGTAAAAACAAAACAGTACACAATAATAACAAGGGTTTCATGATAATGTTGCTTTTGAAATTGTTATACTTATCAACTGTCATGTGTTATGTATGTTTTGCAGCAGAATACTGATAGAAACGTTAACTTGAAATAAGTATTATCATTCCTGGGTAGTAATAAAGATATTTCCCAATCCCACGTAAGGAGAAATAAAATTAACTTACATAAATGTATCCTCCGAATAACTCTAAAGACGGTCTATCGGACCCACTAATAAATTTTATCATGACGAAGCAGCTTTGGTACACTGTTCAGGCAATTTTTCGATGAAAGATTAAATGAAAATTTAGAGAGTATAAGCAAATAAAAAAGTACCAGGCACATACTCCGTCAGATTATATTAACGAAACTTGAAAGCAACAATACGTTTACAAACATTAATGTCGATTTGCATTCATGAACAGGATTTACAGAAGTCATTTACCTCTGTACCAATACTAATTCCCTCTCAATGTTCGTTAAAATATTTATATGGTCTCCAATAAAATAAATTTAATCTTAATAGTTCGTTCGCAGATTTGAAAAACCTCGATACATAGCGCAATCGGCAGGTAGGGATGTGCCTCTCCATCAACCTCTAGGGCCTAAGTATTTTCCACGCGAAATGTGTTTCCAAGAGTGTACATAAAATGAATATTATTGTATTAAGACGAAGTAACATAAGAATAAAACTATACAATGCAAGATCCGAACACAAATATATTACTTAAATTTTTTATATCGCTATTTTTTCCTAAATGTATTTACACTTTCACGAAGAGCCCCAAATGCTTCAGCAGGTCGCTGCGTTTGTGTACTAATTTTAAAATGATATTCCCCTCTTCTTAAATACATCTGCTTCAATAGCTTCTGGCGAATTTCTTTCCCCGCAGGGACTTATGCTAATATGCTACACGCTACACATGCCTCGTATAAAGCGCCAAGCCTAGTCACCTTTCGGCAATTTTAAAACGGTATTAATTTATTTTGAGCGACTCGGTTACCGGAGAATTTAATGATCCTTTTCTGAATTTTGTCTAGCTCGTGAATTTGCCTAGTCTGAAGGGATTCAGCATAGCCCCCTATTCTAAGATAGGGCGCACAAGGGATGTGTACGCCAGCGTTTTAACATTACAATTGGCCTTCGTCAAAGAACGCATTACAAAATATGGGGCTCTCCCCAATTTTTTCATGATGAGATTTACCTGACCTCCCCAACTCATGTCACTGCGTAGAATGATGCCCAAACATTCGTGATGCATTTATTTTAAAGCACACTGTAGATATGCCTGTGGGGAACATTGGTTCGTCCGCACCCCATGCAATCCTTCCTATACGTCACATATGATTTACTGTTCATTGACAAAATAAATCAAATCGAATCTTCGTCCTTCTAAAGCCCCAGAAGTTTGTAACATTTATTCTGAACCAATCTCCATGCCACCCTGATACTTCCGAGCTTATAGTACCTGAATTATAGAAGTTTTCACAATGATTTCCAGTAATTTTGATTTTCCAATTTTTAACCCGATTCACTTGACATTATCCCACAAACATTTTCAGTGAAATCGCTTTGACAGCCACACTTTTGAAATGTTTGAAGGTGATTGAAGTGTTGGACACAAAACCGGGTCAGAATCAATAGTACATTGTTTTTCAGTCAGATATTATCCTTAAAAAAACACCCCGAAATGGGATTGATTTCCTAAGAACTCTCCTCGACTTCTCAGAAACACTACGATATTCTTCCAATATCACGCAAGAATTGATTGAAAGGAACAGAAGAAATACATCACAGTTGACGGATTCCATTGACGCAGATTTATTGTTACTGATATTTACCTTTGAAGCATTATTTAAAATTCTCATTTAAAACTCAGTTGACTATATATATATATATGACACACATTTAAGCATTTATCAGGTTTTTATGGCTTAATCGATCATCGTAATATCTCAGACCTGGAACTCGGGATTCGACTACTTTACTTTCGATCAGGCGGATTCCCTAACGATAAAAATTCATGAGTTGAAATTCGTAATGCAATTCATTTCAGTTTCAATAGACTATTACTAAAACTTTTTATGAACAATTAGGTGGTTTACTCTCGAGGGAGTTTGTGTACCAAATTTCTTGAAACACAAAACAAAAATTAGCTCTGAGAATTTTCCCTTATAAGTATAGTTACTGAGAATATTATCTACAATACCTTGCAATAACATTCAGAGAGCAAAAAACTGCAACGTGTAGACAACATTTATGGAATAGATGTGCGTGAGAAGAAGAATAGAAAAACTAATTACTTTGAAGATTAAAAATGCTTAACTTACTACTGACACTGTAAAAAGCATAACACAATAATAACTCTTTTAATTAAATATCAGTTCCTAATCGAAGACGATTCGGAAAGAGGTGAATCTAAAATTGCGTCGTCACGTTTGTAATGAGTTCTCACACTTCCCCTCAGCGTGTTCACTCGCTCGTTCCTTCTGCTGCTTGCGCCGCGAGTCGCAGTTAGAAAGAGCGCAGCTGCGCCGCCCGCAACTCGGGCGAGTTCACTCGGCGAATCAATCACAGCTCCGGCCCAAGTTGGCCCTCCACCTTGCGCGCGCTCCACGTAACGCCAGCGCAACAGCGAACGCCCAAGCCAGGGGGTGGAGAAGGTGAAAGGGAAGCCGAAAGCAAAGGCGAAGGCAAGGGAGATGGCGAAGGCGAAAACAAGTATGAATGCGAGTGCAAGGGTGATAGCGATGGTGAAGGCGAAGACAAGTGCAAGGGCAACGGCGAAGGAGATGAGGGTAAAAGGAGGGCGAATGTGACGACGAGGCTGAAGCCAACTACGAAGGTGAGAGCAAGTGCAAGGGGAACAGCGAGGGCGGAAATCAGTTCGAAGGAGAAAACGAGGGTAAAAGCGAGGGCAAAGGCGAAGACGAGGGTGAAGCCAACTACGAAGGTGAGAGCAAGTGCAAGGGGAACAGTGAGAACGAAGGCCAGATCGAAGGAGACAACGAGGGTAAGAGCGACGACGAGGTTGAAGTCAACTACGAAGGTGAGAGCAAGTGCAAGGGGAACAGTGAGAACGAAGGCCAGATCGAAGGAGACAACGAGGGTAAAAGGGAGGGCGAAGGCGACGACGAGGTTGAAGCCAACTGCGAAGGTGAGAGCAAGTGCAAAGGGAACGGCGAGGGCAAAGGCAGATCGAAGGAGACAACGAGGGCAAAAGCGAAGGTGAAGGCAACTACGAAGGTGAAGCTAGGCCAGGTGGCGAGGGCGGGTGCGGGGGAACGGGTTGGTGAAGAGGAGGAAGAGAGCGGGGAGGGGAGGGGAGGGGGGCGTGTCTGAGTGGCTGGGCGATTGCCGCGAGGGCGGGCGGAGGGGAGGCCGAAGAAAAATCGCACTCTGCCGCCTGTCGATCTTGACGACGTTCGTCACTTTGTGCGGCGCGGCGCGGAGGCGCAATTTTCGCAAGCAGCGCAAACTTGGCTGTTGGAGGCGACGCGAGCGGGCGGAAGGAGGCCGCTCAAATGCTTGTTCCGGAAGTGGGAACAAGAGTCACTCTTCCTAGCTAAGACGGATCGTTTTGGAAACCGACGTACCTCGCAAATTGTAAACAATCTGCCAACCTATTTCCTTTTTCCCTCGGCTTCTATTCATTATTAAAGAAGGAGAATTATCTTTCTCAATATTCTGTCACCTTCTAATAGTGGCGAAAGACTTATACCTGAGGAAATCAGTTTTATATTTATTGCAGTTTCCATATACTTATAGGTTTTCTTTTAGTTCAAGATTTGGAAAGTCTCTTTAGAACCTCAAACTTATACACACTAATTTTGAATAAAAGTTTTTAATACTAACGTACAAAAATTATTCCTCAAAAAATATACGCTAGATTGTTAGAGAAATTTAATGAAGATTATTCCGAAAATAAGTAAAATATTTCAACAATAAGAAATGGGAAAATGTGTTAACAATGATGAAGTACTTTCACAGTTTCACAAGACGCGATAAGCGTTGTTGCTGCCTTAAAAATCATAAAAACAGGAATTATATTCTTAAATTTAATTTACTTGGATCCTTACCTCCAACAGCAATAGTTACTCTTTCAAAGCTTCAACTAGAGCCAGATGGACAGGGTTTTCTTTAATTTGGAAAAGATCGTACGTGTGGTTTAGGTGCTAGTGTTTTCCCAGTACACCAGACGGACAGACAGAGAGACGGACGGACAGACAGACGAACGTTTTAAAAAAAACACTTTCTCGGTATCAGGGGACCCCAAAACGTGTATTCCGTTGAAATCTCGAAATCGATTTTCCACTACATTACATAACTTTCTATACTACGTATATTACGAATTTATATGAGAAAGTAAAAATAAATCAGAAGGATATGGATCCAACTCAAAACTAGAGAACTTAAGAGGGAACTAAATCTAATCACTAATATAGTTAAAAAAACGCATAAAAATCACAAAATCAACAATATCATAATCTACTAAATTCAGTTAATAACAACAAAAACTCGCTCTGGCAATTCCCCTAGAAAACACTAAAAATTAAATACACATTCCTTCCCTTAAAAACCACGACAAGTAAATCTTATACATCATATCATAAAGTCGAAGAACTTATTGACTATTTTGCTTAAATGCTTCACCTTAAATGACATAAAATTTCATCCTGAATACAACACCATAATAAAAACAAATAACATATTCATGGATATCACCACACAAACCAATACACATTTCCGACCGAAATCAATAAAATAAAAAATAATCTTCCAACTAAAAAATCCCCAGATGACGATTGCATTAATAACGCAGCTCTAAACTATTTGCCACCCCCAGCAATAGAATTCTTAAATAACGTTTTAAACTCATGCTTCAGAATCGGCTATTTCGCACTGACTTGGAAGCATCCAATTATCATTCCCATCCCCAAACCAAACAAAAACACAGCCTGCACCGACAATTACCCCCCCCCCATAAGCTTGTTACCAAACCTTCCAAAAAAAATTCGAAAAAATTATCCTTAAAAGACTAAACAAATATCTCCACTTAATAAAAGCTATATTGTAACTGCTATCTCGCTCTTACAAGCTACAATGTTTGCAACTTGTCACTGTGGAGCGCTGTACCTACGACATGATCACTCGCATGGACCACTAAAAGGAGCAGATAATTGCCACCGCTTCAGAAATTATTTGTTTCAACGCACCGACCATACATTTGTAAACGAAGTTTGACTCATGTCAGATTGACAGGGGTTTATTCGGTGAGGAAAAAATCGTTTGTATAGTTTATACGCTAGTGTTGTTCACATACACCCAAAGGACAGACGAACAGACGTTTTGAAAAAAAGGACTTTTTCGGTATCAAAAGACTTTCTCTGTATTATTTGTATTACTCCGTATACACGTAATACGTATACGAGAAAGGAAAAAAATGGTGCCGCTTTTGAGAAAATGTCGTTAGATCTTTTCAGAAAATGTGGAATTTTGGAACTTGTTTTCAGAGAAAACTGTTGAGTTTTTGAAAAAACGTTATCTGACAGCATTTAAAGCACATGTGCTCATAAATGCAACAATATAAACAAATCACCGCTAATGTAAATATTAAATACATGAGATAAATATTAAATACACGAGTCAAAAAATTACATTTTTAATTTTTAAAAAAAAATTTTTCATCTCATAGAATGCACTAGGCTCTATATTTACAACAAGTTTAAAGAAAAAATGGAGTCTTTTTTTTAAAAAATCTTGTGTTTCATGCTGCTTGTGTTTGCTGCTTCTAATTAACTTTTCTATCAATACACAGATGGTAGATTGTGCTGAAAATTAATGTTCCTCTCGTGTGAAATGAAATGTATCCTTTTAAAAATTCAACAGGCTGCCCGTATTAAAACCATGCTGTTGTTTTTTATTTTTTCCTTCTAAGTAGGTTTTTTTGCGTCAGCTGTTATAATCTTGCCTTCTCTAGGAACGTCAGTTGGAATCCTTTGCTGGCTCAATGCCCAACCGGCCGTGAATCTAAAACCTTCGTTTTCAGTCGCATGCCAGTACCTTATTTGAAACTGGCAACCGGCATTTTCCTCTTTCACCAAATCTTGTCCAACGCATTAGACTCTTCCGGCTCCATCTTGTATCATTTCATTTTGTCATATCGAATGTGCATTTAGTTTCTCATCGCAAATAAGGAACAGTTTCTCTAAGAAAGAATAGTGGAAGCGCGTGCGACTAAATCGCGTGGGGAGAGGTTCAATTTAATTTAAGTTGCTCGGGTATATTTATTTATCATATTCATCTTAGAAAAGGAATTAGTTCCGACTATAGTCTATCCCCGCCCTGACTTGCTCTGCCTTAAGCCGAACTCAACAATTCCAACCTATTCCTTCTCACATCTCGTCCTGTGCTGCCTCGTCTGATCCCGATGCAACCCGCATTACCAGCACGTTGCGCGGGATGTCGACATTTCAAAAACCTTTTCTCTTCGTAAAATTAATGTTTAGACAGCATAGAAACATGTCATATATTCATATTTCCTCCGTATTCCTTGTCGTATCCTCATTCCTTACACACACACACACACATGCACTACACTACCACACATGCCAGGAGACCGATCGGGAGCTCAGAGCTAGTCCCGACTGGGGCGGTGCCCCGTAGGTGGGAGATTCCTGGTCATGAGCAGTCCCCCAGCGGGGAAAGATCACCGCCACCTCCCAGGGAAAAATGTGCGCCACACTTACGGGACTATAGACCTTAGCCGTTGACGCGCTCGGAATCACTAACATATCAACATCATCAACAAAGACACAAATCAGCTAAAGTAAGGATGAAGAAATCCTTCACAACCGTCATTTCACCCAATTCACACAGAAATTCTCCTACTCACATTCAAATTTCTGGCCACTAGACCTCCTTCAATTCACTTCGCTAAATCCGTCTGCGCCAACTCACTCGCGGGAAACATCCCTTCCGATGATCAAATCCACTTCCCACAACGGCAACTAATCCATGTAGCTGCCCCCTTCCTTCCTGCGCCCAATTCTTCCTCTCCCAACTTGAGGTCACTGCATGCCGAGAGGCTCCTTTCCTCCACCATCCACCATTTTCGACGCCGCAAGCCTTCACTCATCCAAAGATGAGGGGATTGAGACGATGTTTTTTTTTAACTTTTTTGTAGGAATAGAGCCCAGTAAACTGTAATCATTTGCAGAAAAGTGATTTTCATTTACAATTTCAGACAAGAAAGATATGAATTTAATCGAACCTCTGGTCCTTCGTTTAGACGCTTTTCCAAGTGATGGATTTAGAGATAAGAGAATAGGTTGCAAGAGTATTAATATAATACATACGCACCTGTTAAAATTATGTGCAATTTGAGAAAGGTTCAGATGTAGCAATACCGCTTTTTAAGTACTTACGGCATCCTAGCAAATGCCTGTCCCGCACTCGTCGTAGCAAACTAACAGGTTTCTTTTTGAGGAAATACGCATTCCCATTCAAATACAGGGCGTCACAGAAGTCTCTCCGCATCTAATTGAATCAGGGCTTCCTGTTACGAGATGCACTTATGTTGTTAGCAACCAGATCACTGAAAAACAATTGTTGGAGACAACAGTTTCAGCATCTGTTACAATTGTGGTGAGTATGTGTCGTGACCGGCCGCACACAGTCAAAGCAGCCGCCGCCGAGTGACGTCAGCGGAGCGTTACCGCCCCTGGCGAGAGAGGAGGCAACCGGTGCGAGCCGGCCGGGCCCGTCATGCCGAGCCAGGCGGGTAGAGACTCGACACCGCCCCTACTCCGCAGCTAGTCGGCGGGCCAATAGCCCTGGCGGGCTATAAGAGGGCTCCGATTCGACGCCAGGGCAGACAGCGAGCGGCAGTGTAAGCAAGTGTATCCTGGCTAGTGTATTGGTGATAGAAGTGTGGAAAACCACTACGACGACGACTTGTGCTATGGACTTGGACCTCTCCTGCGGATATTCGACTACTTGGCTGATTTCTTTTTGTTTTCTAGAATAAAAACCATTTTAAGAATCCTTGTCTTTTATTGGATACTACAGTATGTAATTTACTTTTATCTTCGTTACAAGCTGCAGCTATTGCTACCAGTGTACTAACTTCCTTTGTTAGCACTCTGAGCAGATGGCTGCGACTGCCGAAAGACTTTCCTGGCGCATTGTAGTTTTAAAAGTTTCAAATTAGTCTCATGTTTACTATTTGTGATACTGAATTTTTCTGTAAATTTCCCGTCCTTACTGCAGCTATTCCGATCTCCTCTTTGACGTTTTGCGGGGGATGAGTGAGTGTCGTGTTCTCCAATCAACGTGATCAAACGCTATTTCGTGTGAGCTAATATTTTCCACGTATTCGGAAATTTTTGTTTTAAGATCATAGCTATAGGTTTGTGGAATGAACCAAAAAATCAACAGACGTTATTTATTTACTCTACAGGATCGTATTTTTTTCCTCTTTGATCTAGCACGCATACTGACAAATGAATGAAAGAGATGTCTCGGTAACAAACAGATGCAATATTGTTTTTTGTGAAGTTGAAAATAATCACTGAATAAAAATGTACCTTTTCCAAGAAAACTTCACATATCCCAATTGACGTCAGAGATGTATTATAACATTTTTCTATATTTTCTCAGTGAAATGTAAATCAAGTGAATTAATTGCATATGTTCGTAAATAAATGGGCAAATTTAAATCTGATACTTCATCATCGTCATCTTTTTCTTCTTCTTTGGGTATTGAAGCACTAAGAGTGTTCCTTTAGAACGTCGTATGTTCTTTCCAACCAATTAACGTTTAAGAATTGGTCTTTCTCGCCTACAGCCTACACAGAAATACTCTTATTGGCGGGCCCTGGTAACGAAAAAGTTTTATAAATCATGTTTCTATATGTAGTAAATTACTTCCTCTAACACGTTCAATGGGTCCTTAATACCGAAAAATCGATTGATGACCAAACGCCTGTGCAAGTTTTTATTTTTTGAGGTTTTAATGAAAATTAGATTTGTACAAAATGTATAGTCCAAATGTCTCTAATACATAAAGATTGTAAAACATATCGTTATATCATTACGATTTATATCAACACAAATTAAATTAAAAAATGCCTATATTTCATTCACAATAGTGCTTAAACTACTCAAATTTTGGAAAAGTTTTACATGGCCTTATTTCAAAATCTGTCCAAGAACAAATCTTCGAAGAAAAATCTTCAATATTTTTTTCTACGAAGACTCCGAAAAAACTAAAATTTTGCCATTTTCGAAATATCCAAAAAGATTCCAGCGAACAAAATTTTGTTTGGTTGTTGGTCATGGCTTTTTAATAAACTTTTAAATATACGCTATAGTGTTATTTAACGTGCTAGGGTGGTCGAATCCGATATTATAATTTATATTATCATAATTAATATTATTTATGAATATGAATATATGTTTTATGTTTTGCAATATTTCCTGAGTGCTAGTAAAATGTCTTGTTTTGTGTTTAATTAACCAAAATCTGACTGGAAGTATGTGCAACACGAACTACTACACGAGGCTTTTTTTTCACAGTTGCATCAAATCAGGTGTCTTCATTCATATTTTTATATTTGACTGTTATAATATTTTTCAACAGTCATTATCATTTTAATAAATTGTTCACATCACCATTACATAACAATAAATAAAATATTCACATCACATTTAAAATACACAAATGTTTCGAATTTATGTGATTTATAATTTCATAGTGTTCGTACTTTTCGTACATCATACTCGTCTATGTCGAAAGTACAATCAATAAAATACTTTTACTGTAATGGTCTTAGTATTATTCTGTAACACATGTCAAGTAGTTTCTGTATCAGTTGGTATTAATATATGTTTCAGCTTCTTCCCTCATACTGTAGATTCATTATTTTGCAATACAGTATTTAGTTGCAATTGTATTTTCATCCACATTGTAATTCGATTTGTTTACAAAGTTGTTAATAATTTTGTTACATTGTTGCATACATTTGTATTGAACTAAATTGAACTTGCAAAAATGAATATGACTGGTACTAATTTCAGACACAACATAGTAAATCACTCTGTAGAGGCTTGCACCTGCCGATGACTTACCAAATCATTTTCGAAGTTAAGAATTGCATGCTTCATGTAATTTGTGATCACCAATAATGAATTTCTTTGACAAAGTGATATTTGAGATAAAAGTATGATCCTAAAAACTTTTTTAAATATGACGAAAATGATTATTATGATCATTCCGCATATTTTGAGGAAGTCTATGCTTCCTTGTGGCACCTTTAATTTCAGTTATCCATTCTAATTCAGTTTGTTTAGTAAATAACAGATTTTTTGTATTTACGTATCAGATTGTAACCAAACCGAAAACATGATCCCCTGTTAAAAATATATCCTGCATTGCCGATGTGGTATTTAATTAAATAAGAGACGGTATGTAATGTTTCCCACTCCATTCCCCCCCTCTGAGGCGAGTAGATTTCAACATTTCAATGTAACCCAAGAGCAGTCCTCAACATAACGGTTCGAGGAAAGCCGAGAGAAATTGTAAAGGGATTGATGGGTCGGAATGTAATTAAGCATAATGAGACAAATGAATCGCGGAAATGTGAGCAGAATGGGGCGTGGGGGCGCTGTACTCTCTTCAAAATGACACGCCCGAATGATGTTCGACCACATGACCCTTAATTTTAAAGGGGCGGGTTCAGAAAGTATTTCGAGGGGAGAACATATTCAGTTCAGACCTCCCCAATAAATATTTTGAATTTTTAATGATTATATTGAAATAAAAAATGTTCTAGCATCGCATTCATAATAGAAATACTACTATAAATCTGTTTGAGATCTATATATGGTTTAATTTTGAATACATTGACTGATATTACAAAAAAATTGGTTTTTAGAGGCATGGCTCCCGTTGTATCCAGTTTAAAAGCACGTCAGTTCAACAATTTTATGAACGTTTGTGGTTTTCAACGACCCGGAAATTTAGAAAAATATGTATATATTGCTAAAACCAGTGATACAAAACGTACTTTTTGCATTATTTGTAATGGTTAGGTAACATTCAATGCAACATGAACTCACTAATTTTTTTTCACCCGTCCGTTTCGTGGACGCTGGGATTCGAACTTACAAAATGGCGCTTGGCAAGTTACGCTCCTCTCCGCTCTGCAAATGGCTCAGGATGCGCGGTGAACTTCCCGATGCTTTATGAAGAAGAGGAAGTTGCAGAGAGGAATTCATATCTCAAAATAAAATGGCGTGCCATTGTATAAATATTACGTTTGTAAGAGCAGATTTCACTAAGAAAATAATCTCTATCTTCGATCTTGTGGTTATAAGAAAACACCGAGAAAATTTTTAAAAATTTCAAAGAGTTCAACAAAAATTGGACCTTTACTATTTTTATAAGCGTACTTATCTTTATTCAAGAACCATTAAAAATCATTGAAGCCATTTTTAGAAGTGTTTGAAAATGTCGTTGAGACTTCATATAAAGTACCCCCTAATATCAAAATATCCCCTTCAAATGTACAGGTACTCGAGCTCGACAGGTTGATTTGGGAATATCAATATTGAAGAAAACCCTATAATTTTTTAGGCACTGGGCGTTGTCCACAGAAAGACGGACGTTTGTAGTACGTGCAAGTAGCAAAGATATTCATTATAAAATTATTTATGTATTCTTAATAAAAGTATTTCTTATGGAATATATCCCTCTTTCAGCACTTTCGCATAAAAAACTAACATTTATATTCCCTTTACACTTTCAAAACTATTTATGAGACTCCAAATACGTTTGAAGCCACATTCGAATACAATGAGCTCTGAGGAACGTGATGGCACCGACGTTAAATACACTTTACTGCTTTACTTCTCGTTGTTACTAGGGGCCCTTTTATTTAGTGAATGTTCTAACCGCGAAGAAGGTGATGTTTATTTCCGGCTGATTGGTGAGATTCGGGGCCCAACTCCCTGACGGCTTGCGGAGATTCCTGCTCCAAATATCTCCCCCACAGTGCAGCCGACATATCCAGCTCCTGACAGGTTTCTCGATTGATTGATTGATTGATTTTTTCGTGTTTCCGGGCGCGTCAACTGCTTCCGTCATTAGTCCCGTTAGTGTAGTGCATGCTTTTATTCTAGGGAGATGGCGGTGATCTTCCCCCGCTGGATGGCGAGATCCGGCGCCGACCTACCGTCGGCTATGTGGGGTTTCCCTCTGACCCAGACTCTCCCACCAGCGGGGCACCCTCCCGACTGGGACGGCTATCAGGACTCGAACCTAGGACCTCCCGGACAGAAGCGCTGCAGTGACATCAGTTGATGCACTGAGCTACCGTTAACGGTCTGGTTTCTCGACATGTGCGGAAGTGCAATGCAAGTAAAATAAAGTTTATGTAATTATGGGGTAGGGCAAAGAAGAGATGGCGCCCAGACTGTGTCCCGATTGTTTGGACTCTGCTGCGACATTCCCTTGGAAATGATTTGAGAAACAACGGGAAACTACCGATCAGAGCAGCCGGCCGCCAGAATTTTCTACCAACAGCGACTGAATTCGACCTATGTACATAGTCCGACAACCACCATCGTCGGGTTGAAACTCAAGGGTCTGCCGGTCACAGTCACCGGAGAGAAGCGGCGAAGGGACTATGGCTCTGAGCCAAGTCAACCTGCGGCTCGTACCTGGGCAGCTTAAGTGACGTCTAGTCATCTGCGTTTCCTAATAAAAATGGTCTGAAAGAGCGACGGCGGTACCGGGAGCGTTAGCTCAGGGCATCAACTGATGTCACTGCAGCGCTTCTGACCGGGAGATCCTAGGTTCCCACTCCCCACGGCGGCAGGATTTTCGACACTAGCTTTTCAGCTAGGTCGAATTCAGTCGCTGTCAGGAGGAGAATTCTAACGGTCGACTGCTCTGATCAGTAGTTTTCCGTGGTTTCTCCGATCAACACCAGGCGAATGCCGAAGCAGTTCCCTACCAAAAGGGCCACGGACCGCGTGCGATCTTTCTGTCCTCTTCCTTGTTCTATCCTCTCCCCTTACACACACACACACTTACACTAACATGCAATACACTACCACATATTCCGGGAGACCGGTCGGGAGCTTAGAGCTTGTCCCGTCTGGGGCGGTGCCCTGCAGATGAGAGAGTCCTGGTTAGGGGGAAACCCCGCTAGCCGACGGTAGGTCGGCGCCGGATGTCCCCATCCAGCGGGGGAAGATCACCGCTATCTCCTGAGAAAAAAGCATGCACTACACTAACGGGAATAAAGACCAAAGCAGTCGACGCGCCCGAAAACCCGAAAAAATCAATCGATCAATCAAGCGACGGCGGTGATTGATCGTGCGCTGTTCGGCCGCGCGGCGCCGCTGGACGCGGGAGCTTCGTGGGAGCAGCGATAGAGAGCGCTGCGAGCGCGCCGGCGGCGGCCGAAGTAATTTTGATTAATGCGGGCGGCGCGGAGCGCGAACGTAATTAATGAAAAGAAGCGCGGAAGCCGCGGACGCGTCATATGGAAACATTCAAAACCCATCTGAAACTCGCGAAACGTTTTTAAAAGCTTTTGATGCCTTCTCGTTAAATGTGATTTGCGTCGATTCTGTGGCCAAGAGACGTAATATGATTCTTCATTCATCTCTTTAGTGGTATATTATGAGCTCCAATATCTCTTCTCTCTAGTATGTAAAACGAAAACTTCGTTTGTTTGGAGCCGCATATTTTGAAGATAAGGACGAGAAATGCAAATGTTTACTTTTAGTGAGTATACGAGTATATCTAGATGTATTTTTTTTATCTTAGAACATTTAATGTTCAAACATTAATCAATCAGACGATTTCAACATGAAAACGGGTAAATGCTTACCAATCAAGAAAATTTGTATGTATATTGGAAAATAATCAAAATGCTTTGTCTAGAACGTTTTTATTCGGCAGAACCTCTTCCACATTTCTGTGGTAAATTTTGCTAGTACTTTTGATGCTATGATCTTTTTGTGAAATAATGAAATCTAAATTCTAGGAGGCAAAGACAGTACATTATTTAATTTCAATTAACAAAAATAATTTTGAAGTAAATTGATATCTTAAAATATTTGAGAATATTACATAAATTCAATTAGATAGTTTTTGTGTTTTGAGAATCGTACGTATGAAGATAGTGTTTTATTACAAGCGTAAGTAGTATACAATCATTGTCGTATTCAGCTTACGGAATAATATTATTTCACCAGCTTAACCTCCCAGATTATTTAATTTCTGTTGACATTCCTGTATATTTTATTATATTTTTGTATTGTTAGAAATTATTGTATTAAATTAGTCGTGAAATAAATACTACGGATGAATATGAATATACATGGAAAATGACAGTCCTCAGAGAAAATCGTCACTGTTGAGTGCATAATAAACCTTTAGAAGCAAAACAGTTTAAACACTTTCAATTAGCTAATTGGTTGCTCTTCCTCATCTAAACCCGAATGTTAAATGCATGGGGATTCTACTTCAAGGGCCGATTTTAACTACTTTATTCTGCTATGGCATGCACGTCACCAATAAATACATTTTTATTGCAAATCAGGGACAGGAGCGTTTAGAGAAGACAAAAAAAAAAAGAGACACGCGCTGTGCAAAATGTCTGCTCAAGAGATGTCGCAGTTATGTTAATATCTAGAAAATATGGGATCTGCATTTCGCAAGCGGACACTTCCTAGGAGCTCATCTAGGCGGCGAGGCACTTCACTCTAATTCCCTGGATGGCCTCTGGGAGCGCGAAGACGCTCTAAATATTGCGCTAACGGCGAGACGAGAACGCCGTAATTGCGAGGAACAGCTCCCCCTCCCCTCCCCTCCCCTCACCCCTCCAGCTGAAGACGGCACGTTGGGCAGAGCCCGCCGGGGCCACAGGGCCAATCCGCGAGAATGAGAGCGCAAGTGCGAGAGGACGAGGGCGAGTGAGTGAAAGCGCAAGAACGAGAGAAAGCACGAGGTGGAGTGAGTGAGAGCACAAGAGCGAAGGGACGAGAATGCTAGGGCGAGAGAGAGAGAGAGAGCGCGCGCAAGAACGAGAGAAAGAGAGAACAAGGTCGAGTGCGTGAGTGGGCAAGAGCGAGTGACTAAGAGCGCAAGAGCGAGAGAAGACAGGACGAGGGTGAGTGAGAGCGAGAGAAAGAGAGCACGGGAGCGAAAGAGTGGGAACGCTAGAGTGAGAGAACGAGAGCGCTGGGGGGAGAGAATGAGAGCGCAAGTACAAAAGGTCAAGAGCACGAGGGCGAGTAAGTGAAAGCTAAACATTTTTACGTCCCCATCGTTGTATCGTCGTCATTTACTTACCGACACGTATAGTTGCATGCACAACATTATCATATCAGCAGACTAGTACGGAACTTGTCCCGTCTGTGGCGGTGCCCACTGGTGGGAGAATCTTGATTGAAGGCACCGCCACAAGTCGACGAGTAAGTCGGCGCCGGAACCACCGAAGGAAGATGACCGGTCCCCCGCGATAAACGCATGCACTATTCTTACGGGAATATTGACCTTAGCATTTTACGCGCCCGAACAAATAAAACATTCAGTTTCGTTTCACTTAAAGTTGGGGGCTTGATATGAAATTTATGATATTCCGCCATCACTCAAGATACTGTGAAACACATTCGGGTAAATTGCCATTACGAATTTACTCTTGAAAAGCATTGGATTAATGAAGGTGCAGGTGGCCCTGCTTTGCTGGGGGAGGGCACCCGGTCCGGCGCAGGACGAGCTGCTGTGCCTTGCGCAGCCCTCCACACGTCAGCCCGGCGCCCAATGCTAAAACTAAAATATGCTGAAAACCCTTGGCAAATATCGGAATAGTGGGGCCGTCCCATCACAATACAAACTCGAGTTGGATTGCATTTAGGAAACGTTCACTTATATCTGCACTTCTTACATCGCAAGAAATCGTAAAGGCAACAACACGTAAAATTCAATGGAGCAGTTTGTAATCGCGCCGTAGAGAATGTCAAAGAGCAAAAGGAAGGAGATGGGAGGGGGAGGACTTTGGCTCCCGGCTGCGGAAGCTCAGAGCTCAAGAACGCGGTGCGAGGTCGGCCACGCCCCACTGCTTTGCTTGCAGTAACCATGTGTGTTATATGCAAGGAAATGGCCTTTTCTCCTAAGGCCTAGTAAACATGCTTCAATGCGACAATCCCCCAAAAAATAACATTGATTTTTATTAGTATCACAGGTAATACTTCAGTGAGATAGACATTTGTGATAAATCCTCAAGGTACCAAGCGATAATTAATCTAGAAGTTTCAATATACTTATGATATATAGTATATTTCGTAAATAAGTATTAAGGTCAAATAAAGCTTCAATTAATAATATGATACTAATTGTTATTTTAAGATACTAGTGCTTTCTTTAACATCAACATCGACTTCGTGGTCTTCGTTCGTCTTGTGGTAAGACATGGATGTTATAATAAGACATATAATTTAGAACCCTTTAATCAAAAATAACTATTAGCAGCAAGAAACAAGAATAATAAGCAACACTCCGAAAACTTATAAATTAGCATTGACTATATCAGAAATTATAAAAACACATTACCATTAGTTCAGACTTTCCAAATGTTTGGCATATTTTCATTTGATGCTCCTCTTAAAAGTTCTCAATTTCTTTCACAGCAAAACGAATGGCACTGCTTCAAAACATTGCTTGTTTTTATTAACTTATTTCGTGCATTGAATTGTTCATTTCCTCCAGAATTTCTGCACTTCCGTTTCAAAGCACGAATGTTTTAACTGCTTTAATGGTAGTGTTAGTTTATTTAAATAGAACAATGTAATGTACATATTCACAGAGTAAATATATTTGACTAATTAAAAAAGTTGTCTCATATGTCATAAATTATACAAGGAAACATTGGATAAATTCTTGCTAATATGCAGCAGGCATTATTTGAAATTTGAATAAATTATTTTTTACCATTGCACACTCAAGTCATGAGCGATTGAAAAAAGATGAAAGTTCTAGTAAAATGCTTCAATAAAGTGCCTGTTCTTTATCAATAATTACGTCAAATAACGTAAGATCAAGTTTGTAGCCAACTATTACATACCAGCCATGAGATACCGCAGCTGGATTTTATCATTAGCTAAGCAAAATCATCCACACTTTAAACAAAATGCTTATTTCCAGACTTCCTACTTTTTTGTTCTAATACTAATAATTCATAATATTTATAATTAATTTTATTCAAAGTTTGTGACTTAGTACACTAATGGCATGCAACAAAATATCATTAGAAGCTGCATCTTCCGTGTGAGCCAATGAAAATAATTGGCTCTACGTTGACAAGTCACAATCGATGGAGGAAGTGGCGACATTTGAAATCGAGCGTAACCAGTCTTTTATTGTAAAATCTTATCACAACGATGCTTAGGCAATATCCACCTAAAATCATCAAGGAAATTTTCTATTTTGCCTGTGGATACACATCTCTGCACACAATGATACTGTTTGTATCAGATAAACCACTGTTCACAACTCATTGCAATACATAAAAATCGCAATTTCCTTGCAACTTCATGAATGCAAGTAACTTTCGAGAATATTTGTATTACATTTTCTTCATTAAAGTGTTTGCTGCATACACTAAACTTTGATGCAGAAGTTATATTTGCTTGGTCTGTATTATGGTTTGCTCTATCAGCTTATTCGTACTATTAACGAGGGAGAAGGTAAAACTTGTCAATGATTATTCATATTATCTGAATCTCAATATTAATCTAAAACTATTCAACTTTGCAGAAGAAAAAGCAGCGTAAGATATGCGCTTTTATTTAATCTTCTATAAGAGAGTTTGAAAATAAGCATGATAATTGTAGTACTAATTAATTTCTTTTCTTTTTCTAGAGATCAATATCATTGATTTTCTGTCTTGAAAAACGAATTACTTCAGCACTTATTCCGAGGAGTATATGGAAACTGAACCGTTCATAAGGAGGGTAAAATTACAAATATATTAGAAAATAATTCTATAATATTGTAACTTCGTGATCAGTAAAAATAATTCGCACTTATTTTTATATATTTATTTCAAGGATATTAGCTTTGGTAATACCAGTTCTTTTTTTCTGTTTGTCGTAATTTTAGAGCCCAAATCAATCATTGATTAAAAAATGTAAATTAAAAAATTAAAACACGAACAATAATCATTTTAGAAATACCTGATTAATGGTGTTGCTTAACCCATCAGGTGATACCGGCTGCTGACTTCACAAGTTTCTTATAGAGAGTGTGGCTTTTTTGTGTTTTGTGCCAATCGAGTAAGTGTATTCCAGAGGTATATCTGCAATATCTAGTATGGCCTCCAAACGGGTGTTAGAATCAAGGACAAGGAGAGCAGGGAATAAAAGTGCGGTCGATCAAGAGAAGTCGTGATCAAAACTAATATCGTGAAAATGATACTCCACAATGGAAGGCATAATGCAGTAGAAGATGATCGGGCAATCATGTCAGATTTCCACATTCTCACACAATGCATCTTGTGTCAGTATTCTGGTGCTGAGTAGCCTCAAACCAAAACAAGCTGTCGCTTCCATCACCAACCCCACCTCAATCACTCACAAGAGAAGTCGATGGTTCCCTAGCACATGAAACAGGGGCGTCCAGAGAGATGGGTCTATTTCTACGGCATTGCATCGAGCTAATGCACCCAAAACATCAGTCAACGTGTAAGGAATTGGAAACTTGGGGAGGGGAGTTACAGTAGAATTACTTTTTTCTAAATTATTTTTTATTTGTTTATCCTTCGAAATTAAGTATTGCTGGTATGCACCTGCTTTGGCTTAGACTATGACTTAGACTATGGCTTAGACTAGATATGAAAAGATGCTTTTTCTTTCTCGTATACGTACGTATATATGAAGTACTATACGTAATATAAAAAAAGTGATGTAAAACTGCAGAAAATCGATTTTGAGATTTGAATGGAAATACGTTTTGCAGTCCATCATACGGAAAAAGTATTTATTTTTTCTTTTCAAAACGTCTGTCTGTCAGTCTCCCCGTCAAGTTTATGTCTACAACACTATCGATTAAATTATGCGTATGATTTTTTCCAAACCTAATAAACCGCTATTAACCTGACCTCAATCAAAGCACTGAGATTTTGAAAATCATTCATTAATTTTTGTGGGGACTCTACATAAAACCCTGGGATATTTTCAATTTTCTTGAAAATGGCTCCAATGTTTTTCTTTAAATTTGTTTAAAGAAATAGTTTCCGAAAAATTTAGAAGTTTATTTTTTGAGCATTTTCCTACAATTACAACATTGAAGACAGAGGTTTTCCCTTCAAGTAAATGTTTTTCTCCATAGTTCTTTCATTAAGGTCATGTATATGTTTTTGATTATTTTTGTATTTTTCACGCAATATTGCGTGCAATATATGTAATATTAAAAGATAACAAAAATATTATTTTCACGAAAACAGCTCCAAATTATTTCTTTAAAATTTTGGTAGTGATATTGATTGGTAGTTGGAAGATTTGGTAGGATTAAATGTACTCTATAAGATGACATAAACGACATTTACTGTATTATTTCGTTGTCGTTTTTTTCAAAAATTTCAAACATGTATTTTTTTACTTGTGTCTCACGTTTGTCAATATTTACATTAGAGGTAATTTGTTCAAGTTATTTCATTTATGAGTACATGCGCTTCAAATGATGTCTTATAATGTTTCTCGATAATCTGTTAAAATAAGCTCAAATATCCGCAGTTTCCAGAATGCTCAAACGCCATTTTCTGGTGCTCATGTTTGTGTAAGGATGTTGGTAGTTTTCGTCGCCTGCAAGCGCCCGCGCCGTTCGCATTGTGTGGCGCGGGGTGCGTAATGAGAATCCGGGCAGGGGCGCATGCGCAGAGCGCATTTGCGGCTCAGTGACAGCGGCTGACGGCTCATCTCCTCCTCCCATGCGGACACAGCCCTTGCATCGACGCGCGAGCCCACGGAATAATGAAGTACTTCATTCCGCCGTCTCTCTTTCCCCATTCCCATACACATTCATCGTTGATGAATGTTTTCTTTAGTAAATGTTATAATTTTGAATATATCGTATACGTACTAATATATAGGCACCAGAAAATTATACCATGCTGTAAAAGAAACCTTTATCGATAGGAAAATCAACGTTTCGGGGAACGATAATGCCTGATGCCTGAATAGTGTATTTCTTCAAAACGTCTTTGTCTATCAACAATGGTGCTCCTAAATGGAACGGAGATTTTTTCGCAAACATTTTATTCCACAGGCGATGTCCTTGTACTCCACTGAATGCGACTTTGCACCGGATCTACAAAATTCTACATGAAGCTCTTAAGAATTGTTTTACAGGTGGCTTAATTTCCTTTTTTAATTATTTTCCTGCAATAGAACAATATGTACTTGTGAAAATGCTATAAATACGATTTTTATTAAAGCCTCTATACAAAAATTGGAAACTTTTCAAAGTTTTCCACCTTCACCTGAAACTGCATTTTTGAAGTTATTTTTCTTTCTTGTCGAAAGTTAGCCTTTAGTTAGATCATGAAACAATATTTTGAATTTTTTAATAGTACTTTTGAGTCAATCACGACAATTTTTCAAAAAATATTTATACAAGTTTTTTTTTCAATTGTCTCCATATTTTTTCTTGCGCTCAGCATATTGTAAATTTTGTATAGTTCTGATTTTTATTAAAAATACTGTTAACTTTTGAAAATTGACGTTGTTCAAACATTTTTGAACATTTGTTTCAACATACCTTCATTACTCAGGGCTGTGAAAAAAGATAAATTTTCGGCGCTTTTAGTTCTGATGGGAGATTTGAATACATTTGAGTTAATACTTAATGGATTTGAAATTCATTTTTCTCTAAAACGTAAGAATTTTTCGTAAATTCAAAGAAATGACTGGTAAAACTCTTCATATATGGGAGTTTTTAAAGAAACATAGTGAATAAACGATTTAAAACTAGATATACACAATTCTACTGAAGAAAAAATAATTATAAATACGTATACAAGCGGTTCTCATCTAATGCACATTGACAACATAATTTAACATTCATAACTTACTTATAATGTAATTTTATATTTATACTGACATGAGAGAGTCTGCTAACACTTTTTTTTTTTTTGGCAGACATTTTCTCTCCTCGGTTGTCTTCTTTGCAATTTGTACACTTTCTCTCTTTGAGGATCAACAGTTTTCTATATCATCACTTCATCCCATCTGCCTTGATAACGTTTCTCCATCACTTTCAGGTGTTGATGAAACTTCTATATTCCTCTCTGAAATCCCTCAGATTATCGGGAAAGAAATCAAGGTGGTTGTAAAGAAAATGAAGTTTGATGCTAATGTTTCATCCTAAATTCTTCATAGAAATTAGCATTTCATCCATCATAGTTTTAAAATTTGTTGTTGTTGTTTTATTTCCTAAACAAATTTTTATTTATTTTATTTAATAGGTAATTATTACAGACAAATTAGAAACTTGATCCAATGTGGCTAGGCCGAAGGCCTTTAAGCCATTACAATACCTACATTCTACCGAGTTCTAACCTTTCGCCTTCTGGTATTCACCCCCAATGGTCTCTCCATCGCCTCAAAGCCGCGGAAACGAGACCATAAGGTACGGCTGAGGGAAAAAATTCAACGGTGATAATGTTGAAACCTGATCAGGTCAGTCTTTCTGAATCACTTATTAAAGTTACAAAGTGTTAATCTTTCATCACATTTTTAATTTGAGGTCCCACAAAGATGTCTTCTTTAAACATAGTCTCTGAAAGAAAAGGCAATTTTGAACAAATATATTTAAAGCACTCTTCATTTTTATTCAGTGACTTTACAAACTGTTTAATTACACTAAGTTTGAAATGGAGTGCTGGCAAAATAATATTTTCACGATTAACTAAATTTCTTCTTATGGCATTTTTATCTCCAGAATTTAAAGTATTTCTGATTGACCAATCTCTTTTGACCCAGTGCAATTCACGATCCCTTTTATCCTATTAAATTGAAAGCAAGGGAACTTCGTAAATTCTAGTCCCAACAGTATTCCAATAATTTTCAATAGTCCGCAAACAACCCATTGTTTTTCATATTTTTTAAAACGTTCTTCCATATTTCCGCATGTTTCCTTTAAATGAACAGAATGAGTTACTGACACTGAGTCACATTGATTTCCTTTACGAAGCGGAGGAGCTTTGAGGATGCGTTTCAAAGATCTACAAATAACCTCCATTGATCAATGACATTTCTTATTCCACATTCTGAAAGTGTCTCATGAATGTTGCCGCAATACAAACTGGCCATCTTCGCTCCTCTTCTTTATTTGCATACCAGTAAAATGTTGTGCCCGAAACAAGCACATTTTTCTCTTTCAACCGTGAGCATAAAACTGCGCCTATTCCTTTGAGAGACAAAGGTCTCGCCCGAAATCAAGAAAGTTCTTCTTGATTAAGCAACCAGTAACTTCTTTCTTTTGGGAGAAAACAGTAATGTCCATTGCTATCACAACAGACTGAATAATCTGAAGATGTGGATGGTATGTCATGTGGGGGGGGAGTATAGGAATGTCAGGACCACGTGGTATGGGTCTAATGGCTGACAGAATATTAGGGCCAACAATTTATTTCATACTTTTCTTATTATGTCCGTACAACTTTACCATGCAAAGGAAGTGGTTTACATGATTCTTCTGTTCTCTCTACACCTTTAGATACCAAAAGATAGATATTTCTGCGTCCGTTGATACCATTTTCTCAAAATTGCAACACATATGTGGCAAACCCTAGGGGGAGGGGTCCAAGATTTATCTTGATCCCCCAACTGAACGCCGAAGTAGGAGTGATAAGCGTTCGTGAAAAACGAGTTGAGGTTTTCCCTTCGGAGTTCAAGTGTAAATGAACAACGTATGACAAAAACTGTTTGTATCACTTTCACATCTTTTCGATGAACCCGCCATTCTTTGAAATATTGTCCCCACCAATTAGATACACTTTTACAGCCTTTGCAACAAACAGTTCTTGTTGAATGCCAGAGAACAACTAACGGACTGAAACTAGGGTTAGAGAACTATCAACTTATCTGCAAACGATACCGATTGGTTCCTATACCACAATACGTAAGTTACTGCAATACATTGCCAGCATTTTAATTTGAAATTTCATTTGAATTTTAATCAATCGTACATTTCACAGAAACTGTGGATGTGCGTTGTGAAGTATCTGAATCCACATATCTAACCAGGTTACAACTACTATTCATCGTCATCCTGCTTTTTCATCATACGCAGCAAATCGTTGCAACCCTGTGTTACGTATGACAGCGTGTGCTAATTGAAAATATAAAAACCTAAAAATGTTGCAAAAACTGTACGAGACAAAAAACTAAAATTATATATGTAATACAGATGAAAAATCAGGCATAACCTCCCATTTTCATCAAAAGCGGCAAATCGTCGCACCCCTGTGTTATTGAAACTGGATTCGTAAAGTAATTCTACAACACAGAAAATAGACTTTTTTTAACCTTGTAATTTTTGACATGTTCAGAAATACTCAGAAACATTTAGAAAAGAAATAAACTACAGAAAACCGGACACAAAACAGTCAGACTGTCTAAAGGTCTGACAAGTCTAAACATCTACGAAGATATCCGAAATAATGAAAAAATATTACATACTTAAGTTACTGTAAATCAATTTATGGTTGCAGGAAAAAGTATAAATTATGTGATCTCGATAGTAAAATGTGCTTTCGTGATTTTTCGCCAGCAAAATTCGTTTTTAAAATGATGGACATCGGAATATCGAGTTCTTCTATGATGAGTACAATGATGAGATTGATTAGTGATTCATTAGTCCCGTTAGTGTAGTGCGTGTTTTTGCTCGGGAGGTGGCGGTGGTCCCCAGCTGGATGGTGAGATCCGACGCCGACCTTCCGTCAGCTAAGGAGGTTTTCCCCAACCAGGTGTCTCCCCACTGGGCACCGCCTCAGCCGGGACAAGCTCTAAGCTCCCGACCAGTCTTCCGGAATATATGGTAGTGCCGTGCATGTTAGTGTAAGTGTGTGTGTAAGGGGAGATGATCGGAAAAGGAAGAGGAAGGAAAAATCGCGCGCGGTACGTTTGTTAGGGTACTGCTCCGGCATTTGCCTGGTATTGATCGGAGAAACCACGGAAAACTACCGATCAGAGCAGCCGGCTACTAGAATTCTCCTGCAGATACCGACTGAATTCGACCTACCTGAAAAGCTAATGCCGAAAATCCTACCACCGCCGGGACTCGAACCTTGGACCGCCCGGTCAGGGGCGCTGCAGTAACATCAATTGATGCACTGAGCTACCGCTCCCGGTAACATGAGATTTTCGGACCCTATTTATGTTAAATGGGCTATGGGCTGACGGACTGGCTGTTTGGGAAACGGAAAACGTATTCCTAAGAAATTGTTGAACTTACAGGTAATGAAATGTATAGTGACTTTTGTTCTTTACTTGGCAAATCGAGATTACGATAAAAAATCGGTACGTTGGGCAGAATTGTTTCCTCTTTGCTCTACCCACAAATTTAGATACACTCGAAGTTGAAATGAATTCTTTTAGCAATACACTCTGTGTTTGAATATTTTTTTATGAAATCTGTCGAACGGCTATTAAAATTTTGAAATAATGTCAGGCCACTACACGAAGAAGACTGAAAAGTGTCTAAGTGATGTAATGTTTTAACTATCAGTGCCCAGCGTTACCATCTGGTCACGAAAATTGCGGCGGTGTTGTTTCAATGTCTGAGCAATCATTTGCGAATTTTATTTCATCAATAGACGCAGACATCCTAAAAGAAACATATAAGCAATTTTTCCATTCCTGAATGCCAGATGTCGATTTAGCCGTGATCGCTAATACATTGTTTACTGCTGGTCAGGTTGTACTTATGACTAGGGTAGGTTCTAATCCTCATTTAAAACCGCGCTTAGCTGCTGTATGTCTGTGGTTAAGTCAGCGGGAGGGGCCGATGTAGAGCAAACGGTGGTTGGTCCGCCCCGAAGTTGCCGGGGAATATGAAGTTAACGTCCAACGGTTTTGCGTCTTTTTTTATAGTAAAAAATACACGTCTAACCAACGGTTTGCGCATTGGAGCGACCTAAATCGGTTGGCACTAAATGTTGCAGAAAGATGCTGCAACGGCTCATGTGTGCGCACCAACGCGCGAGCGCTATGCGCACAAAATTGTTCTGGACACCACTGCCTTAACGATCTCGGCCATCTTATTCTTATTGCACATAAATAACATTTTATTCGCATAAACATACAAAAAAATCGGCTTTCGATGTTTATATACGCATACAAAACGAGCAGTTAACAGAGCAATTTCAGAAGTAGAAGTGAATACAGATTAGACTGATTTGTGGGAATTCTGATTGGATGTTGTTGACGTTCTTATAAGAAGAAATAAAAGAAGGCATCTTCGTCAACATATCAGCTTTATTAAGATAGCCGACTTTCGACGGCTTTGCCGTCATCGTCAGTCTACAGAATACAGAAAGATACAAAAAAATTATAAATAAATACACAATAAGATAGTAGCCGGCTTTCGACGGCTTTGCCGTCATAAGTCGTCATAAAGCCGACTACTATCTTATTGTGTATTTATTTATAATTTTTTTGTATCTTTCTGTATTCTGTAGACTGACGATGTTAACAAAGCCTCGAAATCGGCTATCTAATAAAGCTGATATGTTGACAGATGACCTCTTTATTTCTTCTTAGACTGATTTTGTGGAGTTTTAACCTCGGAGGCCTAAGGGGGCATATTTTGTACAACATGGCATCTTTTTGTCGTTTATTTTAGTTAATGTTAAAATCAGCGAGACATTTTTTTCAGATGAATATTTTTCCTATTGTATCGAAAATGTGCTCAATAAAAAATATATAATTATTTTTTCTGGAAATAAATTTTTCCTTCTATGGGGTCCGAAATGTACCCCTGTAGTACTTCGTGTCACATGTGACAGTTAATCATTCTACCATTTTCTGCACAAATCGTTGAGAGAGCAGTTAAAATTTATACGTATTCGCATGTAGATGCATTGTTTTCAAATATATCGCATAGGTATCAGTGTTTGAAGCTGACTATCGTGGCTTTGAATAACACTATTATAACATAGTACGTTCTGTTGATTCTTTTCGCAAAATTCTTGCTTTCAATAGTGATTACATTGAAATAATACATGTGTATGTAAACATTGTGTGTGTACTACGTATCCCAACAAAATTATTATCTACCAGTAACCAAAACTGTTAAACAGAAAGCCTATTATGGTTTGTGAAGACTTTTGTAAAACGTTTCTAATAAATGTAAGTTTGTTAGATTAATGATTAGTCTTGTAACTAAACATTAACCTAATACAAATATTAATACATCAATATTGAAGAAAAAATATTAGAATCGATTTAAAGTGAATATAATAATTGGAACAAAACTGTGCCCAAAATGTACCCCTTCAGTACTCCTAAGGTGTAAACTTTGTTAGGTCTCCAAGGGTAAACCTCTGCAAAAATAGAGGATAGAATATGGAAGTGTTAAGTAAATATGGGGAAGAATCAAATGTAGTTGTAGAAGATTTTGTGTCACAATGTTTTAACTACCTGAGAATGATCTTTTATTAAAAATAGAGAATCCTGCAGAAGAACAACTTACAGGTGATACTTTATATGCATATTTGTGTATATTAGCAAACAAGCGTAAAACAATAATAATAAAATAACAATAATATAATTATAAAAAATTATAAAAAAAAGCGTAAAACAAGTAGGTGCATTAAAATCTATTGGCATCAACTGTACCTGCAAGTATTTTATACGGCAATTACAATTTTGAAATTACAATATTATTACCAGTTCATATGTCGAATAGATGTAACATACAAGGCCATTGGATTTTGGGAATTTTTGAATGGGAATGTAACATTATCAGTTACTATGATCATTGGTAAGTCTCGCTATAAGGTTAAACTGGCTACTGGGAAGAAAATCATCTTTAAGCATCGCAAACAAAGTAACTGTGAACAAATCAATATTAAAACCAGTATAGACATATGACATACAACTTTGAAAGGCACTTAAGAAAATTTGTATATGCCCCCTGGTTCGTAATGAACGCAACATTATACAAAGATTTACGGATTCCAACAATAAAAGAAGAAATCAACAAGACCTGTACGAAATACCTACAAAGGCTACATAAACATCCAAATATAGTAGCCATCAACTTACTTGACAATAGTCACACCATCAGACGACTTGACCGACATCATACTTTAGACCTTGTATGCCGACTGTAAATTGTTCATTTTAGAAAGTTTGTGTTCTATTATTTATCATTGTATATTTATGAAAAATCATATCAAAAATTAGGGGAGCTTGTTAACTCTTAATAACTAGCAGAACCCGGCAGACGTTCTGACCTTTATCTCCCTCTTTCTCCTTCCTTCTCCTTTCTCTCAGTCTCTCTCTCTCTCTCTCTCTCTCTCTCTCTCTCTCTCTCTCTCTCTCTCTCTCTCCGCCACTTCCTCTTCCCTTTCTCTCCGTCTCTCCTTTCCTCTACGTCTCTCCCCCCTCTCTCTCTCTCCCTGTCTCTACCTCTCTCTCCGTCTCTTCCTTTCT
This sequence comes from Teleogryllus oceanicus, assembly GCA_964035755.1. Lineage (NCBI taxonomy): Eukaryota > Metazoa > Arthropoda > Insecta > Orthoptera > Gryllidae > Teleogryllus > Teleogryllus oceanicus. Next base: position 4,322,637 of record CAXIVR010000007.1, read on the forward strand.
CTCCGCCTCCCGCTCTCTTCTTCTGACTCACTCCGTCAAGATGCCATTGCATCTTGAGCATATTCCGGCATGTGACATGGACTGCCTTTGTATGAAGATGGCAAAATTGTTAGCTTTCCAATGGTAGTTGTATTTTGTTGTATTGACGTGTTTTTGTTAATAACACTGTAACTTAGAACAGGTAATGTTTCACATGCGACTGTGGTTGTCGTTATCTAGTATCGCTTCCGGCAGCCGGCTCGGTTGCTGGTAGACTGCTGACCGTTAAAAAAGCTGTTTTCTCGCGGTTGCATCTACGCTACTGATGTGAAAATTGATAAAAACAATCTTTGAAGAAGATTGTATATCTTGTCACAATTTGAGTTAAATCGGTGCAGAATTTTTTGAGTACTTGAAAAGTACTTTTTTGAGTATACAAAGCAAATTCGCATTTTTAAATATAGAGATGTAACATTAGTGTAGAACGGTCAATAAACTATACTCCTCTTAAGTACAAGTTTACACAAATTTATGTAATTTTGCCAAATGTTTGTTCACAAATAAATTGGAAAATAAAACGTAGTTTTAAAAAAATCACCTGTTTAAATTCTGTGTATGTTCACGAATTAAAACAAAACGTAACCTAGAACCATTGTTAATTCACGCGCATGTGGCCTCGGAACGGTGGATACACGATAGCTAATCGAGACCATCTTAAAATACAGCAATGTCGCAAACATTTCATTTCCTTTTTAAAGGCGTGCTTGCATTGAACTTAATCCAACTTTATACTTTTCTTGTGTCTCCAACATCTTCTTTTATACACGTAAGCATGTTTTTTATATTTTTTCCTCGTTCTCAAAGAGGAGGGTATGGATTCAACTCTATCTTAAGACAGGCACGAAGAGTTTTACATGCAAATTTCCTTCTGGAAATGCAACTCCGAATGTGGCCCAGATACGTCAATGGAGCAGTAAAGGGAGAAAATACTGGCAGCACTGCTCACTTCAAACTCAGTTCCTAGATTCATGCTCTATCGATAAATTTTGCAAAGACTCGCACGTGAAACCGCTCGGTGATACACGTTCTGGTTTCTCTATTTCTTCATTGGGGCAATCTTTCCTCTTCCCGGTCGGAAACATTGCAAGTTCAGTCTTTATTGACTTCCTCGAAGACGTTATCGAATCGATATGCCAGACGTACAAATGCGAAGAGTTCCCATTAAAAACAGAACTATAAATTGTTTCTTTATTGATCGGTTGGAAAAACTGGTCCTTGAAGGTATGTGTCATAACCTAATAAATAAAAGAAGTGTAAAAGCATAAGAATGTTGAGCATTTAACGGCGAAAAAGAAATATAGATGAACTTTGTAGAAACGTGAAACATAGAAGCTCCCCTTAATTTATTGCACCAATTTAATATATTAACCGTAAACCAGGCGTCATTTGTCAAAACGATTTAGCACGCAAGGCAGTGATAACACTGCCTTGCGTGCAGAAACGATAAGCGATCCTAAGAATGCTTATCGATTTTGAAGATTTCTAAAGAATTTCAACCAACATTAGAGACTCTCAAAGATAATAAAATGTTTTATTTTAAAAAATTAACGGATAAAATCTCTAAAGTTAACGTGAAACAATTTGTAAAAAATGAATGAAATCAGGCAACATTAGATCGATGTGAAAAATTTAACAATTCTCCATTTATTTCAGTAGGATTACATTTTCCAACACATGAAGAAAACGCTCTCCTAATGCCGCTTCAGATCTGCATTCATTCGCCGCCCTTATCAGCTCTGCAGAAGGAATCACTCTGACAAGGCTCTCATTAACACAGCACATCCTGGCGTAGGTATTTTGTCGCGTGTAAGCAATTGCTTTGTATTTCGACACTCATCGTAACTCCATTTTAATATTCTTTCGGATATTCAGTTCGTGTGTTTTTCGTTAGGAATATTCGAAGTAAAATTAGTGTTTGCTGTCGAGTTCGCTTCCCCAAATAGGCGAGTGGCGGAGTTAAGACAGCTCCTGCAAGTCGTTTACAATTGAACAATTAGGGTCAACACATGCTGGCGGTAGTCTGTTTGTCAACACTAAATATTTCAAAAAAGAGAACACAGTCAACTCCTGTTATAATGAACTCTCGGTTATAGTGAACTTAAGTCATTGGTCCCGTTTCACTTACATTACAAATAAACACAAGAAGATTCGGTTATAGTGAACACTGAACCTCGACTATAGTGAACGTAGGAAATACATGTTCTGAAAAAAAAGTATTTCGCCTCAGTGTCACAAATTCCAATACTAGAAACAAAGGTCATCCCCTGAGGTGTACGTAGTGGACACGCAATGGGGACCTTACTGATGCCCTTGTGGAACTCACTTGCACTGCGGAAACGAAGGCCGCGTTGGCTACAACTCGCCGCGCGACTGCTTGCTTCAGTTCCCAGCCGGATGTTGCTCGAGACGCGCTCGCAGCGCCACGGCGTGGCAGGCCACGCGCACCACCGCGCGAGGAAGCGAGGGTCTTCCGCCACGCCGCCACCGAAATGACCCATCCGTATGTTATTACGGGAAGTAAAAGGGCTTTCGCAGAGAGGGGCTTACTAAACAAACATGTACGCTGCAATCAATTGAAAACGGTAATTGAGTTTTAATATCGAGTAAAGATATAGAAAATTTCATTTCTCGCTATTAATATATTTCGCTGTATCTGCATATTAATAAAATCAGCAATTCTGGAAAAATTATATTTAATATTGATATCATCCGATATAATGACCCTCTGACATATAAAAAGGAAAGAAAATATTATTTTAGAATTGCATTTATAATCTTAGAATTTAATTGCAAGCTCTAGGTGATTATATATTTTAACAGTGTTGAGCCATTCTTCAGCTCAAAATTAACCACTATTTTTTTTATTGGAAGAAGGACGGAATTGTTTGGATCAAGATGCAAATGAGAGAAAATCGTTAGCTCCTTCGCAACAGGAGTTTCAATTAAAATAACATTTTTAAGCTTCTCAGTGAAAGGATTCATACTTAAAGAGTTAATTAATGATGGAATTCCTTTGAGTATTAAGATTTAGCTGGTTTCTCGGAGGCTTCTCTTTAAATTTTGAAACAAAAGAGTAAATGAAAGACAAACGAGAAAAAACCCTCAAAGGGAAAAAGGGATAATACGCTGCAAACGAAGAAATCGTAATCGAGATATTTATGTGCATCTAGATCTATAAGAAGAGTAACGATGTAAAGTCGTTGGGGCACTCAAACTGAAGACAATACTGAGGTATAATTTATAATGTTCCCATGGACCCTTACTGTTATCACATTCCTAATCTATACTAGAAACGCGAAATATTGAAAATATATATTCTTGACAATTAAATTATAGAATTAAAAAAGGTTTTTGGAATATTTTGAACATATAACATTCAAAATAAATATAAAAAAAAAAATCACCAATTAAATAAAATTTAAAAATCATAAACATGAGGTTAAAAAGAGGACACGACAAAACTCAGATTTATTTATTTATTTATTTATTTTACGTCAAAAAACAGTTAAAAACTGCGTATGACGTGCTATGGGGAAAAGTGAATTGTGTGCACATTTTCAAAATTCTGTGATCCCTACACTAAGTCATATACTACTTAAATTTTGAATTTTGAAAGGGAGAAAAAAAACTCCCATGTAATAAAATCTATTTTCAAGGATAAATAAGCAATAAATTTTGAATTTTGAAAGGGAGAAAAGAAACAAAAAAACTCCCATGTAATAAAATCTATTTTCAAGGATAAATAAGCAATAAATTTTGGCTCTTATTACTTCCTGCCACGACAACATGGAAACGATAATTTGAATAATTGTATTTCCACTGAATTCTAGAAGACGTGACAGAAAATGAAGTTACATTTATGTCCAGAAGCAAAACAAGGGGCCATCTCAGCATTTGCTCAATGGATCAGGGAAACTGGTCGAAAAACCTGATCGAGATGGGGGTCATTGACCCGGAATAAACCAGATAAACTAATGGTGTTACAACAGCAGCACATACGTTTTCGCATTATTTGTAAATGTTCCTATTATATCCAGAACATCATACAGGCAAGTAAGGATAATTTCATATATAAATTGAACATACTGAATTAAAGGACTTCCAGTACATTGCTTTATGAAGGCATTTGAAACGATGATGTCATTACCTTATGCATATCTATATATACATTCTTTCCCACTTTAATAATGTCGAATATACCATTTTATGGAACGTAGAGAATATTGCAATACTCCTACATACATCCCTGCACTGTTGTCCAGTGCAGCGTACGGTGGTAAAATAAAATTATTGTAATAAAATTTGGTACTCATTTTTTTTCAAATTTTCTTTCCTATTACATTTAAATAGTATTTTTTAGAGATAAAACCTAATTGGGATAATTTCAATTAAGGTTTGCGGATTGCTTGAAATAAAATACATCAATACATTGAGAATACAAATTGTAGTATACATTAAAAATCGAATATTGAGATTTTTAACAATAAGTTATAATTAAAATTAAATTAATTGCTTCATATTCTAATGATTCATTTCTGTTCTGTGAAGACTTTTCTCCTGTCCCGTAGTTGGTGAGACAACTGCATATATTTCATTAATTTCTAGAAGAAATGTCTATTTTTTCAAACAAATGTACATGATGATTCAATGAGCAGATTTTATTTTCCTGCACTTACTAACGAAAGAAGAGAAAATATTGTAATCATGCGCCGAAAACCGCAAATTTTCGACGCAAAATGTTTTATTTTCAGTCCCTGGTAACGAAAAAGTGGCTGAATCCAGTTGCCAAATATAGAAAAAATCTTCCAACAGGCAGTGTAGTCAGAATCCATGTTTTGTGCGTCCTTGATACCGAAAAGTCGATTGACGGCAAAACGTGTGTCAGCCTGGCTGTTCGTCCGTCTGTGCACGATGCTAACGCATGAACAATTCAGCCAATTTTCTCCTCAATTAAAATTCCCCAATCATTCTGATTCATATCAGGGCCCCTGGAATTTGAAACTGAACTTTTAATTATGAGGAGTACTTTACATGAAGTATACTTTACATGATTATATTTTGTTGTTGTATAGTGTAAATGACGTTTAAGATAATGGTGCAGGTCTTATTTTCGTTGAAATAAATGATTTTTCCAAAATTACCAAAATTTAAAAAAAGATTTCGGAGCCTTCCTCAAACTATAATATTGATCATAGAGATTATTTTCTAAATAAAATATGTTCCAGACAAATCTTAAAATAATATGATGTTTTACTTTTTGAAAATATGAGTAGTTTTCGTGTAATATAGCCCGAAATATATGCAATTCTTTTTCTACTCAAAAATCGCTCAAAATTATTTTTTAAAGTTTCTCCACATATGCAAACGGTAAAAATGGTAACGGTAAAAACATGGCACTAGTTCCATTCCTTGCATTGCTCGGTTTTTCGAAAATTGCAAAAAAAAGTTAAAACTACAACATTGGAAAAAGATTTTTTGCTTCAGATAGACCCTCTTGCTCAAAACTACAAAAGCCCATTACAAAAGTTCGTGTACAAATTTTTTTTAATCAGTAGTTTTTGCATAATTTGCGCTTGAAATTTACGCAATTTTTTCTCAAGAATTGCTCAAACGTTTTACTTTAAATTTTCTTCACATATGAAATAAGGGACGTTATAAATATGGCGCTAGCCTCGTTTGTGGATATTGGTTGGTTTTTAGAAAAATTAAAAAAAATAAAGACTTCAAAATTGAATAGAGAGATTTTTGCCTCGGATATATTTTGTTGTAAAAAATCAACTCTATAAAAAAGAACATATACATTTTTTGTTAACGTTTTTTGTTTTTTGTCAAAGAAAAAGGAGGGCCCCTGAAAATGTATTTTACCATTTTTTCACATTTGTAAAAGCAATTGTGCTGTAGTTAATAAAAAATAGAGGCAGAAGAACACAGTATCAAGTTCACGACGTAGTAAAAGCTACTCTATAAGGAAAATATTTCCTCATTTTTTGCTCACTCCGCACATGGATGTATTTCTCTCTAATATAACCCGACCAGCCCATTCACCCTCCCAGTTTTTCACCCCCTGGCTACGCCCAATCCGCTCTCCCCCTGCCCCTCCCTCTCCCTCTCACGCGAATGGCGTGGCTGCCCGTGACACATCACGCCGCCGTCGGGAGCGCGGGCCGTGAAATGGGTTCTCGTGCATTTGCGCATTCATTTGCGGCCATTTGCGGCGCAGGAGAAGGCGGCGCTCAGGAGCAGAAATCGAGACTTGGCACCAAAAGCACACGTTTTAGGAGAATAAAACGCTTCACCGGTGGCCGAGATCGCTAAGGCAGTAGTGTCGTAGTGATTGAATTTGCCTTATTTTACGTGGCGAGACTCAGGCCATGAGGCCTGCTCTTCCGTCTGACCACGCGAATTTCGTTACACTCCTTTCACCAATCATGCGAGAAAGAAGGCATTGCCTGGGCGACGAAACAGGCGATTTGAATTTAGCTCAGAGGCGTCATTTAGGCTTGAGGATCTTTTACATGCAGTAAATGTACTAACATGGGTCAGCCGGCTTTACTTCCCCTCCGAAGGAAGGCGTACATCTTCAGTTTGTACTGTTAATAAAAAAATGGTATTAGGATACGTACGGTTTGCGACTGTGAGGGCGTCTTTCCCGTTCGACTGACGGCGTCAGTGTAACGATTCGCGTCCAGTGGGCGAGGTGAGGTTTCGGTCGCGATCGTCCGCCGGCTGCGGCGCTGCTGAAGACGCGTGCTCCCGTGGCCATCCATTCGCCGGGCGAATTGCGGCCAGCGCCGCCGCGAGACGCATTCCAGCGCTCTCGGCGGCGAAGAGCTCCTGCGGGCAAATTGCAGCAATTCCTTCACGTGATGAATCGACTCCCACGTCACGAGATCCACCAATCAAACCAAAGAACGAGTGGTGAGAAAGAGGTGTTTCATACTTCAAACAAGAATTGCGCGAATATAAGAAAAGAATACTTTGGCATACAATGTGTTAGAAATTATACGTTGGACAACCTCAAGGTTTAGACGTAAGCTTCCGCGGCTCGAGTCAATGATTTCTTGACTGTCCGGGTGACGCCGCGTAGTGGGCTGAGAGGCCGACGTTTCGCCCACTACGTGGCGGACTACGTGCCTACTTCGTGGCGTCACCCGGACAGCCAAGAAGTCATTGGCTCCAGCTGTGGAAGCTTACGTGTACATTTGTCAAATCTCTACAGGAATAATTTTTTCCAAGATACCAAGAAGTTCACAAATTTACGAGACAAAAGGGCACGTCTCCTGTGTAAGTTTTCTAGCTAGAATTCATGTTTTGCGGGTCCTTGATACCGAAAAATCGATTGACAGCAAAACGTCTGCCCGTCTATGTGTCTCAACAACGCTAGTTGTTAAACTGTTCAGCCGATTTTCTCCAAAATTGATATTCCTCAATTGAGCTGATGGAAAGCTTTTAAACCGGTTTTTAATTTTGGAGGTACTTTAAATGAAGGTCCTGGGTTATTTTCAAAAATTCCCAAAAAGTCACTTCCAGGTTTTTGATTAAATTTTGTTGTTGGGTAGCGTGAAGGACGTTTATGACAATGGTACAGGTATCGTGTTTGTTGAAACACTTGATTTTTCAAAAATTGCAAGAGTTCAAACGATTTTGGCGTCTTCCTACAACTAAAACGTTAAAGATAGAGATTTTTCCCATAGTAAAATTTGTTCCTTAAAAATAGATTTTGAAATAAGATGTACAATTTTTCGAAAATCTGAGTATCTTACGCGAAGTATCTTGCATGAAGTAAAGTAATATTCAAATTTGTGTAAAACTTTTTCTCAAAAACGCCAACAATTTTGGTTAAATTTCAACCACGATTAGCGAATAGGTCGCTTAAAAGAATGGTGCAGGTCTCATTTTCGTTGTAAATTCTGATTTTTGAAAATTTCAAAATGTTTTTGGCGTCTTCCTACAACTAAAAGAATGAAGATATTTTTTTCTTTAGGGTTTCATCAAGAAAATCTTCCAATAAGGTCACGGTAAAGTTTTCGAAAATGTAATTTTTTGTGTTGTAATTTGGCGTCAGACATAATGAATGCCATACTTTACGTGGCGAGACTCAGGCCATGAGGCTTGCTACTCCATCCGACGATCCGACGATCCGCAAATTTCGTTACGCTCCTTTCACCTCCTTTGAGGGAAGAAAGAAGGTATGATTTGGGCGACGAAACAAGCAATTTGAATTTAGCTCAGAGGCGTCATTTAGGCTTAAGGATCATTTACATGCAGTAAATCTACTAACATGGGACAGCCGGCTTTACTTCCCCACCGAAGGAAGGCGTACGAAGGATTTTTTGGCCCTTAAAAATCCACGGCTTCAATTGGGTTTGAACCCGCAAACTTGAATCCGCCGCATGAAGACATAGTCGTCAGTTTCCAATTCCTGCGCCTCGTGAAAGTAATGTGGGAAGTGTTTGGAGGCAGTTGGATGCTACGTAAGACACGTTTACAATGAAGGGCCCGAGGCAGTAACGCAGCCTCTATTCGTAAATATTAATGTCTCGATTTTTGAGAAAGTGGGGCTTACTATTTATCTTGATCATATTCATGATGGGCTTGAGAGAGTAGCAAAATCAAGCAATGCCACGAAAATAGAGATATCGAGATATTAGCAGACAGCGCCGAAAGTCGCACACAAAGTTTCAAATAACGTCAACTATTACTCCTCCTCCTTTAACAAGCACTGTCTAAATCTAGAAGTCCAGAAAATCAATGTAAAATTCCTTAAAAACAACAAAACTCAAAGAGAAAAAGGTAATAGTTTTTCTATAAGGAATAAAACAAGAATAGTGGTTCTACAAGAGCACATACTTTATATTTATTCGTGACGTTTGTTGAAATGTTTACAATATTGTATGACAAACAAATCCAAACTGATCGCACAAAAGTGGCAAACAAACCGGATACTTAGCATCGTAGGCTTTCACGGCCGGAGTCAATATGAGTGAAAGTTTCCGGGCTGGTAGGCCGAGGTCCAGTTGGCATTGAAAGCTAAACGTTCCGTCCACGTCTGCGGTGGACATCTTCAGTGGCGGCAGCGTCGTGGGGGTAGTCTCCGGGTCGGCGGCTGGTTAGCGACTGACGTCAGTCACCGCAGACGTGAACGAAACGTTTGGCTCTTCAATGCCAACTGGACCACGGCCTACCAGACCGGAAACTCTCACTCAAACCGGATACTATTTTCCAGGATTGGGAGAAAAAAGGTGTATACTTGTATGTGGGATCAAAACGTCATTACTAAGGAGGCAGAGAAAAGTCTTAAATATAAGAGTTTGGAAATCGAAATCAGCCGAATGTGGGCCGTAATAGTGCAGATCATGTCGATAGGTATCGGAACTCTGGGATTTGTACGTAAAATTTGTGTAAGAACTTGCCTAACACCCAGATTATTCAAAAGACTCGAAAGTGCAAGACATTGCTTTATTGGGAACAGCCCACTTCTTCGCAAAGTATTGCCGAGGCACTGACAGTCCCTAGATCTGATGTTCAAGAAGGTGGTTGCAACCTGGAGTAAACATTATAATCATTATTGCTGTTGTTGGTTATGGGTTTGATCAGCGATAAAACCAGTAAGTCAGTATGCAAGCATTTACTGTATATACATCCCGAATACACTCCAGGACTCTCTCCAAGGTAGGGCCAAGGATTACCATGGCCAAATTTATAGAAGTAAAGGACCAAGGTATTTGGGGTGAACAAACCAGCTCTACTATCTTAAAGAGGAGCGGTAAGTACCGCGAAAGACTCTGGTAATCCTTTAGACGTCGAAGAGAGAGGATAACTCACTACACAACCGATATTTTTGGACCTTGAAACTAAGAAAATGAAACAAAGATTAAAGATAAGATACTACATGTTAATTTAAAGAATAAAAGACACAAATTCAAGAGAATTTTTGTGTAAGAAGTCTACTAGATGCAGACAAAAGGAGAGGAAGGAAACGGATAGTGTAGATAATCGATAGAGGATGTAGTTGAATAGCAGATACAAATTGAACTGTACAACACTGCTGCATTATCTGTTTGTTTTCAAGATGTTCAGGTTGACTTTTAAATATTCATCAGATGTACAGGTGTTTTAAGTTGATGGCTTTTGTTTTGAGTAAGTTAAAAGTTTAAATAATAAGGGCAATTAAATGAAGGCTTAAACGCGAGGCTTGGAGTCCCTGAGGGAATGCTGGATGCTTGAATAGATTGGGCAGGAGGGCTTTGATTGATTGATTTATTCATGTTTCCGGGCGCGTCAACTGCTCTGGTCGTTAGTCCCGTTAGTGTAGTGCATGCTTTTTCTCGGAGCGATGGTGATCTTCCCGCTGGATGGCGAGATCCGGCGCCGACCTACCGTCGGCTAGTGGGGTTTCCCCTCAACCAGGACTCTCCATCAGCGGGGCACGCCCCATCCGCAACAACCTCTAAGCTCCCGACTAGTCTCCCGGAATATGTGGTAGTGTAGTGCCTGTTAGTGTAAGTGTGTGTGTAAGGGGAGAGGATAGGACAAGGGATGAGAAGGACAGATCGCGCGCGGTCCGTGGCCCATTTGATAGGATACTGCTCCGGCATTCGCCTGATGTTGATCGGAGAAACCGGAAAACTACCGATCAGAGCAGCCAGCCGCTACAATTCTCCTCCAGACAGCGACTGAATTCGACCTAGCTGAAAAGCTAGTGTCGAAACTCCTGCCGCCGTGGGGAGTGGGAACCTAGGAGCTCCCGGTCAGAGGCGCTGCAGTGGCATCAGTTGATGCAGCAGGGAGGCGACGTGGAGAGGGGGACGGAGGGTCGGAGTGGTTGAGCGAATGCAGGCCTGAGGAGGAAGGGCAGGAAAGGCGATGTGGAGAGGGCGGGGGGAAGCGGGCTGAGAAAATCTACGTGGCGGAGGGAACGCATGTGTGAGGCGGGAGCGCAAAGGTGGCGGTGCAGAGTGGGATGGGACGGGAGGGGCAGAGTGTGTGGTGGGATAGCACTAAGCCTGAGAATGCGCTGTGCGGGGAAGAGTGTCTAGAGAGGAGGCGTCTGTTTTTCGCGCTGCTGCTCCGCGCTGTTGTGCGTGGTGCCGACACGCGCCGCCCCCTGCCACCGCCCACACGCACGAGACGGCGGCAAAACAGTTTCTTCGCTGCCTCTGGAATGTTCGCCGTCTTGGGGCGTTCGCACTTTCATCTGCTTTCTGTGGGCGAGCCTCGTTGAATTAATCATACTGGCGTTTAATATTATTTGGTGGGCCTTCTAATATTGGATACACACACACCACCATTTATTTTTAAACGAAACCACATAGAATTCCTTTCATTATAATTGCGTTAATTTATACTAGTAGAGTGTAGCAACAAAAATGCTATGTAACATAACCACACAAATCTATTTTCCAAAATGTAGCTCACACAATGCCCGAGACCATCATTTACATTTTCTTATACTTCTACGATACATATTTTAAGAACTACTTTTGTCTAAAATATTTCAATAGCATAACATTGGCTAATACGTGCGATAACTCTGGCAGAAAAAACTCCAACCTTTCCTAATCCTTCCATTTTCGTATTAAGGGGGAAATTGTTAGAAAACATGCTTATTTGTTTAAAAAACTGAATAAAGCTAATTTATAAGGTAGTTATAGAACATGAAATAATATAAAGTAGTGATACTACAGAAACGCATACTTTCTTTAATTATTTCTGGCAGCTACTCTATATTTTACTATAGCGTCGTAGGCCTACTTGACTCCTTATCGTTCTCTTTGCTCCAGTTGTTCAGAAAAGTTTCAGCGCTGACGACAGGCATGAATTTCAGGGAGATGACGCCAGAATGCATTTTTCTTTCAAAGAGTGGCACTACCGCTAACTCTGCGTTTTGGCGGTATCTTGCTCGCTTCAACCAGGGAAGCGTTACAGTTGATTCAGTTGTGTGGTGTAAGTGTAGCCAGAGATGAAAAACGGCTGGAAAAAGTTACAGTTTTCTTCGTGAAAACTCTATTTTTTGTGCAAGGTATGTGCTCAATTCTCTTTTAAGTCATTTAATTTGAAACTGAACAAAACGACTTTCTGAAATTTTTATTTTCAGGGAAGCAATAAATAATTTTTTTCATCGACGTAATTTAAGAACGTCCTTTGGGATTATTTTACTCCGCGGGTTGGGGTGAGGTAAAGTTACCCCACAATGTAAATTATCATTGTAATTCGATGTTTTTAATCATTCATAGTGTATGATTTGAGGCCGAGAAACTACAAGCGTGTTCCGGGTAACAGATACTACAAACATTACGCAGAAGACACATTGCAGGCGGCTTTCGAAGTCATTAAAGGCGGCATGTCACAACGCGAAGCTGCTCGTACGCACGGGATTTGCGGGAAAACGCTTCGTAAGAAATTGAAATGTAAGCAGCAGAATAAGCCTGGCCATCCGTCATTTTTCACAGAGGAAGAAGAAGCGACATTTGTTGCACGCATTATTACAATGAGTGATAATGCATTCCCCTTAACATGCTAAGATTTAAAACTTTATATTATGGAATAACGTGGAAGGACGATCATATCCTTAAAACATAACACCTGGAAGGGATTGGGTCGCTGGCTTCGTTGAAAGACACCCTACACTCATCACATGATTTTCTAGAAACATTAAAAAATGCAGGACATCGATTGATGTCGAAACAATTCAAAACTTTATAGATAATTTATCTAAGGAACTGAATGGTGTCACCCTGAAAATATTTTGAATGTTGATTGAACGAATTTGACAGATGATCCAGGGAAATCAAAAGTAATTAGCGCTGCGGGTCTGCAGTAGAAACAGGGAAGACGCGAGAGCTGAAGGATGCATGGTTCTTTGCGATGTTCATGCCAGAAATACTGTGTAGACGCAGCGCCCATCCCTTTTAATGCTTCGACGAGTCGCGAAGATATATTATACGGAAAGCACAAGTTTGTTAAGAAATGATGGCTTTTGACGGAGAAAGTGTGGGATGCGCTCTCAGATCTCCTCAGCAGCAGATTTTCACTCGCACTCGAAAGACCACCGGGCGCGGTAGCTCAGTGCATCAATTGATGTCACTGCAACGCCTCTGACCAGAAGTCCTAGGTTCCAGTCCTGACGGCGGCAGGATTTTTCGACACTAGCTTTTCAGCTAGGTCGAATTCAGTCGCTATCTGGAGGAGAATTCTAGAGGCCGGCTGCTCTGATCGGTAGTTTTCCGTGGTTTTTCCGATCAACACCAGGCGAATGCCGGAGCAGTACCTTAGCAAACGGGCCACGGACCGCGCGCGATCTGTCCTTCCTTATCCTATTCTCTCTCCCTACACATACACACACACACACCAACATGCCTTACACTACCACATATTGCGGGAGGGGGGTCGGGAGCTTAGAGCTTGTCCCGGCTGGGGTGGTTCTCCGCTGGTGGGAGAGTCCTGGTTAGGGAGAAACCCCACTAGCCAACGGTAGGTCGGCGCCGGATCTCGCCATCCAGCGGGGGAAGATCACCGCCATCTCCCGAGAAAAAAACATGCACTACACTTACGGGAATAATGACCAACTCGTTTGACGCGCCCGGAAACACGAAAAAAGCAAACAAGCACACGATACACCACTTCATTTGTAAGTGAACTGGCAGATATATACCATATACTTTTCTCTGTTGTATTTTAATGCGATTTACAATTATAGATCCAATCCGGGGAGTATAAACATCTCGAATGTACTTTGCAAATTAGTATATATTTTAATGTGCTCTGAAAAAAATAATTTCAAATATTGTTTTATTTAAAACGTTTGTGAAATGATTACTATAAAGAGCGTTGAAAAAATTAAGCCACTAAAATTCGCACAATTTATCTTTGATGAAATACTGAAAATTAAAAGTAATGGTACACTGACCCATAAATTCACTTCAGAGCAAAAAATGTAAACACAGGGCAGTGTTTACGAGAGAGTTAAACGTATTGCTTGAGTTTCATAGAAGTGACAAATCATTTATACTGTTTTCACCCCACTAGTTTATACTGACTTAATCTTTGTTGCTGAAAAATGAACATGCACCAATACAGGATCCAGTAATTTAGAATACCTGGAACGGAATTTGTCCAAACAGAATATTGCAACATGCATATGAATGTGGAAAATGGAGCTGGTCTTGGAAAATATATTGTTAAACAACCAGGTAGTAGATTCCGATGGCGTTAATAGTATAACGCAGAAATAACAAATACAACTTTTTGCTGCAATGAATAATTAATTGAAGCTTTTGCGTTCGCTTTCGCGCACACGACAAAACGATTTAATCGTAGACTCGTTAAGGTCGATTGATATTACCAGACGATTACATTTAGCTTTAAAAATTCATTTCAATTTTCAAATATTCCTCTAAATTTGAAAACATGTCGCAATACATGCTAGGAGTGTGCTAAGAAGTAATTAAGGAAGAAAATACGATTGTCACCACGCTGTGGCCTTGCCCGCGTGATAACAAGCATAACGAGCATAACTGAGAACTTTGTTCGCATCGTTCGTGTCGACAGCATCGTGCCCTGAGCAACTCGTGTTACACACGTCACGCTGTTAGATTCTCAAGGCTGTGTACTGCTTTGAAGAATTTAAATGACTGAAATTCGGACGACGTAGCAGCAGTAACGGGTGAAACTGCACACCCTTCTGATTTTCAAAAGTGAATTGTGTTTCGGATGTTTTACTTACAGTTTAGGCACAGAAAGATTGTATGTATGTAAGTATGTAAGATATTCACGAGTGGGTGAGAAGTGTCTGTGTGTGTGTGTGTGTGTGTGTCTGTGTGTGGTGTGTGTGGTGTGAGTGTGTGTGTGAGTGACAGAGGGAGAGGGAGTAGTGAGAGGGAGAAAAAAAGATTTAGGGTGAAGTCGCTCACCCTACAGAAAAGACCTCGGAATGGCACTCCTTACCATCGCTCATAAAACTTCAACATACCAAGAGACGTGCCATTAACTCACAAACAATTTCCAAGGGAGGATCAAACTCGGAGTTATTCCCGCGCGCGGGCGCCGGCGCGCGAGCCAAGTCTTCGATAACCAGCGCTCGCAATTTCTTCCGCGTGAGCGATATTCCTATATTCTCGGCCCGTTCCATGTGACTCTCCTGCGCCTTGTGCTCCAAATGGAAAAATGCGAGGCGCTCTTGAGAGTCGGAGCGGAAGGCTACGGGAGAGGAGCTAGGAGCTGCTGAGGCTGGGCCCAGCGGAAATTCTCTAAAGCGGGCCCAAACCGTGGCCAATAGGGTCTCCGCTAAAATTTAAAAAAATATACAAATATAAAACCGACTTGAAAATATAAAACCGAACATATTAACAATAAATTATATCGAATATACATTTATAATTTCAATTTTTCAAGACAGTAAATTTATTGGGATAAACTCGAATCTGAATCGAAAGGCTGTATGTAAATTTTTTATTTTTTACTTTTATATAAACGCAGTCAGTTATATTTACTTTTTGGCAATGAACTTACCTAATACGGAGAAAGTTTTGTAATTCTGTACTGATATGAAATCTAACTGCTATCTATACTGTTCTTACTGTTCCAAAATCTAACTAAAATCTATTCGGTCCATACTGTTTCTGTGAGCAACAAGGGGTTAATAATTTAACAATGTAAATAATTTATTCTCAATACTTCTTTTTAAGCATAATGTGGTGAAAGTAGAGTGCTGGCGCGAGATTATATGACAGGAGAGATTTTCCCCCGTTTTGTCCAGAATCCAAAAGTCGTAATTACTCAGCACGCCCTAGCGCCTGAAAGACTTGCCAGAAAGTTTCATTTAATTTCTGCATTTGATAGAGAAATTCATCTATTTTAATTTCACTTATGAAAGTCGTTTTGGTCAATTGCAGAGTTCTCGAGATATTTACGGCAAAAGAACCGAGTGAAGGAAATTTAAGTTTCTCGGTATTGAGTCTCGTTCCCTGGTGCTGCCTCTGCTGCTGCCTAAAAGACTTTTTTTTTTAATTTTTCGCTCCGCTAATAATATAATTGAATTATAAGTTAAATTATATGCAAGAAGATTAAAAACTGGTATTATATGCAAATTTTCAACAAAAAATTTGGAGTCGTTTTTAAGAAAATGCCGTTTGAGAGTTTCTGAAAATGTGCAATTTTGAGCGTATTTTCACAAAAACATTTTGAGTTTTCTAGACATTTAATTGGAAATCATTTGAAGCTTTTGTACTCACAAATGTAGCAATGTGAAAACCCCAGAAATGTAAATCTTAACGATGAGAAAGATATTTCAAAATAACTTCATTTGTGTAATTTTTGAGAAATCTAAGCAATACTACAACCGCTGACAATGTTGCCGCCCACCGGCTACTTGTCGACCGAGGGGTCGCAATACTTAAAAATTGAGTTAATGTCATGTCAATCAGATCTTTCAGCACTATCCATAAAAAAGTTTAAGGGAAAAAATTGATGCCCTTTTTGATAAAATCTTGTTTCTAACCTTCCCCATAGTTCACTCAAAATTGTTTTAAAGCTACTAATATTTTCAAAACTAGTAACTAAAGAAGTAATTGTTCAAAATACACTTAATTTGAACCATCTACCTTCAAAATTGTAATTGTTCGAATACGCCAAAAACCTTTCGAAGTTTTGCAGTTTTCCAAAATTCAGAGAATTTAATGAAAATCGATCTTGAGACATTTTTATACACGTCTGTTTCTCTATCCGATTAAAAAATTGAATTAAAAAAATTGAAGCTATTTTTGACCAAATATTAAAAAAGTCTTTGAGGCTTCATGTAAAGTACCCCCAAAAAATTAAAATAACCTTTCGAAATTCTTCAGATCGATTAGGAAATATCATTTTTTATGAAAATCCTCTTTACGGTTTAGCCGCTAGCGATGTTTACAAGCTGGCAGACGTTCTTCCAGTATCAGGAAACTACAAAGTGTGGATTCTAACTACAAACCTTGTAAAGAAGGAGTGTATGCATTTGGCATTTTAAGGTCGGATTCATCCGCTTTCTGCCAGCTAGCAGTGTCTGGAGGCCTGGGACCCACTCTTATTCATCCTGGAGGTAAAGGAGACATGCGCACTCCCACTGCCATATCCAGCCTACTTGCCTCGTCTGAGCCTTTTTTTTTCGTCAAACAGCTATGGAAACAGAGACGATTTGTATTAGAAAACTTCGCCTTCATTTTTGCCCCAGCAGGGGAATCGAATCCGGGACCACCTCACGGAAAGACAGCTGTCCATGAGTCACACAAGGGGTGTTATATGAAGTAATTTACTATATAGGAAAAATAATTATCCACATTTTTGGAATCAGGGACCTACATTAAAAATGTTTCTGCCGAAAAATCCCCGTTTTTTCTGCTGTAGCATTGTATAATTATCTCTATACAACGTATATAGAATGTGAGAAAGTAGAAAAGGCGAAATTTTTAGGATTTCTGACAATTTTCTTGGTGAAACTGTTATTCCTCAAGATAGCAAACCTCATAATCGAATTCACCCCTCTCCTCACGAATAGAAATATATAGAACCCGTGATAAAAGAACTTTCGGATTTTTTTCCTTAAAACCACTTTTTTTACCACCACCTGACTTGTATAAAGCATACTTTTCTCGAGTAGAACAAAGTTCACTTACTAATATTATAGTGTACCTACTAATATTGTATCCATCCGATTATTAATGCCCGTAAAATTTTGAAATTTGCACATCTTGGAAAATTGAAAATTTTCTCCGCGCTTCTTTTGGTGAAGTTTATTGAATACAATTTGAAATGTTATAAAATGAATCTTTCTTACCTATTCGTTAAAGATAAAGCGAGAAAGTATGTGTTGTAGATTTTTGGAAAATAGACTATTAGTAGTTTTCTTGAAATTATGACCAGAGCTGAGTTCACTTTCAGTGACAACATCACAACGCCATGCCAGTTTGAGTCAGTCAATTTTATGAACTTCATTGTTAAACGAAAATATTTCTGCATGGAAAGCAGCAAATTGAATTGGTCTTGATTTCGTTTAAGAGACAATACAGTGACTAAATTATGCCCTGAGCCACCTCGGTTGGTAGCCGTACATCATCATAACGTACATCTGTAGGTAATGATGGTGTTTGTGGGTGGACCAAAATGGGATTTTTCAGTCTCCTGCGTATTTATTGACTCACTATTGCATTCACTTACTTTTGCTTTAAATTTCATTAGAGTCACGGCGTAATTAAGTAAGAGCGAAATTACAGTTGTGATATCTTTTCTTCATTCTCAATATTGTACATTTCCCATGAGTTGATAATTGCATTGTCAATCTATTTTTCTTCTTCTACTTCTTATTCCTCCAGAAGATTATCTATATTTTCTTTATCTGTTATTTCGTCAACATTAGGAGCAATGTGCACAGCATTTGCAGAAATGAGGTCAACATCTTCCTCCAGAAATAACTTCAGCAGTTTATAGAGGCCTTTATTTCCTTCTATCATTCCCGAAATAAGTATAATGTTAGTAAAAGATAAATAATTACGCTCGAAGCATTGTTTATACAGTGATGCAAGAATTCCAGATAAGACAAAGATGAGATAATTATATTAGACAGGGAGACATGAAATAATAGTTACATGTCTATTACTCAACGATTACATTCAAATCTCATTTGTTCATGTCATGTCATGTTCATATATTATGTTCGTACCATATACTCACTAATCCCAACGTTGCGTAACCGCAAGATTATTGTAAATTATCAACAATAAGATACGTAATATGTATCTACATAATAAATATTCTGAAACGATAAAAGGAGATTCAAGCAAGTTTGTCGAGTAATATATAATAAAAAATGTAATAATTAATTTAAAATGTGTATACCCTTAGCACAATCCATTACATTATCTTCAAGTTTCAAAATTCAGGGAAGTCAAATTTACGCTCGGATATGAATGAAAAGTGCAAAAGATCAAATAGCATTTCTTCTTAGTGAGATAGTGACACAGAACAAATTAATATCGAATCATTATATATACCGGGTGTCCTAGCAGCTGTAGACTATCCCCATAACTTCTAAACGGCTCATTCTTCTAAATGCAGTTTTCGCTGGACAATGCAGAATCATGGGGCAAGTAGCATGTCGTAGAGAAATTGTCTATTACATTTTTAGTTTTCAATACTTTTAATCATCTTCGATTTTTTAAATTGAACTATATATTTTTCTCACCAGCAATGGATATATCATGAAAATAGGAATAGAATGATGTATCATATGTTAGTATTTTAATAGTAATTTGAGAATAAAATTAGATTTTCTGGCATGATATTTTCAAGTAAACGGGCAACCTTTGCAACAGTCGCCACTGTGGGAAGGTGCCCTTCGGGGCGTCGATACGATTTTGTGGAGAGAGGAGTGTGAGAGGAGGGGTGGCCGAGCAGGATGAAGGTGTAATGCAGCAGTTCATGGTCTTGACACGAAAAACATATGAACATTTAAAGATCGGAAAAATAAAAACATCAATTTTAACGATCAAAATTAGAGATTTTTCCCTATTTGTTATCTGAATTGAACTTTTCTTCTTCTGAAATCCCAAATCAACGATAATCGAAAAACACGAAATAAAAAATATTGTATCGAAAACTATAAATATAAGAAGTCATTTTCAAACACAAGAATTAAGCTCAGTGTAGAAAAAAGCCATCTTTTTAAAACATCGAAAGCGAATGAATACTTAAAGATTTTCATTGTAATATCTCGATTAATTCATTAAATAATAGACAGGTAGATATTTTCTCTTATTATTTACTGTTCATAACCTTTCTATTTAAACACTTACCAAAAGAACAAAGCAATAAAAATGTTGAAATATTTTTTGACAGTTCTATTTTATTTTACCAAACTTTAACAAAAATGCATATCTGCAGGCGCGACTGCTAATATTACTTAGTTTCACACTTCATAGAGCCATGTGCTGCCACAAACTTGAAAATCCACGGCGGAAGACGGAAGTGCACTGTTTTCTTTTTCACTTATTATCAGCAGTCGTATGGTTGCAAAGTGGACGAGTGATCATTTTATTTAAAAATGAAATTTAACAACGAAGAGACTGCGGTTGGCTTCTTGTTCAGTTTGAAAATGATATTATTATCATCTTGCTTACGCTATCCATTTTTATAACGTTCTTTGGAACGATCAATGTTTTGACTTTTGAGTAGAAGACAAGTTAAATGCAAATAAATAAATGGAAAAAATCTCCCATTCTGATCGTTAAAATTGGTATTTCTTAGTATAACGTCTGTATCAACACCAAGGATGGCGGTAGTTATGCTTTTATCCTCCACTGCCACCCCTCTCAGTCTTTCCTTTCCACGTAACAGTCTTGACGCCACGAAGGCCACCTTCCCCGAAGGTGAGAATTGCAGGAGCTGCTACATGAATGCCCGTTTAATTCAAAATCACATGTCAGAAAGTCTAAATTTATACTCAAGTTACTATCAAAATATTAGCATAAGATGCATCATTTTATTCTTCTTTTTATGGTCTATACATTGCTGTTGACAAAACATATATAGTTCTATTTAAAAAATCAAAGATGATTAAATTTCTCGAAAACTAAAAATAGTATATACAATTTCTCTACGGCATAATACTTGCCCCATGATTTCGGATTGTTCAGCAAAAACGATTTCGATATCCTGAACCGTGTATGGGTTTGTTACTTTCGTCGATACTTTCTCATCGATATTTGTACCACTATGCGCCTTACTTTGTCTTTAAGAGTTCTGTGTTTGCAAGAAAGTAAAAGACGTGTGACAACATCTCTTTAATTGGATTGAATGGCCTTTCCTAGGACATTAATAAGGAACTGAAATTCTTCAAAAGATACTTATTATCTTCTATTTCCTCCAAAATTAAACAACAAAGAGTTTCAAACACGCCCCCCCCCCGCCGGATTCTGCCTTTGAAGACAAAAGAAAGGCGAAACCTCGCGCCGGGCAGGGCGCAGTGGGCGGAGGCGAGCGCTTGCAGCCAATCAGCGGACGGCCTCGCCCCCGATTCCAGACTTCCCCTCTCCAGGAAAGGCGGCAATTTATTCACTTGAGCGGCTTACAATATTACTACAGCCGATTAGACTTTTGTAGTGTGGGGAAGGGCTTTTAACTTAAATCAACTACTTACAACTATACGTAACGTATAACTACTTCACAACAACCGCTTTGGGCGTATTATAGCTGGACAAGATCTAGATAAATCAGATTGTAAAAGTTCTCTCTATATTTCTTTGTTTTTCTATTTTTATTTTCATTTTCATTTATACTCACATTTGCTCGTGTACTTATATGTAATACGTATTCACTCACTCACACACACCACTGGACTATTTACACTTTACTATTCACCCCCATTCAAGCCCCCACACTGTATCTTGACGCTCGCCCCGGCGCCGACTTCACTGGAGCTCCGCTTCCTCCCCCTCCCCCGCCCTTCCCTCACAGCCACGCCCCTTTTGCTTTTTTTCTAGGGCTTATCCAGCCAATGGCCCGTTACCCTTTATGTACCGATGGGACGCATATTCGACCATACACTAGACACCAACACAGTTGCGGGCTCCTCTGATCTGTGGTCAGCAGAACGCGAGGCCCTCCGCGACAACACATACATACAAAGACAAGGGACAAACAACCATGCCCAAGGCGGGACTTGAACCCGCGACCCTTCGGACCGAAGCGCTGTGTCGGTACTCTCTCTTAGCCACCTCGGCCATCCAGGACGGCCCCTTTTGCTCATTTAGTAAATAAACATTTGCAATGACAAGGTATGCAAAAACTAGTATGCATTTTTCATTGCGTGTTTGTAATTTTTTACGACGTTACTATTTAGTATGTGTGAAGGAACATTAATATCCTATTGTAAAAATATACAGTAGTGTTAAATAAAATAACTTATTTCTTGTAAACATTGTACTTCAATTGGGTTCAATTCTCTTCAGTATTTAGTATGATGAACAATAGATGTACAACAAATTCTTTGTAAATTTTCTGTTTAAACGCAGATTTCCCAGAGGCCGTTTGTTCAGTGTAATAAATGTCTAAGAACTCCCAACACATTTCTTGTATTGAATACTTACTCTACACTTCCCAGTTTTAAAGGAGACATAAAACACTATAAAATTAGTTAAGTGTAAAAATGAAGAGAGCCAAACGAATGCAGAATGGATCACAGAATTAAATGGTTGAGCACAAATTTAAATGTTAAACATAGAGCATGCATAACCATTCATTAGAGAAGGACCGGAAGAGAACATTCAGTTTGATGCATTAATCCCGACCCTTGAAGAAGTGCAAAAAATGGCGGCAACGTACGAGGTCACTCGGTCGTTTGCGTCACTGCAAATTGCTAGTGATAAACAAGTGCCCAAGGCAGTGGGGGGGGCAGCGGGGACCGGTGCGGCAGAGACGAGGTGATAAGGACAGCGCCACCGCCGATAAGAGTGCGTCGAGTGGCAGCGAGAGCGGGGTCTCGAAGAGGGATGGTTTCCACAAGAAACACCGCAAACAAGGAAGAGATAACAGCAGTGAAAGACACATTGTCAGTAATAAGAGTAGAACCAAAATAGTATCAAGAAGTCATGTAAATAATGTGTGATGTTCCACAAAAAAGGAAAACGTAAATTTAGGAGTGTTAGTTCATTTAGTAGACGATATTCAATGCATTGCTTATGATATTTGGTGATTTTCTTTTTTTGCATTTTATATTTGGTTGGTTGATTCAAAATGTATATTTGATGAGTTCTTTGTGTAAAGGTGGTCGTTCTGGATGGAATTCCTTTATTGTCTCGAACTCTGTTTGCGAACGTTCTTGTGAATACGAATGTGTGTTGAAGATCTTTCATTATTGCCAAATACATCAGGGTAGTGAAGTTTTCGTAATAAAATAATTTTATTTGTGTGAAACGTGTCCAAGCAATAGTGCTTGTTGCAATGTGCTGGAGTCGAACTTAAGTGTCCATTGCAAATCAAAGCCAGAACCACGTGCGCGGGAGGTGTATATGCCTTACGCGGGCACGACGCATAAAATTATGTAAGTACAGTTTCAATATAGACTTTTATTTAACTTAGTTATGATTAATTTGAATTGCTTACATTTAGATTATATATTCGTATTTTGAATTTTGGATATTTTTACGTCATTCAGTGGAGGCAGCAATCAAAATATAAGCATTTTCTACGTAGTAAAATATCTCTATAATAAAGGAGAAGTTACGAAGGAGTCTATCTTTCAACTCCTTATTTCATTAATGAAATGAGTAGTAGAAAAATAGATAAAAATCATTTCCTGAAGAAGCATCCTGCAAGATTTTCTCATATTCTTTTAGTTTTTAAAGAGCATATCCTTATGAGATATCAAAAAACTCACCAGTCGACCGTAATATATATATATATATATATATATATATATATATATATATATATATATATCCTCTTACCACAACATAGCTATAGTACTCCATTTCCCTCACGATGCAGTTGATCCGCCGGGGACTTGTACTACTTCTCCGTGTAGTGCAGAATCCGCAAGCGCTGTGTGGCCCACGCTGCCCGCCATGTTGAGTCGGTGCCCAGGCCTGTGCTTCCGAGGGCGAGCGCAGGACGCCTCGGCCGCCCGCGGCGAAACCTCGTCAGCGCTGTCGGGGCATGGGGCGGTGTTTCGCGCGTCGGCCGCGGGGGGCGCGAGATGAGGTCCTCCATCTCGGCAGGGCGCGCCGCCTCAGCCCCACGCACGGGGCGCGTTCATAAATCGGAGGAACTGTTTCGTGTGTTACGGCTTGCTCAAGGGCCCCGCGATGCCCGGCAATTTATTTATCTCAATTATGTTTTCGACACGAAAAGGAATGAGTTCGTATCACCGCTCCGCCCCCCCCCCCCCGTCCTGTCCCTGGCCACGCCCTATTCTGCCCTGCATGCTCGCTGAGATCAGCTGTAAAAAGTCCATGCACTGCGGGTTGCATTATCCTAAATTTCTTTTCTTTATTCGATTTATTTATTTCTTCAGGTGAAAAGCTCTTTAAATGGGTTGGAATTACATAGTGATAGAATTACAGATTGAGTTTAGTTTACAGTTATATTTTTGTAGGATTAATTAGGAGTGTGTGTGAATTGTAGGTGGGTCGAAAGTGTCTGGGGAGTTTCCTGTCGGATACGTCCTCCTGTTTGGGGTTTGTCTCCTAATGAAGTGAGCTTGTGGATTGAAGGTTTTGTTTCATAAAGCTTGGCGTGTCTTGATGTTGGTGGTATCAGGTATGCAAATTTCTAGTAAAGAATCAAATTGGATTAATATACCGGACGTGATAAATAGAAGAATGATATAAAATTATTCCATTCTACTATTTCTCAAAGTTTACTGAATGAACTAATTGCTGGCCATTGTGTGGTTCAGTTCTCAGTCCGTCTCCTTGTTCGTGGTGGTTCAACATCAAAATATTGTGTGTTTGTTTCGTTAAGCAGATCTACTGTCATTGCAATAAGTATTATTGACAACGTTCGGTTTGTACAATATTAGATATAGTCAGTTTCCCATCTTCACAATGAGAATTACAAACCATTATCTGAATTTGTGCCGTTAAAGAATCCTTCGAAGCCATTGCACTCTTTAGTGATGATGTACGCATAATTAGTAGCCAATGTCACACAGATCATGCACATTGCGATGTATTTTAATTTACTTTGTGTGAGTGTTGTAACTTTAATGTATAATAAGTTAATTAATAATTGTGTCTTGTACTTTCATACGTATTTCTCCAACGATCACATGTAGTTTCTTTTAAGCCCCCACAACAAAACGGCTGTTGGTGTTCATACTATAAATTGAAGAGAATTAAAACACAAGAAAAACACAGAACAACTTTGAGGAATTTGTAACGTTTTTGTAACAGGCAAGAGATAAGTTAGTTTAGAAATTAAGACACGCATAAACACGTTGTTTTAGAA
Organism: Teleogryllus oceanicus; assembly: GCA_964035755.1. Taxonomy (NCBI): domain Eukaryota; kingdom Metazoa; phylum Arthropoda; class Insecta; order Orthoptera; family Gryllidae; genus Teleogryllus; species Teleogryllus oceanicus. The sequence continues at coordinate 4,347,651 of CAXIVR010000007.1, forward strand.
AATATTCATATTTTGTTTGATATGAATGTTCTCAGCTGGCCGCTATGTTTTTATAAAACTTGGCCATTTGAGAGCCAGAGAGAGATAGTCACCAGCCTTTGCAGCTGCTGACGCCTCCAGGCGGGAGGTCCTAGATTCGTCCAGTCGGTGGTGCGTTTGGAACATCAGCTTTACAGATGGGTCGAATTCAGCCACTGTGAGGAGGTCGGCATCTCTAATGGCCAGCTTTCGGTGCTCTCTCCTATTAGTACCAGGCGAATTCCACGACCCACGTACAATCTTTTCTGAGTCGTTTCCCCCTCCTCTCCCACTCACATTCACACTGACACTGACACTTGCATGCCGACACTGCTGGGAGACCATTCGGAAGCTCAGAGCTTGTGTCAGCCGGAGCGGTGCACCTCTGGAGGAGATTCTACGGGTGGAGAAAGCAAGTGTAGGGCTCGTGGACGTCAGATCTGACTTTCCATCGGGGGCGTAACGCCGCCATTTCCCGGGAAATAACCCTCGCTACATTCACGGAGCAACTAACCGAGGTAGCTGGTGCGCCCGGAAACGCTACAAGTTATTCACTGACTCAGTTGGAGAACGTTTACAAATGCATTCAAATTTGCAATCGGTATATTATATATGTTCTCCGGCAATAAAACGTAGTAAGGTTGCTTGTGATTATTGGAATATATATTTTTCTATTTCAGTTTACCTTTCGATCAAAGACCTTCAATCAAGTTCATTCCGCAAGACAAATTGCCTCTCAGAAAACTAATTATAATTACTTGCTGTATCCCCATCAAATACAAACGTACCGCATTATTTCTCTTAGAGATTCCGGGAGCAACAAAGAGCTGCTCATATTCAGCGTGGAATGCGGATCGCCTGCGCCCCCCCCCACCCCCACTTGCACATTCTTGCGCTCGCTCCGTTGCACCTTGTGTTCGCAGTCTGTTGTTTGAGAATCGAGTAACTCGCGGTAGTCGTATTTTGTTTCCGCACAATTTTCCCGCAAATTAGACCGCAAGAAAAGCGTCCGCCGGCTGGCAAATGAAAACGCCTTTGCGGCCGTCGATCTCCCCGACAGAGCAGCGCCTCTTCCGTGAAATGAACACGTTCAAATAGTAATTTAACGCCTCAGCTTGGCAGCCACAGAAAAGTACTATGGAAACCTGTATATGGTGCTTTAGTATAGGAGCTGATTTTGCGAAGTATTCTTTTATATGTATAGGCCAGACTTTTAGGGGCAAACGTTTGCTAATTAAGGTGCTAAAATATGTGCAAAAATAATAAAAATAGGTGGATTAAGATGAAACATAGGCTGTCTGTTAATAAGTTTTTTCTTAATAAAAGTGAAATCATTTTGTTTTAATAAATGGATTTGTGACTGTCTATAAAAAGTAATTATTGGAACTTTTATTAAGAAACAAATAGGTTTAGGTGCAAAAAAAAGTGGTGCATGTTACTAGGTAGAAAAATATTATATGATTTTGTAATATACAATTTATACCATAATTTGGCAAATCCACAAGAAAAGGTGAGTGAAAACAGAGGAGTTACGTACAACTACTTTTTTAATGCAGATTCGCATCATTAATGATATCACGGCAGAAAATCACATCAGCAGAAAATTCAAGGAACCATACCGAAAAACCTCACTCTCGCACAGTTGATACCCCATAACTAATACCACTAACCTTGAATGTTCTGCTGATGTGATAATTCAATGGGATAGCGTTCCCTCATTAAGTTTAGCACCTGAAGATGTAACAAAACGAGTTACAAAACGTTGTGAAATTACTGAATAAATGATTGTCATAAAAAACTTTGGATACTTTTATTTGTAGGCGATTAGATTTGCATGAAATGTGTCTTTGCGTTACCGATGTAGTACGTACGATCAATCTCTTAGTGGAAGCATCGTTGAGAAAACATCAGTTTTGCTATCAGAAGTGCGCAAATGTTAGACTCAAAACAGCAGCATACTAAATATATCAGCTCAACTGTGTTAGCCTCGAAGCATCTTCAGAAAGATACCCGGTGAAAAAGGAGCTTTGCCGCGGTAATGAACAACAATGACCTTTACTTGTGTTCTTCTGATTAAAAATAGATGCATGTTATTTTGGAGCAAAGTTCAGCAAAACAAAGTGCATGGCTTGCACAAACATTGTCTAATTTAACTTTATACAGTGTAATGTACACATTCATAGTAAGTGTTTATTAGTAAATAGGGGCAGAGAGTCTATTTAGGTGCAGTGGTGTGATTTAGATGCAAATTTGCTGCGAGGAAAATTAATTTATTTTTTTATTTAATAGGTAATTATTACAGCCAAATTAGAAACTTGATCCAATGTGGCTAGGCCGAAGGCCTTTAAGCCATTACAATACCTACATTCTACCGAGTTCTAACCTTTCGCCTTCTGGTATTCACCCCAAATGGTCTCTCCATCGCCTCAAAGCCGCGGAAACGAGACCATAAGGTACGCTGAGGGAAAACCCTGAAGGGAAAACCCGTCAGAAGCCGAGTACATGCTACTCTATCCGGTTTTTAGACTATTTATTTATTTGGCGCGGGCGTCAGGCATTCTCCTTCCAGTGTTTGGCCTCCACCGCACCTGAAAACAAACAGCACCACAGAAAATCGTCCGCACCAACGCCTCTGCCCTAACATTTCCGATTCCACTTCCTTCGCCCCTAATGTGCTTTTATTTTAGCCGTTTCCTTTATTTTATTTTAATTTAATTTTAATTGATATAACTTATTTTAATTTATTTAACTTGTTTTAAATTAATTTAATTTTAATTTATTTAACTTATTTTAATTATTTTAAGTTAATATATATATATTTTTTTATTGACTTATTTATCTACTTATACTTAACAATTGACTACAATTTACTTATTTATTGTTATTTTATTGATTTATATTTTGTTTAATTATTGTTAGTTTATTGATTTATTACATATTTCTCTCCAGTCTAGGCTCTGCTCGTACTAACCACTGCTGTTTTCCCACTCCTTAATTTCCGTTTCTCTAGTGGTCCGAACCTTTCCGAGAAATGTTCCTAATTCTTTCATGAAGTTAGCTCTTTTATCCCTAGAATGTTTTGGGCAAGCGTTACGTTCCTATGTTGGAAGTAGTAATTTCCATTCCCATCCATTTTCCTCTCAAGTTTCGGTCGCACTGCAAATTAAAGGATATGGATCCAGTCTTCCTATCACCGCAAGCACAGATGCCATTACCATTCGAGTCCTTTAATCTACGTTGCATCCACCCCCGACCCTGAACCAAGCGTATCCCCTTTTGCGTCCTTCTGCAGTGTGTTTACGTAACGTTCGCAACCCATAACGGACTCGGTGAATTTGCGCAACTAGCGAACGTTTTTCGGCCGTTGCTGCCAGGATCTCTTGCCTTTAATATCGCAAGTCTATCCGAAATTAACCGTTCTATGTCACGTGTTCCCTATCTCCCACCATTTCCGAGAAACGTTTCAGACCTGAACGTTCCAGTAGCAGTTTAATTTTATACGACCAGTAGCGTTGGTTGCTTCCTGTAACTGCACCGAAAACATCTATTTATAAGTGAGTCAGCCTGTTCACCTGCTAATTTAATCCAAAGTTTAATGGGTTTCATTTTAAAATCTTTCCAAATTCCTACACTACCGACCTCTTAGGACTCCGGCATTTGCTGCGAATCTAGAGACTGAGAATTAATTTGAAATAATCTGTTTCGACGCTTTCTAGTCGATCTATCCTATCCACTCCAAACTTCTGCCCCATAATTCATTGCTGGGAGAACTAGCGATTTAAACATCGTCTCGACACCTTTAAAGGCAATTCTGAACCTGCGCACTGCGCAAACGATTTCTTTGAGCGCAATTCTTCCTTTACTGTGCGCCGCCACTATGTGATTACTCCATCCACCATTCATGGAAAATTTTGCCCAAGATATGTAAATGTTTTAACCTGGTCAATCTCCTCCTGAGCGTAAACCATCTTCCTTGTTACCCCAGATAAATCCATTCTTGAAGACAACTACTTGGTTTTTGAATATTTACTTTAATCCCCATGTTTCACTATACGTTTCTAGGATATTTAAACTTTTTGTAAGCGTCAATAGTCTCCGAACATAAAACTAAATCATCAGCATATAGTAGTCCGGGAATGTTCAGGCCTCAATTTCCGCGCAGATGTATCCGCATCCTGTAACACGTCAATAAATCGTTTATAAACAAGATAAACAATAGCGGTGAGAGAGGACAGCCCTGTCTTACTCCTACTGTCGATTTTATTTTTCGCGTTGTACTTCCATCACCGCACCTGACACAGAAACTTACGTCTTCGTATATGCTCTGCAACACTTTAAAACTTTACGTGAGACGCCTAGCTCATTAAGTTTTGCCATAAAGCTTTCCTATTGATAGAGTCAAAGCCATTTCGAAATCTACAAAAATGCAATATAAGTGGCCTCGTTTACGCGCAAGCGCCTGCTTTACTAGGGTATCTAACACAAAGATATTGTCGGTAGTCGCGAAGCTCTCCTAAAGCCTGCTTGCAATTCTGATATTTTACTGTGCTTTTCCGCCCATTCACTCAGTCGCCGTTGAGCATTTTACAAAATAGCTTGCTCAGCGCTGGTAAAAGACTAATTCCCGATAATTTTGTGGGCAATTCGATTACCTTTATTCTAAAGACTGGTTGGGGGATCGCTGTATCACGTTTCTGGATACGATCCAGAATCAACTATTGCATTAAATAAATTTAGAATACTCTCTGGTCTATGTGCCACAATTCGAAATAAATTGTGTCGGAATGCCGTCCGCGCCGCCTGCCTTCTTATTATTCATGGCTAGCATAGCCTATTCACTTCATTCCAGGTTATCGGTTCGTCTAATTCAGGGGCATCCGGTCCGTGATAATATATATCCCTGTTTCAATATTCGCTATTTCGAGCGCCGTAAAGTACTGCTCCCAGCGTCTAGTGAAATTGCATTCACATTTCTTTTATTACGCAGTGATCTTATAACGTCCCCAAAATTGATTTATTATGATTGTTTCTAAAATTGCCTCTATTCTTGCTGTCTCACCTCCTGCCAAGATTTCTTCGATTTCTTAATTGTGGCCTCGTATTGCCTACGTAGTAACAAGTAACTATTTCTCGCTTCCGCAGTTCCACTGTTTCTGAACATTCTTAAGGCTACTATTGCTTCACGCCTGCTCACCCGACACTCCTCGCTAAACCATCCTGGGTCAGGTACCTTCCTCCTCTCCCCATTCGCATGCCCTCCCTGCGCGAAAGAGTCCTTTCTAAATTCTTTGCTTGCCTTTCCGGTACCGCTCCTCGCGCCCACCCTACCGAGTTAAGAATAGCCTCTGCAAATTCCTGTCGCTTTTCCTCTTCCATATAAACCGTCGTCTTGCTATTGTGAAGTTTGTTGCTCCGCCAGGCCACTGCCTGTGGCAGTTCAGTAGCATTTACTGCTAAATGAACGCACACAGGCAAATGGTCGGATTCTGCCCGTAATTCGATTCCAAAATCTAATAAATTGTTTATTCTTTCATGAGACAACAGAGCATAATCTATTACACTACCTCCATTCCCACTAATAAAAGTTAGTTCCCTTCAGTATCCTGTCCATAGTTGCCATTTAAGATTTCGAGATTAAATCTTCGCATAATTCTAACAATTCCTGACCTCATTATTGATGACTGAGTCTTGCTTTTTCTAGAATTAGCTCGCTTCTTGCCGATCGAACTCCGAAAATACTTCCCGCTCATGGCCAATTCTAGCATTCATGTCACCTAAGACTAGTAAATCAGTATTCGATACCTTTGCTTCAACGAGTCTAAGAAATTATTGATTTCACCAAAGCTTCTGGAGAATAATAAGCGAGCCTGTGGGTGACGGTATATAAATACAATTGCGAGGTCTGTATTTTGCATTACTAGTCTAATACAAAGAAAATTGTCGGAGTTTGTTGTAATTTCATAAATAAATTGCACTAACTATCCTGAAATATGCACGCAACACCTCCGGGTACCTACCCTTTCCCTCTACGTTTTTTTGTTTTGCATATGGTTTTAAACCAGACACATTTAAAGTCTCACCTCCTTCCACCAAGTTTCAACGAGACCGACAATATCAAATGTGTTTATGTACCCATGAGTCTTGATTTCGAGCTTAGAGCCTAGACCTTGATGTTCCAACATCCTATTCTAAAGCCTATTCCTGCCATTTGGCGACCTGTTGGTCCCGACTCACCGCGAGCTTCCTGCTGCTGCACGTTTGCCGCAGCCATCGCCCTCGTAAGAGGTCCTCGCTCCAGGCTGTCAACCGCAAAGCGTCCGGGACTCGCCGAGTGCCGTGGCTCCGGCGGGAACGTGAACGCGACCGCCGACGCGAACGCGAACGAGACCGCCTCCGCCGCGATGCCGCGGGTCAGAGGTCGTCCGCGCCGCCCCAGCACGAGGCGCAGCCGCAGCGCGGCCGCGGCCACGGCCGAAGGCGCGGGCGGGGCGGCCGCGAAGAGCGCCCGCTTGCCCGGAAGGGGTTTCCGCCCACTGGGGTTCTGCCCCTCGCCGAGTTCACGGGACCCCGTCGCCCGCCCTCCCACGCCCGCGGACGGGCGCCAGCTCAGCCAACACGTAGCTGCGCCCTGCCACGACAAGCTTGTCGAAACGAATCGACGCCTGCTTTCCGCTCGCTTTCGCCTCCTGCAAATGCGGAATTAACGCCTACGCGTTTGCCGCACTGCCCAGCTGAGTCCTCACGGACGCGCACCCTGCCATTCGGGCGAGATACTCCCCGGCCGCACGCAGCAGCTCCTCCGCTTCCTGAAAGAGGCCAGCTTGGCCACAATCATACGTGGCTGTCCTCGCGCCGCCGCCCGGTCCGGTGCGCGCCGATATCCTGGAGCTCCAACCTGACCCCAGCGCTCCGCAAGATCCAGGATACACTCTCCGAGTCCGCCCAGACTCGTTCCGCTTCTCGGGATGCCAGTAACAATGATATTGTTACGTCGCGACTGGTTCTCAAGGTAATCCACCTTGCGAACCAGCCGCTCGTTGGCTGTCTGCAGCGACTGCACTGAAGCCTCTGCCGACGTAACCCTGGCCTGCAACACATCGATTCTATCAATAAGCTCCTTATGGTTCCTATTGATAGTCTCGATGATATCGACGTTAGTAGGGGGGCCGGATTCAGCTCCACCCCACCGATCGCCAATAGCACCGCCATCACCGCCGCGCCCAACACGCTCGCAAGGAGCCCCAGCCCCCGCGCTGTCCCCCGGGCACCGCCACCGCGCGGCAGGTAGCCCCTCACCCAGCGGCCGATAGCCGCGCGCCACTGCTCCGTCGACACCATCCTGCAGCAGGTAGAGCGCTTAGTAAAACACGTCCGCTCGGCTCTGCGACTGGCGAGAGACTGAGGAAAATTAATAAAATGCTTGCAATTAAGGTACATAACATGTTAGAAATAAACAATTAAAGCTCCCAATGCGCTTTGTAGGTACATCGCCTAAAATACGGTCCTTACTTCTAAGGATAACAGATTTTCAAACACCCTAACAGTCGCATGCCGATGGAGAGAGTCAGGACCTCAACGAAGAATTTTTACTGTTCATTTGCTTTGAGAGAGACTTTCTATTTCATGATTTACGAATGTTGTGCCGACGTGGACCGAGATGGTTAAGGGCGAGTACCGACTCACCCTTCGGTCCGATCGGTCGCGGGTTCGAGTCCCGCCTTGGGCATGGTTGTGTGTCCCTTGCCTCTCCTGTGTGTGTTGTCGCCGACGGACTCGCATTTTGCCGACCCCAGACCAGAGGCGCCCGCAAGTATGTAGGTGTCTAGTGTATGGTGGAAGATGCATCCCATGGGGAAGTAAGGAGTAACTATCTGTTGGCTGGATATAAGCTGGAAATTGTTGTTGTTGTTTGTTGTTTCAGCAAAAGCAACACACCTTCATCAAGACTCACCCAGCCACATCTGCAAGAAGCTACCCCGTGCAGTCTCCCCAACCAGCCAATCCCCACATTCATAATGCACGTCCCTACACTCTCCCTTCAACCGGCACTACACCATCAATTATACTCTCCCCTCAACCATAAAAATTTCCCCCACTTCCAAATCCCCTCCAGCTCACTTGTATCGATTTTCAGTCCAATATCCAAAATCAATTTTTTGCAACATAATCGACCAGGTTCTCTCCTCCCCGATCCCTCAAATTCAAAATATAATTATGTCCACTCTCAACCCCTTTCTGATCAATGGACCCAACTAATTACTAGAATATCAACATTCTTAAATTAAATGCGAACGTCATTATAAAAAAGAAACTATACCTTGCCATCTAATTGCCTGTCACTCTATTGACCTAGCCATAATAACCGAAACCTACTTCCAACGTAAAATTTTCCATCCCTGGCTTTTTATATACTGATGAGACATCTTCCAATAAAGGTTCTGGAGGTGTCGCCAATCTCATCCAAAATTCATTAACCACAACCAAAAATTCATCACCGCAGGCCTTGAAAACGCAGCCACTGCCCACCTCCAACGTTCAGACCCACTCATAACCGTTATCGGCATATATAATCCGTCCAATTAAATCCCATATATAATCCATTCAAACCTGTTATTCGCGGCTCCCATCTCACCAATAGCCGGAGGTGATTGATATTCCTAACACCAATCGGGGGGGGGGGCTGCCGCTCGACCACTCCAGGCGACGTTAGCTTGGCTTAATTTCTGCAACGCAAATAACATTGATATTGCTGCCTCTCTTGAATACACGCATTTCCCTTACAATCCCCGAATACTTCCCGACATTGTAGACAAAAGACTTGCCAAATACATTCACAACCGAAATTTCCAACCACCAATTTCAGAATCTCACTCAGATCACCACCAGTCCTGATTTCCTTCAAAGCCTTGCTGGCATTCACTCGTAAACCAGCCAGACTACTTCATGGTCCCATCTGGTCCCTCTTTCAACCTACCTCCCCACCCCATGCGTCTTCAATTATCCATTCGAAAAAGATACAGCCATGAACACCGTAACGACAACCATTATAGTGGCGACGACCAATGCTTTAAACCGCTCTCACTCTTCCCCCAATCTTGCCCATTCCCTCGTTCTCCCCACTCTTATCCTCCACCTCATACAAGCGAAACGCCACGCTAGAAGAAAGTGGCAGCTCCAGAGATTACCCCATCTGAAAATCAATCTTAACAACCTTATCTACAAAGTGCACGCAATTCTGGCTTAACACCCTTACCTATAACGTTTATCAGAGTCCTGCTCTGACATTCACCTGGTGTTGATCAGAGTAACCTCGGATAACTACCGATCAGAGCAGCCGTCCGCTATAATTGTTGTTTTGCTTCTGGACATAAATGTAACTTCATTTTCTGTGCACGTCTTCTAGAATTCAGTGGGAAATACAATTATTTAAATTATCGTTTCCATGTTGTCGCGGCAGGAAGTAATAATGAGCTAAAATTTATTGCTTATTTATCTTGAAAATAGATTTTATTAAATGGAGTTTTTTCCCTTCAAAATTCAAAATTCATTGCTTGTTTATCCTTGAAAATAGATTTTATTACATGGAGTTTTGTTTTTTTCCTTTCAAAAATTCAAAATTTAAGTAGTATATGACTTAGTGTAGGATCACAGAATTTTGAAATGTGCACACAATTCACTTTTCCCCATGGCACGTCATACGCAGTTTTTAACTGTTTTTTTTGACGTAAAATAAAATTTTAAAAAAATAAAAAAATAATTCTCCTCCAGACAGCTGCTGAAGTGGACCTAGCTGTGTGCGAAAACGCTGGCACGGCCGGGCCTCGACGCTCGTGCCTCCGGGCCGCCTACGCCGTCGGGAGGCGTGGGTTCCGAAGGGCTTTGGGCCGAGGAATTCGCGCTCGCTGGCGACCGAGAGAGAAATGCGCCTCTTAGCGCTGACGCGCGGAATTTGTGTCCCCGCTCTTCGCTCGGATGGCACCGCCGACCCACTTTGTCTCTCGCAGTAATGCGGCTCCTGCAATCGCGAGCGCGCTCTTGCACCCTGTATTTCATCCCTCTATAACCCTTTTCTCTGGACAGGCTGTATTGATGTTTGTATCCCGCCCTCCGTTGTCTTTAATCAATATTCGCATCAATCCAATGAACAAAATTAATAAACCATCGAACGAAAATTATAGTTGAAGTGCTTTTCCGTCTTAAGATTTAAAACCAATTAAAATTATTTAACGGAAGGTTCCAATGTATAGCAGCAACGTTGCAACTAATATAAAGAAATGTTTAAAAATAATCACTTTGTTTTGTGTTGGTTCATACGAAGAATTGGCGATTCAATATTGAATTATATTTTATTCAAAACTCGTGAATGGCATTCTAGTTACAGTTAATTCATAATTACGTCGCAAACAATATGTTTTGCACATTTTATAATATAAATTAAATATCCCTTAAATCAGAGCTGATGAATTCCTCATGAAACGTTACAACACTCAGATTTCCTTCTCGTTCCAACACTTTATCCTAAAATTTTGGGAATTCTTTATCTTTCCTTTTTTACACTCTAATCCCTTCCTCTTTCTATTCATTCTTGATATCTAAATTTTTCTGTTTCTATTTAACAAAAGTATCATCCTTCCTGTTTCTTCCAATTTCACTTTCGCTTTATATATTATTTCTTTTTTTCTTCATGATTTGTACTCTGTCTTTAGACAATATTGGCTATCTTTGAACTCATTTTTTAGCATGTTTCTGATATTGATGTTGGTTTCCTTCTCGCTTATGTTTTGTCATTAATATTCAGGAAGTCCGTGTATCTTTACGTCAGTACCTATTATTTTACATCTTCCGTCGCCCTACTAATTTTAATTAATGTACATCCTCCTTCTTTATAAACTTTCTCTCTTATCTACTTTCCATTGTAAGAATCCCTTACACCTTCAATTTCCCCTGTTTTGGATCTCTCCTTTCTTACCTGTCCTCGGCGAATTAAATATGCACGACCCCCCTTTCCTAAACTGAGCATTTTGTTACACTCAGTTACGCTTAGAATTGTGAGTGATGGCACTTAGGAAATTATTAATGCGAATTTGATTTGTTTTGGTATTTTTTTGTATAAATGTTTTTATTTGAATTTGAATTTTCTTAATACATTGTTTGAGATACATTAGTCAGCGATCGACGATAACCAAAGATAATCGTAGACCTTGTAGAAAATGGTTACAAAGTTAGAAATAAACTAGATACTTTTTAATAGAGTGCAAATTAAAAAAAATACGAACATCGTTGACAAAAAACTGGGTTCTCGGATAAATGCAACCAAATTGCACCGAGAAACAATGTAATAACATGTTTGTTTAATATGGAAATATTTATTTAATGTGACGGTGCAACTAAAACACTCACAAAAAATTCATTTAATGGAATGTGCCACCAGCAATTGTTTTGCGAAAACAAATTAAATAGACAGTAATGTAAACCACATGATTTCACTTTCAAAATGCAGAAGCCAAATCCTGTGATTACGTCAATTAGACTTACATGCAGAGTTTGGCACCACATACAATAATTTTAAATAATATTTTGACAGAAATGTAGAGATCAATGACAGACACGATCTTTTATGCATTTATTATATGGTTAGGTTCGCTCATTTATCACTTCTTTGACGCTAACAACCAGAGAGTTTCAATATACTTCACATAGTAGTATAAGTCCATAATAGAATTCCCATTATTTATGTGTGCACATGGGTGGCAGGAATCTGGAAGGGGCCACTACTCCCCGTAAATATTCCAACAACCGTCTTTTTTCATGTCAGTACTCTTGCATTTTTTCAATTAACTCTTCTAAAAATAATTTCAAGTCGTCTTCTCAAACAGGGAGCGGTGGCTCCATGCATCAACTGATGTCACTGTATTGTCTCTCACCGGGATTTTTAGGTTCGAGTCCTGACGGTGGCAGGATTTTCGACACCAGCTACATGAATAGGTCGATTCAGTCGCTGTCTGGAGGAGAATTCTAGGCCTGCTCTGATCGGTAGTTTTCCGTGGTTTCTCCGATCAACACATGGAATGCCGGAGCAGTACCTAACAAACGAGGCGATCTTTCCTTCCTTTCCTTATCCTATCCTCCTCTACACACACATTTACACTAACATGCACTACACTACCATACATTCCGGGAGACCGGTCGGAGACTTAGAACTTGTCCCGGCTGAGGCGGTGCCCCGCTGGTGGGAGATACCTGGTTAGGGAAACCTCCTGGTGGAAGATCACAGCCACTACCCGATGATAACATGCACTACGTTTACGGAACTAACGACCTTCGTAATTTGCACGCCTGGAATCACAATCAATCAATCGTCTTCCCAAGTTCTCACGTGAACACTTTGTAGGGCAAGCCGTCTAGTTCGTCTCGTTGATATAAAAACCGAATGAAGATTAACAATGACAGAAGGACGGGACAACTGGCTCTTTGCGTTTACACTAAAGTGTTGTTTTAGAAAATGTAAAAGAGTATATAAAAGAAGTACTTCGTTCAGAAAGTCGTCTGAAAATTGTAATAGATTGAAAATGTGTTTCTTCATTTTTAATAGAAATAAGTTTTATTTGTTAAACGTTTCGAACAAAATAGAAAAATTTTGTTTTGATCCCTTCACTTTAAGAAAGTAAACGATAATTTTCATTCCTTGGCAGCTAATGATAATTTTGATTACCAAAAACAATTTTTTTAGATAGCCACTAGTAAATGCTGTTCTTTCAGGGCATGCATAGCGTGCAAAAAGTTCAGTTTTTAGTTCTAGTGCTAAAAGTGAGACGATGTTCACGTATTCAGATAAATCTGTGAAAGTAACAAAGAAAACCAAATTCTTTCGCTTGTCTACATCATCTATTGCTGATCTCAGTGTGTTATGTGATGTGAAGAATTGAATTAAAATGAAATAAAAGCCATAAGGATGTCTAAAATAAGTGTATGAGACATAGTAAAAGTGCTTTTATTTTGCTCATAGGATTGCGCCACCCGACCTACCGGCTAACATGTCGCAAAATTTCGCAGAATAAAATGAAACTTTACCACTCATATCATAACTTTCATTGCTTTGAAGGTTTATATATTTTTTTATTATTTTATAAAGTTAGATGTATCAGTTTATTTATTTAATTATTATATTATTAATTTGTATCCATTTGCTTGGTTTGGTTTGGTTATTTCGTGTTTCCGAGCGCGTCAACTGCATTGATCATTAGTCCCGTTAGTGTAGTGCATGTTTTTTCTCGGAAGATGGTGGTGTTCTTCCCCCACTGGGTGGCGAGATCCGGCGCCGACCTACCGTCGGCTAGTGGGGTTTCCCCCTAGCCAGGACTCTCCCACCAGCGGGGCTCCGCCCCAGCCGGGACACTCTAAGCTCCCGACCGTCTCCCGGAATATGTGGTAGTGTAGTGCATGTTAGTGTAAGGGGAGAGGATAGGACAAGGAAGAGGAAGGAAAGATCGCGCGCGGTTCGTGGCCCGTTTGGTAGGGTACTGCTCCGGCATTCGCCTCATATTGATCGGAGAAACCACGGAAAATTTCCGATCAGAGCAGCCGACCGCTAGGATTCTCCTCCAGGCAGCGACTGAATTCGACTAGCTGAAAAATCCCTGCCGGTGCAGGACTCAAACCTAGGACCTCCCGGTCAGTGGCGCTGCAGTGGCATCAGTTGATGCACTGAGCTACCGCTCCCGGTGCATCCATTTGATAATAGTAACATTTAAAACTATTATTATTACTATTATTATTATTATTATTATATGTTTGGTATTATTATTTCTTCCCCATATTCATGAAAATCCTGGCTGCAAACGTTTTCCACTGTTCTGTTCTGCCAATTGCACATTTTACCGGAGCTTCGTGAGCGTGCTTCAATTCGAATGGGCGTTGTGCTTGCCTCGTCCGAAGAAAAAGCGCGTGTTCGCGCTGCTCCAGCGGGGACTCGGGCGCTCGTCTTTAAGCGCCGCCGCTGCGCCGGAGAAGCACGTCGCGCCCGTACACTCGGCCGCGCGCTTATCTCTCGCTCGCTTCCCCGATTAGCGTTTGTTCCGAGCTTCGATTGCGCGCGGGCGGCGTTAACGCGGCCCGCTCTCACTGCGCAGAATAAATCGGGCTCTTTGAAGGCCCCGTCCTTCAGCGCGCTGCTCGGGCTGCACTTGCCAACAGCCTTCTCTTTGCACAGAAAAAAAAAGAACACTTGATTTTGCATTTGGATGCGTGTATTATAGATAGATAGATAGATAGAAATTTATTCTACAATTGAGCAGATGATGCCCGGTGGCAGAATGCAAAATAACAATTACAAATAACATAATAATATATAAAAAATAAATATAAACAAACAAATTGACTTTGTCATTTCCTATATTTGCAGATGACATTTAAATTCCTATACTAAACATTAAAATGCATATACACTAACATATAAATGAATAAACATACATATTACACAAATATACATACATACAAATATATACGCATGTATACATAGACGAAGGAACCCTCACATCACTTCAAATGAAATCACTTTTCACTTCACTTCACTTCACTGCACTGCATATAACTTTATCTAAATATTAATTGTTCATTACTTTTTACTGTAGACTACGCATAATCGCACCTTTCACTTCACTATACGTTTTCACCCTATTGACTAATTTCCTATATTTTTTCTAAAACCTCGCGTGAGCAAGGAAAGGGTCAAAAACTGCCCAGCATAATCTTCAACCTAATTGAGTTCTGTTTAAAAGGGAATTTCCACGTCCGTTTATTGTATTCTTGTTCTAATTTTAATTTGAGATCCATGTATGAATTGTGAGTATTATAGTGTTAGCCACGCGTCTCCGGCTGCGGTCGTTAGCTCCGGGAGCGCAGCCCTCGTAATGAGTGGGCGGGGCGGTGATCCTCCTTCGCCGAGTCTAGAGATCCGGCGCGGACCTACAAGGCGGGTGACGACCTCGGAGAAGCTCCAACACCCCGTCGGCACTCCCGACAAGCGGGATAGTTAGTTAGTTAGTTAATGCCTTATTTTACGTGGCGAGACTCGGGCCATCAGGCCCGCTCTTCCGTCTAACCACGCAAATTTCACTACGCTCCTTTCACCTCCTAGCGGAGAAAGGAGGTATTATCTTGGGCGACGAAACAGGCGGAACTCAATTTTACTCAGAGGCTTTAGTTAGGCTTGAGGATCTTTTTTGTTTTTTTGTTTGTCAGAAAACGCGTTTTTTTTTAAATCTCGCGCTAAAAGCCAATAATTGGCTCGACGTTACGGGAGAAAATAATACATAACCAGGGCTTGATTTCGGCGGTACGCGACGAAACGGCGTATGACTATTTTTATTTAATTAATAATTAATTTGTTGCGTGTTCCGGAACCTAAACTACAGGTACAAATCAAGCACTGTTTATACCTATACTGGGTTAAGACGGAACGACACGAACATAATGACTACAGAAATAGAAATTAAGATATTTTTTTCACTAACTATTTACTATTTATCTGTATTTTTACTTTGTATCTACAGGTTACGCACGGCAGAGAAATTATGGGAATGCTGCAGGAGAAAACGGTGAGTTTTCTACCGAAAATCTCATATAGCCTGGCCCTGGTCAAGAAAAATGGATAAATCTCATCCAAATATATAGTAAATTACTTTCTCTAACACGTTGTTTAGTCAGAATTCATGTTTTGGGGCCTTGATGCCGAAAAATTTGTGGAACGCGAAGCATCTTCTCGCCTTTCTGCCTGTCACAATGCTGGCAGCTAAACCGTATGCAGGGTTTTCACCAAAATCCATATTGCCAAATCGATCTGGCTAATGTTGTGGCCCCTTCAATTTGAAACCGAGGAGGGAGACGAGAGACTTTTGTCGTTCGTCAGACGTCGTGGAGTGAGGTTATCTTGAGAAAAGAGGTTTTTGTACAGTACATTTTGTTTATACAGTGCTTCTGTTGATAGAATGTACTGTGTTGGAAAGACACAGCTTCTGTTAAATTGAAACTATAAACATTCAATAGAGATGTTTAAAAGAAGACAGAGTGCAAGAAGCTTATGTCAGTGCTGATGTAATAGTCTCTACAATAGAGGCTATATTGTTTATTGTTGATAAGCAGATGCTGACCGATGACTTACAATCCGAGTTGGCTTGTGCAATGGCACGTAGACCAGGTGATCAGCAACACAGTGTGCGCAGCCTTCCCAATTTCAAAGCTCGCGGTAGGTCAGTCTTGTTGGACGAATCGTGGTGCATACCATTTTCTTCCGAAAAAACAAGGTTATTACAGAATGTTATTATATTTATTATGTTACTTTAATGTATTGCAAATTATGCATTGATTAAAATTAAGAATGTTATGTTATGAGACATTCATATTTATGCTTCATCTTTGCTTGTATTATTCTCTTAAAGTGTGTAAGACTATATGATTTATCATGTTGTACTGATCATGTAGAAGCTTTAGTATGATATAAGAGTCAGAATGTGTTACATGTCTACATTTATTTCAGCACAACATTTAAACACTTGTAATTTTAAGAATAGGTTCATGTTGATCTCTGAGGTGATAACATGTGTTTGTCATTTGTAGTTTATTTTCTAGTTTAAATGTCTTTGTGGTGTTGACACGGAGACTGAACAGTGTTCTGAAGAGATAGTCACTTGTTTCATTTTTTGTCCTCAAGGTGAGATGTACTTTAAGGGCCATTTAAGAGAAAGATAACCTGTAATGAATGCTGCACTTAAAAAAATTAATAATTCAATTTGTGTTTTTAGGGCTTAAGCACCAGTTGGATAATGCAATAAGGAATGTGATAATATAGATTAAACATTACATCACTGTCATGTCATTCTTTACTTTTTGAAGTCTGATTAATGCTAATGTTCAAGTCTTGCTTTAGTCATAAGAAAACCAGTAAATGGATAAAATGGTTGTCTCCAGAACAAAGTTTTGTTTATATTTAAGGAAAACTTGTTTTTTCTTGGGTTATTTTTTTAATATTGTACAATGTTTGTTCTTTTTGTTATGGGTGTTTACGGAATGACATTCTGTGCTCAAGGAAACGTCCAATTATAAATGTCCTGTAACTACGACTTTGTGTTATTTTTTTACAATATCTTCAAAAGGGAGAGCCCCGAATCCATGAACATTTCACACCCAGGCTGAGTAAAGGTCACACTATAATATACTGATGATTATGTTAATTACGATGTGTTTGTTAAGCTTTTTATTAAAACTTGAAAATTTTTCAAGTAAATATTAACTGTATTTCCACATTTTTCAGATCAGTCTGCCACTTCTTCAACCACTGAAGTTCAGAACTCCCATATTAAGCCCCTGAGAAAGTGATGTGGCCACAACTTGATGTGGCAAACAAGAAAAATGTGGCATACAGGAAGAAAATAAAATTTCTTCTTCAAAAGAATAGACGCCTAAAGAAGATTACAAAGAAGATGTACTCTATCATCTCAGAATTAAAAGAAAAGAGATTCCATGATTATCTTCAAATTTTAAAAGTACTTGGCATTAATAGAAACTTATGAGCGGCAGTTTTCAAAACGTAGGGTCATCTGTTTCTCGTTCTTATGATCAAGTTATAAGATATTTTGCCTCTATTGTTAATTTTTACTCACCACAGGCATATAATTATGTCCAGTCAACTTTTAATACTTGTCTTCCACATCTATGAACGCTGCTTAAATGGTACCAGATAGTGAATGTTGCACCAGAGTTTTCATCAGAGGCTTCCAACTACTGAAAGAAGACCTCAATGAATAAATCAAGTTTTCGCATTTTTGCCTATTTTTAAATTGTTCAGTCGATTTTCTCAAAACGACATACCCATATCAATCTGATTAAACTGAGGGACTTTGGGAGTTTCAAACGGATATTCTGATTTTCGAGGGGACTTTACGTAAAGCCTCAAAAACATTTTCAAATTTTTCTCGAAAATGTCTTCAAATATTTTATTTAAACTTTGTTCACGGAGAACGTAAAGAATGCTTAAGGGAATAACGTAGTTTTCTTGTTTGTTGAAACCCTGATTTTTCGAAAATTTCCCAAAAAATACAAATTTTAAGGTCTTCTATAAACTACAATATTGAAGATTGATATTTTCCCTCTTAATGAAATCTGTTCTTCACAAAATTGGCAAGAGAAAATCATTATTTTGAGTTTTAAAGCGATTGCTGAACTATAAACATGAAAGAAGTTGCAATATTATATTACGTCACCAATAATACGAAAAGTTTTATGCCTCTGTTGCCGCAATAGTTATTCTAAATTGTGATACCTAGTAGTTAAGTAAATTCCCATTTTTCATTTTTCAAAATGTGTCGACTAAAACAGTTCTTGATTTCACAGTTATGACTCAATATTCAGAGGTTACAGAAAACTGGGAATTGTTATGAACACAGTTATTGAATGCTCCGCTATAACCTGAAAAGAACAGAACATGAATAAGTGTGATATAATAAATTAAGTAAATTTGTTTTAAGAAGGAACCTGGGAATTGTTATGAACACAGTTATTGAATGCTCCGCTATAGTCAATTTTAATAGCTCAATGAATCTATAGTATTTTAAGTATTACAATATTGTTGAACTTGCTGCTTACCCACATGTTCAGCCCACCCTCGCCCGTCCCCTCGTCCGTCCCCTCGTCCGCCTCCTCGTCCGTCCTCTCGTCGCCCTCGCCGGCCGTCGCCCGCCCTCGCCCGCCCACGCCCGCCCTCACTCGCCCTCGCCCGCCCACACCCGCCCACGCCCGCCCTCCCCCGCCCTCGCCCGCCCTCGCCCGCCTCGCCCGCCCTCGCCCGCCCTCGCCCGCCCTCGCCCGCCCTCGCCCGCCCTCGCCCGCCCTCGCCCGCCCTCGCCCGCCCTCGCCCGCCCTCGCCGCCCTCGCCGCCTCGCCCCCCTGGCCCGCCCCGAGCAGGGGCGATTGCCGTTGTGCCGCCAGAGGCAGCGGGCCTCTGCGCATTTGCTTATGGCACGCGCGCCCGGGAGGCCGTGCCCGGCGCGAATATTTCACGGCCCCGTGACGTCACGTTCGCCGCGCTCTTCGCCGATTGCGCACCGCCCCACCACACTTCGACAATGGGATTGGGACCGCGGGAGGGTACTCGTCTTCATTTTAATTTTTTTCCTTTGTCTTGCGCGCGTCGTTCCTTCAACGGCATTGCTTTTATTTTGCAGTAAAAGTTGACGGACTTACCCACGCACTGCCTTTGACAACCGCATCCTGCAATTTGCACCTTCTGGAGGGAATTATACTGCAATTCAGGCCATGCAACGAATGAACAAAGCACATTATAGGCCTACTAAGAGGAAAATATTGTCCTACTATCCTAACAACTTTATATTTAAAACATTATGAATGTTTATTTCGAAAGAAATGTGAGCGTGACTTTGCTTTAAATGAAAAATATTGGGCCGCAGATGTGTTATTTGTTGCGGCGATATACGAGGATTCGTATCGCGCGCCAAATCGGCAGCGCGGGAAGGAGGCTACCGAAGGCAGCAGGGCTCAAACCGGCGCGAAGGCCGGCCAATAGGACGGGAGCGGCTGGCGAGCGGATCAACAGCCACGAGGCGAGACTACGGCGCGGCGTGCTTTTAACCGGCCGCGCCGGCCAGAGGAACAGACAGTTCTGAAGGCGATCCAGCAGTAACCCAGTGTATGTGTATCTTGTGCGAACTCGGCGAAGTTAACTTGTTTTCTCTCCTGGTATTTTGGACGACCGTGGCGTATCTTGGGACTTCTTCTGGATTTTGGACACCGTGGCATTGTACAACGAACTACTCATCTGGATTTTGTAAACGGGATCACTACTGTAAAAGCTTGATCAATAAATTGTTATTGTTGACTTGTGTCTTTTTGCATACATAACATTATTAACTGATGTTATGTTATAAATACATTTTAATAATGTTTTAAAATTAAGAAAATTAAATAATGTGTATGTAAGGGGAAGAAAGAACAAGGAAGACGAAAAAAAATCGCGCGCGGTCCATGGATCGTTTGTTAGGAGATGCTACGGCACTGACTTCGTGTTGAACGTAGAAGCTATGAAAACTACCCTTCAGAGCAGCCGGCCACTTCACCTCCAGACGGCTGAATTCGACCTAGCTCTCAGCTAATGTCGAATATTCTGCCACCGTCAGGATTGAACCCTGGGGCCTGCCGGTCAGAGACCCTGCAGTGAAATTCTTTGATGACTTGATCCATCTCTGCCGGGCTTCTCAATCAACTTATTTCATAAAAGAAAATATTTTGAAATTAACCTCCGTTAGTGTGGCCGGTCCCTGAGACCGGGCACACTGTTCGTGCTAGATCGTTGTGAGGAACTGTAATTTATACGTATTTATTGGGCATGATTTTCGGTGATTGTTTTGAAATTTCATATTGAATTATGATTATTTATTGTTGTATAACAACAAAACAAAATTCCAGTGTCGAAAGTGCAAGATATTCATGTGCCTTAAACACATTGAAGTGTTATGCACAGACTGTGAGTCTATTTCGTAAATAGTGAGTAATGGTTTGGTGACATTATTACTAGTTTTGCCAGCTAATATCATTTTGCTAATAAGTTTTACAAAACAGATTTAATTGTGATCACTGTTTCTAATTCGTTTATATTTTTGTCTATGCTAGTTTTATAGGTCGTTTTTCTTGTAAGTGTTTATTAATTGTAATTGTAAGTTCTTTGTGATATCTGATCCATTGTAACTGTTCCCATTTATTATGCATAGGAAACTCGAATACCCGGTCTCAGAGACCAGCCACAGTGTTCGTATACTTTTATTTCGCCACACTAACGCAGGATTTCATTAATATACGATTCTTAAATGAATAGTTTGTGAACGAATTACGATACTATAGACGAGAATCTTGCAAAATGGAACGCAATCACGCAGACTAACGACGTCCTACACGGAGAATGCCTAAGCCCACCACTCATCCAAATTGCACTCAGATGTCAGCATTACTGAAGATGTAGATGGAGTCTCCGTCTACCTGTATACAGATGATATGATATTAATATCAAATAATTTCGAAAACCTGCAAGAATCCATGAACTCCCTATGTAAATGGACAACGCAGAACGACCTGAAAATAAACAGAGAGAAAACTGTTTTCAAGATTTCGGAACGGAAGCAAAATCGCCAGGAACGAAACAATAACAACGGGTTCTGTGGTGCAGGAGATTTTGTGGTATTCCATGATAAAATCTGGGATAAATGAGGTATCAAACCACAATACAGACTGAATAATTTTACTTCCATAAAATTAGGGCCCTACACGTGTTTCAGGAGTGTTCTCCCATCATCAGTGGCTCTATAAATGACATAAACAAATAAACATATGAAAACAATATCTACAATGAAGCGCAAATTTACTAAATAAAATTATTTCAACAAGGAAACTTACCCAGTTAGTAAATTACCCATAATTTTATGTGAAGTAAAATTATTCAGTCTGTATTGTGGTTTGATACCTCATTTATCCCAGATTTTAATAACAACGGGAAGAGAAGTATTAAAACTGTCGGTATGTGCAAATATTTAGGCATAACTCCACAGACAACCGGACTGACCTTTCGTTGCCACGTTAGAGGGTAGTTTCAGCCGTTATCGCAATAAACCAAATTAAAAACATTCCGAACTTATCCATTAAAACCGCAAAAATTCTCCCGATAATGACCTACGGAATTGGCCGCAGTTGAAAAAAAAGAATCTACAGATCATAGAAGCAATGAAAGCCACCTATCTGAAAACAGCAGTATGTGTCTCAAAGTAAGCTTCTTCTAAATTAATATAAGCCCTGACCAAAGAAACTTTCCTAATAGTACACATAAGGCTACTTTTCTCTCTGCCACACACCGAGGCGTACAGGGATGCGATGTCGGAGAGGATACATATGAGGGGCCTAATAGTCAAAGAATTCTACTCCTCGAATCCCATGATACTCGGAAGTTGACGGAACCCAACCAAGAAATGAGCCATGTCTTCACTAGGCTGGCGGTCTATGGCTACCACACCAATTGCGCAAGATGGAATACTTCCACGAAGTCGACAATTAATGCGCATGCAAATACATGTCTGAGATACCATGTAACATCCTGTCGTATATTCGATAAAACTTTAACAGAAGTTAGTGAGAATAAGCTAGTGAATCGAGGCCAAATAGGAGGTAACTTCCATTCAAGTAACTAATGCGCTATTACTTGACTTGTTGACATTTTTATTAATGAGTTATTTTTTGTAAAGTGCTTATGATGCTTACAAATAGTGCTAAGAAGTTATTCGGGGTGGCGAGCCAGGGGCTTTGGGCGGGTGGGTCCAAGAAGGCCTGCTGGACACTAATGCGGGGGGATCGTAAAGGAGGAACGTTTTAACTTGGGTTGTGTGTGTGTGTGTTTTAATTTGGCGTGTGGGAGACGTCTGTGTCTAGGCGAAAGGATGAAAATGTGCCCGATTTTCTTCAAAACGCGTCGTTTCGTGTGCATGATTTCAAGGTTTTATGTGTCTGGAAAAGATTTGGCTTTTCCCCTCTGGGTGCCTTACAAATACGAGGGGTCGCGAGAAAAAAAAAAAGATTTTTGTTGAAACATATTGTTTCCCTTCGCGGGTCGTGTAAAAGAGTGCCGCAAGATCTGTGAAGGTCCAGGCGGGCGGCAGCCATGTATTAACCACCGCTGCCGTCGGCAGCAGAGCAGTCTGAAGTTTGAAGCTGAGCAGTAAAGTGTGTGCATCGCGATGAAGTGTCAGCGCAATAGACTATGTGGAGGTGCAAAGGAAGTGCACACAGTGAACTGCATTGCAACCGAAAGCGCAACGGTATAAAGGAAATGAACAGCTGAAATAAACAATCAATAAAAATGAGCCATGTAAAAGGAAATAACCGAGTGAAGAACTCAAGTACTGTAAAATACTATTGTATATAAATCAGCATATTTATTGTATCATTAAAAATCCAAATAAACGTCTCTGTTAAAATAAATATCTCTTTGAAGTCACTACGAAAAATTCACTGCCTTAAAAAAATTTCAATTCAGGGCTTTTTAATCTTTCATCAATTAACGTGTGAATGAACGTCTCATTTTATTTTCATTTATGCTATTTTACATTTCCACTTTCGGGAAGAATCAGAAAAACCCGTTGTCCGTCTTCCGCCTCGAACCGCTTTCCTTCCACGGCGACCTTTGTTTCAGGCGCCCTCCGCAGGCAGCCGCCGCCCTAATCTGCTTTGCATCAAATTGCGCGTCGCCTCACGCCCGCGCACCCGCCACGACCTCCCGCTCGTCCTCCAGCTCGCCTGCCCTACCTCTCGCCCTCCCTTGCGCGCACCCGTTCGGCCCTCCTCCGTCTCGCCCTGCCGCTCACCTTTCCATTCGCTCTCCCACCGAGTGTCGACGACCGGCAATGAGCGTCGCTGAGCGTGCACGAGGACCGGGTGTGGAGGCTGATTCGGAATGATTGATTGATTCTGAGTGTGTAAACTGATAAGGTTATTTGTCCCGCAAGTTTAGTGCATGTTATTCCTCAAGAAATGGCTGTGATCTTCCCCTGTTGGATGGCGAGATTCGGCGCCGATCCACCGCCCTAGCCGGGTCAAGTTCCGACCGAGGATTCCTGGCAAGTGTTGTAGTGTAGTGCTTGTTAGTGTATGTGTGTGTTTAAGGGAGAGGATAGGACAAGGAAGAGGAAGAAAATATCGCACGCGGTCCGTGGCCCGTTTGGTAGGGTACTGCTTGGACATTCGCCTGCTGTTGATCGGAGAAACCACGGAAAACTACCGCTAGAATTCTCCTCCGGACAGCGTATAACAGGACCTAGGTGACAAGCTAGTGTCTAAAATCCTGCTGCCGTCGGGACTCGAACCTACTAGGACCTCCCGGTCAAAGGCACCGCAGTGCCATCAGTTGACGCCTGTGGAGGGTGGTGGAGGCTGATACCGCGCCTCGGGAGAGTGGCCTGCCACGTTGAGGGATGCGCCTGAACACGCCTCCTTGCTTTATTTTGGCTCCCGGGGCTACGTGCTTGGGCTACGGGCAGCGCCTTGCAATTCACCTGTGGCAATGGCACATGAAAGTGGTTCTTTTCCGACTGGGGAGGAGTTCTGAGCGTCGAAACGTCTTTACACTTCTTTTTCTACCCTCTAATCAAAATAGTCTAGTGTCCAGAATACTAGAGCTGCCAGTACTATCAAATGTCCCTTTGGAAACTGTAGTATCGAATCAAAGACAAGAATTCTTAAAATGATTTTTATCCAAGTCCAGGTACAATTGCTGAAGTGCCGAATCACAAGAAGAATGTACCAAAGGCGAAGCGTGTTGTTGTAGTTCAGAAAAAGTCCAAGATCAGCCAAGTCGTCGAATATCCACAAGAGTGTTCCACGTCAGTAGCACAGGTCGTCGTCGTAGTTGCTCTCACACCTCTCTCGCCAATTCACTAGCCAGGATACCATCGCTAAGACTGCCGCTCGCTATCTGCCCTGGCGTCGGGTCGGAGCCCTCTTATGCAAGGGTGGTAACGATCCGCCTCGTCACTCGGCGGGCGACTCCTTTAAATGTGTGCGGCCGGTCACGACAGAAACAATACACAAATAACAAACCGTTGAAGGCACGAGATTCTTAACGCACAATTAAACTAGATTTAAATTGTTCAAAGCGTTCGTTACCGGGTATCGGAATCCGATTCAACTGGTTTAATCTTAGTTACTTTTATCACCAAGCTACTGCTTTAAACGATTTGACATGTCCGCTGTTTCTTGTTATTTGCACTCATTGTCGGACGGGCGGACGGGCGTGCGTGCGTGCGTGCGCTCTGCCGAAGCGGCGCGACGGCTCCGGCGGAGAAGCCCGCGGACAGGGAGACTGGCGCAAACAGCGCATGCGCCACAGCCTCGGCACAACGTCTCCAACGCCTTCCTCGTGGTCTTCTTCACACATGGACCGGCTGGAGTGGCTCAATGGTAGCATAGCCGTTGCTGTCCGTGAGGCCTTTGAATGAGACGGGTTTTCGAGACTAGCTAGGAGACAGTCTCGGCATTCCAGGGACCGATTGCTGTGATCGGTAGTGTTCCGCAGATTCTTCAATCAGTACCATGCGAATGATCGAGCATTACTAACAAATTGGGTCATGGACCACGGCGATCTGTCATCCTCAGCCTTAATCCCCTTATTCTCTCCCGTGAATACTTACACTTATTTGTACTGCACTACCACCACTTCCGGAAGTTTTCAGCTGGTCTAGCTTGGGGTGTCTCGAAAGAAGAGATATCTAGAGTGGAAACTCTGCCAACGCCGTGTTGGTCGGCGACGGTTCTCACTTTACCGCGTGGGAGATACAGAGCCACTTATCGATAAATATTATGCACCAACCTTAAGCGCCCTAACACTGCTCTTCATTATCCGTTCATCCCACACGTCGCCCGCCTCCCACCGCTCGCTTACTCAGATCCTCCAGCTCATTTAGCGTCATCACGTAAAAGACAAGAAGCATTCATGCAAAGAACTTCATCTATCTTTATTCACAGGCGGTTAAAATCCCCTCCTTCTTCCCTCCTCCTATCCTTTCCCATCTTCACGCTAGTGCCAACTTCGTTAGTGTAGAATCCCTTCCCAATATTACCTTCCTCCCTTGCTCCCTCGAAACCTTCCCCTCCTCTTCCTCAACAATATATTATTCCAACTTATCCACAACACCCATTAACAAACTCTGCACACACTCTCCCCTCCCAAAGCACCACCCTACACCCGGATATAATCTCAGAAATAATAAACCAATTAATCAATGCCCTCATTCCCATAATCATCAACCAAATCCAAATAGCTCTTGCGTCACATCCTTATTTACCTCATATCAGTAATACTCAAAACAATCGATAATATGTCTCAAAATAAATTAACTTCTCTCACTCTCTTAACTTGGAATATAAACGAAATCATACCAAAATCTATTTCATAAAATATCTTTAAATAATTATAATATAGATATGGCTTTATATTATATTATATATAATGTATATAATATAGATATTCACAGAAACGCACCTTACGACCAAAGATAAGTTCAATGTCTCAGTTTACCTGACTTACAGATCCGACAGACCTTCTCGAACTGCAGCAGGAGGAGTAGCTTTACATTTAGAAACGGATTCGACAAGATTCTCTGCCACAGTATATAACCCCGACTTGAAAATAGAGCAACAGCGCTACATTAGTCACACCGCACGCCAATCACATTAATCGCAGTTTATAAGCCTCCTAATATTCCCTGAAACAAACTCATCTTAACACTGTCCTCAAACCCAACTACTTCCACAGCTATAGGCGACTTCAACGCTAAAGATACCGCATGGGGATGCCGATCTTGCACTCCGAATGAAAATTCATTACTCAGATATGTTATCAACAGGAATTTAATTATCTCTGCTCCACCTGAACCCTCACATTATCAATATAAACGCCGCATTATTCCACATATCCCAGATATTGCAGTTTGCAAAGACTTTACGAAACGTTATTCTGATCTGTTCCAATGGAATTAAACTCAGATCACTGCCCTCTGCTTCTTTTCTGCGATGCTAATCTCACAGTATCTAATCATCCCAATCGACATATACATCAGAATATCAAATGGATGCATGTACTTTATTGTAGAAGGTGTCACTCGAGTTTTCCTTACCATTATACAGGAAGAGTCACGTAACTTTAGCACCTGCTGCAGTTTTAGAACTGTTGAAGTTATTGCAATGCAGTTTTCACGAAAATGCATGAGAGCATGATGCTAATTATTACATTATTACGTGTATTCATTTCTATTTTATCATTTGTATCTTTCGAGATATTGAAATAACTTTGTCTTTTCAAATAAATTTATATAGTCTCTCTTGAGCGTAAGAAGATGAATAGTGCGCCTGACCGAGAGGTCCTAGGTTCGAGACCCGACGGGCGCCGTCGCGGCGGCAGAATTTTCGACAAACTTTTCAGCTACGTCGAATTCAGTCGCTGTCTGGAGGAGAATTCTAGCAGCCGGCTGCTCTGAGCGGTAGTTTTCCGTGGTTTCTCCGATCAACAGCAGGCGAATGTCCGAGCAGTACCCTAACAAATTGGCCACGGACCGCGCGCGATCTTTCCTTCATCTTCCTTCTCCTACTACTCTATCACACTATCACTGTATACTCACACACACACACACACACACACTTACACTACACTACCACACATGTCTGGAGACCGGTCGGGGACTTATAACTTGTCTCGGCTGGAGCGGTGTACTGCTGGTGGGAGATACTTGGTTGGGGAAAATCCCGCTAGTCGACGGTAGGTCGACGACGGATCTCGCCATTCAATGAGGGAAGGCCACCTCCTGATGAAAAAACATGCACTACACGTACGGGACTGATGACATTCGTAGTTGACGCGCCCGGATTTAACGAAACTAACGAAAATGGTTCCTTCACACGCAGGAGAGAAGATGCAAGAGAGGAAAATTCAACGATAAGAACAACTGAATACGGTAGCATTAATTGGTGACAATTTCATTGTCATACTATGCTTACATTAACGTGCAAGGAACTACTGACTTAAAAAGTGAGAGTGTAGGGCAATAGGAGGGCGAGGGGAGGGAGATTGGTCACAATTAGGTCGTAGAAGCGTTGGAAAAAAACGCCAGCTCCTTCTGCTGCAAGAAATGCGAAGACGCGCAGAATACGTCACATATTCTCTTACTTGCAGGGCGTTCAACGGGTCGATCTGAGGGTGGAAGCAAACGCCTTTTGTTAAATGCGTTGATGGCTTTAAGAATATAGGGGAAGGGCGGGGCGAGGAGAGCAAGGAGGGACGAGGAAAAGCGATGGGAAGCGAGAGGAAGAGCGGGGGTTGGCAGGGGAGAGTGAGGGGAGGGCGAGGAGAGAGCAAGGAGGGGCGAGGAAAAGCGATGGGAAGCGAGAGGAAGAGCGGGGGTTGGCGAAGGGAGCGAGAGTGGAGGGCGAGGGGAGAGTGAGGGGAGGGCGAGGAAAAGTTTGAGGAGTGCGTGGGAGAGGTCAAGGGCGGGCGGTGGCGAAGGGTTTGCGAGTCCCTAGTGACGCCCACGCAGCGAACGGGTCCCGCGAGTGAGTCGCGGCGCCACAACCGATTCAATTACTATCGACTTCTGCCCGCCCCGCCCCCGCGCGCCGAAAGGCAGAAATTGATACGGTATTGCCCCGCGTCGGCGCCGCACCGCTTCCGCCGGCAGAAATTCGGTTTGTGCGGCGGAAACGGCCCCTCCCACCGCCCACCCGCTCGCGCTGCGCGTGTGTGCAAGAGAGAGGGAGGATCTTGTATTGACATTAGTTGATGGTGTTTACTTGCAGATACAGCTGGTGGGGTTGAAGCAGACACCTCCACTACGGGAACTCGAGGACTAAATCAGAACCATTCTGCCAGAAAATGACGTTCAGCACGCGGATGAGCACGTTTGTCGGTTCACCAGACATAACATTGCACCTACTGTCATTGCAGTAGTGTTGTTCAACTTTAGAATTCGTTATCAAACGATGTACACGTGTGGTCCAATACGCCGTGTTATTAAAAAAGAATCTTGAGCCCGGTGTCGGGTCACTCGTGTGTCGTAATGAGAGCCGGAGTTTCCTTCCATCCGCATGCAACGCAGCCTTTGTCTCCGGCATTCGGGGAACTCGAGAGAGAGAAAAAATCCGGGAGTTTCTCTCAATTGCGCTTAATTGAGCGGTGACGGCCGCCATTCTCTCGTGAAGGAGCCGCTAATTCGCGCGGACGGAGCGGGAACCCTTTCGGGAGAGGGGGCACGAGTTCGCGGCCAATTGGGCAGGCAGCGCCGCGCGCTCTTCTTTCCATCCCTCCCCACCCCACCCCGCTGCCGCACACGTCTTCCACAAGGCGCCCAACGCAGTCTGTTAACTGCTCGGTACGCATTAATTAGGTTTTGTGATATGGATTGTAATTGTTGTGTGCGTTTCAATTAACGGAAGAGGGTACGGGGAGAATACATTTTACTGTGCATTCGATCCGAATATCGTAAGTACAAAAGAAATTGGCTCATTTGAAAAATCTTATTTTTGTGTTAATTGATGAAATATGTTCAGAAAATAGTTTATTTTTACTACGTAATATTTTGTAAAGAAATTCTACAAGAAAAAAATAAAATGCGAAAAAAACTGCTCAACTGAAAATTATTATGCTGTAAAATTACATTTTTTGTAGATTTCGGACTTTCATTAATTTGACTATATTTGATACATGTAACGATAATCTACTACGTCTTAGTGACATGTTAAAAATTAAATTTTTGAATATTTGTGATCCAGAACTTTTGTATAATTTTCAGCTAGTTGATAAAATTCAACGATTTTTGCAGGAATGAGAATTTCGAACACCCGTTAATTATTGTGGGGACAAAAAGTAAATTACAAACCAGCTTATAACGCAATATATTGTATATCATATTTATAAATTTATTATAAAATAAACATAATTTGGAGATAAGTTTAACCTAAAGAGTAAACCGTCTTGATACATTTCATATCACGTATATGCTGGCAAAGTGTTTTTGAGCAATTCACTTGGTATAATAAGTTGATCTTAATACTGATTTCTGCTACACAAGAAATTAATACTACATCACTTAACAAAAAGCTATTTAAATACATTATTGCATTTTTGAGTCAAAGTGCTTCAAATGATTTCCAAGGAAGTTTCTTTAATATTCAATTTTTGTGTGCAAAGATTTTAAAATTTCCCACTTATAGAAACGCTTAAACGGCATTTCTCAAAAAAGCCCCACATCTTTCAACGTAAATTGGCACATATGACGAGGTTTACCTTTATAATATTCTTAAAGCCATCAACGCATTTAACAAAGGCGTTTCTTCCACCTCAGATCGACCGTTAACGCTGCAAGTAGAGATATGTGGAGATTCTGCGCTTCGCATCTCATTTACCGAAACGTCTATTTCTGCCTACGTCACATCGCCTTCTTGCAGCGCATGAAGGTAGCTGGCGTGATTGACATTCCCTCCAAAAGTGAGCTGCAATGCAGAAAACAGAACTAGTGATGCTACAGAATGGCACATATGTTCTGGTAGTAACGTATTCTACTTTCTTTGGTGTGGACTAGCTTTACGATCTTGCCCCACCCTCTTGCCAGCATTTTTTTGAAATGCTTGGAATTTTTCTGCTTCCTAATAGTAGAACTGAAATATTACTTTAAGAATATTAAAGAAGAGTAAAACCTCGTTCTAAATTACCATATTCATTGAAAAATGTAGAGCTGTTTTTAAGAAAATGGCGTTTAAGTGTTACTGTATGTGCGAAATTTGAAGCTCTTTTATTAGAATTTATTGAGTTTTCGAGAAACTTAATTTGCAGTTATTTGAAGCACATCCACTCACAATTGAAATAATGTCTACAAAACACGGGAAATGTGCAATCGGCGTGAAAGATATTTAAAAAAGCTTCATTTTTGTATTTTGTGACAAACCAAAATGAACTTGCTTATATTAAACAGAGCAATTAGCACTATCCGTTGGAAGAGTTTGAAGATTAAAATTGGAGATATATATGCAAATGGTATTTGAGCGTTTCTAAAAATGCGAAAATTTGAATTCATTTTCACAGAAAACTTTTAAGTTTTCGACAAATTTTATGACATTATTTAAACAACATGTACTCATCAATATCATAATGTAAACAAATCGCGGCTAGTATAAATATTAACAATGTAAGAAACACGAATTACAATTTTATAGTTTTTGTAAAAACAAAAGATTAGAGTAATATGGCGTTTATGTTATCTCATAGAGTACATTTAACACTGTCATTATCAAAAGTTTAAAGAAAACATTTAGAGCCGTTTTCGAGAAAATCTTGATATTGTTATTTTTTTTAATTCTATATATTGCTCGCAATATTGCGCGAAAACTATTAAAACTTTCCAAAAAACTGACATGACCTAAAGAACAAAGTTGGGAGAAAAAATGTATTTGAAGGAAAAATCTTTATCTTCAATTTTGTAGTTGTAGGAAGACGCCCAAACAAATTCAAACTTTCGAAGTGTTTGAAAATTCGGGGTTAACAGTGAAAATAGGATCTAAGCCTCATTTACATATTACTACACTCTTACAAGAAATGTAAAGAAAAAAGTAAAATTAGAGCGGTTTTTGAGAAAAAATTGAAAATATCGCAGGGACTTTATGTATAGAACCCCCAAATTTTAAAGAATGTTTTGCAAAATCTTAAAGCTTCTACTAGAGCCCGTTGGACAGAGTTTCTTCAATTTGGAAAAAATAGTACGTATGATCTAGGCGCTAGTGGTGTTCATAGACGGACAGATGGATGGACGGATGGACGTAATGAAAAAAATCACTTTTCCGGTATCAGAGGACTCCAAAACGGGTATTTCCGTTGAAATCTTGAAATCTATTTTCTCGTCATTATATCTATTCTACGTATACAAGAAGGTAATAATTCAGCACAAAATCACCATAGAAAGACCCGAGTAGGAAATGTAATCTTTAAAACAAAAGAACATGAATGCTGACTTCTGGAGATGTCCTAATTCATGATATCCACCCGCATAGTATTGCAGTAACCAAAAAAAGTCTGAGGCAAATGGGACTTATTTGATTACCCGGCGTATGACTTCGGCTTAGCGGGGCTTTTCATATCTTCCGCGAATTGAAGAATTGGCTATGTTCCAGATCAAAGACAAGCATCAGAGCAAAGTTCAGGCTCATTTCACATTACTGTCGGCAACGTTCGTCTAGCAAGGAATTGAAAAGCATGTCTACAAACAAGACAAATTCCTGGATCTCTCTGGCGATTATGTAGAAAAATATCCATGATTGTTCGTAACTTTTAGTAGTATATTTATTGTTCCTTTTAAACAAGCGATCCTTATTGGCGTTGTTTTCCTCTTTCTTCCGTATTATCCTTTTCGCTTTGGTGAGTATAAAATCCCATTTACATAAACCTCAAAACCTTGTTAACAGCACCTAAACTTACACTGCACTCTTCTTATATGCTTTTGAGTCAGAAGAGTGTTGAGGAAGTGATGAGTTTGTGCGTTTCCGTAGTGTTATATCCATTGTAATCTACAAAATTAGGAACACACTGAGAACGCTACCTACATTAAAAATATTACAATAAACTGAGCAAATATACACCTGCAGAACCAAATGAAGATGAAGATAGCGCATCAATCATTCGATCGAATTACACAACAAGATAGCTGTGTATCAAAACAGCCTTACCAAATAATCAAAATATTACGATAATTCCCTCAGTTCGGATTATTTTGTTCACTACTCTTAATAGTATATTTACTTTACTCTTAGAAATATTTATTTTCTACCATTAAAAAAACGAAAGTCGCTAGGGGCTAAATAGTAAGCAGTACTTTTACCAAATTTGATATTCCCCAATCGATCTAGCTGATGTCACGGCCCCTTGAATTTTAAACCAATGTTTTTGTTTGGGAGGGATAATGTACATGAAGCCGTGGGAAATTACCAATTTTTTTTTTTTTTGAAGGCCTCAATTTCTTTAGTGGTAGGTTGCCTTTTTAGGATTCAGAGCCAGCGTCGACCGCAGAGGAGCAGGCGGCCAGACAGAAGGCCGTTCGAGGAGGGCGTGGTGGTGGGAAAGCGAGGAAGGGCGTGGCGGGAGGGGCGTGGCAGGGAGGGGGCGTGCGGGGAGGGGGCGTGGCGGGGAGGGGGCGTGGCGGGGAGGGGGCGTGGCGGGGAGGGGTGGCACTGCGTTTTAAAAGCGAATCTGTGTAGGTCGTAAGTTTCGGCGGCGCGGCGGTTGACGTGCTCGCGCTGGGCCTCCGTTTGCTTTGCTCCGCCAGCTCACCCACGCTCACTCAAATCACACACGCTCACGCTTTACCTCACTCCTTTCGATCAGGCCTCCTCCGCCGTCTGCAACAAATTCCAAACGAACGCGTCCATCAGCGTTCTAGTCTCTGCACCGCCCAGACCGGAATCTCCGTTTCATTTGGTGCTGCTTCAGCTCTTGAATGAACTCCCAACATCACTCGACGCCATCCGCAACCCCTTACTGCCTCACACGCCCACGCCAAACAACTGCATAGCTGTACTTGTTTTTTCTAACGAGGCATCTGAGGGTAGTATCACCAACATGGAATATGGCACAAATGTTTCGCGTCTTTCTCAGTCGTGCCGCTAGAGTCGCTTTATCTGCAGCACTGATTGATACGGCCGCCTTCATGCGATATTTTGCGGCAGGACTGGGAAAGTCGCAAAAAGTCGTGCCATATTCCAACTTGGAGATACTATCCTCAGATGCTTCGTTAGAAAAAAACAAGTATAGGTCGAATTCAGCCGCTGGCGGGAGGAGAATCCCAGCGGTCGGCTGCTCTGATCTATTGTTTTCCGTGGATTCTTCGACCAATATCCGGCAGATGCCGAATCAATTCCTTAATAAACGAGCCACGGACCTAGTACGAGAGGGTTGAAATGATGGATTGCACGCGGTCGTGTGATTGTTACGGTACTCAGTTCTGATTGGTGAGACTACGCAAAATACCGATTGGAGCAGCCGGCGCTAGAATTCTGCTCCAGCCCCTTGAGTTTACCCGCCTACATGGTGTGAAAATCTGCAACCTCCGGGAGTGAGGATCTTCCAGCCAGCAACACCACGGCGGCAACGGCGGCGGCAAATGTCGCCACGGATACATCTCAGTCAGCGATGCGTGTGAGGTAGGTTCTTTATTTTATTTATCAAAAACATGAATATTCTGGAAGACAGCACAATGGCCATAGGTGCAAAGACAGAATCCCAACTATTGTCGTCGGGTCCCACACGAAAAGTATTTAGTCATAAGCTTGATATGTTTTATGAGGGCGATGATCGTGAGATACAATGATCGCAGATGGAAAAGGCGGTGGAACGAGAGGGAAGTTTTCCTTTGATCGGACGGGAATTCACCCCAGTTGACCCTGCGCTGGATATAGTCCTGAGGGAGGCCGGTGCTGTGCAAGGGTCAGGTGACGTGTCACTGGCGAGTGTGTGCAACACTTTTTGTTTCACGTTCTGATCGGTGAAGAATACATCTGCTTCTTGCTTAAATTAGTTTCGAAACAACTTTGTAAAGAAAAGCTTTTGCACCCACGGGCTTTCCCCCTCCAACGTACAATATGGTCTCTTTTTTCACGTCTTGAATGGGATGGATACTGTTTTAAGTCGAGTACCAGATATTGGTAAATGGCTTGATAAACATCTAGGATAAAAATAAGAAGCTCTATTTTTCGGTACATTTTGTGAGAAAAGTTGCCTGGGTAGAATCACTCGGTAACACTATTAAAATGAAAATCATGGTCCACAAGCGAACACAAACTACTTGAATCACGTGTATTTTTGCTTCAAACATAAATAATTTATCCCGGAAAATGCAATTTTGGAACGTGTGCACGCGCTCTAGGCTGCGAGGGGGCGGGTGGGGGCTTGGAGGCGAGGCTGCGGTGGCCCAGAATGGCGCGTGGCTGACGGCCGCCTGGAGTGGGGGCGTGTGTCGGCCGCTGAGCTGACGGGGTATTCAGTCACTTGCGGGGGGGAGCCCAGAAAGAGATTTAAGGGTAGAGAAAATTTCAGTTGGGTCACCCCTTTTTAATATTTTTGGAATAGCTTCTAAACGGATCATTTCATTTTTTGATACGGATCATTTCCTCTTTCGGGATGAGCTACTAAAATACTTTTCCCAAGAATTAGTTTCTTCAAATCCTTTTGCATTGTCAAATATTAAAGCCACTATTTGTTTCGAATTACGTTATTAAGTCATGTATTTTTTAGAAAAATTTTAGAAGAATTAACGAAGCCACTAATGAAAGTATTTAATAGAATTATTGAAGAAAAACAAGAAGAATAAGAAGAAGGAATACCCGTTGAATAGACAGCATTATTACACTCGTACATAAGAAATGCTCTAGAGACGAGTTGAATAACTACAGACCTAATAGCTTAATCGCATATATATATATATATATATATATATATATATATATATATATATATACATATATATACATATATATATACATATATATATACATATATATATTATATACATATATATATATACATATATATATACATATATATATATACATATATATATATACATATATATATACATATATATATACATATATATACATATACATTTATTTATTTATCGTATGGTAATACACATGGTGATATATATAAACGCCTTATCTGCAGAAATATAAGATATTGTACCAAAACCAAAACAAACAGAATACAATTCATAAGATACAAGTTTAAAGGCAAACATTTAAATTTTTAATGTATTCAATTGCAGTACTAGTTGCCGTCAGGAAATCTTCAAATGGTCCGTCATACGCTCTATCAGGGCATTCCGTTATGATGTGCGTACGGGTTTGTTTAGTTACTCCACAATCGCAGTTTGGCGTCAAGACCATACCCCATTTATGTAGGAGTCCGCGCATCTTCCATTATTAGTCCGTATTCTATTGATGGTTGTCCAAATTTTGCGTGGTTGATCAAAGGCAGGGGTTTCGTTCTTATGCAGGGAAAGTTGCAGCAGTGTGGTGGTCGGATCTTGTCAGGCGCGTTCCCAGGTGTCTATCAGTTGAACTGTGATGTATGTAACTCCTGGGCGGTTTTCAAGGTCGGGTTTCTGGATCTCAGCCTATTTCTTCCAAGAGTGTTGACATCTTGATGAATTGGGAGGTTGCGATTATCCTGTATACGATCAATTCTCTGCTAAGAGCGGCTTTGCGTCGTAGATCGGGGTGGAATGTGACTTAATATGGGCAGCCATTCAACTGGGGTTGATCTTAGTGCTCCACTTATGATTCTCATGGTGTTGTTTAGTTGTGCGTCAAGTTTCTTTGTATGTGCACTATTAAGCCATACCGGAGCTCCGTACTCCGCAGTAGAATATACTAGTCCGAGTGCTGATGTGCGGAGAGTTTCAGCAGTAGCTCCCCACGTCGTCCCGCTCAATTTGTGTATAATGTTGTTTCTAGTGCGTATCTTCGGCTGTGTTCCCCAGATGTTGTTTATAGGAAAGTGTTCGGTCCAGAGTGACTCTAAGTATTTGGGTTGCTTATTATGTTGGAGCAATCTGCCTTCAAAGTGAACTTGAAGTTGTCTATTTGCTTCTCCGTTACATAGATGAAAGCAGGTTATCTCTGTCTTATTAGGATTTGGTTTCAATCTCCATTTCCGAAAGTAAGCTCCTATTGTTGCAAGATCATTTGTTAAGGTGGCTTCAGTTTCCTCGAATGTTCTATGTCCTACTGCAGAACCCAATCATCCGCATATCCAAACTTTCGAGATCTAGTATCAGGCATGTCAGAGATATACAAGCTAAACAGTAGTGGTGCGAGCACGGATCCTTGTGGTAGTCCTTCGTTTAGCGTCTTTGTTGAGCTTTTCCTATACCCATGATGACCTGGAAGGTTCTGTCAGCTAGCATGCTATTGACAAGTTGGAGAGTTTTCTGCATGGTATTATCTTGTAGAATTTATATAAGAGGCCGTGCCTCAAACGGTATCATAAGCCGCTGTAAGGTCTATAAAGCAGCTGATGTTTTAAATTCCTCTGATAGCCTGCTTCTATGTATGTCGTAAGCGCCATGATCTGGTCCGTGCAGCTTCGCCCTGGTCGAAATCCAGCCTGTTCTATTGGTATTTTTCAAGTATGCTAGTCCCAATTCTGTTGTAGATGAGTCTCTCGAGCAGTTTGTATAGTGAGCTCAGAAGGGCTATTGGTCGGTAGCTCTTTGGATCGTTACCTGGTTTCCTGGTTTGAGAATAGCAATGATGTTAGATTTTTCATTTCGCTAGGTAATCTACCTCTCATCATGGCATCGGAGAAGAACTGGGCTAGCCATTTCCTTGGGGTGTAAAGTTAGCTCGCCTCCACGTGGTGCACCCTGGTTACGCTAAAGAGCTAACAACATTGGTAGCCAAATAATCCTTGGATCTCCTGGCTAAACCACATGATGGATGATATACATATACATATATACATGTATGCCTTCGTCGATTACAGCAAAGCATACGATTCATTTGAACACTCTTATGTCCTTCAAGCACTACAATGTCAAGGATTTCAAATCACGTGAATTGAATTTTTAACAAAAATGTACAACTGGGCAAAATTGGTACAGAAAAGCTGGGAAATAAATTTAGTGTGGTGGGGACTTCCCGGACGTCCGGTATACACCTTTCGTGGTTTTCTGCCGCGACCTCCAGTGACGCTTCTGGAAGGGGATTGGGACTTTTCCTCCAATTTGTGGGCTTCTGCGTCCTTACTGGCCTGTTTTATGGTATTATCTGGAACTTCCAGACCGTCGTCAGATCACTGGCCACGGCTGAGATTCATATCGATGTTTCTCTGCCTGTCGGCTTCATTCATTGATTCTGATTTTGTAGAATCGTCTTCTGGTTTGAACTCCTGGGCATTGAACTCCTGGGCATTGTGGTTTAATCTCTCAAATGACTTTCAAAAAACCTGACGTCTCTCGACATTATCACTCTCTTCTCCACCTGAATCCATATTCTACAGCCTTTCGTGTTCGTGCAGTATCCAATGAAAACCTTTTCTAGACCGTGGCTCGAGTTTCCTTCTTCCGAGCGTTCTATTTATAATGTAAACCTCACAGCCAAAATGCTTGAAATATCACACATCAGGTGCCTTTTCGAAACGAAGCTCATACGATGTCCGGTGAATAGCACAGGTTATTCACCCGATTTACAGTAAATAATAACTTCCCATCGCCATTGAGAACTTCGGCATTTGTCTTTCGGAAAACGACAATGTTCCCTTTGCTAGGGATCTTATTTACTGATATAAAATTGCTACGTAAGTCCGGAACAAACAACGTGTTCTGAAAGCTGATCATTTTCTTGCTGCTGTTTGCATTTAGAATAGTCGATACACTACACTTACCTTTCACCTCAGTACTCAATTACTGACGAAGTAGAATTTTCCGTGTGCAGTCTTGTCAATATCATTGAACATATTAATGTCTTTGCACATACGCGATGGGAGGGACTGTCCACTGTTGTGACAGCAACTACCGCTACTTCCGCCATTTCCGGTTAGCCATTTGCTTGACACTGCAGCCGATGGAACAAAGGGATATGTTTTCCCCACAGCTTGAAACTGTAGCGCGAACTTCTTCGACTGCTTGCAATTTCTTGCGCAGTGTCCGACTTCCCCGCAGTTGCAACATTTCATCCTTGCGTCTCTTTTCTGTTCTCCGTGTTGATCGCGTTCGCCCTTCCGATTCCGATACTGTTACCTGGTTTCCCAGCGACCATTCCCACCCAGCGTTCTGATTTGTGCTTCGACCTTCGTTGTCTTTACGAGCATCGAACTCCTCTCCGATCTTCATTCGCAAGTTTTCGGGTGTAGGCAACACGTCGCGCGAGTTTATGGCACACCGAAAGTTTTCGAAGGCGTCTGATAGCCTGCGCAACAACACGATAGTCAATAAATCCTGATTGATATCTACCTCCATTTCTGCAAGCTGCATTCCACATCGAAGAATTCTGGGGTGTCGTTTCGAGCGTCGTCTCCATCCTGCACTTTCATCGAGATGAGCTACTGCAATAATAAGGGCGACCAACCATGCGGCTCCTTTGGACAGATCCATTGCTTTCAACTTAGTCCACAGAGCACGAGAAGTGTCACATCCTACAATTTGAAACGATTGAAGGCGTAGTCATTGTCAACAATACTATTTATTTCAATAAGATCAGCTTTCGATGGCTTAACCATCATCATCAGTTTTCATCATCAGGTTGCTGTCTGGGAGTCACAAAAACGACTACCAGTCTACTACCTCGTAGTAGCCAAACTACTACCTCGTAGTAGGAGGAGACGTAGGAGAAAATAGCGTTCCTGAAAATGCGGAATTTTGAGCTTATTTTCACAGAAAACAGTTGTGTGCAGATACAGGAAGACGCGACAAAAAAATCAATGCAATATTGGAAAATTCAGAGTTAACAGTGGAAAACGGATCTTTGCCATAATCGTAAGTGAATGTTGTTCTATTCTTTCAACAATTTAATGAAAAAATTTGGAGCCATTTTTGAGAAAATTTTGAAAATGCCCCAGGGGCTTCATGAAAAGTGCCAAAAAAATTGGAAAAAGTTTTTCAAAATCGCAGTACTACGAGTGGAACCAGATAGACCGGGGAAAACCCATTTTGGAAAAAATCCTACATATGGTTAAAGGGCCATCCACAACTTACATGAGGTCCGAAGTGGAGGAAGGGGCCAAGCGAATCCCACCTAATCTTACGTGGGGGAGAGAAGGGGTCTCGGCAAATACCTAATTTTTTGAGCAAAAATGTGTGCTAAATTGCGAGAAAACAGACAATTTAATTTCACAATATTTTTATCGCGGTTATGTGAATGCTACAATAAGTAGCATAGAATACTGAGAAAAAGAATTTAACAAAAATTACCAAATTTTTTATTAATGAAAAAAAAATATCTTTACCTGTATTTTACAGACAATGTTTAAAAAATACCGAGAGTTTTTTGAAATGCAATAATATTCATTGTAATTTAGTCACTCTACTTTCTAAATACTAGACATATCTAGTCTTAAATAAACATAATTAAGAAAATTATGTTTTTTTAATGAATCCCAATGCAATCAATCACAAAGTAACGTATTTACATTAAAATACGCATTTTGAAAAATATCAAGAGAGATTAGAAGGGAGAGAAGATCGAGCCTAATATTATATCTCACCAACGTGGGAGGGAGAATCGAAAAATTGCCAGAATCACCTCACATAATTTATAGGCGCTTAGGCGCTAGTGGTGTTCACGGACGGACGGATGGACGTTTTAAAAAACACTTTTTCGGTATTAGGGGCGTCCAAAACGTGTATTTCCGTTGAAATCTTGAAATCGATTTTCCGCAGTATTTCATAACTTTCTCTATTACTACGTACATTATTCCGTACATACGTACGAATACGAGAAAGTAACTTGTGGTGCTACAGAATGGCACAGACTTTCTCGTACTAGTTAGTTTCCTAATTTCTTTGGCCGAGGCTAGCTTTTCGGTCGTGCCCAATTCTCGTGTCAGCTTCATTCTATCGTCGCTAAACATAATTTTTTTGGTTCCCAAATGGCAGAAACGAAAAATTACTTTAAGAATATTATAGAAGAGTACAACTTCATCCTATATGAAAATTGTCGTTGCAAACTTTGGAGCCTTTTTATGAAAATTACGTTTATATACGTACTCTGTATATACGTACGTATACGAGATAGCAAAAAAATAGAATACTTAGACGCAATACACATTACTCGCGTTAAGGAAATTTGTTTCTCATTTTAGATAACCTTCTTTCAGCTCCCTACGTCTACTTCTATTGACCTAACGCGAATCTCCCCACTGTAAGGATCTATTTTTCTACCATTACACTCCACCTACATTGATTCTAAACTGCTTTATTATGTTTATGGTGTATCATTAGCATTTCCATACAGTATCTCCTATCATCTCTGCCAATACTTTTCTTTTTAACTTTCTAGAATACTTCACTTGATTCGCCCTTCCTCCCAGGTCTGTGTCTGTCTGGAGTTGAAGTTGTTCCTAGGAGATGTGCCCTGCTCCTCTGTCAGCGCTGCAGACTCGTGGGAACTGCGTGAGAAAAGTTCCAGAGCCCTCACAGATAAAAGTAACTATGAACGCAAATGGTGCTTGTGAGAGAACATTTCCGCAAAGAGAAAAGTAAATATTCCGAGGTATTCACAACCTCAAGGTCACGAGTTCGATCCTAGACCCAAGGGATTATTTACTGATAATGAACATCTTTAGAATACTCTTTTTGTGGAAAGTGGGAGAAACTTTCACGTATAACAGTTTAACTCTGAAGATTCACGACTACTTAAGAGACGGCTCTGTTTCCTGGAAACTTTTAACAGCGCTGCCATTGCCCAAGAAAGTTTCTGTTAAGTACGGCAAAGAAGAAAAGTAATCCGATTCTCCATTACCGCTACTTGCGATTAAGCGCCTAATGCTGCACTACGTAGCACGAAAGAAACGTTACAAACTCTACTTAAGAGAAATCCATCACTCATGTTGCATGTTGTTCAGGAAGTAAGGTCACAAACCCTTTACTTCGGATTTTTCGTGGCTGTCAACTATTGGTCGAGTTATTGGGAATCTAATAAATATCATTTATACCAAACTAATAAATTTATTTCTCATAATACTCCCCAAAACTTGTTTTGTCTCTTTTAAATAATTTTGTCGTAGAAAACTTGTCGAGTACAAACAGTAATTAAAAGTAATGAATTCCATTACTTTTTGGTATTTTTATCACCCGGCATTGAGATAGATCCAAAGTAGGGAAGGTATTAGCGATAAATGTTTTGCACATTTTCACCTTTCCACACGCCTAAGTCTTTTCGTTAGGACCTGCAAAAGGTAACCAGATGTTAACAGTTGACTTTATTTTCATGAAATGGTGTTACGATGCTCGAATTTTAATTATTTTCAAAGTCCACGAAGCCGTGCAGTAGATAGATTTATCTACCTCTCAAATATCAAAATATTTCCAGGTTACTACGCCTTTGTACACCTACTGCGCTACTGATAGGTTGTAATTCTTTTTTCGAGTCTTCTTTAAAATAAATTAGTTCATTAATTCAAAAACAAAAGTCAACATTAATATTTATTATCGAGGTTGGTTACACATTTGCCTTGTAGAAGTTTTCCCTTTGCTATCAAACTTTAAATAATCACTATTTAAAAACAAACATGCGTTGGCTTTTGCTAATTCTGACTTATACAAACACAACTGTTATCTATTCTTAAAGCTGTTAACGTTCATAGTATATCAAATACGTGGGGTTGGGCAGTATTTAAATACTTGTATTCGAAATACCCTTTTTAAATACATTTTGTATTTGAAAAACTGTATTTTTATTTTTTTTGAACATGT
The DNA here is from genome assembly GCA_964035755.1 of Teleogryllus oceanicus. Lineage (NCBI taxonomy): Eukaryota > Metazoa > Arthropoda > Insecta > Orthoptera > Gryllidae > Teleogryllus > Teleogryllus oceanicus. The sequence continues at coordinate 4,389,710 of CAXIVR010000007.1, forward strand.
ATTTTAGAGATGAATTTAAATACATAAAATAGGTGTAGTTAAAAAAATATATACTTAAAATACTTTAAATACAGAAGAAGGAAACGAATATGGTTTTATTTGTTTGATTCCGCTAATGAATGCACCCCATTGAAACAAAAGTAAAAGCTATTTTCAGCTGTTGAATTTGGATTCTCTTCAATTTAAAATGATGAATCTAAATCTTTAAAAAGGCTGGACAATTATGCGACAGTAAAAAACCGTACATTCATTATAAAACTAGTTTATTTTCATCCGTGTCAGTTGAACCACTGTTCCTTTGCAGGTTTTATACATTCGCCAGGAAGGGGTTTATTGCTTTATAATTTGTTTGAAAAATTATTTGTTTAAGTAATTAATTATTTTAAAGACAATATTTTTATAAATAACCTAATGTATTTTGGGTATGTATTCAAATACACATTTACAAAGTATTTTGGCAAAGTATTTAAATACTAAATTTAAAGTATTTTGCCCAACTCTGCAAATACGTGTTGATTTTTCCGTCAGAATCAACACCTTAAAATCAATAATATTTCAATTTTCTAACTCAGCAGTAACCAACCTATTGTCTTAAAGGAAATATCCTAGACTATTCAAACGATGATCAACACAATCTACATGCAGAACTTGACACTACTAAATTATTAATAATTAATTAATTAGAATTTTTACCACGTTAGTCCTGGGGACGTAACTGCGGGAACAACGATTTTCCCTTAACCCTCTGAAAAGAAAGAAGAATCGGTCTTCCTTCTTCCGACTTTGTTCGTGGAACTTCTCCTTTAAGCGTTCGCCGCGCCGACACACGGTCATGTCTCACGCGAGCCCTCCCCCCCCCCCCTCTCCCCTCCGCCCCCACCCGCTCCGCCAAAGAGAAACTGAACACCCATCCCATAATTCTATCCAACTGAGGAAAAGATAGTTGGCGCTGAATGAAATGCAGATTTTTCATGTGGTGTGGAGATGAATTTCCTCTGAGCATATTTCGTTTGATTTACTGTCGCTAAGCGAAGAGGTAGAATATGCTCAAACACAGGTCTCCCACCGCCGCTATCTTGATGCGTCGTCCGTGAATGATGATTTTACACGTTCCAGCTTGGCTAATTGAAGTGTTTAATTCCATCTGCTTTTAGGATTATAAAATGGTCCCCAGAGCGCTCACGTGCGTAGATCTGCGAGCCGATAACTCCACTTCCGCCGACTCGCGAAAATTAAGATAAATTAATCTGCAGTCAACAGCAAAATGAAACATTTCTCACAAAACGGGCAGGGAAAAGTGTTAGGTTTGATTTATTCACTGAAAGTTCATATGAGTAATTTGAAACACTTAAAAACGATTAAATAAAGCTCTCTGAATCTTCCAGATGGGTGAATTTGAAGTACAATTTGAAAAACATTCATGAGGGTCCTACATGTATCTGTAATTTAATATTATTTGAGGAAGAATGTAGCCAATTCGTAGTAAGATTTAAAATTTAAATACATTTTAACGATTTCCCTCTCATTTCCTTTTGATGTTCCTTTTTCTCACACATTTAATAAAGGTGCATTCATTTTCTAATAAAATTTAATGTAATGTAATTCATCAGATAAATAATGTTCAACGATGTTTTGAAATATTGGTCAAAGCGAAAAAATTAAAGCATGTGTGCGAGGTAATAAAAGTACCGCTTTTAGCATAAGGAGTATATTTATTGCACATTTATCGTAGCAGATTACTAGGGGGAATTTTCGTGACCAAAAACATGGCCAAAAACGATCAATAAAATGCTCTTAAAATGTTATTAAAATGCCCTAAAACTAAAGAAAAATTACGTAAAAAAATTGATGAAAACCAATTCAGATAAACAACTCAATCTGTTCATTATGTTACTGATGTAATCGAAGTTTCTTCCTTTCGTTTAAGTGAACTCGGGATGCAAATTTTTCGTTTGGACTGTTCTTTACCAGGAAACATCTGTCTTTAGTTATCGTGAAATCTAACCAACCGACAGTGGCGCTGTTGACGTCACAGGAACCTTAGATTACATTCTCACGGCGGCTGACGTCACAATTTCTGAACGAAGGAATAGAAAACCCTACTCAGAAATTTTGTGGAGAGCATTTGTTGCATCTCGTAAATATTATTTCAAACATGTACCATTTAAATGATATTAAAATCTATGAAATCAGCAACAAATGCTTTAAAATTACTCAAACAGTTTAAAAAAAATTTGGTTTCCTTTTGTATAACATAAAATTAATATTTAAACTAAAATGCACTGTTCTAAAGTGAAAAGAAAAATAATATTTCATTAAAATTCGCTCCCTAATTACAACAGTAGGTACGGCAGTGTTTAAGTGGCAACGAAACATTGTGAAATAGACTGCACACGCCGTACAAGCCCTTGTATCAAGAAATGTAAAAAGGAAAGACGAAAAGTTAGGTTATTTTTTATTTAATTGCAGTTTCGTACAGCTCAGTGGAAGTAATGTAGTACGAAATGTAATAATAATCAAAATGATAATGTATTATGTATTTAGCATTTGAGTCGTTTTGTTCCACTTCGCCGGCTAGCTAACGAATTTCTCAAGCCAGGATCTTAGTTCACTATTTTTATCAAAACCTTCTCACATCCCCTGCTCCATAATATTCAGTGTAGGTTGCAATGTTACATACTAACATATCAAATCCATAAAACTCAAGAAGCGATTGAAACCACCATAATGTCCCAAAACTGTCAATTGATTAAAACTGAACTCAAACTCACTTTTTTTAACTTAGCCCAACACATTCTTCGATTAGTAATAAAAATCATTGCTAATAGATGGTCATTCTCAAAACGATACAAATTGTGTGTTGTATAATTAACCACTTCGGAGATGATCTGCGGAGATAAGTGTGATCTGCAAACTCCAACTTGCATCCTGTCAAACGTCACTTGAAACCAAAGAGCAAAATTGTTAGAAGAAATGCAATGAATCTTAACGTGTCTTGTTCTATCAGTGTCCCACACCTGCCCAGAAATCGAGCGAAAGTCACCTTGTCGAGGTCTGGCATCCCATGGATGTTATTCTCGGGGACGGAGAGCCAGCAGCAGCTCGAAGCCATCGTCGGATATTGATGGAATGAACCAAAGGAGGTGCTTTTATTAAGCAAAAGCGAAGAATTGAGGCTTCAAAATAGAAGCTTTCAAGATATGTAGAGAGCAGACCCCAAATAGCAGACGTATTGTAGATTGAAAGAAGCCTACCAGTCAAAGAAGAAACATACTCATCAGTGTAAAATTTACAGCAGAAGAACTTGTTGACATTCAGAGATATGTGAAGTGTGATCTTCGATCCAACTATCCACATGACGAACAATTAGAGCCATGTAATATCCCTGAAAACGCTGGAAGACGAAACGATGAAACGAAATGTTTGAAAGTTCATCTCTTCCCAATGAAACATCCGTCAGTGCTAAAAATTCATACAATAAGGAAATGATGCAGAACCACCTTCGACGCGAGATAGAACGAATTCGTCTACTTCCATTCGAATCTCGTTCACCGTCGAGGATAATATACAATAATACTTAAGCTAACAGAGTGATACAGACTGCTATCTGTCTTAAATGAGGTGGTACAGAATCCAAGTAGATATCTAGATATCACTGAAATCAATCATATCGTGCATGCAACTGGATGTATGGTATCTCAGAGAATTTTGAGGCCACCAAAAACACCGACGGCCGGCAGCCAAACACACTACATAGCTCCATATTCCCATGAACAATAACAATTATGAAATGGATAGTCAACACTCGGCGAGAAATATCACTCTTAGCCGATTCATCTTCTAAATCAACGCACATCTCTAAAGTTCAAAGAAACATACTCATGTTAAATAAAATTAACAAATTCAAAATGACACAAGGCTAATGACAGCTGAGAAGCTAAAAGAGAAAATCCCAGCCTGGGCTCATGAATGGGACATTACAAAAGAAGTGTAGATTTCCGTGTACGTAATCTGTTGTTTGAGATAGACGCGAAGAGATTCCATCCCAATCTCACTCAAAATCCGAAAGGTAATACTGTCCTCTATCATAAGGTGACATCGAAACATTTTGGGCTAGAATCTGGGAAGAAAGCAGGCCCTACAATACAGACGCATCTTGGCATCAACCTGAAGTTGATGCTCCCGATGAACTCCTGCGGACAGTGGAACATGTACACGAATTCTCGGTAGAGAACTTCCTCCAAGCAGTTAAGAAAATGTGAAACTCGAAATTCCCGGGAATAGATAAGAAGCAGATTTATTCGATTAAGAAATTAACAGCATTATATTCAGAGTCGTAGGCTTCCGCGGCCGGAGTCATTGAATTCTTGGCTGTCCGGGATTAGCCGCGTCATGGTCGATGGAGCTGACGTTTCGGCCATCTTGTTGTGGTCCTCTACAGAGCTGTACTGTCAGCAGTACAGATCTGAAGGAGGCCACAACAAGATGACCGAAACGTCAGTGCCGTCGTCCATGCCGCGGCTAATCCCGAACAGCAAAGAATTCAGCATTTGATTCACATCTAGCAAAAGCTGTTAATAAAATTTTATAAAACCCACAGGGAACTCCCGGATTGGCTCACACGAGGCATCACGATTTGGATATCCAAAGCGAAAGACAGTTCTTTTGCGAAGAACTTAAGGTCGGTCACTTGTCTGCCAGTATTGTACAAAGTTATAACTGCAGCTATAGCTAACATTATGTACAGACACCTCACCTAGAGAAAGAACCATCAGTGGCCAGTTGAACAGAGAGGATGTAATAAATATTCCTATGGCTGCAAGGAAATCTTGCTACTAAATAAAGTGAAAGTGAACGATGTAAGGAAACGAAAATGTAATTTAAGCATGGTTCTGTACTAATGCAGAAATTTTTCCAAGGAGACTTACTATCCCCTCTACTGTTTTGCATTAGTGTGATCCCACTATCTAGAAAGTTGTTGCACACTGACTTTAGTTGCAAGATCCTTGGTGATGAAAAATCAATATCACATTTGTCTTACATGGACGATGTAAAAATGTTTGCTTCGTATGAAAGATTCTCTCCCGATTGCCGTCTGTCGTCATTGATTGTAGCAGTGACATCTGCATGAAGTTTGATCTGCACAAGTGTGCAAAAATCAATTAAAAGAGAGGCAAAGTGGCAACATCAAAAATGATTGAAATTGATATGCACACGTGATTGAAGATCAGTCAGGTGAAACTTACAAATATCTGGGTTTTGAAGAATGTGTGACCATCTCCAATGAGGCAATGAAAGAGAGAGCCCAGGGATTATTACACAGGAGTAAGACTTGTCCTGCAGTCCGTTCTGAACTCCAGGAATAAAGTATCTGCAATTGGTAGTTTGCCGGTGAATGTAGCCGAGTACAGGTTCGGGTAAGTTAGGCTAATTGAATGATTGACAGGTTATTGTCACATAGTTGTAACTATTGTTGACAATGACGCTAATCATTCAATATAATTATACTCAAGAAATTCTAATCGTGGATCGAAAAAACAGAAAACTGTTTACAATTCGTGTCGCCCACCCTCGAACTGATGTACATAGACTTTTATGTGTCACATAAGGACGCAGGAAGAGGCATAAAACAAATTGAAGTCTCCTGGGACAATGCAATCGTCGGCATAGGAAAGTATGTAGTCAATCTTCAGGATGACTCACTATTGAGGCAGGTCTTTAAATCTGACCAAAGAATGGGAAACAGGCATTGAAAGTGTAGCAAGAAGCTTTGCGAAGAATACTGTGCAAGACAAGCATAACAACACCAACACTGAACTACTAATGCCACTTAATATGAAATACAACACGAAAACTTTTAATGAAATGGTGGAGAGACAAACCACTCCACCGACACTACCTATAAAGAATGGACAAGGTGCAAATTAATAATGATATTTATGTCGCTTAAAACGCAAGAATCGGAAGGAATTGTAATAGCTGTTGAAAACACATTATGATAAAGAGGTTGTTAAAACAATTGCAAGATGATAAATGCCGATTTGCTTCCCAAAATGTTCGTGGTTTTACCGATCAACCTGAGTCCAATGCTGGAACAGTACCCTAAGAAACGGTCCCCAGTAAACATGGTCTGCGCGCGATCTTTCCTTCTCTTTCTTGTGCTATCTTCCCCCTTACTCACATGCAATACATAACCACATATGTCTGGAAACTAGTCGGGAGCTTAGAGCTTGTCCGAGTTAGGGCGTAGCCCCGCTTGTGGGAGATACCTGGTTGAGGTAAACCCCTGCAAGCTGACTTGCAGGTCCGTGCCGGATCTCGATATCCATCGGGGTAAAGTCACCACCAAATACCCCATTTGCTGATTGTCTCATTTACAAAACTAGTTCTAAATTGAGTCCAAAACTTCGTGCACTTGAAAGAAGAGTTTTGAAACTTTCGCTAGCGAACTGTTTTAATTCGCAATAGAAGAAGAAGAAGAAGAAGAAGAAGAAGGAAGGAGAAGGAGAAGGAGAAGAAAAATGATAAATCAGAGTTACCGCTAATAATTTCTTCAAGTGGTTACGAGAGAATGTTCGACAGAGCCTAGGCTTCCCTGATACAAGAGATATTTATTTTCATGTTTCTCAGCTGTCGCAAAATGAAGAACCTTCGAATATCAAGGGCATCTGTTACTTCTCTGAATACCTACAAGTCAGAATATCTTAATAGTCCATGTAAAATATGTGTTATTGGAAAATTAGGTATTAACTAAATTGTAAAATTTAGAGGCCTACAAACTCTAACACGAAGTCCTTCGCAAAGACATATGTGCATCACCCATCGTGCGTGGATGCACATACATCGGGCAATGGCGTGGTAATTCAAATTGCAGCGCTTGCGTTAAAGAAGTGCTGTTCATTCGAAATTAATGACACCGCTCGGCCTGCTACCGCCATACGGGCGACCATAAATCCTGCCGCCATTTGCATGTATGGAAATGAGTGTGCTCACTAAACGGATGTAGTGTTGTACATTTGGGGCTCTTCTTTGCACAGGAGAATGTTAACCTGAGATAAATCACCTTCATGAGGCCCGCAGAGTACTGGAAGTCTTGCGCATTCCGACACTGTTTGAATTTGAAGTTACTGAATTCACTTGCTAATTGCGATTGCGTGTAGTAATTCGATCGAGTGCTATATTTCCAAGTAGTAGTTAGTGTGTAGTGCATAGTCCATTGTATAGAATTCTCTAATAAGAAACTCCAAAGATAATTTCAAGAACACATTTTAAAAGGTTATTCTTATATATGTTAATACCAACAAGTTCCATGTCGTTGTCTCACCGGGCATCTTCATTTTGTACGAGATTCTAATGAGAAAAAAAGTAATTTCTACTTTAAAATGCATGAAGTAAATGTAAATGTAATAGAACCGTTTGATGCATTGTTTAATCATTAAGCCGTTTGATTTATAATCATATTAATAGGTATAGTTAATCATATTAATAGGTATAGTTCAATAACATCATCACAAATTTACTATCTATACTGCTACGTTGCAATGCACTGAGAAATTGAAAGACACTGTTAGAATTTTGCGTTAAAGCATCCAATACATGGATTTATAAAATCAATGTCAAAAATATCAAAATAGTATTCTTATTGTTATCGTTTCTTCCATAACATTTCAAATAATAATTCCAAAATAAAAAGAATTGTTGTAATACATCAATAGCAATATCTATTTAAAGGTCGCTGGATCCATTGAAAACTTATAGGAACTAAGGTAATTGAGAAAGTAACGATTTGTTTACACACCAAATCATTGAAAACCCAAAAGAACAAAAAGTAAAGATATAAAGTACATAATTTCTGACTCTTACATAATCTAGCACATCTATAACATAAATTTATTACCTGGAGATGCAATTGCGATTATAATCGGAGAACCATCTACACAAAAACAAACTTTTAAACCTGTAGGTTGAAGTATATATTATTTTTTCAGAATATTCAAGTTATCAGAGGTAAATAAACGGAATGTGTGAAAAAGAGAACTGAAAAGAAACAAATCGCAGCTATCGAAGTTCCATTGTATTAGCGCTGTAGTTCCTCCGCTTGGACCAATGAAACAAATGAACTCGCTGCCGTATTTACCTTGAGTTGTAATTTAATTAGAGAGCAGTGCGATCCTCTCGAGCGTATTTGCAGACGCCATCTTGAGCCTACTAAGCGGCGGACGCAGTACCTCGCGCAAATATTTGGCTCCGAGCGGCCGCCCTCCTCGGCGCCGGCGAAGGAGCGCTGGTTTCCTCCTCCGAGAAAGAAGATCCCTTCCCACTTGACTCATGCTGTCATTAGTCACGCGCGGAGATTACAAAAAATGAGCAGGGTTCAATTGCGACCACAGGCGTAGATGGGCTGTTATGTTCCTTCCCTGCTGATAATGTGAGATACGATGTCGATTAGCAAGTCGGTTGTTTCATTGATTAGTGATTCCGGGTGCGACAACTGCTAAGTCATTAGTCCGACAAAAGTGTGTGTGATTTTTATCGCAAGAGCTGGCGGTGATCTTTCCCGCTGGACGGCGAGATCAAGCACCCACCTACACGTCAGCAGCGGAGTTTTCCCCAACCACGTATCTCCCCCAGCGGGGCACTGCTCCAGCCAGGACCAGGTCTAAGCTTCCGGCTGGTCTCCTGTGTAGTGTATGTGAGTAAGTTCATGTAAAGGATTGAGGATAGGACAAGGAAGAGGAAGGAAAGATCGTGCGCGGTCCGTGGCCGTTTGGTAGGTCTCCGGCATTCGCCTGGTGTTGATCGGAGAAACCACGGAAAACTACCGATCAGCGCAGCCGGCCGCTACAATTCTCCTCCCGACAGCGACTGAATTCCTATAACCTCCAGATCAGAGGCATTGCAGTGACATCAGTGGTTGCCCCGAACCACCTATGCCGATCCTAGGCCAGCTTGCGATATTTCCCTCCTCCAGGTATCAGCGAAACACCACTCGAGCTAGAACAAACTCCAAGTTCGCGACGTGTATGGTAGTATAGTGCGTGTAAATGTGTGTGTGTGTGTGAGAGAGAGAGAGAGAGAGAGAGAGAGAGAGAGAGAGAGAGGAGAGAGGGAGGGACATGCAAAGAAATTTTGCTCGCGCTGTCCATAGCCAGTTTGTTACGATATAGCTCCAGCATTACCCTGAAATTGGTCGGAGAAATTATGGAAATCTACCGAACAGAGAAGCTTGTGAATGACTCCAGATGAAAATCTGAATTCGACATAGCTAAAATGGCCACACTCTATCAAAAATACCGACATATGAGACTCATTTCATTTAATAAGAGTTTTCATAAGACTGAGAATTTGAAAATATTTAGAATACTTACAACTCGTATAAGATAGCATCGTGAATAGTTTTAAAATTTTCTACTGAATGTAAAGTAATATAAGGTAACCAACCAATAGTGGCTACTACAAACGCAAAATAAAAAAATAATTGCAAGCTTTTAGCTTGCTTCAAACTTGCAGAAAATGAATCTTGTGCTTCCAAGATTCCATGATTTTACTGATTTCTTTCTTTCATTTCGTCAATTATTTTCATTTCTTCGCTTAATGTCCTGGGATTGCTCCACGAGCTCATGATGACACTAACTGTAACGAATTCACTGTAACGAATTCTGTTACCGTGGTCATTTATCTTCTCCTGGCAATGGAGTATTGTGATAGAAGGCCCCAAAATAACAAACAGAATGCTTTGTGAGGTGGACACTGTTTGGAATGAGTCTCAGATCCACGGAAATGTGAATTTATGCAAAGATATGCATGTTATGCTAGGTAAATTAGCAACAATAACTTCCAAAAGGTTAAGAAGTTCTGTAACTAGTGAACTATAAGACAGGCGTCTCGAAATAATTGTAATTTTTTGTTATCAAGAAAGAACTTTATGTTCTCAGAGAAGACGTCATCGACAGGAAGTAAATGGCAACGTAACTGTGCCGCTCTATCGATTGAGACGTTACAATGAGCAATCCCGCGCTAAAATAATGTAAATGTCTGCCCGCGTCGAAGTGCTGACCTGGACTTCGCCAAACGAGCGTGCTACATGCGCGCGCTGACGTTATGCAAACCACATCCCGCGCCACGCGTGTTCTTATCAGTTGTAGTGTCAACTGTAGCTTCTACATCATTGGCCTCGTGGGTATAAACGATTGGAATTTTAGATTTCCTCACATAAGCAAGTTAGACTGGCAACCTCGCGCGCAAAGACGTTTTTACGAGGGAAACTTTATTCTTTAATAAAATATAAGTAAATTTATGTACATTTTATCATACTAACCAAGATTGAATACCAAGTTATACATTTTAAATAATCCCACTGCACTGTATTGTAATCAATGTACTGTATATATAACTAATGTTAAAACAAATATCGAATACGTAAAATATTGTAGAGTCGCTAAGAACCTTCGGTTGATGCGACTTTAATAAATCAAAAAACAAAAACAAAAAAATATTTAAATTTATTTGCTGATTCCAGGCTTCTGAGAAAATTATTGACTTATTTTGTATTTCCACAAAATGTTTCTTAAAGCGCTTTAATAAATCAATGCCTGTTAATGAAATGTGTAATTTGTTTGGCATTGGAGATTTTTTAACGATTTATGTTCCGAATTTTACAAAACAAATTTTAATGAGTAGATTTTAACAGAGGTAAACATATCACATATATCATACATCCTACCATATGTTGCCTTCATAGTTGCCAGTTTCGCGAAATGAGTGGATTTTGAAACATTATGCCTGCAAAGGAGCAATATAAAGAGGTATATTACCAGTTGAATAATGTTTGATTTTCATTTCATGTTCTGCATTAATAATTAAATTGCTCGAATTGTTTAGCCTAAACCTGTCATTTAAACAATGAATCCATTTACCCCTAACTAACTATTAGGCAACTATTGAATAATTTTAAAAATGTATATTAGGTTAATTTTTTTTTAATCAGTTATTCCTTCATACTGTCAAGATAAAAGCCAAATTCGAGAAATAATAAAAAACATACAGTAAAGCACATGAGAAATAGCGTTCTTAAATCACTAAAATTTTAATAACTGTGCTCTTTGGTTAGTTGAAGTAATTACTTAAATAATAGCTCCAGAAAGTAGACCGGCGGGCCGTGGACAATGGCAGTTCCCTATGAAAGCGAGTTAGATGCAAGGACACTATCTCCATCTCTTTGTTCTGCAAGTAAACAGGAGGGCTCTCCGCAGCAAAGCCGCGTCTCCTCCTTCTTTTGTTTAATAAACTCCCGCCGCGCGCGCGCTCTGGGGTCAGCCGAGCGCAGCCTCTCGCGAGGGTTGGGGGGGAGTGGGGACGGAAACATCTGCTCGCGACTGGAGAGCCCTCGCGCCGACAGACGAGTCGCATGATTCGAAAGCGGTTGCACGCGCTCGCGAGTTATCCGTTCTACAAATGACAAAACATTTCGCTACTGCACAGTGAAATTCAGAACTCAGCCTGCCGTACGGACTAGAAGTTTATTTAACAAACAAATTTCTCTCGGGAATAAAGTTCGATTTGAGAATTTATTTTATCATAGTTATCATTTAATTATCACATGTCATTTCCAGAATACATCCAATTGCACAATACAATCCATTCATAAATTCAAAATTACAATTACTTCATAGTAATTAACATTTTTTTCATTATTATAATCTTATTCTTTTTCCCCTTCCAACCATCTCATCTTTTCACTTTCTTGTGTTGAGTGTTGAGGAAGTATGGCAATACTGAGGCAAAAATTGGTGATTTTTTGACGAGAGACACGAGTATTGTAAAGAATTTGCATTTGTTCCTGCAGATAGTATATTACGTCTTGTATTACATTGGGCAGACATAATTCAGATTCATGGGTTTATGTCACTGAAAAATTAGTTGACGTTGCCTTTCTCAGTCAGATTGTCTGTCTCTGTATTCGAATGTTGAGAAGAGTTGTCTCCTAATTTGATGTTCCTCGTTCCATCTAGACGAATTCAAGGCAATGCTAGGTTCAAACGGATAATATGATTATCGGATGTATTTGATATGATGCCCCAAGATTTTCAAAATTTTCTTAAAAGTAGCGTTACACTTTGGGATTAATTTTCTTTCCTCTGGTAGAGCAAAGTAGTCTCATAACTAGTGGTACTACAGAATAGCTGTATCCTACTAGTTAATGTTCTAATGTATTTGGTTTGAACTAACTTTTCGGTCTTGCCCCACCCTCTTGCCAGCCCCCATCTATCTTTAAGTTTGTACGGACTTTTCGCAGGGGCTTTAAGTAAAGTATTAAAAAATGAATGTTTTTCAAAACGACAGAGCCTCAGCTAGTCATTTCGGGCGCATAAACTGCTAAGCTCATGGGTCTCGTAAGAGTAGCGCACGTTTTTCATCTCGAGAGTTTGTGGTTGATTTCCCCCGGGGGATGGCGAGATCCGGCGATGACCTCTTTTCGGCTAGCGGGATTTCCCCAACCCGGTATCTCCCACCAACGCGGCACCGCCCCACCCGGAACATGTTCTAAGCTCCCGACTGCTTCCCTGACAAGTGTGATAGTATCGTCCATTTAAATATAAGGGTGTGTAAGTAAGGAGTGAGGATAGGACAAGGAAGAGGAAGGAAAGGTCGCGCGCGAACCGATGCCCTTCTGTTACGGAACTGCTCCGGCATTCGCCTGGTGTTGATCGGAGAAATCAAATAAAACTACCGATCAGAGCAGCCGGTCGCTACAATTCTCCTCCAGACAGCGACTGAATTCGACCTAGCTGAAAAGCTAGGGACGAAAATTCTGCCACAGACAGGACTCGAACATAGGAGCAACCGGTCAGAGGCATTGCAGTGACATCAGTTGATGCCCTAAGCCACCGCTCCCGGTCAGAGCTTCGAGTGAAGCCAAGTAGTATTCAGTGTGGAAATTATCCTTCGTTTTGTTTAGGCATTCGTGTTGTTCACAGACTACCGACAGACAAAACAGACCGACATACGGACGGTCATTTTGAAATAAAACATGCGTCTCTCCGACATTCACATTCTACTTAGTTCTCTAATTTCCATTGTCTTTACAGTCTTGCCCTACCTCTTGCCAGCTGCCATCATTCGCCACCCAAAGCGCATTCTTTGAAATATTCTCAATTTTTACTTTCCCGTATACGTATATACGGAGAATTTAAACGTCCGTCCGTCCGTCCGTCCTCCGTCAACTCTGTCTGTCCACGTCTGTCCGTCGTCCGTCTGTCCTTGTCCGTCTGTCCGTCTGTCCGTCTGTCCGTCTGTCCGTCGTCCGTTGTCCGTCTGTCCGTCCGCTGTCCGTCCGTCCGTCTGTATGTTCGTTTGTCTGTCCGTCTGTGAACACTGCTAGCGCCTAAACCATATGTAGGACTTTTTACAAATTGAAGAAATACCTGTGCATCTGGTTCTAGTGAGAGCTTTGAAATTTTTGAACACATTCTTTAAAATTTGAGGGTATTTTACATGAAGCCCCCCGGACATTTTCAAAATTTTCTCAAAAACAGTTCCAGTGTAATTTCTTTCAAATGACTTCAAATGAACTTTTTCGAAATCTCAATAGATTCCAGTGAAAAATAGATTCAAATTTCGCATTTACAGTAATGCTTAATCACCATTTTCTTAAAAACCGCGTCAAACGTATCTATGAAAATTTCTATTTAGGACGAGTTTTCACTTTTTTTTAATATTCTTGAAGTAATAGTTCTGTTATACTACTAGGAAAGGAAAAAGATGAGAGAAATTAGAAAAGACATTAAAACCAAACCACACTAAGGAACTTTTATACGAGAAAGTCTGTGCCATTCTGTTGCACCTCTAATATCTAAAAGTAGAACCTAAATATTCCTTTAAGAATATTATCGAAGAGAAAAACCTTGACCTATTTCGTTGAAATGTTTGGAGCCGTTTTTATCGAAATGTTCAGGCGTTACTGAAAATGCGAAATTACTTTTTTTTCAAAACTTCATTGGAGGTCTTTGAAGCACTTCTACTCACAAATGCAATAATGTGTACAAAATACTGGTAATGGAAAAATTAATAGCTTGAATGGTATTTCAAAGATATTGCACACATTGTATGCCATATTGCGCGAAAAATACTAAAAATTTCAAAATAATGTAAATGACATTAATGACAAATAATTATGGAGTTAACTTGAAGGAAAAACTTTTATCTTCAACTTTGTAGTTGTAGGAAGACGCCGAAAATAATTCAGACGTTTGAAAGTTTCAAAAATGCAGAGGTTTTAGTTAAAATTGGACCTACGCCACCTTTAGAAGTTATTTCACTCTATTCTTACAAGAAATTTAAAGAAAAAGTTTTGGGTCATTTTTGTGAAAATTTTGGAATGTCCCAGAGACTTCATGTCAACTAGACCTCAAAAATTAATGAATGCTTTTCAGAATCACAGAACTTCGAGGCAGGCCAGATCGACAGAGATTTATTCTGTTTGAAAAAAATTCTAAGAATAGTTTAGACTCTATTGCTCTTCACATACGACAGACGGACGAAGGGACGTATTTTTTTTTAAAAAAAACTTTTTCGGTATCATGGGGCCTCAAAATATGACTTTTCGTTGAAATCTCGAAATCGATTTTCCGCAGCATTACATAACTTTCCTGTATATTACTCTGTATATACGTACGTATACGAGAAAGTCACTAGTGGTGCTTCAGAATGGGACAGACTTTCTCATACTTAGTTTGTAATTTCTTATGCCTGGGTTAGCTTTTCTTGCTCTATGTTTTTGCCAGCTGCCATCAATCGCCACCCGAACGTCATTTATTTTGAACCTTTATCAATATTGCGGTTTCCTAATGCTAGAACCGAAATATTACTTTAAGAATATTAAAGTAGAATAAAACCTTGCTCTTTATGGAAATTTTCTTTGAAAAATGTGAAGCCGTTGTTGCAAATGTCTTTTAAAAGTTACTAAAAATGTAAAATTTAAAGCTTTTTCACAGAAAACGTTTGAGTTTCCAAACATTTCGTTGAAATTAATTTAAAGTACTTCTACCCACAAATGCAATAATGGATACAAATTATGGCATGCAAATATAAATGCAATCATGCAAATATTAACGGCATGAAATAATATTTCAAAGAAATTGCATTTTTGAATTTGTTGAAGAAACTAAACAATACAACAAAGTGATAATGATGTCAAGTACCATCTGTTCAAAGAAACATTTGGAGTCGTTTTCGAAAATATGGCGATGGAGCGTTTCTGAAAAGGCGTAATTTTGATATCATATTTACACACAAGTTTTGTGTTTTCGAGAACATTTTATACATCATTGCTGCACATTTACTCATAAATCCAGTATTGTACAGAAACTGCAGGTAATATAAATATTACGACGTGAGGGATACTGCAAAAATGACATTTGTGTAATTTTTAAAATGTTCGAGGCGCTAGAAAATCAAGGAATAGCAAGAAAATACGTAAACAAACTAGCCAAAATTGACGTAGGCCACACATATTTCACACAGGTGGCCATGACACTACCCTACCAAACGGGTCATGGTCCACGTACGACCTTTCCTTCCTCTTCCTTGCCCTATCCTCACCCTTACTCAAACCCTAACACACATGCGAGGACACCAGTCCGGGGTCGGTCTCAGCACCACGGGGGAGGTTTAGAAGACGACGTGTGTCAGCGCCGGTTTTAATAATAATAATAATAATAATAATAATAATAATAATAATAATAATAATAATAATAATAATAATGTCTTTATTAATGGCGAGGTTCAGGCCATAGGGCCTGCTCTTCCGCCTAACCACTGAGTTTTCGTTCCAGCGGAGGAGGAACGCCACCCCGTCCAGGGATGGATTACATGCACCACACTTACGACAATAACTGCTGAAGATGCTGATGTGTCAGTAAATACTAAATATTCATTCACTCTCTTCAAACTATCACCATAGAACGGCGCAACAAACGTGCGATAAACATTGTCACGATATTGTTCTACACGAAGAGCACGCCAAAGCGCTGGCAAGTGGTCTTTCAGTGAAGTTGAGACGATGCTTCCTCGCCTTCGCTTCGCTTCTCGTGCTGCGAATGGGGAAAGGGCGTTAACAAAGCCGCTGCAACGCGGGATGTGAAATTACAGGATAGCGTTGCCTCCAACTATCAGCTGCGGTGAAACAACAGTTAGGCCGACAGGGATTAGCTGCACCCCGCCTGTAGGTGCTCGACCTCAAAGCTTTAGCTCCCCGTAGCTTAAACTTGGGCTCGGTTATGTAAGAGGATCCTTAATTAGACGAACGCTAGAATCTCATCAAAAGTTGCCAACACTTCGCATCACCCGAAGACAAAAATGGGAACGCGCTTATTCTATACCTATATTCGAACAATACAACTCAAGATCAAATGTGTATTTTGAAGATTTCGTAATGTTATTGGTATTGGGTTTTGAGTCAAAGTGTTGATTCTTTTACTGAATAAAGTTTGGCATAGTTTCTCCTTTAAAGTGTGTTTAAAATGTTTCGTCTTAATCTCACAATTCTAAATTTAAAATTCCAAATGCATAAAATGGTGCGTAAAGATAACGTAACTGATCGCGCACATCTCTCGATTCCGTTTCTATTTTCTATGCACTATCTTTCACAATATCGATTTTTAAATATGGCGCGAATTTTCAAAGATGTAAATGGTCAAAGTCGGTGACAGTTTAGACAACAACTGCAATGCAACCAACGACATTTCTTTCGAGATTTTATTCACGATATTGAAAAAACAACAACGTAATTATAGATCAAAGTTACAAATCAGATTCATTAACTAGTGTTCACAACAGACGTTCTATGACTTAGAAACGTATTGTAAATTATAAACCACAATTTCGGGAATATTAGCACATTTCAGCCAACCCTCGTAAAACTCATAACCAAAATTAGCATATTAGGCGTGAAAACTTTCATTCGTTTTAAGCTGAAATGTCATCATATGTCCATATATTCGTTTTAAGCTGAAATGTCCGTGAAGTGCCACCACTGCCGCATCGAAAGGAATCGTCAAGTCACGAAAGCTCCATCTTCTTTTCCCTCCAGGGGTACACAAAAGTTTTGGAAAGCAATGCAGTGTAGTAGGCATGTGGCAGTCACTGGAACATACATCAAGGATGTATCACGCCCAAAGCTTCAAACGGACGAAATGCGATTAGAATACTTTGCCTACCAATATTTTTAACGAATATCCTAAACATTCCATATTTGAACTTTTCTAAACCAAACATTCTCGTTTAGATGGTTCATTTCTTGCCAAACCTAACATTACGCTCTCCTCCTTGAGGTTAAATATACACAATAATTGCTGTATGTATTCACTCTCCCGTAAGTAAATGCAAATATTGTTGTCCGGAGAATATAACACAGAAGAAAGACAATAATTGTATGTGAAACACACAAGACAAAGACAATACTTAATAATTTAATGCAAAACTAAAAGTAATATAAAGATCTTATTGGCAATTGATTATCATTTTATAGAAAGCTTCTAAAATGATGAGGTCCAAAGATAATTGCCCAGAAGGCTCCTGTAATATCAAGGTATAGAAAATAATAATTTCATGACAGTAATTTTTCCAGTATAGTTTAACGGTGGATGTTCCTTTGTGATGTCAGCTAAACCAACATAACTAAAAATATAGCTTACTAATGGTACAGCACTCATCAGTGACTGAGGTGTTTAAGGATCCTTAGACCAAGCGAATCTACAATTTCAAGACGTTGCACACGAATCTCACCACTCGGGAGATACAAAAATATCAGACACTTCGCGTAATCTTCATAAACCCGATAATATATTTATGAGTGCGTTACATGTTTGCTCACCACGGCTGTCATCACCGACAGCGGACAAGGTTTTCCGGGAGCCCCAAAGTGTTCAGCGAAGAAACAACGGGGGGGAGGGGGGGACAAAAGACGGTCGCGAAGGATTCGTCGCTCGTAAAAAGCAAGCGCGGCGTTGGCCCAACTTTCCGGCGCTGATGCCTAATCTGCGGGCTATAGTTGGGGCTTTGCTCGCTCGGCGGCGCCACCGCAGCGCGCGGCTAAGCGCTCGCGGTGATAAAACACTCGCGCGCCGCGCCCGCCCTAAATTATTTCCCCGCGTAAAACAAGACGGAGGAAGCGGAACGCAACGCGAGATTCAACCGAGCTTTGCGCGATTGGGGGAATAAAACGAAGGGAAAATGTTTTTTTCGAGAAAAAGGTTAAATAATGTGCCCGTATTCTGAAACTTTGAGAGAGATTTTTTTAATGGAGAAAGATTGTTTTCGCGGTGGAAAGTCCTAATTCTGAATTTAGGTTTGAATGAGAATTGGAAAGTTAAGATCTGGTGCGCGTTTACAAGCGCGGAACTTTGCTAGAGAGCAAATATAAAGCAAGATAAATAATTCCTGAAGAGGCTGCGCGTAATACGAGATTTTGCGCGAGAGTTTTATTTCATTGTACAATATGATAAAATCACAAAATATGAAGGGAGATTCCTTTAAGCAAATAATGAGTACGAAACTCACAATACTGATCTTAATTATACTCAAGAGTTAATCGAAAGTACTAAGATAAGGAAGAAATTGTGCATGTGATTCTCTTGGCGCCTCTCCAACGTAACTCATTACTTAATTTGTTTCGTCGCAAGCAAAACATTTCCTTGATTTTAAAACAAGGGACATCTAATGATACGTTTTTATTGTAGTATCTGCATTAATCGTCTCTGGGTCGCATTATGCATTAATCGTCGAAGGAAAGCCGTATAGATGATAGCAGAACTAGTGATAACAAGAAAAACAAGACGATTCTAAAATGCGCCATTTGGGAATGTACCCATACGGCAAGTTATAAAAAACGTGAAATTGATAAAAAAAAAAACAAGGGAATAAAGTATATTCAGATGTGTCCAAAATTCCACAAGGTTCAAACTACATTGCTTCTTCACAAACAAAGATGAATACATATCAATAAAACTTGCTACTGAGACCTAATTCGATAAATAATTTATATCAGCATAGAACTTATGCACAAGCACTAAAGAGCTCACAAAAGAAAGATAGCCTGAACAATAATGCAACAAACACCGAGTCTAATATTCAAATTATTTTCGGATCTTTTCCACTATACGTATTATACGTAACTATACGTTCACTAGGCGAGAGATTCAGTTCCTTTGACACGAAAACGTTCGTTTACCTTAAAGGAATCGGTTCTCTGCAATGTGAATAAACGAACGTTGTGATACCAGTCAATTAACATTTACGTAGTACATTTAAACGTTAGTTTTACACAACACACACATAGTATTATTACAATTAAATATTAATTCTATTACTGTATATTACTAATTTATTAGTGCTCTATTGGTACTGCCGCTTCGAAATCCCTGTTAACCCAAAATACCACAAATTTATATTACTAGTTAGTAAATCGTAAGTTTATGGGACACTCTTCCTTTGATCCAGAGAACTGATTATTCATATTTTCACGCTAGATATCTAATTTTATCGCCATCGCAATTTTATAACCAACGCATTTTGACACCCAGTGGTAACGCACGTGGCTACTCAACGCATCCAACGAGCTACGTTCGCGAGGGACTGGTCCACGCCTCCGCTCTCGCTCCGGCGCTCACGCTGTTTTCTAAACCTCTCTCACTTTTAAGAGAATTTCTTTTCAAGGGAACACTCACTTTTAAGAGAATTTCTCTTAAAGGGTGCAGTAAATAAATGGACAAAAAGGAATTTACCGACTGATTTGCATTATATATGTTTGCGATGTATTGTAGGAATTGTTCATCTTGGTAGACAATACAAACCAATTTAAAAGACTTCCGAGTACTCATACAGGGCGAAAAAAAACCACACAAATTCCAGACCAATAAACACGCAATTTCACGCCGACACAATGAGAAAAATGTATCATGAAACGTTTCCACGTACAATTAACTTTTGATAATAACCTAAGGGAACAACACGAGAAGTGCACAGAAAAATTACGTAAATAAATCAAAGTAGTCATAGATACTTTAATTAATTCATTTCTTCCATCGTTTTATAGCTTCTCCTAGAGTGGTAGGTGACCATGTAAGTAGTGTGCGTTCTTTGCATTAAAAATCATTGCTATAAATTTTCAAATCAGTGGCAATATTGTGAAGTGATGTGCATTAAAAGTCTATGATGTTATAATTTGTAAAATCAGTGAAATGTTGTGAAGTGATTAGTAATTGTACAGTGCTAATGTAAATGTTTCTCAAAATAATATAAATTCCCCATCAGAAAATAACCATTTCTAATAAACAAGGGAACCGAATCTTTCGGCAAGTGAATTGGTATACATATAACGGAAAAGATCCTTATTTTCAATAATCTTTCGAAAATTTTGAAACTATACTCAACAGACAAGCAGAACAAATAAGTGCACTTTTAAATCATTTTTTAAAACTATTTTTATTTTAAACTGCGAAAACTACATAGGTCATGAGCGACTAGTACAGTAATAGAATGAAATTACAAATCTGAGAAAATATCGATAGTTTTACAAATTTGTATCACACTTGGTAACTTGGTGATGATAAAATTGCATTGAAATTTTCACTTCCTGGGCACTTTTCTGTCTTTTCGTTGTGGATGGGGCATTCCCAAAGGATGTGCAGAAGTTGAAGCAGCAATCAAGATCTTGCCAACTAAAAAAGTTTCCGGATACGATATGATTTGAACAACAATTCTACGTCATCTACCAAGAAAATTGATAGCCTTACTTCCATCTTCAATGCCATCCTAAGACTAGGACACTTCCCTGAACAATGGAAAATAGCTCAAATAATATTCATCCCTAAACCCGGTAAACCAATGCATGAAGTTGTGTCATACAGACCTATTAGTCTACTGCCAATATTATCCAATTTTTTTGAAAAACTGCTTCTGTCACTTTGAATCCACTTCTACAAGAAAATGAAATAATACCTCATCATAAGTTTGGGTTTATACAACGGCATTCGACTGTAGAACAAATTCATCGACTAGTAAACAAAATTGAATCGCTAGAAAATAAAGAATATTGCTCTGCTGTATTCCTCGACATAAGCCAATCTTTCGACAATGTCTGGCACATAGGCCTACGTATTGTATAAAGTTCTACCGCATACTTGCTATCACTTGAGAGATTGAAATTGAGAGATGTTTTCAAATAAAGTTTATCAGTGAAACTTCAGAACTTATTCCCATAAAATCAGAAGTGTCTCAAGGAACAGTGATTGCACCTTTTCTTTATTCACTTTATACTGTCGACATCCCAACATCTATAAAGACATTGTCAGCAACCTATGTGAACGACACAGCCATCTGAACTCGACAAGAAGATCAGGAGAAGCATCTCGTCTCTTGGAAGAATATCTGCAATGCATCACAAGTGGCAGAAACTCTGGGTCCTCAGAATCATCGACAAGAAGGCTGCCCAAGTCACCTTTAGTCTTGTTGGTGGCTTGGTGGTTGTTAGTGATTCCGGGTGCGTCAACTGCTTAGGTCATTCGTCCCGTAAGTGCAGTGC
The DNA here is from genome assembly GCA_964035755.1 of Teleogryllus oceanicus. Classification (NCBI taxonomy): domain Eukaryota; kingdom Metazoa; phylum Arthropoda; class Insecta; order Orthoptera; family Gryllidae; genus Teleogryllus; species Teleogryllus oceanicus. Next base: position 4,411,290 of record CAXIVR010000007.1, read on the forward strand.
ATGTTTTCGGTAGATGGCGGTGATCTTCCTCCGCTGGATGGCGAGATCCGGCGCCGACCTACCGTCGGCCAGTGGGGTTTCCCCCTAACTAAGACTCTCCCACCAGCGGTGCACCGCCCCGGTCGGGACAAGCTCTAAGCTCCCGACCGGTCTCCCGACATTCGCCTGGTGTTGATCGGACAATCCACGGAAAACTACCGATCAGAATAGCCAAAACTCCTACCACCGTTGTGACTCAAACCTAAGACCCCCCCGGTCAGAGGGACTGCAGGGACATCAGTTGATGCCCTGAATCATCTTCCCCGGTCCTTTAGTCTGAAGCAAGAAACATGTCCATCTATATAAAGCGGATAGCACCTATTCCTCAAAATGACTCGGCAAAATATCTTGGACTTACTCTGGACACAAGACTAATGTGGAAAAACATGTTAAGAATAAAAGAAAAGAATTAGACGTAAAACGTGTAAGGTTAAACTGGCTACTGCAAAAAAATCATCTTTAAGCATGGCAAACAAAGGACTTGTGTGCACAGCAATATTAAAACCAGTCTGGACATATGGCATACAACTTTAGGGAACAGCTGCAAATTCTAACATTGAAATACTCCAACGCTTCCAGTCAATAGCCTTAAGAAAATTTGTAAATGATCCCTGGTACGTAACGAACGCGACCTTACACAAAGGCTTACAGATCCCAACATAAAAGAAGAAATCAACGAGACCAATGAAAATACCTGCAAAGACTACATAACCATCCAACTATTCTAGCCATCAACTTACTAGACAATAGTGACTCCACCAGACGACTTCAACGCCATCACACTTTAGACCTTCCATATCGACTTTAAATTATTCATTTCAGAAATTTTTTTCTGTGTATTTATCATTGTATATATCTATAATTGTATATTTATCAGCAGTGGCATAGTGCATTTGTTACCAATTAATAATGTAACATTAGTGGAGTACGTCTTGAGAGGATCAATGGACATTACTCCTCTCAATTATTAATTTATACAAATTTATGTAATTTTCTCCATTGTTTGTTTACAAACAAAATACAAAATGAATTATAATTGAAAAACTATTAACGCGAACGAGAAAGGCGTCATTAAATAAAGGCGTCAATAATTAATTTCTTCAGCAAACATCAGTGCGGATTTACAAAAGGTAAATCCACAGAAGATGCACTTAAAACTTTTCTAGAAAATATATATAATCGCATTAATAATGGAAGAAAGTGTACAAACATGTATATAGGTTTTAGAAAAGCATTTTACATGGTAGATCACAAAATTCTTCTTTCAAAACTGGAAAATATAGGAATAAGAGGTGTAGCCTTAGAATGGTTCGATCAGTTCCTCTCTGTTACAGAATTCAGGCATAGTCGAAAAAGGTGTGCCGCAAGAATCTATGTCATCAGCGTTCCTATTTCTCATGTTCATTAATGACCTCTTAAAAATTCAGTTCCCAGGAAAAATAACAGCTTTCGCTGACTTTGCTTTTACTTTTTCTCGCAATGACGAACAACAACTTTGGAGTGATATTGAAGACAGTCTTATGATTCTAAAAAAATGGTGTAGTAGTAACAAAATGAGTGTTCTTGTAAGAAAAACCAAATATATAAATATGGATTTTGCTGATTTTAATTTTAAATATAATATTAAGTTCCATGATCTTAATAGTGTTCAAAAGCTGACATGCAAATGTGAAACAATTGAAAACGTCAACTATTTCAAATACTTAGGAATAATAATAGATAATAAAATGACTTGGAAAAATCATATAATAAGTATACAAAAATATTTAGGGGGTAATATAAGAAAATTCTATTATCTACTGTGGCCGCTCTACCTTTTCACTATATTCACTAAAACGCTACTTCACTTCAGAGAGTCACTCAAGTAACCTAGTAGTATTACTTGACCTGTGACTTGTTATGACAATATAACACCAAAAATTAGGAATGGTTTTATATGTCCTAACTGCCCTACAGGAGTGGGTTCGTCTTTTAACCTGCTTTTTTGTAATAAAAGATACATAGGCAAGTTATCTTTTAACTATAAACAGAGTTATAGATATCTTCTGTTAAATACTTGAATACAATTTTATCTAGCATTTACACATTGCATTGAAAAATTCTATCACTTGCTCTACCTTTAGCAATTACGTGATTACCTAACAACTGCAGTTGCGTTTTAACACTTGCATAAACACTTTACATAAAATTATATTACCCTTCACTTCACAAAAAAACACAATGAAATACCTGTACACAAGACAATAATAAATGGAAACACAAAATACTGAGATAGAATTACATATCAAAATACCCTTTACATACACTTTCAAAGAAATTGTCACTTGAATAGTGGATGAAATACATACAAGACGTTGTTTCACTTCCACGTAGAATATTACTTTATACAATTTAGCCACCAAAAAATGTCGTTATGCAATTAACGTACGATTAATAATAACTCTTTTACTAATTATTGGTTTTGAAAAATTTGAAAAAGCTTAAACAATAAATTTAAAACACACTGAAAGAACAAATATTATCGTTAATAGAAAAATGAAATAAATAGGTTTTTACAATTCTTTACAGGAATTAGCTATCTGGCTTCCTTTTACGACTGCCATATTGTAAAAGTATGTGACTTTATTTAAAATATATTTGTAAGGAACAGATTTTAGTAAGGAAAAGTCTCTATATGCCATAATTTAGTAAAAAGGACGCCGAATGTTTTTTGAATTTTTGAAATTTTTTATTGCAATATTTTTCAACGAACATAAGACCTGCTGCATTCTCTTAACATGCTTCATACTTTCCAACTAATTTAATCAAAAACGATGGAACTAATTTTTTTTTATTTTGAAAATGTCCCTGGGGATTCATATAAAGAACTCCTCCAAAATTAAAATATCAGTTTCAAAGTAAAGGAGCAGTGGCAACAGCCAGATCGACAAGGGGAACATCAATTTTGGAGAAAGTCAGCTGAACGGTTTAGCTGCTAGCGTCGTACACAGACATACAGGTAGGTAGACGTTTTGCTGTCAAGGACCCACAAAATATGGGTTGACCACGTGTCACACAAGATGTTGGAAGATTCTTTCCTGAATTTGGCAACTGGAGTTATCCAATTTTTGTTGCCAGGTCTCCGCAATAAGTTTTTCTGTCGAAAATTCGCCTCTTTTTCCAACAGTGTTACATAACTCACTCTTCTTAACATGTTTCTTCTTAAGGGCGAGAAAGTAATAGTTATGAAATCGTGAGCCAGAAAACGGCGTATTTCAACAGAAAAAACCTTACTGCCAGGCCCTGGTAACGATAAAAGGCGGCGGCGATGGTGTAGCGGTGAGCGTATCGGACTGCTGTACCCAAGTTTGCGGGTTCGAACCCGATCGAAGGAGTGGATTTTTAAGGGCGAAAAAATCCTTCGTACGCCTTCCTTCGGAGGGGAAGTAAAGCCGGCTGTCCCATGTTAGTACATTTACTGCATGTAAAAGATCCTCAAGCCTAAATGACGCCTCTGAGCTAAATTCAAATCGCCTGTTTCGTCGTCCAGGTAATACCTTCTTTCTCTCATGATTGGTGAAAGGAGAGTAACGAAATTTGCGTGGTCAGACGGAAGAGCACGCCTTATGGCCTGAGTCTCGCCTCGTCAAATAAGGCAAATTCAATAAATGGATACATCCAGTTGCTAAATATAGAAAAAATTCCTCTAACACGTGGTGTAGCCAGAATCCACATTTTGTAGGCCCTTGGCACCGAAAAATCGATTCAAGACATAACTTCTGTCAGTCTGTGATCAACGCTTGTGCCTACATCGTTCAGCAGATTTTCTTCAAAATTGATATTCCCAGATGTATCTGAATGAACTTTTGGACTTTCAAAAGGATATTTTGTTTTCTGACGGTAATTTACGTTTCCTCAAAAATATTTTCAAATTTTTCTCAAAAATAGCACTAATTTCATTTTTATAAAACTTTGTCCGCGAATAGCGTAAGGGGCGCTTAAGAGAATAGTACATGTCTCACGTTCGCTGAAATCTCAGATTTATTGAAAATTGCAAAAAGGCAATTTTTTTAGCATTTCCCTTCAACTCTAATATTAAAAGGAATTTTTTCCTCGATGAATTGTTCTGAAAGGCGGATTTTTCAATAAAATTATATTAATTTTCTTCGAAAATATTAGTAATTTTTTGTGTAATTTGGAGCAAAATATTGGTAATTAAAAAATTAACTTTTTTTCCAAAAACCACTCCAATGTTTTCTTTAAACATTTTTAGATGAATGGAAGAAGGGATGTTTAAAAGAATTCAGTGTGTCTCATTTTCGTTGAACTTTCTGAATTTTTGAAAATCACAAAAAATTTTAAATATTTATCATTTATTTTTTATCTTTCGAAAATTGTGATAGTTAACTTTTTTTTTTGTTTTTTTTTTAGACAAGCATATTTTAGGTGGTTATTTTTCTTAGAATTTTTTTATTTTAAAAAAGACCTTTCGATAATTCAATTAAGTTTTGAATTTTAATTTAGTAAATAGTGGCAACTTTTAAAATATTAGATGAAGAAAATTCTCTTGCATCTAACTTTTTCTTTTCTCTTACTCGAAACTGCATGGAATTTTTTGAAAATTGCAAAGGTTGAACTTCCTCTTTAAAGAGTCAGAAAGATTGTTTTGCCTACGGGGACGATTGTATTAGTAATTACTGTAACTGCTTGCTAAATCGAACTACCTGTGTTTGAATTCCAGCTGAGTCGAATATTTTTTGGGGGTTTGGAAATACTTTGCATCTTCAGGTACGACTTAGAAAAGTTAGAAATATTACGAGTATGTAGTATGTTGTTGTAGCATCACTAGTTTTTCTTTAAATGAAATAAGTGAGACCTAAGAGTGTTATCACTTGATTTAATTTACAATTTTGGAGTATAAAGATTAAAATAAATATTATCAATATCTTAAAAATAAAAGAATGAACTCTTGACTACCGTAATTTGTTCATTGCTTCGTTTTGCCCAAGACCAACTACATTCCAGAGTGCTTGGACATGGCTTTCATGTGCGAATTAAAATCAATGTATCAAAAGTCGTTCTCGTTCCGTCGTCTGTTGCGAAATAAGTGAGAGTGTGATCCTATAGTTAATGGAACGAAGATAGCAAAATGTTTAAGTGCAAACAAGATCAAGGAATTTGACTTTTATAGTCTTTTTCTCAGTCAGTTTCCGTTCAATTTAGACGAGTTTCTACGAGTTAGATGTAGCTCATCGCGAACGGAGTCAAGAAATCGCATTAGGGCATAAATCAGCGTTCGGAGGGGACGTCAAACAAGGGAGCGGCGGCGGCGGCGGTCGCTGCCTCGTGTGAGGGGGGGGGGAGACGACGTCAGCGCAACGAGAGGCGCCATTACGGCGCCAGAAAGCGCTCGTCAGGCTGCAAAGGGTTCGGAGCAGCGGGGCGACGTCGGCCACACATCGCCAACGAAGCTCTGACTTGGATCCTGTACAGGTTTTCACTAGTCAGTAATAAACTTGGAAGAGTTGGAAGCCATGAGGAGTGAAGTCAAGGAAGGAGCACAAGGAACAATGTAATCACAACTACAGACAAGTGAAAATGGCTTTAGGGCGAACTCCTGAGATTCTAATAGACGGGGGATAGAAACATCTATGAAAATAAGATTATTGTTACGTTTATTAACAATTTTACTTTTATTTTTCTCAACACATTCTTTGTAGTATACATTTTTTAATGAACTTTGGTCAACCCGCAGATGGGTATTCCGTCAGCACCACTGCAGTGGGAAAACTGGCATTTTCGGTTTGCTTCACAAGACGAGCTGAGAAGCTCCTGGCGTCAATCCCCACCGCACTTGGAGGCGCTGAATGTGAGCTGGTGTAACGCGGGTTGCATACTCTGAGCGCGCTTTCGTGCCAAAACGATGCAAAGAAACAATAGGCCAGCAAAACTTGCTTGGATACTTTTCTCATTTTGACGATGTAATATTTTTTTAGCTGTTGTGGCAATACCTTCACTAACAGAACTCGTAACACCCAATTATAGCACAAAAATAATCATTAAAAGGAAGTAAAAAAAGCTTCTCTCAGAAATTAATATAAATACATAGGATTGTTTATTGTATTCAATAGCCTATCTATGTTGTTTACTTACGCGTTAGAAGAAAAATGGCTCATTATTAGGGAGCCTATTTCGCCCTTTTTTACCTTTTAATTATTCTGCTCAGAATCGCAGGTTGTCGATATATTTATTCGTTTCATTATCAATGCAATCACATGAGGGATTTTTATGGTGTATAATTTTGCATATTTTGGAGATGCGTGCCAATAGTGCCAATAGTGCCAATAGCCGATAAGTGTCTATTTTCAACTAATTTTCGCTTTTCTAGGACATGTTTTCCTTTTCAGTGTATAGTTTCGCCAACTGTAACTTTAAACTCGCGCTACGTAACAATGTAGTTTTGAAGCACCAATTGTTCAGCCCAGTCGCTACTCTTAAATGCAAATTTCCATTAAAATGTTGGTATAATTTAATAAATGCGTATTAAACCCTAACGCGTTTTTTGTTCAATTTGCCGTTTTCGACCATGTTCAGAAAACATACTAAAATGTTTTGAGTGACAGGAACTTCAGTTTACTTCAGGACATCTTGAACAATATTTGGTAATACACTGTCATTTCAGTACCTATGTGATACTTTTCAGGGTATTTCGCCTTGCTCTAGCAGATACATATACTACTTACTATTAAAATTAGTTTGCTTGAACGAGTTGTCATCTACGTGACATTTACAGGAACAATTAATTATTCACAGTGGTTGACGCGTATATCTCCTTTGGTTCCATCCCTTTAAAATATTTTGTTACCACAATAAAATGTAAAGTTACCAACAAATATTGACAGTGATTTGTTTTTACTTACACATAAGTGCATTTTCTGCTTAAAAGCCTTTTTCGTGCCAATTTATGAACATTTTTATCGCCTTTTAGCCTGCCTATTTTCCATTTAATAGTGCTTCTCTTCCTTATCCTGAATTCCTTTCTTGTTTAAATCTTTTTCGCTTATTTTCTTCTTGTTTTTCTTTTTTCCTTCTCTTTTTATCCTCTACTTTCCTTTTTTCTTCTTCTCCCTTACAACCTTATCGACTTAAATTCTAATACTTTCGGGAATTTCTTCTATCGTCTCCATGAGCTTCGTCCACTTCCTGCTTTGAATGAGCGCTCAGCGTCAATGAAGGATACCAAGCAATTGGTATCGCCGAAGTCAATATTAATATCGTATACCGCTATGTTCAATGCCAATCATACAGACATTCTGTAAAAAACGTGTCATCTTAAAAAGCAATCGGATCAGATACAACGTTGTACATAGCACTTGTGAGTAAGAAGCTATTAAGGTAGTTGATTTTTCATTCGCGCTAAAGCGTTCGTGATTATACAACTAAATTATACGTAATGGCTTATTTTAGCCACTTGGAAAGTAAATATGTATAACGCATTTATTTAGTTTCGTAAATATCTACACGTGTATATTACTACTTTCAAATGCCTGCAGAAACTGAAAGAAAGTTATGCAGCCTCCCGCCACATGAAAGATGTTAACGATTCTGTTAGACACCTAGGAACTGGCGAAATATCTTTGAAGAATGAAAGTTTTCATTCTGATTGAAAAATGCGAATATTTGATTGTCTTCATTCGCCTATTCGATTACTATGCATACCAACTGAATTCTCGTACCGAGTGAATCCCTGTTCACGACACAGATGACGAAACGCAACAGCAAGGCCCCAAGAGAGAGGTTATCCGTCACTGAATAGTTGTTATGCACGTGCTGCGTTATGAGTCAGCAACTTGTTGAAGTTTGTGTTGTTTAAAAAGCTGCTCTACTCTATACATTTAACGCTATTGTAGTAATCGTGAAGGCTGTTTTTGTTGAAATGTTTAATTTATTGCAGGAATATAAAAGTATTTTATTTGTCGTTCTTGAGTTAAGTGCATCCTGATTTATGGAAAACCATTTTGTGTGGTTTTGTTCTGCAGCGTTTTTGCTGTTGCACGCCACTAGTTTTTCTGAAACTTGTTTACCACGCATGATCTTACAGATATTGAAATAGCATTCAATAATGTTAGAAACACTAAGAAGTAGAGTGAATAGGCATCATATATATATTCATGGATGTTATATTTTAGGATGTTGTCGCCAATGGTAACAAGGTAAATAAAACTCGAACCCGGGAGCTAGCCTCTAGGTCCAGCACGGCGCTATTTACACGAGCGATCACTTTCTAAAGTTAAAGTGTGTGGAGGACAGTGCGTGCGAGGGTTCATGAATATGGAGGCAGAGCGGGGCAGGAGCGCTAGTTGTGCAACGCGAGCGAAGCGACTCACTGCGCTGCGCCTTCGAGGGGAAATCAAACGCAGATGCTCAGTGGGTTGGTTTGGTTGGTTTTTTCGTATTTCCGAGCGCGTTAACTGCTTCGGTCATTAGTCCCATAATTGTAGTGCATGTTTTTTCTCGGGAGATGGCGATGATCTTCCCCCGCTGGATGGTGAGATCCGGCGCCGTCCTACCGTCGGCTAGTGGGGTTTCCCCCTAACCAGAACTCTCCCACCAGCAGGGCACCGCCCCAGCCGGGAGAAGCTCTAAGCTCCCGACCGGTCTCCCAGAATATGTGGTAGTGTAGTGCATGTTAGTGTAAGTGTTTGTGTAAGGGGAGAGGAGAGGATAAGGAAGAGGAAGGAAAGATCGCGCGCTGTCCGTGGCCCGTTTCGTAGGGTACTGCTCCGGCATTCGCCTGGTGTTGATCGGAGAAACCACGGAAAACTACCGATCAGAGCAGCCGGCCGCTAGAATTCTCCTCCAGACAGCGACTGAATTCGACCTAGCTGAAAAACTAGTGTCGAAAACCCTGCCGCCGTCATGACTCGAACCTACAACCTCCCGGTCAGAGGCGCTGCAGTGACATCAGTTGATGCACTGAGCTACCGCTCCGGGTCAGATGCTCAGGCGCTGCTCCTGGTTCTCCTGGCCTTCTCTGCTCCGATGCTCCCTTCCAATTGTTTTTATTGACCGGGAGGTCGCACAGTTGAAGTCACGAAGATGGCGGATATTCGATGATAGGTAGAATTCACCGCTGGCGGGAGAGGGGGCAATTCCAGTGCTGCTCTGATCTGCAGTTTTCCGTGCTTTCAATCCAACCGAAGTACCCAAGAAACAGCCCACAAACTACAAGCGATCTTTCCTTCTTCATTGAACTTCAGTTCCGTTCAATTCAGTTAGCGTTCTTCTGCGTAGCGACGTTCAGCCCACTAGACCTACTCTTCCACCACTACGCTCCTTTTGCAATATAGTAGCGAAAGAATGTAATATTCGCGTGCAGAAATACATGGTTAGAATTTACCTCAGAGTCTTCTTTTAAGCTGAGGATCTTTCATGTGCAGTTAATCTACAACATGTGACAGTTGGGTCTACAACATGGGACACATGTGTGATGTTGGCCGTTCTCTTACACACGTAACTCAGCCGTCTAGTAAGAAAGTGTCTCCGAATTGTGTTTGCACGCCATCGTTTCGACTGTTTTTAACGGAGGGCGGATTGCTTCATTGATTAGTGATTCCGAACGCGTCAACTGCTAAGGTCATTATTCTCATACGCGTAGTCTATGTTTTGTGGGAAGAGACGGCGACCTTGCCCCCCCCCCTGGAAGGCCAAGGTCCACGTGCCGACCTCCCCAACAGCCTGCGAGGTTTCCAGATGCCTCCCACCAACTGGGCACCGACCTAGCCAGAACCAGCTCTAAGCTCCCATCATACTGTAGTGCATGTGTTTGTATAAGTAAGGGGAGATGATACAAGAAAGGGGAGGGAAATATCGCACGCGATCCATGGCCCGTAGGTTAGGGTTTGCCTGGTATGGATTAGAGAGACCACAGAAATCTTCATAGCAGTCAGCCGCTAGCATTCTCCCCCAGACAGCGGCTGAATTCGACATAGCTATGTAGCTGTCACCCTAGGACCTCCCGGTCAGAGGCGTTACAGTGACATCAACTCCGCAAGGCACTGCAGTGACAGCCTGAGCTATAGAAGCCGGTGCGAACGACGGACTTAGGATGGAGAAAATATCTCCGCCTGCGCCCTTTGGAAGGTGGAGGGTGAGGGGGCGAAGGGCGGGGTCCGCGAGGGATGTCTGAGCGAGTGCGCCGTTAGTTAATTACTGAGGCGACCGCAGACCGCGCGCGCGTCAGCCGGGGCGACGTGGGCGGCTGGCCTGTGCCGGGGGGGGCAGGGGGCTGGGGGGCCGGGGGGCGGGGGAGGCCGGGGGGCGTGGGTCGATGGGCGGGGCCGGCGCCGAAAGGCGCGCTCGCAGGCAGTGGAGGCGGAGCAGCCAAATCCTCTAAAGGACGTCAACTTTTTTTTTTTTTCAAAAATTGTCGTTAATGTGCTGCAAGAAAAAATGTGCTTTAAAACACCGTAAATGCAAAAAACTACATAAGTAAATTAAAAATTTATAAAAGTTCTTAAAAATTAACGGTAATTAAAATTTTAAAAAACGAAAAAGATATAATGAGTAGGTATAACAATTCTTTACATGGTAGGTAAAGAATTTTATTTATCACAACATATTACAAGTTAATTGAATTGAATTTGCCTTATTTTACGTGGCGAGACTCAGGCCATGAGGCCTGCTCTTCCGTCTGACCACGCAAATTCCGTTACACTCCTTTCACCTATCATGGGAGAAAGAAGGTATTACTTGGGCGACGAAACAGGCGATTTAAATTTAGCTCAGAGGCGTGATTTAGGCTTGAGGATCTTTTACATGCAGTAAATGTACTAACATGGGACAGCCGGCTTTACTTCCCCTCCGAAGGAAGGCGTACGAAGGATTTTTTCGCCCTTAAAAATCCACGGCTTCGATCGGGTTTGAACCCGCAAACTTGGGTATAGCAATTCGATACGCTAACCGCTACACCATCGCCGCCGCATTAATCACACATATAAATAAAAAAGTCACACTTTCTCTTTGTTTCAGTTACGTTATGATGTTTATCGTTGCTGTGAGTATCGTAGTTATGCGGTAGAGGCGCCACCCAATACGTTCACATTTTACGGTCAGCAGTTGAAGACGATGTCTTCTTTAACCTTTAATTGCCCGCGCATTCTTTTGGTTCTTGACGACAATACTTTCATTGTATTCCATTACCTCTTCCTCTAACTTTTCTTCTGAGTTTCTTTAACACTTTGAATTCGTGTTTCAACTGCCCCATTGCAGGTCGTGGGAGTAAGCTAGCTAAAACTTTTCTAATACATTTTCGGCGCACTGTGTGCTACGCACGAGTAATAATGTAAAAACATACAAGAAAGATTTCTTCTCAATGTAGACGTTGTAGAAATCAATTATTACGTATGATGGCGTGAAGTATGGATATAATATATGTGGTGTAAAATATTATGTAGGTAATTTTATAATCACTCGTTCATGTTTACAGTAACATTAGTCGTAAAATATCATCTAAAAATAATAAAGTAAAATTTATCTGGATTGTGAACTGCACATTCTACATAACAAATATACAATGTTTTAAATCCAGTCAATATATATTATAAAGCACAATTATATATAACACAAATGAAACACACAATTATATTAAAAAACACACATTTCCTTTAAATATATTACTACTACTATTATCATTGCGCGACAGAAAGAAACGTGGGTACTTATAGGATAAAATACTTGGACTGTTCCTGTCGGAACAGATCTGGACAGATATCTCGATTCTCTTCAACGAACTTGGAGGTGAGTAGCAGATGAAAGGGGACTACTGGACCAGATTTCCTCATCGTCGGAAAATTGCAATTTTTACCAATTTTGCAACATTTTTATAAAATTGTACTTCATGTTTTTACCTATTTTTTGTAATTTTTATGATGATAAATTGTTGATTTTAGATCTTGAAATCTATTGAAATGCCTAGATCATATTTACTTAACGTAGAAAAATTTACAATTTTACAATAATTCTCATTTTTACGATGATTTCTGATGTTTAAGTACCCAGCCCTCCGCTTCAACGAGAGAAATTTGTACTATTTTTAGCAGTCTTAATTGTTAAATAAAAAATATTTTAAAAGAAATAATTACCTTACAAATGGTTCTTGAATCGAAGTTGATTCAAGCTACATTTTGTATTAAGATAAGTTACAGCTTTTGTCAAAGATCATGAATATCCTCTTCTTGATCTCTCTGTTAGAACTTTTCATTAGTAAGCAAAAGAGGGAAAACCTTTTAAATGTCTGCCTCATCATTCCCCGTGGGGAATGATGAGGCAGCCAATGAAAATTAAATAATTGAAAAATATTTAGTCAAAATAAATATTCAATGTTATCTAAAATCAGTTTTTTCAAAGCTGATATTTCAGATCCTGTTTTCTCATACTGGGGAAACGGGAGTAATGGGGATCACGGGGTAATGGGAGTCAGTCTTTAAATTATCGATAAATATTGTAAACAACCCGTATTGAAAAGCAGAAACATATGCTTCTGCCTACCATTAGTCATATTAACGATAACCAGATGATCGCCGCAGCCAAAGAAATCTTACATCGACGGTTATCGCGTTCGTACCAGAAAAGTGAGTAGTTGATGTTAGAAAGTATTCTTGGAAAGTAAGACCTCACTCGTGTGAACTTGGAGATTTCTGGAAGAATGAAACTTTGCTGAAAGGCAAGTACTTCAGCAAATTATTTTATTTCAAATGTAAGTAATTTTAAATATTATATAAAGTTTTATGAGTAGTTATGATAAAAATTTTATTGTGGGTAAAGGTGGTCAGTGATTGCCATTATTGCAGCGTGTCTGCCATTGGCCAAACAAAATAATTTATTGACCTTAATGAGTTTAAAGACCCCCTAGTACAATTAGTTTAAAGGACCCCCTAGTAGCAAGTATGTTGTTGTAGTTGCTATGTAGCACATGTAGGAAGAATGATGTAGCAAGAATGTAGCAAGAACGGATGAAGAATTCATCGAATTCAACAAAACACTTAAAAAGCCTTACTCGAATAGCTGCCCAGGACCCAGTGCTGCTGATCTTGGGCAACCTTAGGTAACATATTACTTTAGACGCGTACAATTATTGTAAACAGAATAAATATTCCTTGAAGAACTAATGTGTCCATTTTGCTTCATATTTCTTTCGTGACTATCATTACCCACATGTGAAGGTAATTGGGGTCAAATTCAAATTTTAGGAATTCGATGTTGGAGCGTGTTTCAAAAAAGTTTTGATTATTTTTTATGGTGAAAACACAAAGTTAATAGCAAATATGTGATGTAAAAGCATACACTAATTCATAAGGACTATTTGTATTGATTTATATTAAAACTAGTGGTGTAGCCAAAGCACACATTTTCTCATATTGGTTCTAAACGCTCCACATGATTATACTACTACATAAACCAGCAAAAGTGATTTCAATCACCAATATTTTTTCCACTCTGAGACCTAATCTCGGTTCCTCAGAATTAACATGTGGGCACTAACATTAGTACTCCACAGAAAAACCGTATGGATCGATCTCGGGCGGAGACATAAAAAAGTAAATGTCTGATTCATGTAAAAAACCATCAACAAATCAAAATATCCGTTAGAAACTCCCAAAGCTTCCAGTCCGTACAGCTCGGTCAGGAAAGACCTAACACAAGAATAACTTAATGCGCCGATGACGATGAATGAACTGAGCGATACACTGGAATCCTCTAAAACCTCGACTCCTGGATCTGAATATGCACAAATATAGTTCTCAATAAGCTCCCAACTGGAAAAGACACAGCAAAATGTGGTAATTACAGATCCATGTTCCTTGCTTGCAATGTGTGCCTAATATTGGAACCAATCACAACCTTCGATTCAGATCGACCTTGATTTAATGGGAATAAATTCCAATAGTCACTTTGCGTTTCGACCACGACATTCAGCAACCTCCCATCTCATAAACATTGGTACCTTCATTCATGAAGCATTTTCTAAACAACAGCATGTACTAACTGTTAATTTAAATATCTAAAACGCTTATAAGATGGTCTGGATGCATCATATGCTATCTACACTGCAGATATTGGTATCACGGGCAACATGTTTCACTTCATTAACCATTTTACAGAACATCGAATTAAGCAAGTGAGAACCAATAGGTGCGTAAGTAATGAAAATGGAGTCTCACAAGGTTCAGTACTAAGCGTCACACATTTTAATAGCAATTAATGATGCGGTTGAAAACATCAATCCTCCAGTAATGACATGAAATTATGCCGACGACACCACTATTCTATGGAAAAGAAGATAAATCAAGTCAAGCCATGAAAATATCCAAACGGAATTAAGTAATATTTATGCATGGTCATTTAAGTCATGCTTCAGGTTCTCAGCCCTGAAAACGGAGTGAATATTATTTTTGAAACACAAGCAAGATAACCTGCCTCTTCTCAAATTAGGTAAACAAAATTGAAGATAAGTTACCAGCACTAAAATCCTGGGAATGTACTTTATCGTCAAACTATCGCTGACTAAACACATTTTAACTACAATCATTGACTGGAAAAAAGTCTCAACATATTGAAATGCAAATATCACAAAAATCGGGGTGCAGAGAGACAATTATTATTGAAAACCGATAAAGCATTAGTTCGCTCGAAAATAGATTATTCATCCATCATATACAGCTCAGCAAAAAAATGTCCTAAAAAACTAGGTGTACACAACCAAGGGCTAAGAATATGTAGTATCTGTTGTTTTCACACCAGCTCAATTGGCAGCATCCTTATTGAATCCGGTGAATCCACCTTGTGAATCCACCCGCATCTAAGCATTAAATATGCTCTCAAATCTGCCACGTCAAACAATCCTACAATTTATCATGATATTTTCCGTAAAATTGCAGTTTACAAAAACTATCCCGATATGTACGAATTACACGCAAAAACTCCGGAGAATTCATGAAAACGTTAGTACTGAGTGCTTCAAAACTAACAAGAAAAGTCAGTAAAAAAATCCTTCCTTGGACAATTCAGGATATTTTATAAGATCTATCTTTAACAAAACCTCAAGAAAGTAAACAAACCGAAGAATTCTGGAATCTCAAATTCACAGAATTTATAAATAAATATAACAACAACTATCATTTATACGCCAACGGAATAAAGAATGACAAAGGAAGCAGTAAAATAGTAATTTCATCATTATCACAGCCAGGCCACAATTGATCTTTGTTTCTTAATGAAAGCGTTAAAAATTATTAAACAACTCATGTAGAAGGATCTAGTATGACTTATCTTATCCTATGGAGTTCTCTAGCTGCACTAAATAATATAAAAAAGAATAATACCAACTCTGAAATGAAAACCATCGTACATAAACTGTATCGTGATATGACAACCTCATGAAAGATGAACTTGTGTGGTATCCACATCAATTTAGAAAAATACAGAATGTAGAAGAGAATCTGAACACTTTACGACAAATCTAGAAGACATAAATACAATATTAACAGTATATAATACACTTGAATACTTTAACACAGTAGACAACTCACTGGAAAAGCAATGCACCACACATGGAATACCAGGGGGAAAACTTTAATATCTAGTGCCATTCATAAACAAATAAATAATTTCTACAGTCTCAAAAGTAAAAAGTACCTGAACAGAAAAGATCAAGTAGCTATTACAAGGATTACAACTGGACACTGCAAACTAAGCCACCTACACTTAATCCGGAATACCTGCGGAGTATCCACCTACACTTAATACAGAATGAAATCCAGCCACTACATGCAATATTCCCATATTAATCTCATATCATTAACCAATGTCCCTTACACAATCAGTCCAGGAGGAAACACAAACCGTATCTCAGCTAGGAGTGAATTCTTGCATCTATAGATTACCAAGATAAAATTATTCAATTCTGTAAATATATAACTATATTTAATAAAATTAATTCAAAAAGTAATCAAGCAATGTAAACTGTATTTGTAGTATATATTTATATATTGTGACCTACTGAAGTGTTTTCAGTGTGTGTTTATGAATTGTATTCAATCTGTTTTTTAAGTATACACAATAAACACTTAAATATAAATTAATAAGATCGCTGGTGAGGTAGATACCCTCTAATAATTAAATAAATCAAGGATGTTGACCGGTATCAAATACACATTTTATCTTAACATCTTTTCGACCGCGTAGCAATCATCAAAGCTGTCTTGCAGCGTCTGGACGGAAAACTAAGTTCTGCAGAACGCTTATAGAAAATATCTTAAGATTAAATATATACTTGACACCGGACAACGACTTTTATTTATTGAACTATAAGTATTTAGCATATCTACGAAATCTGGCCAAAGCAATGTGTTATTGACGGACAATACGTTAATTGAGACCAAAAATATGTCAAATCTAACGAAGAATTAATCATGTCTGTACTCTCTATCAAGATAAACAATAAGGTTTTGACAGTAACTATTTGTTAACTTGATGTACAAGTATTAAGTCGTTAATGACCCCATTTGTCGATGCGCCTATAAATTAATGAAAAAATGATAATTTAGTCATGTAAATCAGGCAATTATAGATTTAACAGAATTAGCCTTTGAAACTTGTCAACTCATACACATTTAAAATTTGAGAGAGATTGTTTTATTAATGAAATTTCGTATTACGTAAATGCGTTTTATAATTAGAGCTTTTTAATATTACATTTCATATCCGATTTCACGTTGTCGTGGGGGAAGGGTTAGCACCCCGGGCAGAGGGGAGGAGGAAGGACGAGGTGGGTGGAAGGAGCCCTGGGCCGTTCCCTATTCTCCTAAAGGCCTTAGGCGGGCGCGAGAGAGCAATGAGTTTTATTGATTGATTGATTTTTTCGTGTTTCCGGGCGCGTCAACTGCGTTGGTCATTAGTCCCGTTAGTGTAGTGCATTTTTTCTCTAGAGATGGCGGTGATCTTCCCCCGCTGGACGGTGAGATTCGGCGCCGACCTACCGTCGGCTAGTGGGGTTTCCCCCTAACCAGAACTCTCCCACCAGCGGGGCACCGCCCATGCCGGGACAAACTCTCAGCTCCCGATCGGTCTCCCGGAATAGGTGGAAGTGTAGTGCATGTTAGTGTAAGTGTGTGTGTAAGGGGAGAGGATAGGACAAGGAAGAGGAAGGAAAGATCGCGCGCGGCCCGTGGCCCGTTTGGTAGGGTACTGCTCCAGCATTTGCCTGGTGTTGATCGGAGAAAAAACGGAAAACTACCGAGCAGAGCAGCCGGCCGCTGGAATTCTCCTCCAGACAGCGACTGAATTCGACCTCGCTGAATAGCTAGTGTCGAAAATCCTGCCGCCGTGGGGAGTGGGAATCTAGGACCTCCCGGTCAGAGGCGCTGCAGTGACATCAGTTGATGCAGTGAGCTACCGCTCCCGGTGGGAGCAATGAGAACAAGGATGACTCCGGTCATGGCAAACAGCTGTTTATGGGGGTGGTGCTACTGACATTGGCACCTGACGTAGCCCAGCCTCGCCGAGGGCTGTTTTCCGGAAGAGAGTCTTTGCAGTGGCCAGCAGACGGGTTGGCGACACTCGAAGTGTACGGCACGGCGATCGGGGAGAGGGTGGGAGAGCTGCTAGCAGGACCCCGGAGAGTCGGTCTGGAGCTAGGGGGTGGAGCGACGACAGGGCCAGCTAGGGCCGATCTCAATCGACGGAGCGATGAAAGGGTGCAGGCAGTGCCAGATTGGGTCGATCTCAATCGACGGAGAGGTGAAAGAATGCAGGCAGGGCCAGTTTGGGCCAATCTCAATCGACGGAGCGGTGAAACGATGCAGGTAGGGCAGTTTGGGGCCGATCTCAATCATAGGAGCGGTGAAAGGTTGCAGGCAGGGCCAGTTTGGGCCGATCTCAATCGAGAGAGCGGTGAAAGGATACAGGCAGGACCAGTTTGGGCCGATCTGGACCGACGGAGGACGGGAAGGCGTGCATGCGGGCGACGAGGTCACGAGTAGTATTCATCCCGCTGCGAAGTGGTCAAGCTGTTATATAGGCCTTTACTGCTGAGACGCTATTTTCTTTTCGCGGAGCTACGCAATTATGCTTACGCGTGCACCAGCTGCTTGCAGCTTCGCGACAACATATTACGTATTCTTACTGTTTTCATCACATATTTCAGATATGAATGAACATATTTTAACATTTCATTTTCGGATCTTTATTCATCACACTAGGCTGAACAGATTGTTTATTCAAAGAATTTTTGCCAATAAACAACGAATTCCGCCCACTGCGCGAAACGCCCACGCGGTGCATTTTCTTCCCGCAAGCGGCGGCATTTTTTCCCTGCAATGTGTCCCCCACCCCACCGCCTGAGCCGGAGCATCTCGCAGCGGCCGTGCCTCTCTCCCAGGGCGCGCGGTGTCACCTGCACGGCCACTCCAGCGCTGCGTATCCGAAATCAATGCGCCCTCGAGCGCCTCCAGGCCGTGCGCGGGGGACGCCTCTTTCGCCACGCGGGGCAGCCAATGGGGCGGAAAACGGGGATTGGTACTTTCATGCCTAAATTCCTTCCGATTTTTAGAAAGTCTCCAAGGATGTTCAGTTGATTCTGGATAGATTGCACTCGCTTATTGAGAACTTTTGGTTCAAGTGAAGCAAATCAACTTGTCCCGATCCATGTACATTAAAATTAAGCACTATATGATTTGGGTATGTGAACTCTCCTCGTCGGAAGTAGTGAAGAAAGTATATCGTAGAAGAACAAAAATATTTCGAATCAGGACCGCAAATTTCAGTAACCTTAAGAGAGGAGGATCTCGTGAGCCATATTTATAGAATTACACTTGCGTTGAATGAAAGGGACTGAGGGAACGTACCAAGAGCAAACGGGTTCAGCTCATTCTGTCAATCCTGAAGGCTTCATATCAAAGTGATATCCCATCTGGCTAGAACATCATAAATGACGTGATGGGGCCTTCAAGAACAGAAGGTTCAGCTCAGGAGTAGGGGGGCACAGGGGGGAAGAACAGAAGAAAACAATCGTGAGCAAGGAAGGGGCTTGGCGAAAAGACGGAAGAAACGGACGATACCCAATGAACGGGAGGGACATACAGAGCCGAAGGAGCTGGATTGACAGGGCAGACATGACATGCCAGAAAGGATGTGGGGTAGAGACGGACGCAGCCTGATGAGCGGGAGGAGCAGATAGATCGGAAGGGGTAGGGTGGAGGGGCGCGGGAAATAGTTGTGAACAGCCGTGGCATGCCGGATGCGGCGTAGGAGGGAGGCGGGCAAGGCGGGGAGAGCGAGAGGAACAGATGGTGGGCGGGGAGTGTTGGCCGTGGCATGCCACATGGGGCGTGCAGGGCAGGCAGGCAACGCGTGGTGAACTGGCCAAACATGGCAGCGATGGTATAGCGGTTAGCGTATCGGACTGCTATACCCAAGTTTGCGGGTTCAAACCCGATCGAAGCCGTGGATTTTTAAGGGCGAAAAAATCCTTCGTACGCCTTCCTTCGGAGGGGAAGTAAAGCCGGCTGTCCCGTGTTAGTACATTCACTGCATGTAAAAGATCCTCAAGCCTAAATGACGCCTCTGAGCTAAATTCAAATCACCTGTTTCGTCGCCCAAGTAATACCTTCTGTCTCCCATGATTGGTGAAAGGAGTGTTACGAAATTCGCGTGGTCAGACGGAAGAGCAGGCCTCATGGCCTGAGTCTCGCCACGTAAAATAAGGCAAATTCAATTCAATTCAAACAGAGCGGCAAAGGACCGCAAGGGCGAGCGGGGCGGGAGGTGTTTCAGGACGGCCGTGACATGACGGATAGGGCGTGCAGGGCGGGCCAGGCTGCTTAACAGACTACACTGAGAAATACCCGCTCGGTAATCAACTAGTTATTAATACAAATCTGTGTACATAAAACAGAAATATTTTACGGATAAATTATCCAACAACCAGCCAACTTTTTTCACCCACCTCGTGGGTTTCACACGCGTCCCGGCTGGCCCTAGGGTGCAGCGCTTCGATTAATACTAACTCCTCTGATTTTGAGCAACTGTAATTGTTACTCAAACTAGAACACACTTTCTCGTAATAAAGTTTTCCAATTTCCTCGGTTTGGGCTAGCTTCACGGTTTTGCCCTACCTCTTTCCAGTTGCTATCTCTCGCCGCCCAAAATACATTCTTGGAAGTTTCTCAATTGTTCGGTTTTCTGATGATAGATTCGCAATATTACTTTTAAAATATTAAAGAAGATTAAAAACTCGTCCTATAGAATGAGTACTATCTCTAAGAAAAGTGAAGAAAAAATTTGAAGTCGGATTTGAGAAAATGGCGATTGAGTGTTTCTGAAAATGCGAAAGTTTGAGCTTTTCACATGAAAGTTACGAGTGTGCGTGAAAGCTTTATAAGGCATCATTTAAAACACATGTACTCGTAAGTGTAATCATGTGAACAAATGCCGCCAAATAATGTCAATATTAACAACATGAGATCATTACTACCTAGATACAAGGTCTCACAATTCTGTGGTGACGTCATCAGAGGTGGACTGAGTGAAACCGGACTCCAATTCAGCGCCCGCACTCGACAACTTGAAATAATTTGCTAGGGTTTAAATAAATGGATTCGTTATAATACATGCCATAGATTAAGTGCAAAATATGTGACACAATCGATATAAAAGTTAAGTATCATTCGTATCGGTACCTCACAAGCTTTCGCAGTTCACAAGGGATTCTACCGGTGACGCCTACATATGAGTAAAAAACTGATTAAATTTTTAATTCAATTATTTTTCAAAATAATTTAAAGCTCTAAAACAGCGTTGAATTATTATTTGAATCTCATAAATCTGATACATGCCAAGCCTCTTGGTAACTGTCATGCAATTATATCACAAACGTATCGAGATAATTTCGAATTTATTTACAGGATCGTAATATTAAAGATTATATAAAAAAATCATATCTTGTCTATTTTGGAATCAAACTTGGAGACTAAAAACAAACATTGGGCAACACACAAAGGATATAAAGTATACATTAAACATCAAAGCGAAGCTTAAAAGATGTTCTCTTTCATAATAAAATCGTTTTTGGTTCAGTGCCTGTTGACTATTCATTGATCCTAAAAGCACAAAAATTGACAATCCTACACGCAAATTTGCAACTAATTTTATTGCGAGTAAACTTAAGTGAACACAAGTGGCAGGTCTGTTGCGATTTTGAAGTTCTTACAATGCTGCTAGGTCAACAATTTGGCTTTACAAAATGTCCATGCTTTCTTTGCTTGTGAGATAGCAAGGCACGAGTTGTTTACTGGAATAAGAAAGACTGGCCACCTCGAGATCGTTTGGAAGTTGATAGTAAGAATGTTGTGGGCCAAAGCCTTGTGAGTCTGTCTCAAATTTTGGTACCATCTCTCCACATTAAGCTTGGATTAATGAAACAACTCGTAAAGACTTTAAATAAGGGAAGAATCTGTTTCAAGTACATATGTGAGAAATTCCCAAAAGAAGGTATATTTAGTGGTCCTGATACAAGAAAATTGATGACAGTTGCAGCATTTAAAGACACTATAGTTGAAAAGGTGAAAGAAGCAGGGATGTCATTCTGTGAAGTTGTTTCAAAATTTCTTGGCAACAACAAGAATCCCAATTACCGAAACATTGTGGCTAACATGAGTATGTAAATTAATTTTCTGTTTTCTCACCTAGATTATTTCCCCGAAAATCTAAAATTTTTGAGCGAAGAACAAGGCGAACGATTTCACAAGGATGTGCTAGAGTACGAAAGGAGGTACCAGGGTCGCTGAAGCATCAGTAGGCTTGCAGACTATTGTTGGATATTAACGCATGAAATACCTTAAAACAAACCTAAAACAAAAAGAAACAAAGTATTTTCTCAAGTAAGAGGAAACGGGTGTGAAATTTGTGTTTCCAATAGTGAAGGAAACAAGACACAATAAGGCAAAACACTCTAGATGCATGTATTAACAACCATGCACATTATTTTCAGCAAGTTGTGAACACTAAAGATTGTTTTTCTTTAAAGTAAAAACATATTATTAAACCGTTTGCGATGCAATTCGCGTAATTATACAGTACATGTAAAGTAATTTCGCAAGAAAACCTTATGTGATAGAAGTAAACTGATTAAAAATTTCCACTGAGCACACCGGTATTATATAAATTCACGTTTTTTTTTTACTTTAGGCAACAAACAAAAAGAATTCTTTTGGTTTTTTCTTTGAAAATTTATGTATTTTTCCTAGGTGTCCTTATTCGTTTTGCTGGTACTCCAAATGTCAGGAAGTAAACATTTGGAGACATTTTTTAAATAAATTTCAAAGTGTGTTTAAGGCATGATGTGAAGTACCCTGAAAAAATTAAAAATATCCCCTTGAAACCCCGAAAACCTCAAGTTCGTTCAGATAGACCAGGGAATTTCAATTTTTGGGAAAATCGTCTGAACGGTAGAGGCGCTAGCGTTGATCGCAGACGAACGGACGGACAGTCAGACGTTTTGTCGTCAAACGATTTTTTTTTTAATAAGGACCCGCAAACATAAATTCTTGCTAAACTACGGGTAAGAAGAAGTAATTTACTTTATAAGAACAGGACCACTTTTTCGTTACCACGTCCAGGCAATAAGAGTTTTTCTGCCGAAAATTGGAGTCTTCCAGCGCACGATTGCGTAACTCTCCCCTCTTACGAAGTAAGTGCGAGAAAGTAAAAAGCTATGCATCGTAAGCTTCCACTTAACCGATGTCTTTCACTTAACACACCAAAGCGACTTCACTAACTCCTAACCGATTCAAGCACATAAAACAAATATCCACCCACCATTACTAATACGTTTTAATAAACTTTCTTTCAATGTCAGTTTCGCGAGGTTATTAAAGTATTTTAAAAACGGCATTAACTAGCGAAAAAACAACAAAAACTCTTGGCCGAAGAAAAATGGCATTCGCTTGTGTCCATAGGCGTCTGCAAAGGGAGATAGGGCCGTGGCCGCCTAAAACGTTTGAAAGGAGCGCCGTCGTCTCACGTAATATAACATTTTGTTTCCCTTCAATTTCTTCAATCCTTAATTTCTTCCTTTTTCACCTGAACATTTGAGAAAGAAACTCTCCACCTGGTACCCCTGCAAACGGTTCAGGGAAACATCAATTGCGCTTATTAATTGCATGGTTCAAGTTATAATTTCATTCTCCGTGTTTTATTTTGAATTGTATAGTACAGAATCGAGTCATGTATATTTAGTAATGGGAAATAGAAAGGGAGGCCCAGAAATGCAGTTAGCCCCCACAAGCGCTGTGTGTGTGTGTGGGTAAGCTGAACCCATCGCCATTTCGTGCGTGGTGGCGTTTCCTGCAGGCGGCCGCTGTCCGCGCAAGGACACTGTTCGCGTAAATCACAGCATGCGGTGGAGCGAGGGGGCGGGGTGGGGCGAGGGAGGGGGTGGGGGGCAGGCGATTTTTCGCCGGCGCGAGGGCGTTCGAGACCGCAACAAATGACGCAATGTCGACATACAGCGCCGCCCCCCCCTCCGCCGCCATCGCCGCCATTTGTTTCCATTAGCAAGAGCTTCGGTGGCGCCCTCTGCGTCTCCATTTACGCAGACAGCCCCCCCCGCGCCCCCCCTACGCGACACGTGTTGCTCATCACGCCCTTCACTTGTCTTCGCGCGAGGAAACGACGCGATACCTCAGAGAGAGGGCGAGAGAGAGAGACATGGATTGGCAGTGGCAATGCTGGGTGCTCGAATAGTAGTACTTTTATTTATTCTATAGTGACCTACAGCAACAAAAATGCTGCTGAACAAAGTCACACAAAATGTTTCACGTTCTACAAGAAACGTATCAAGTTGGCGTTCCAAACGTGGAATATCAAAAGTTTGACAAAGTTTCAATATTGTCAAAGTTTCTTAATTACTCGTATATCAGCGACCGCAAAGAATTACGCTTCAATGGTAGATGTGGATGGCGTATGTATGACCCAGAGGTAGCACCACATGGTAAACATGGAATGAATGATAACGGAGAAAGATTGAGCTGTCTCAACAACATTCATTGAAAATAACGGATGGTTCAAACATAAGGACATACACCGCTATACATGGGTCCAACACACTTCGAACCTGAGGTACATTATAAATTATATTATAGCTAAAAATCATGCTAAATTAAAAGTAAATGATCTACGAGCTATGATTTGAGCTATTGAATGAGGCTCAAACTACTACTTTTTGTCTTTGAAAATGGATTTTCAATTTAAAAACAGATCAAACATTCATATGACCAGAATGTACATGAAGATGAGAGGGAATTTCCAAGTACACGAAAGCCTTGAGGATGATTCTACTACATTCTTATACTAAATTAGTATTGCAAAGAAAGTTTTAATAATAGGGGAGAGGACCCGGACTATATATGAAGCCTTGACATTTTGCATCCATCAACCAGCTAATGAAGCTTTGGGGAAAAGGAATGCTTGAAATAAAAAGAACAATTTTAAACCTAGTGGAATCCAAGATTCAGAGGAAAAATACGCTACAAAGTATGCCGTACTCAAGTAGCCCCAGTTTATGCAATCGAATGTCCAAATGGCATTTTCTTACCTGTCGCGATTGAGGTGATACAAGGGGAGTTATCACAGTTCCTAACGTCAGCAATGGAAAGGCGTGGGCGCCGTCGCCGAGGCGGAACGACAAATGAAATGATGAACGAGTCAGCACCGGGGTAAGCGAGGGGAAACGAGGGGCAGCGAGCAGCAGAGTGAGGCCACGCAATGTGCGATCAGGGAAGAATTTGGGGACGATCGGATCGAATCTGTGTCCATCGCGGGGCGTAGCGCCAGAGGCGTAAGTGGAATTAGGTCAGACTGTTTGTGAAATGAACTAGGAAATTGTAGAACTGTGAGAAACGATCGAACAATGGAAGTAAGCGGTGAAATTAACTGCATAACCTCGTGGACACGTGGTGAGTAAAGTGACCGTTATTAAGGGGATATGGCGAGATGTATGTTGTGAACAGTGACATAAACTGAACAGGAACTATTAAAATGCAGTTAGCGGAACAGGATTTAGAATCATCAGTGAGAGATTTGGTGGTGTACGAGTGATTGCATGACAGAGTGGTAGCTAGGAAGGCAATGAACACTTCCCCTGGACTAGGACTAATTAGATGTACAACAAGCAATGTGTGGGGAGCACTTCTCGTGACAATGAGAATTAGGTAGTGAATAAAAAGCTAGAATATTAAGTGCTCAACCCAAGGCAAACACGAGCCGGTACCGGGAGCGGTAGCTCAGTGCATCAACTGATGTCACTGCAGTGCCTCTGACCGGGAGGTCCTCAAGGCGCCAGGATTTTCGACACTAGCTTTTCAGCTAATTCGAATTCAGTCTCTGTCTGGAGGAGAATTCTATAGGCCTGCTGCTCTGATCGGCAGTTTTTCTTGGTTTCTCCGATCAACACCAGGCAATGCCGGAGCAGTGTCCTACCAAACGGGCCACGGACCGCGCGCGCGATCTTTCCTTCCTCTTCCTTGTCCTCTCCTCTCCCCTTACACACTCACTTACACTAACATGCACTACTCTACCACATAGTGCGGAAGACCGGTCGGGAGCTTAGAGCTTGTTCCGGCTGGGGCGGTGCCCCCTGGTGAGGGGCAAACCCCGCTAGCCGACGGTAGGTCGGCGCCGGATCTTGCCATCCAGCGAGGGAAGATCACTGCCTTCTCCCGCGAAAAAAACATGCACCACACAAACGGGACTAATGACCAAAGCAGTTGACGCGTCCGGAAACACGAAAAAATCAATCAATCAAACGAGCCGGTTATGTCCGGGAGGCGGCGCGGCCCAGGCAATCGCCAAGGCAAAATGATCGCGCGCCGAAGCGGCCTAAGCTGGCCGCACGTGCCTCGGCGGCAGCGCCCAAGTGAAGGTCGGCACCCCGTCGCTGCCAATCTGTAAGGTCGCTCATGAGCGAGGGCCGCTTATTGTGTTTGATGTAGGGAGACAGGGAACCGCCGTTGGATCAAGAGAGAATGAATGGGGACAAAATTGTTCTTTCTTGTATTTCCAGTTTTGGTAGAATAATAAGATTGATTGTTTCGTGTTTCCGGGCGCGTCAACTGCTTCGGTCATTAGTCCCGTTTGTGTAGTGCATGTTTTTTTCTCAGGAGATGGCGGTGATCTTCCCCCACTGGATGGCGAGATCCGGCACCGTCGATGCACTGAGCTACCGCTCCCGGTAGAGTAATAAGAACAAATAAGGATAGAACAAGGAAAAATGTTTAACCTATCATGGTCATTTGAGTAAAGTTGAACTATGGTAAAAGAGTCGACATCCATCGCAGAAGTGATAAGAGAACATTAGTTATTATAGGAAATAAGTTTACAGAATCAGTAGGAGAAACTGAGCCAGTAGTTACGAAAGGGAGCTCCTATTGAGATATAAGTGAACGGAACTGCATGATATGAGCAAAAATCTTTGCTCGACTGTTTTGTATGAAGAACAAATGAAGATCCTACATTTATGAAATAGGGCTCATAGGAACCTAGGCAAGCTTCGAAAGTCCATGATACGACAGAAAAATGCATGGACACGATTTGCAATTTTAGATGTGTTTCCCTCATGCAAGCTATTTTAATTTCTTTTTGTTTAAGGATATAGATCAACACGTTTTTGTTAATTATGCTATTAAAGTTCCAATTTAGCATGTTAAATTGGTTATGGAGTTGTGTGACCATGATTTGTATTCAAATAAGACGTGAATGAATTTTGCATGTTACTTATGATTGTCGGGATGATGATATTGAGTAAATTGATTATGTATTTTAAAGTTTGCATGAATCTATTTTTGATTAAATTTGTCACAATTAGCATTACTTGATGTGATGTTGTTTGATTATTGGAGTGGTTTGTGTTTAGATTTGATATTTTTATTACGAGAGTGAAATTTGTAATGTTACTAGCGGTAGGTAAGTTAGGGTGGTTTGGAATGTTGAGATTGAACGGGTATCATTTTTTTGGTTTAGTACTTAAACGTTTCTCAGTTCGAATTCGATCTCAGACCGCACATTTCTCAGATCAAATATCTACTCTTTGGGGACCATTACTTCTTTTTACAAATTGGGATATTTTCTTTTTGTCAATTTAAAGTAGTGATCTTTCGTGCAAGACGTGCATGCAATAATATGGTTGTAGTTATTTCTAGTGAGCCCTAAATTTAGACATCGAAGTCATTAGATGGAGCCTTTGGTTTTGCGTCTATTTCTGTCTTGACGACCAGGTTTCATATTTGATTTATTTGGGTACACTGTCTACGTTTGGCCCCCCTTTGGACTCTGCTTCCATTACCGGGATAGGGATGTTGTCCTTATACAGTCTGGTTACACTAGTTAGAGATAAACACTTTTTTTTAGATATTCATATATTTTTTCTGAGATATTGATGAATGACGATTTAAAAAAAAACATTGAAGCTTCTTAGTTGCCGAGTTCTTTATGTGTGGAATTTCATGTTAGTAATGATTAGATCTTTTATTGCCTGTTTAAAGTCTGAAATACTTTTGAAAAACTTTCATTTTGTAATTGGCTATGATCAAGTAAATTAATTTTTTAGACGTAATTCCCTAATTGAATTCTGCAATATTTTGAATGTGAGCTACAACGATGGAAGGTATTTTAAAAGTAAGGTTTGTAGGACCAATATTTTGCTCGTTTAGAAGTAGAAATCTATGTTCCTAAAATCTTCATCTTCTTCGCCGAGCTCAGCCATTCTTTTCTGAACATTTATGGTATATTGTTGCTTGTGGGGTTTTTTGAGTTTACACTCGGACCATCGCAAAGATTCATTTTGTTCTTCTCGGTACCACTTTCACTTTCACTTACTGACCTTTTCTTTAGTGCCTTATGAGGTAGGGTGGTGACGGCGGAGTTGATGCTGCCCTCGATGTGGTGTGCACGGCCATTGCTGCGAGGCATCGCCACTTGCTAGAAAAGGCGTCACTGGAGGAACGGCACAGTTGTCATCTTTATTGAGGGTAAACAGGACTTCGACTATTGTCTGCCCTGTGAGTTCATCAAAGGCATAAGTCTTATATTTGTTCCTAAGTAGTTGCATTCAGGCACTAGAGATCTGTTTGAACACTGGAATACAAACACTAGACACAGATTCCCTGATAGACGACCGTGCCGGTGCTGAGGTGGCATGTCCAGCTCGGATCCATTTTCACTGCGATAAGTAGACCGAACTGCACTGTACCGTGGTCGAGGAGGGAATGAGAACACTCCGTAAAGCAATGTCGTTAGAGTGCCAGATGATATACGTGCAGTTGGTATAATGCAAGGTGACTGGGGCCATTTGAGTGTGAAAAGTCTTACAATTAGTGATGTGCGTTTTGGAGCGAGAACCAAGCCGGGGGAAGAAGGGCGGGGAGGGGGGCGGAGGGGGTAAGGTGGAGGAGAGATGTGTGGGAGTGCGGGGGAGTCGGCGTGGGAGCGTGCTGAGAGGGTGTGAGCCGGGGAAAGGCGGGAGGGGCGGGGAGGGAGGCGGGGGCGCGACTCGAGGCAGCGATTCCCGGAGCGCCCGGGGGGGGGGGGGCGGGGCGGGGCGGGGCGGGGCGGGGCGGGGCGACGACGGAAGCCGCAATTAAAGGAGACAGCGGCTCAGGCGCATTAAAGGGTGGCGGGCAGGTTGTGGTGTCTTCTTTATTTACTATATTTATTTTACGTCAAAAACAGTTAAAACTGTGTATGGCGTGCTGTGGGGAGAAGTGAATTCCGTTAACGTTTTCCATATTCTGACATCCCTACCCTAAGCCATATTCTACTTTAATTTTGAATACAGAACGAAAATAAGCGTTTTTTTGCAAGGATTGTCAATAAAATATTCTCTCCGATGTAATAAAATATATTTTCAAGGATAAATCAGCAATAAATTTGGGCTCTTATCCCTCATCATGTCCTTTTTCAAGGAATAATACGTCCTGCCGCGACAAGGAGAACTTCCCACTGAATAATAGAAGACGTGCATAGGTAATGGAATTACATTTATGTCGAGAAGCAAAACAAGGAGCATCTCAACATTTCCTCAAACTATCAGGGAAGCTAGACGAAAAACCTGATCGAGATGGGCTGTAAAGTCAGCAATACAGCATTGTGCCTTAGATATATGATAACTAAACTTCTTACAATACTCTCAGTGAAAAAACAAATTATTCTTTCAAAACACTAACAGCAGTCAGACTGGTTCAGACGGAATTGCTATGAATTTAATGCAATTGGCAAAGAGACGCGAGATGTTCTTAATGAACGCTTCTGCAAGCTTGTTTTAAATTCGTGACATTTAGTCGCGGGAACCGGACATTGAAGGGGAGGAACTTCAGCTGTAATCAAAATAAAGTCATGTAACTTACTACTTTAAGGGCAGAAACGTCAATACCATAAGTGTAATGAAATGGACAACCATGGTCTATAGGCCATGCACTGCAGGGGAGTAGTTCACATGTGCCAAGTACTTTCAAATTGCACAAATAAGTCTGGTGTTCTTCTTGCATATTTTGCATTTGATTCTTTTCACAGTATAGATCGATTTTAAAGTTCATTTCACAAGACGAACACAGCATCCAGAGTTTGAACCCAAATCTAATGGGTTTTCCACGCAAGAACATTTTGCAGTTGTCTCCTAAAACATGAGACCATCCGCTCATCAATACTGACTTTTTGTTAATATGCCGAATTGCTGTAGTGATAAGTTTACTTTATCAATAAGAGCGGATATTTTGTCATTTTATCTCTAGAAATCAAATTATTGTTATCCGCAACATGGAAATATTTCTTTACCTGTTGAAATTTGTTTATACTCCTCTCCTTTGAAACTAATTGCACTTATTCAGTTTTCGACTAAGAAAGTTTTTCTCTTAGAAGACTGTGGTAGCCTCACAAAAAATATTACAAAAAATGTGAAAATATCCTCTTCATCACATTCAAAATACAGATCATTCTTTTGAGAAACATAGCGCTTCATTTGACATACAAACATACTCAAAATTTCATTTGAGAAAAATTGGCGAAACAGCTCATACGGCTGAATGTGAACGAGACTGTTCCAACAGAAAAAAATTTTTGTTAGGAAGAACATTAGTAAAAGTTTCTGTTTTCTCCAAATCATTTATCTTTTCTACGTATTATTACTTAGTTTTAGTTTTTTGCATGGAATTTCTTGTTCATCAGTTTTATCGACATTTTCTGTAAAGATTTCAAGTACCCCATACCTCTCGTGAAAGAGCTATGCAGTTGTCCATTGGAACAATTACTTTTTAATCACCATCTTTTATCATCAGTTAGCGCGCCCCGTCACCGTCACCGACGGGCAGAATAAGAAGATCTACCTCGTCATCTGTAATTTCTTCCAGAACATCAGGAATTTCCTAAATTCTTAAATATTTCTTGAATGTGAGTGTCTTGAATGTGAATCTTGAATGTGATGTTTCTTGAGTGTTTATAAAAATTAATAAAATCAGAAAGTATATTCGTAACAAGAAATTGCAACAAACTAATAAAAAATTATTAGTACGAACAGAATATTCGTTGTTCAGAAATACACCGTAACTTCCCAATGTTCCCAAATGGAAACGTAAAATAAACTTTCGTACACTCTACATCAATGGAAGGTATGAGTGTTTATAACCGTCAAATTATTGTTCAATGTTTCCTTTACGCATCTGCAAGTACAGATTTCCGTAGAAAATAACAATTTCTGGACAAAAAAGAAATTATTTCCTCAGAACGACTTCTTGAAAAGTTTGGTGATGCTGACTCCCCTCACAACATGGACACACAGCAAAAGTAGTGGATTGAATATTCCTGAGTTTTGTCAGACCTCTATCTCACCCCTGATAATTGTTTCATTATCAAGTGAGAGTTAAGACTGCTTCCAAGAAAGAAAAATGTAGGTGTTCCCAAAAGGAACTGGTTCCCAATGGGACTTAATGTATTTGTTGGCATATTACGAATGTTACACAATGCTACAAAAATATACATCAACTATGCTTTTAAATATACATGTATACATGTATATATGTATACACACACACTCATAAATATGAGAATAGATTGGTTTTGGTCTTATGTGCCGTGCGTTTTGTGCTCTTCATAAACTTTGCAAAACATTTTGAGGCTGTAATATGAATGTGTTTCAGTGTCAGCATGAGATGAGCATCTTCAACAGACTTTTGTCTGGCACACCCATTGCATACATACAATTCACGCATCCCTTTTGAGTGCCGTTGTTTTGTAAGATGTACTGCTTCAATTAGATCCTTAAGTTTTCTGGACGTTGATGGTGATCCGTTTGGACAAGATCAATACTGCAAGATAATGTAGCTCAGATTGAGTTATGATCTCTATGTACGTTTTCAGTAAAATATTCCGTACAGATATGAAACAATGCATGATAGTGTGGTGAAGCGTGCATGGAATTTAGACAACGGCGCAAATCTCATTTATTCCAATTTACACAAGTTGAGTGGGCAAAAAAACATTCGGAATTCGAGAATCACGCCCTCGCACAGAATCTCCTTACAAGCCACAGACACAGGTTGACTTCGACTCTCAGAAATTGTAGCACTAGTGACGTGCGGACTACTTTTGTATTCCAAACTGTAACCGGAGCTTATGAGAAGCGTAGCAAATACCATGTTTTAATTTATAGTTTGCAGTGAGTTAAGAGATAGGGACATCTACAGAAGGAAAGTTACTAGAAAATCCACAACAACGTATTGTCAACTCCCGCTGTAAATAGCGAATGGATTACAATAGTGAAACCACTGAATGTTTAAAACCCTCGATTTATACCTTTTATATTCATAAAAAATTCTACGTACGTTGGGCACGTTACAAATGAAGTGACGTATAAAAGAAATGTTTTAAAATGTTATAAAAAATTACACTATATATATATATATATATATATATATATATATATATATATTATAACACGCCCACCTACTACCTTCCAGCCGGTGGCGATGAAGCGTGAAACTATGAATGCTCGTGAAGCGAGCTTTGAATTCTCAGGAAGCAGGATCTTACGGGTATGAGAAAGGTCTGAACCCTTGACACAATGAATTATATAAAATTATGGTAAAATGAGCATATATTCAGTAAAACAAATTACACAGTGGCACAAATATACAATAAGTGTGTACTTTACGTAGATGGTCACTGTAAAGAAAACAGAAACAAAAGAACAAAATAACACAACCATAAGAGAATGTATAGGCGTCACCTTGACTGCCTGATTGCTTCAATACGCACTATTTACAATATTTTTGCTTTGACCTCCTTCTCAATTACTTCGTGTACCTCATTTAACTTTTGTTAATCTAAAGTTTTCTCCGTGCACGGCCCTTTAAGTGATTCTCTGCAATTATTCTTTTATAGACTTCACAGAGGTCAGCCTTGAGCTGCGCATTGATTACAATGCTGTAAACTCTAACACAAGAATAAACGTGACACACACGTTACTAAATCGTACCTTTTACAAAAGTATAGCAACTGATTATCCCTGACATCATACAATAGAAACAAGACTTTCAATAAGATTACTTTTACATTACATGAAAAATTATAATTTACTTTAGAAAAGTTGTACAAGGTATGGAATTCAAACGAATTTACTGGTGCGTACAGCGAATGAAATCTAAACTGCCGCTCATACGTTCGAAATACTTCTCCCAGTAATTACTTGGAATTTTCACCTATTTTAGGACGCTACGCCTGGTGTTTAAAGCTACACAGTTTCCCAACAAATTGCCGCATAGAAGTTGCCAGCTCTTTACCTCGACACCTCCTTCCCGCTCGCCGTCAGTTAACCTTGGGGTGTTCGGTCGCTCGCAGTCCTCGCCACGTCACTTGACTGGTTCGATGTCCCGCGGTTACACCACTTCTTTCGCTCGATCTCAGGATGCCGCCACACGTCCAAATTCCAAACCTTTCTCTCGATCTCGGGCTCGTACCATCCACGGATTGGTCCAAGTCCTTCTCGCCTACGCTTGAGTGTTCACTGAAGTCGTCCTTCTGCTGCCTGCCGCGTACCCGTTGCTCGCGCTACCAGTTTTAAATAACTAACGTGCTTGAATTGACTACTTCTAGCACTCGGCCGACATACCACACTTTGAGCGTGCGTGGTCGTGGCGTACAAAATTGAATACTGGATTTCGTTCAGAGTCCTTCTGCGCGAATTTACTTCGATTATGAAACTATTTCAGGTTCAAGCGATCACATCGCTTGCTTACTCGCGTAATGTTAGTGCTGATAATGTACATGCACTTTGCTTCTGAATTCTATCACTTATTACCGCGTTTCTTAAATCAGCTTTACTAAAGCAAGTAAAATTATACTCCTGCACTAACCAATTACTACCGCTGAAGAATTTAGTTGAGTCGCCGTCGCTGTCGGAGTCGTAAGAGAGCTCTATCGAAGTGCGTCACGGTATTTATGCAACTCCGCCTGGGGAAAAATTTCTGGAGGGGTGAATTTTCTCCTCCTTCGCGCCCTCTCGAGAAAATATTATCCGCTAACTTTGGACATCGGAGTGCGAAAACCTGCGGGTAGATGTAGCCTTCTCGGACCATCGCTCCGCCGCGTACCCTATTTCTTAGTTCTCTGGTCTTTTCTAGTGGCATATGGTGGCGTTACGGGTTCGTATGACCCCGTGACGTCACAATATATATATATATTTCAGTTTTCCGTTTTCAAAAATAACACTAACAGCTAATGTTTAGACGGGGCAAGGCAGAGAGCAAAGGCAGGCTTTTCTATTTTCTACGCCACGCAAAATGTGAAGGACATTGCGGTGAGAAGGTCTTTCACATTAACTCCCACAAACCGATGCGATGATCCGTAGCCTACGCGGATTGGCCGCTGCGGAAGTTTCGCGTCTCGTGTTGCCTTATGAGACGTTTTAGACGGGGCAAGGCAGAGAGCAAAGGCAGGCTTTTCTATTTTCTACGCCACGCAAAATGTGAAGGACATTGCGGTGAGAAGGTCTTTCACATTACGGCTCCCACAGACCGATGCGGATGATCCGTAGCCTACGCGGATTGGCCGCTGCGGAAGTTTCGCGTCTCGTGTTGCCTTATGAGCACGTTCAGGCCTGCGCGGCAAGCGAACGTCGCCACAACGGATTGGCAGCGTTTAACCGGCGGCGAAATTTGTAACGCAGTCAGGCATGTTTCTTCCGCTGCAGCACGAGTTTCGTGGAAGCCCGCCTGTGTTCGGGAGGCTTCGCTCCCCTCTGGGTCGAGCGACCTTGCCAACTGTCACCAAACGCTGACACATCATTGACGCTCCAGTGTGCACCATCTCGCGAATTCCGCGGCCGCGTCTAGCTCGGAGGTTTTCGCGCCGCGCCCGCTGCGGATCTACCGCGCAGATTTGTGGGAGCCTTTAAAGAGCCAAGCTCCCATCACCTCCCCTCCATTGAAACAAATTCAAACGCAAGGCCTGACCTAGCATCAGCTCCCTGCCCTATATGTGTGGCGTCATACGATGTCCAGGGAAGGTGGCTGGTTGGAGACGCTCCAAACCGCGTGTCGTATATTCGCGAAAAGGCGCACCCCGCTCCAAAGCGGCTTGCAAAAGGAACCGCCCCGATGCACGCCGCGGCACTTCAACGCACTGCACCTCTTCCAGGCCACCTCCAATCACCGCTCCCACAGCGTAACGGCTGCTGCAACCACACTTGCCCTGCCCCCCCCCCCGCCCCTGCCTCCTCCGCGCGGCTCCCTCTCGCCCTCCTCATCCCTCGCCGCTCTTTGCCCTTCCGCCTCCGCTGAGCGCGCCCGGGGCGCCTGGCGGCGGAAGCCCTGGCGGGTGTTAATAGCCCAGAGACGGAAGTCGAGGTTTGCGCTGAAAGTCAAACACGTCGGCAAAGCCCGCCCGCTCCCCCCCTCCCCGCTGTACTCCACCCCCGCCGCGTTTGTGACGGCCGCGCCTTTCACCTCTCGTTCGCCAGGGGCTTCTAGTGCGCGACCTCGCCGCCGCACGCGCCACTTGCTCTTTATTGTTCCTCGTGGAGAAACTTTGCTTACGGGATGAGCTCGACGCGGAATCCCGAGGGGATATTCTGTGTAGACTGGGAACGAGGAATGTCTGCTTTCGATTCGCCTACGTTAGGCGAACGACTCTTCCGTTCTCCTAATACATGGAAGGAAACGATTCTGATATTACGGGCGAGTAGCATAGCAAACAAGTAATAACTTACTTGTACGGTATACTCGTACGGTACGGTACCTACTACTTGTACGGTACTTCGAGAACGAAAGAGAAAAAACAAACAAACAAAAACCAGGGGTACCAAAGCTTAGCAACTTGTATCTTTGGTTCGATCAACCTTCGTAAACTCAAAATTAAATAATTTTCCATTTTCTTGCATCATTTCTAAGAATGTAATAAAATTATTAGTAAAAAAAGTAAAATATCATTACACCTACCTCTAATTTTTATTATAATGTTCACAGAAATTTTTCCTTCAAGCAAAATTTGTTTCTCATATTTTTTTATTTCATTTGGATCATGTAGATTTTTTTGAAAATTTGTTCACAGAATTCCATTTATGAGTACGTGGTAAATACATTCGTGAAAAATTCACAACAGAACAAGTCAGGGAAATGAGGAGTATGTTCTTCAATAGAACAGTCCATATGATGATCTAATATCCCCAAAAATATGACCCTGTGAAAGGTTCATCTCTACCAAATAAAACTTCCGTTAGGGGTGAGACTTCATGGGCCTACGAATCATAGATAGACCGATAACGCGGTCTCTATATGATTTATGATATATTCCGACCATACGGTATGGTGCGAAATCTCCTTCGTGGAACAGGACGAGTTCGTCTACATTAATTAGAATCACGCGCACAGTTGAGAATATATAAAAATGCTAAAGCTAAGAGAGTTCTCACTCTCTTAGTGTTAGCATTTTTAGCGTCAGCGAACTGTCTTAAATGAGGCGGTACAGACCACCGGTAAAATTCTAAATATTGATGAAATGTAGAAGACCTGAATCTGGAGGAGAACCGTCTGTTGTCATTTGAACAGAAAGGACGTCGTAAAGGTTCCTATGGTTGTAAGGAAATCTCACTACTAAATAAGATAATCTTGAATGATGTAAGGTTGTAACGAAAATTTAATTTAAGCATGGCTTGGATTCACTACTAGAAGACCTTTGGCAGTGTACCATTCAATTTCATTTCCAAGACCCGGATATCTATCGATTTCATCCCAGACTTATTGAGTTTTGCACGTCTGGTATAAAATACCAGGTTACTGACAGCGGAAAGGAAGTAGTAGAAACAAGATGTAATCAGATTCACAGAGGAATTTTTCAAGGAGATTTGCTATCACATCTTCTGTTTTGTATTAGTTTGATCTCACTATCTAGACAGTGTCGCAAACTGACTTTGTTTACAGGGTCCATGGTGATAAAAGACAAGTAACACATTTGTTTTATATGGATGATCTTTGATTGATTGATTTTTTCGTGTTTCCCGGCGCGTCAACTGCTTTGGTCATTATTCCCGTTAGTGTAGTGCATGTTTTTTTCGCGGGAGATGGCCGTGATCTTCCCCCCTGGATGGCGATATCCGGCGGTGACCTATAGTCGGCTAGTAGGGTTTCCCCCAAACCAGGACTCTCCCGCCAGCGGGGCACCGCCCCAGCCGGGGCAAGCTCTAAGCTCCCAACCGGTCTCCCGGAACATGTGGTAGTGTAGTGCATGTTAGTGTAAGTGAATATGAAAGGGGAGAGGATAGAACAAAGAAGAAGAAGGACAGATCGCGCGCGGTCCGTGGCCCGTTCGTTAGGGTACTGCTCCGGCTTTCGCCTGGTGTTGATCGGAGAAACCACGGAAAACTATCGAACAGAGCAGCCGGCCGCTAGAATTATCCTCCAGACAGCGACTGAATTGGACCTAGCTGAAAAGCTAGTGTCGAAAATCCTGCCGCCGTTGGAAGTGTAACCTAGGACCTCCCGGTCAGAGGCGCTGCAGTGACATCAGTTGGTGCACTGAGCTACCGCTTCCGGTTGGATGATCTTTAAGTGTTTCTAAGAAAAGAAATTGATCTTGGCAAGTGTGCAAAAATCAACTTAAAGCGAGACAAAATGACGTCAGAGATCATTGAAGTTGATATGTACACAGTGTATGAGCATTGAAGAACGTAAAACCATCTCGAACGGCACAACAAAATAAACAATTGCGACAGACGAACGCTCTGAATAACAAAAACAATGCGTTATACCCTTAAATATGTTTGACCCAAAAATAATGGATAATGAAATAAGTTTTTAGCAACGTATTTATTTTATAAAGTATAACATATCCTACTTACGCCATTCCTTCGACTCGAGAGATATGACAAGTATGGGAGTCTATGAAAAGTCCACGAAATATTATAAGAAGAGGCCAGTTTCTTCAGATCTGCCAATTTATACATTGCGACAATACTAAATGAAATCTGAAGGACAAGCTTGGAAACCAAGGCCTTGTGTGAATAAAATTAAAGAAAAGTTCACGCTTTATTTTGTTCCACGCAATTTGCATCCTTTCATGAGTCAAAGATTACAAAACGTTTTGCCGCCATACACAGAAATTAGTTTATTAGAAAAAAATTCACTGCAATTCACTGTCCCGGACAGCCAAGAGACAAAAATGCACTGCGTTTACTAAATGTGATTTCTCAACAATAAGAACATATATTTATTTAATTTCGATCTTCTGTAATATCTAATAGATATGGATAAAGAATATCCTAAAATATTGCATTCATATGAATTGTTAAATTAAAATACGAAAACTTCTTTGTGAACACCGAAAGCGTGTTAACAAAAGTGAACAACGTGAAGGAACGTACGGATGGAAGTAGCTGGAAACCGAGTCGTGATGAGCGAAGTGGTTTGGCAAATGAAGTGATTATAATAGGATTCTTCAATTTTTAAATTTTGAATATTTTTATTAGTTGCCTTATGTTGAGACGTGGTATACTCGTCTATATTTTTTTCAACGATAATCACAATCACGCTACGTCTGTACGTCTCCTCAGCGCCCACACGGTCACCCATGAACTGCGCCGAGCCAGGCACACGGAGACAGTCCTCTGGTGGACTGCTAGAGCGCGCTTATTAAATTGAATGTCTTTCTCCAACACCTTCTTTCGTCAGAATGTTTGCCTTGGATTAGAGATTCAGAAAGTCTCTTTCTGGCATTCAAGTATTTCGAATGGCTTCAGACCAAAGTAGTTATTTAAGGATTAATTATTTTCATACAGGAGAATGTTATGAGTTTGCGAAAAAAATATAGAAAACAAGTGTTCTTCTTCGTACATTCGAATATGATTGGTTGTATGGGAGATTTGGAGGGGGAGTTTGTCAATACTCCACATAGCATGGGAGATTGATCTTTGTCGGAGAGGGGACCGGGAGAGCAGCAAGTAAGCCGATGAGATTACGCGCGTGCAGGAATACCAACTGTGCGGGGAGCGCTCAGCGCTCAATTAGCGCGAGTCAACAGGGGGGCGGGGGGGCAGGGAGGGCGCCGCCAACGAAGCGTGAATTATGCGCTGTCTCCAAAGCCCCAGGGTCAATTGAATGCTGCGTCAATCACCCCTCAATCGCTGTGCGCTGCATAGCTGGATATTGCGCGCGGTCCGGCCCCACCCCGCCACACCACGCCACGCCCTTCGCCCTGACGGACATCCCCACCCTGGCACTCCATCCCCCACCACGGCTAGTAGTCTGTGACAATCAGCAGACGTTTGTGGACGAGTGGAACGCGTTGATTTAATTAAGACTAAATACGCTTATAGATTTTTTATTTATTGATTTTTTCGTGTTTCCGGGCGCGTCGACTGCTCTGGTCATTAGTCCCGTTAGTGTAGTGCATGTTTTTTCTCGGAAGATGGCGGTGATCTTCCCCCGCTGGATGGCGAGATCCGGCGCCGACCTACCGTCGGCTAGTGGGGTTTCCCCCTAACCAGGACTCTCCCACCAGCGGGCACCGCCCCAGCCGGGACAAGCTCTAAGCTCCCGACCGGTCTTCCGAAATTTGTGGTAGTGTAATGCATGTTATGTAAGTGTGTGTGTGTGTGTGTGTGTAAGGGGAGCCGTTTGGTAGGGTACTGCTCCGGCATTCGCCTGGTGGTGATCGGAGAGCCCACGGAAAACTACCGATCAGAGCAGTCGCTCGCTAGAATTCTCCTCCAGACAGCGGCTGAATTCGACCTAGCTGAAAACTTGTGTCGAAAATCCTGCCGTCAGGACTCGAACCTAGGAACTCCCGGTCAGAGACGCTGCAGTGACATTAGTTGATGCACTGAGCTACCGCTGCCGGTACGCTTATGGAGGGCATTAAGTTTCCTACCTAACCGAGTAGCTTATTGTTGAGCGCGGTGTGCATGCTGCTTCAAGTTCAGACATGTCTGCGAATAATTTGTTGAAATATTCAGGCCATTTTGTTCATAAAATGCAAAATAATAAGTTGCCGAACGAAGTGCAGAGAAAATAGTCATAGATCAGGCAATCTTGAAGAATCGAGTAGTCATCAATTTTTTTGAAGAATAAAGACATTATACCAAAAGAAATCCATTCACGCATGCTGGCAATGTTTGGTGATAGTACACCTTCTAGGTATCCTGAAAAAGCGCTGGTCTAAGTAGTTTAAATGGGAGAGAAAATCAATGGAAGATGATTCGCGCTCCGGGAGACGTATGGCTATGACTTGTTCGGGCATAGTAGTGGCATTAGCTTGGCAGTTCGGAGCGTGCGAGTCAACAGCTCCCACATGATTTATTTATTTATTTATTTATTTTACGTCAAAAAACAGTTAAAAACTGCGTATGACGTGCTATGGG
Organism: Teleogryllus oceanicus; assembly: GCA_964035755.1. Classification (NCBI taxonomy): domain Eukaryota; kingdom Metazoa; phylum Arthropoda; class Insecta; order Orthoptera; family Gryllidae; genus Teleogryllus; species Teleogryllus oceanicus. The sequence goes on from CAXIVR010000007.1 coordinate 4,451,260, forward strand.
GAAAAGTGAATTGTGTGCACATTTTCAAAATTCTGTGATCCCTACACTAAGTCATATACTACTTAAATTTTGAATTTTGAAAATGATCGTTAGGCATGTCTAAACCTCGTTCGTGTTGGATTCCCAATGAGCTCACTCCTCTCCACAAAACAGTGACCAGTGGAAATGTGTGAGGAGCATTAAGAATTCTTGAGTCAGGTCCAAAAAATAGTGTTGCTCAAATTTTTACGAGAGAGGAAACGTGGGTACATCGCTCAGCCTACTCCAGTCGCTGACGCTGTTAGGACGTGTGTCGCATCCGCTCACGAGTTACTGTTATCAAGTGCGTCATGGTTATATTGTGTGGTGTATGCAATGAGGTGGTGTCCATAAACAGGGAGAAAATAATATGTACGGGTAACTGCAAGAAAACATTTCGCTCTGATTGTGCAAATATTGTCTTAGACATCAACGAGAGAACAGCGAAAAAGCACTGGCTCTGTGAAAACTGTAAACCGGCTCCTATCCAAGACATATCTGTTTATGCTGAATTAACTAAACAATTCTTTATTAATGAAATGAAAGCTTTTAAAGCAGAGGTTTTCTCGGAACTTAGAGAATACAGCAAACAACATAATTTAGAAGAATATAAGCTTTCATTAGAAGTATTTTCAGATAAAATCGATAACTCTAATGAAGTGATGAAAATACTCACTAACAATTACAATGAACTAAAAAAGAAAATGCTGAACTTCATAAACAAAACTTACAAATAAGTAAAAATATTTTAGACCTGCAAACAAAAGTAAGAAATTTGGAACAATATTCAAGAATTTTTTTACATAGAAATACAAGGCATTCCATCAAGAAACAATGGAAATGTTATGAAAATCATTGCTGATGTGGCTTCTACTATTGGCATTAAACATGAAACTGAAGATATAATGGCGGCCCATCGAGTACCAACTTGTAGACTAATGCAACCCCACTGCTGATTATTCACTAAGAAATAGAATGAAGAATGCATGGATGAAAGCCTACAAGAAAAAGAAATACCTGACCGCGAGTGAACTTAACAGTTCGTTTCCCGCCATCAAGGTGTACATCAATGATCATCTGATTCCAGAAACAAAAAACCTGCTAAGACTTACTAAGCATAATTTAAGCTTTATTATTATAAAGCAAAATTTTTGGGTTACACCTACACGTGGTTTAAAGAGGGTAAGATTTTTATAAGAAAAGAAACAGGCCAGAAATGCATAAAGATTGACAATATACGACTTGGAAACTTTAAAATAAAAATTGATAATTACTATTGCATATCAATCTAAAACTGTATTGTAGTTAAGACAAAGTAATGAAAGATAATTATTAATAATAATTTCATTCAAAACCAAAATTACTTATCATACTGAATCAACAATCTGGCCTGTTTCCAACACTATTAAAAATAATTTCTTTTTGAACGACCAAAATTCAGAAAACTTCTCATATATTCATTGTAACTAAGGAGTAAGAAAAATTCAGTTTAATAGGGGCTATTTTAAACAACATAAAGAATAAACCAAAAATTATCATACTTGTAAAGGAAAAACTTTATAAACTACCAGGGTATAAAGTCTACAGCAAATGTAACGACAAATATCCAGCTCGAGAAGTCATGGTATATGTTAACAACTCTATTAAAGTAAAATCAATATTATGTGATATGTATACAGCTGATAGTGTAACATTAGAACTAAAAATGGGAAATCAAAATGTCACACTGGTTGCCATATATAGATTACAATCATATCCTCAGCAAAAGTTTTTTAAACGAATGGAAAAATTGCTTAAAACAACTAAAAAACAATATTATTTTCATTGGTGATGTAAATATTGACTTAAAGAAAAACTCAACAAATGCAGATAACTACGTAGCTTTAATGAATAACTATGGACTAACGTCCATCTTAAACCAAACGACCAGATACACAGAATTGTCTGCATCATGTATAGATCACGTCTTTGTCAGATTTAAGTCCGTCAATAGTTGTTCAGTTTCCATATATGACTTAGTAATTTCCGATCATTTTCTAATAGGAGAAAAATATGATTTTTACAATGAGGGTATAAATGTTATATAAACAAATGAAACATTTATAAATTATAATCTAGTTAAAAATTATTTTGTTGAAACGAATTGGAACAATATTTGTAAATAGGTGGGTGGATGAACTGTTCTCATTAATTAATAATGCAATGCAAAAAAGTACTCAAAACAAAATACCTAATAAAATTACGAAAGCTAAAATAAAAACTGATGGCGTGGATATAAAACCATGGATAACTGTAATTTCTCGGAGAAGTTTAAAAACCAAATTGACTGTACAAAACATAATTATTATAGGAACTTGATAATGAAACATAATGGACACACGAAACATCAATGGAAAATAATTAACGAACTGGTAGGAGATAACAAGACTAGTGAAATCGATCATCTCTTAGATGATGGTAGCGTCATTGACGATACACAGGAAATCTGCTGTAAGATAAACGAATCCTTTCTCGGTATTCACAAGCAGTTAATTACTGACAACACGTGTAATGTAACTCTGCCACGGAACTCAGATATAACATCTTATCAATCCTTCTTATCTCGACGTGACCAACAAACTGGGAGTAGTTCAAATTATCAACAGTTTAAAAAACAAAGCGTCAAGCGGTTATGATAAAATAACCACGAAACTAGTAAAAGAATGCACATCGATTCTTGGTCCATTATTAACACATACAATAAATCTAAGTTTATGTAGCGGATTTTTCCTAATCAACTCAAATAGAGCATAATTCTTGCAATTCTCAAGAAATCTAGTAAAATAAATCTGGATAACCTTAGACCAGTAAGTCTATTACCAGTGTTTTCAAAAATCATATAAAAATGTATGAAAAAGAGACTTTTACGACACTTAAACAAAATTAATTTCTTCAGCAAACGTCAGTTTGGATTTACAAAATGTAAATCCACAGAAGATGCACTTAACACTTTTCTAGAAAATATATATAATCACATTAATAATGGGAGAAAGTGTACAAACGTGTATGTAGATTTTAGAAAAGCTTTTGACATGGTGGATCACAAAATTCTCTAAAAAATAGAGAATATAGGAATAAGAGGTGTAGCCTTAGAATGTTTAATCAGTTCCGCTCTGAACGGGAACAAAGAGTCAAAATAGGTAACTGTTACAGTAATTCAGGCATAGTCGAAAAAGGCGTGCCGCAAGGTTCAGCGATTGCCATTCGATTTATGAGTCAGATTGCCATAGAATCTCTTCGCGTCTGTTGCAAACAACCGATTCTGTTTACGGATATCTACTCTTCGTTTGTAACAACTAATTCTTAGAGCCCATGCTTAGATCTTCTCTTTTAGATTCTCAGGTATCATTAGCCTTGTTGTGCCATTTTGAATTTGAATGTTTGTTCAACACGGAGTATTTTTCTTTGAAATTTAGATTTGCGCGTTGATTTAGATGATGCCTCGGCTACGAGTTACATTTTACGCCATGTGCCGGCTATAAATTCGTAATTCTTATCGCCCTTGGGGGTACGGAGCTCGGAATACGTTTTCAAAGATACCATAAAGCTCGGAATACGTTTTCAAAGATACCATAAATGTGTTCAGTCGTATGTTGGTTGCGCAAAGAGATTTCTCATTAGAAATAAAAGATGAGCCGCTCGTGAATAGTCGTTGACTTCGGCGGCCGATCATGTCAATGACTATCTCCGTTCACCAGACGTGCCACGCTCGTACCTTGAAGAATACCACAAGTGCTTCGCGACTTGGTGCTTGCATCGAGGACCCTCTTGCGTTCTCTCAAGGCCGCTCAATGCCTTACATACTTTATCGCTGACACGAAAGTCTTCTTAGCTGATTACAAGGACACTGAACATGAAAGCTCAGACACTCGTCTCTGTGTAGTTCCGTGATCTTTTACTATCTCGTATACATAAGTATACACAGAAAAATATACGTAGTATATAATAATGTAACCCTACGAAAAATCGATTTCGAGATTTCAACGGAAATACACGGTTGGGAGTCTCCTGATACCGTACATTTTTTTTGTTTTGTTTTTTTCAAAACTTCCGGCGTCTGTCTGGCCGGCCGGCCGTCTGTGAACACCACTAGCGCCAAAAACCATGCCTAGGATATTTTTCCCTATCCCTCTCCATCTAGCTCGAGTCGAAGCTTTGAGGTTTTGAAAAACATTCTTTAAAATTTAGCGGAACTTTACATGAAACCCTCCAGACATTTTCATTTTTTTTTTTTCAAAAACGGCTCCAAATATGTTCTTTAAATTTCTCGTAAGAATATAGCAAAATACACGTATAAAGGTGACATAGGTCCGATTTACACAGTGAACTCTGAATTCTCGAAGATTGGAAAGTGAATTTTTGGAAAATTGGAAAGTGAATTTCCTACAACTAAAAAATTTAAGATATAAATCTTTCCTTCAAGTAAAATTTCTTGTTCATTTTTTGAAAATTTTAGTAGTTTTCGCGCAATATGGTACTTTACATTTTGCAATTTTAAAAAATAACCAAAACAAGATATTCCCTAAAAAAAACTCCAAATTTTTTCTTTAAACTTTTGGAAAGGAGAGTGCTAAATGTACCCTATCACATGAAGTAATAGCGATATTGCTCTATTCACTTATTTTTTCAAAATGTACAAAAATGTAATTCTTTACTCGTCTCTCACCTCCTTAATACTCACAATGGAAGCGATTTGTTTACATTATTGAATTTTTGAGTATACGTGCTTTAAATGATATACGATACGTTATATAAAGTTTCTTGAAAACGCAACAGTTTTTTGTGAAAATGAGCTCAAACTTCCGCATTTTCAGAAAAACTCACTTGGAATTTTCCAGCTCCAAATGGTTTCTTCAAACTTTTCCAATGGATAAGGATAATGCGCTGTTTAATATGATCTAAAGTTAATTTTCGTGTTTTCTCTTTTTTTATAAAATTACTTCGGTTTTTTAAAAAAAAAAGCTATAAATTTCGCTTTTACAGTAACTTTTAAACGATATTTTCTTACAAACGGCTCCAAATTTTTCAATGAAAATTGCCATTTTGAACGAGGTTTCACTCTTCTTTAATATTCTTAAAGTAATATTTCGGTTCTACTATTTGGAAACCGAAAAATTGATAACAATTTTTAAAAAATTTACTTTGGGCGGCGATAGATGGCAGCCTGCAAGAGGATGGGGCAAGACCATAAAGCCTGTCCACACCAAGGAAACTAGAATACTTTACTACGAAACTATTTTTCTGATGTGTTAGGTTTTCGAGATTCTTTTAATGAATCTTCACGAGAATTGAAGATTCGGAGAAATTACGAAAAATTGATAAATACTAAATCAAAAACATATATATATACTAATGATTTGAGGGTATTATCGTGGTAATATATTCTATGAAACACATGAGGAATAAATTTCATGTTGCCAACGCACTAATTTATGTGCATGGATTAGACGTTTGAATATTCAGGGGAAGTAAAGTTAATTTTAAATGCCTAAACAATGCACTACATCGAAGTCATTTTACACATTAGCGGGTGAGTCAAGATGCTCGTTGTCTTGCTCTCTAAATTTCGCTGCCGAGATAATTTTAATCTCGTTTGAGGAGACTCATCAGCCTCAGGAACGCGTCTCCAACGACTACAAACTCGGCGGAGACGGGAAATTTAACAACTCTACAGCAAGATCTTCCAGAGAATGTTGGGAAAATTTGCTCTCCGGTGCCTCACAATTAAGAAGCAAGAAGTAACTTGGCGCTACGAAAACGTGGTTAATACTTTGCATCAGACTTACCGCAACTTAGTTACATATCCACTTATAAATCTGACATTGAATTATTTATTTTCGTCGTTCTGTATTATATCTCGACGGAACGCAATCAAACATGACTGAAAAGCTTTTAATGACCGGTTTCCGTAAATAAATTTAAATCCTTCGCCATTTTAGAACAATAGCAAAAGATCTCTATGTACTCATATTGAAAGTCAACAATATTCTCGAAATGAGTCATCGTCATAACGTTGAATTTGAATTTGAATTTGCCTTATTTTACGTGGCGAGACTCAGGCCATGAGGCCTGCTCTTCCGTCTGACCACGAAAATTTCGTTACACTCCTTTCACCAATCATGGGAGAAAGAAGGTATTACTTGGGCGACGAAACAGGCGATTTGAATTTAGCTCAGATGCGTCATTTAGGCTTCAGGATCTTTTACATGCAGTAAATGTACTAACATGGGACAGCCGGCTTTACTTGCCCTCCGAAGGAAGGCGTACGGAGGATTTTTCACCCTTAAAAATCCACGGCTTCGATCGGGTTTGAACCGCAAACTTGGGTATAGCAGTCCGACACGCTGACCGCTACACCATCGCCGCCGCCATACACCATCGCCGCCGCCGAGTTGGTATCGCCATCAGGAATTTTCCGATGTTCCCGTTCCTCAATACGTATTACGCACTGCCCTTTGATGACGTATGGGGTTCCGTTATAGCGCTGAGGTTCATAACCCTTTGCCTACACAACCACTCGGGCCCATGGTCCATATGAAAGTGAGCATTTTAGGCTGCCTTCACCCCGAGCAACTCAGAGCCCTTCACACACAGCCACTGTCCGCGAGAGGGGAAGATATCGTGAGTTCGCACCGCTGTGGTCAAAGGATAGCCAGCAAGTAACAAACCTGTTCACAAGCGTGTCCGAATGGGCTTGTGCGAAGGCTGCCATTTTGGAACTGCTCGCTGGCGGTAGCGCGGATGCTCGTCCGATGCGAGCGCCACGATCGGACTGTTGTACCCGAGTTTGCGGGTTCAAACCCGATCGAAGCCGTGGATTTTTAAGGGCGAAAAATCCTTCGTACGCCTTCCTTCGGAGGGGAAGTAAAGCCGGCTGTCCCATGTAGTACATTTACTGCATGTAAAAGATCCTCAAGCCAAAATGAAGCCTCTGAGCAAAATTGAGTTCCGCCTGTTTCGTCGCTCTAAGATGATACCTCCTTTCTCCGCTAGGTGGTGAAAGGAGCGTAGCGAAATTTGCGTGGTTAGACGGAAGAGCGGGCCTGATGGCCCGAGTCTCGCCACGTAAAATAAGGCATTAACTAACTAACGATGTCGCTCGAGACTAGTTTACACCAATGCTTTGACAAGCAGACGCGCCACTCGAAACGCTGCTGAGTGGCGCCGTGTGTAGGGGCCCTAAACCATTGCTTTGCCAGCAGACGCGCCACTCGGAAGCGCTGCTGAGTGGCGCCATGCGAAGGCATCCGTAGAGTTGGGGAGGGGAGGTGGGGGCAAGGGACCCAATTGCAGCGCTTCCACCCCTCCGCGAGCAGGCCCCGCTCCTAGCATCGTTCTAACCGCGAGACTTGTAGCATCGCGAGACTTCAGACGAGGCGAGGTGAAGTGAAGTGAAGTGAAGTGAAGTGAAGTGAAGTGAAGTGAAGTGGAGTGCCATAGAAGCTTGCACGGTGAAATGTTTATGTTAATTTGTAAAGTGTGTAACATTTGTAAAATTTTGTATAGTTGTTAAGTTCTGTAATGTTTAGTTAGTGTATTCTGCCACCAAGTTCTGGAACTTATTTGCAGAATTAGTAATTAATCTAATCTAATCTAATCTATAAGGGCGGAGGACACTTCAGGTGACCATGGCGAGTTAGAGTGGCCCCGACCTTGCCACTACAACAATGCGAACATCCATGCCCGAGGCGGGATTCAAACTCGCCACCGTCCGACTGGCAAGGCGCGTTTGCCCTCACGATATCGGCCCCCCATGTCAGCCTCACGGCATGTCGGTGGTGTTAAATCGTTTTCAACAGGACAAGCCTGACATAATAAATGTAGATACAAATATTATCCTCCTCGTGCACTGGCATGTAGAGTTTCATTCAAACTCCAAGTCATCTTGGGGTGGATGTTTTCTGTGAAGGAATAGACTATATTAAAATCTGTATTATTAATTTAGGCCTCTATTTATTACTGAATTATTGGAACCGTTTTTAAACAGACATTTTTATTCTTTATAAAATTTATACGTTTCCAATCCTATAGGTTCGGATTCTTCTTCAGGTATATTTTCATTAGTGCCGATTTTCCATCACTTTTTGTCAATAATTATCTAATGAATATATTGGATGATATTTCACCCAACACTTTCCACGACGACCATTTAATCTAGAAGAATGTCATTGTTTAAATTGAATAAATTGTTTAATATTGGGTTCCTATAATTCTATATTCAGAACATATTAAAACATTCAATAACCGCTACAATTCTGTTCACAAAAGCGGCTCTCTCTAGTTTCCTAAAACGTATAACGACACACAATTTATAAATGCTTCAATTTCATAATTTTATATTTCTTCAAATGCCTTAAAATTAGAAGTAATTGGGTAAAATGAAGACTTTTTCAATAAAAGCCATATATTTTCCTTCCTGTTTTATTTTTTGAACAATACTGCGCTTTAGCTGCATCACACGTTTGAAATTAAATGTTTTGCAGTTGAGATTTATGGTTTATTGATGTTTTTCAAAAAGCGAGCAAATAGTTTGTCTGCTGTTGTTTCAGGATTAATTTTTGTGGATGTGGTACAATAGTCGTTAGAAATCTCAGCACGGCTGTCGTCAAATCTCCAAGGTAGGGCATTGTTGAAATGTAATTGTGATTTAAACAAGGTCTACTCAAATGCAAGAATTCGGGCAAAACTACCACGTCTCCTATGCTGGCTCTGCAACAATCGATTATCGCAAAACCGAGTATGCCACCATTTAGAAATACTTAATTGCTAATTAATAAAAAAAGTTGTTCCTTCAAGTTTTTTTTTTCAATGCCAACATATAATTGAATTAAAGTAATTAACGGTGAATTAGCCCTTAGGCTTTAAGTTGACACACTAGAATCGGTTACCATAAGAACACATATGCCACCATTTAGAACGATTTAATTTCTAATTACTTACTCAAAATTTAATTTAATTGCTCTTCACACTTCCGAGTAATTATTGTGGTCCAAGTATCATCATTAATTACTGGAATGTTTGGAGAGCATTTTTAACTAATCTGTGTACAATTAATTCGCAATTAATCGTTCTACAAAATTGTAATTTCTTTTTGTGATAACCGATTGTAGTGTTTAAGCTTAATCTTAAGCTAGCCCACTATTAATTTCATAAAAATTTTAAGAATCAAAATAATAATTTTTGCCTAATTAATTAGCGATTAAATAGTTATAATTGGTGGTTTTTTGTGGTAATCGATTGTGGTGTGCCATTTAATTTTAAATTCCTTAATTTTGGAATTTAAGCAATGAAATTAACTTTTGCGTAATTAATTAAAATTTTTTATGGAAGCTAGCTCACCATTAATACGCAAAAAGTTGAAGAGCAAAAAATTAATTTTGGGGTAATTAACTAGCAATTTACTAGTTGTAAATGGTGGCATGTGATTTTGAGGTAACCGAGCCAGCTAAACAGATACACAACTGCCTCAGTGGCCGGCTGCAGTTGGTCGCGTGTTACTTCCTCCCTCCTGCAGCTACCTCAAGCTGCAGCCCCCGCTGGCGCCCGGGGTACGCGTGGGCCAGGGGACGTTGAGTAGCGTGTGTGGGTGTAAGGGGCGAGGACAGGGCAAGGAATGGGAAGGAAATATCGCGCGCGGTCCATGGCACGTTTGTTAAGGTACGACTCCGGTATTCACCTGCTGTTGATCGCAGACACCACGGAAAACTACTGATCAGAGCAGAATTCTCCTCCAGACAGCGGCTGAATTCGACCAAGTTATGTAGTCGAAAATTCTGCAACCGTCGGGACTCAAACACTAGGCCTATGTGTCAGAGGAACAGCAGTGACATTAGTTGATGCCCTGAGCCACATTTGCCGGATCGTCGCGCCTTCTACTTTGACTCTTAGTTCCGTAAGTGCAGTGCATGTGTTGCCTTTGAACTTCCTTTCTGCTGGAACGTGAGAACCGGCACCGACCTACCTATCGCTTTGCGGTGTTTCATCCCTCCTTACATCTCTCGAAACGGGGCCCTGTCTTAATAGGGACATGCTGTACACCGCCCTCCCGACATGTGGCAATTTCGAGCATGGAACTGTGTGTGTGTGTTCGCGCGCGCGTAAGAAAAGACAAGGGGCTAAGAATGAAGAAAGAAAGACCGTGCGGTCCGTGGCCGGCGTTTCACCTGGTGTTACCTGATGCCCTCATCGGAGAGATCAAGGAAAACTCCCGATCAGAGCAGTCGTCCACTAGAATCCTTCCCTAGAGAGTGGCTGAATTCGGCTTAGCTATCTAGCTTCAGTCATGAAGCCACCAACGCATGGTCTTGAATCCTAGGGGTGATGATGGGCCATATGCACTGAATGACGGGAAACGAGAGAATCCGAGGACCTCGCGCGAATCGCTTTGTCCGCCGAAAAGTTCACACGGTTGGCTCGGGATGTGAACCCCATTCGTGGCGGTGGAAGGCGAGCTGGGGGGGGGAGGTGGAAGGTGACTGAAGCGGCGCGAGGGTAGGAAGGCAATTACCTCCCCAAATTACTTCCTCTTCCCCTTTCCACTCCGTCTTCGTGCAACCCTCTTGGCAGCGTGAGCGCAGAAATTCGCTGAGCGGCCACACCACACCCAGCTGACGCGCCGAAACAGTGAAGTGGACCTGGCTGCAAAACACTCGAACATACGTGTTTACATTCAGGTATGAGTTCACGGTGTCTTGGACGCTTTGCTACTTACACCTGTCATTGTAAATTTGCTGTTGAGGCGACTGAGTTTCACTTAGAGCCTGAATCAGAACGAGAGGTCCCAGAGCGGGCGTCCGACAGCCGAGGACTTTCGACCCTCCCCACACCTTGGCACGTGCAGGATTTGAGCATGTCAATCATTTGGAGGAAAAATAATAATAGTAGATAGTATTGTTCCGTATGAACAAAATGGGACGATATATATTTTTGGTCGCCCGCAAAACATGGATTCCAGCCATTAAGCGATTCTGAAATTTCTTTATTTCATTGTAAGTAGATCTCAATTATTCAAATTATCGTTTCCATGTTGTCGCGGCAGGAAGTAATAAGAGCCAAAATTTATTGCTTATTTATCCTTGAAAATAGAGTTTATTACATGGGAGTTTTTGTTTTTTTTTCTCCCTTTCAAAATTCAAAATTTAAGTAGTATATGACTTAGTGTAGGGATCACAGAATTTTGAAAATGTGCACACAATTCACTTCCCATACAGTCATAGTAGTTTTGAACTGATTTTTGGCGCTAAATAATCATAAATATAAATAAATCTCCAAACAATTAGTAATAACAGTATATTTTTTTAATTTATGCTTCTAATAGAAGCGTTACTAAGAACCAAGAATAATAATTTATTTCAATAAAAAATATCATTGTTCCTTCCGCCGGCTGACATACTTGAAAGATCCAATTTGAAGATTTAAATTTGATTCAACCGACTAAAAATGGTGTGTGATACAGATGACAGATCTAAATAGTGCATTCAAATCTAGTCTTTTACATCAACGTCAAAAAACTTTCAGTTAAAACGGTTAAAACATTTAAAAAAGTTTAGAATCGATGGTTCTGGGATCCGGAAGGAGATTCAAATACGTGCCAGAGCCGTGGACATAGGGCTTTGTCCTGGCAGCTCTTCACCCCTTCACCGACACTGTCAAAATGGCCCACGGGCTACACGTCACCCAAAAATAATGTAACTCAAAACTGTAATGTAGCCCAAAAATAATGTAACTCAAAACTGTAATGTAGCCCAAAAATAATGTAACTCAAAACTGTAATGTAGCCCAAAAAATGTAACTCAAAACTGTAATGTAGCCCAAAATAATGTAACTCAAAACTGTAATGCAGCCCAAAAATAATGTAACTCAAAACTGTAATGTAGCCCAAAAATAATGTAACTCAAAACTGTAATGTAGCCCAAAATAATGTAACTCAAAACTGTAATGTAGCCCAAAAATAATGTAACTCAAAACTGTAATGTAGCCCAAAAATAATGTAACTCAAAACTGTAATGTAGCCCAAAAATAATGTAACTCAAAACTGTAATGTAGCCCAAAATAATGTAACTCAAAACTGTAATGTAGCCCAAAAATAATGTAACTCAAAACTGTAATGTAGCCCAAAAATAATGTAACTCAAAACTGTAATGTAGCCCAAAAATAATGTAACTCAAAACTGTAATGTAGCCCAAAAGAATGTAACTCAAAACTGTAATGTAGCCCCAAAATAATGTAACTCAAAACTGTAATGTAGCCCAAAAATAATGTAACTCAAAACTGTAATGTAGCCCAAAAATAATGTAACTCAAAACTGTAATGTAGCCCAAAAATTTTAAAATCGCAGGGCTTCGAGCCGGGTCAGATTGAGCGGGATTCATTTTGTAAAAAATCCTATGAATATATTAGGCGCTAGTGTTGTTCACAGGTGCCGGGTCAGATTGAGCGGAGAGGAAAACAGGATGAACAGACGTTCCGGTGCTTTGAAAAGAACATTTTTTCGATATCTATACTACGCATATTACTCTTTATACACATGTAGCAAGTACTCGTAAGTACCTCCGTAAGTACCTAACTACTGATGCTAGTAATTGCTAAGATATTCCCGCATTATTTCTAACACTTGCAATTTTCGAAAATTCAGAAAGTTCAATGAAAATGAGACTTGTGTAATTCTTTTAAGTGTTCCTTGTTCTATCAGTTTAAAAGAAAATTAAGAAAAATTGGGACTTTTTAGGCTGTTTTTGGTAAGTACTAATAACACTTCAAGCACAAATGTCGCTGAAAACTACTCCTTTTACAAAAATATTGCATTACCTTTTTCAATTGCAAAAATTCCATCTTCAATATTGGAGTTTTGGAATGTCAACCATACACTATTTTTTTTTTGCAATTTTCAAAAATACATAGTTTGCCTCAAATAAGACTAGAAACACTTTTGTGCCATCCATTGATTAATAAGAGGGAATATTTGAAGAAAAATGTGAAGCAGTTTTAAAGAAAATAATTGTTTAAAACAATTAAATTGCCATTATTTCATGAATAATTATACAAAAACTAAACATATGTTCGCACCTTATACGTGATCTTATTTGAAGATCTGTCATTAAACATGTTTCATTAATAATAAAAATTGTCTTCGATATTGTAGTTGTAAAATACCACCGAAAAAAAATTGAATTTTGTGACAAAATTTTGTAAATGTCATCAAGGCTACATGGAATGTGCTCACTTCATAATACTCGTTTTAAAATTGCAGGGCCCTAGTCCGGCCAGATCGATCGGGGAATGCCATTTTTTTAGAAAATCATATGAAGGGTTCATGTGCTAGTGTTGACCACAGATGGATGTCAAACGCGAACTGAGGTTTTGCAGTAAACCAATTTCTCGCTGTTGCTGATTACGCAGTATACAGAGTATTGTAATGCTGCGAAAAAAACGGCAAATTTTGTGAATAAAGCTTGTCTCTATATATAGCAAATTACTTCCTCTAACACGTTGCATACCCAGAATCCATGTTTTGTGGATCCTTGGTATTGAAAAATTGATTGACGGCAAAACGTCCATCAGTCTGTCCGTGTGTGGTCGGCGCTAGCGCCTAAACTGTTCAGCCGATTTCCGCCAGAACTGATATTTAGGAACCGCCCTGACTGATGTCGCATCCCCTTGAATTTGAAAACAATATTTTACATGATGCTCCAGGGACATTTTCAGAAAAGGGGGTCCAAATTGTATTATTACATTCTGCTGTTGGAAAACGTAACGAACACTTAAAAGAAAGGTGCAGGTCACATATTCATTGAAGTACCTGATTTTTCGAAAATTGCAAAGGTTCAATTATTTTTGGGCTTCTTCCTTCAACAAAAATATTGAAAATAAACATTTTCCTTACTGAAATAATTTCTTTAGACTGAGTTTGAAACAAGGTCATATTCAATTTTGTTTTTCAAAATTTGGGTAGTTTTCGTGTAATTTTGCAATAAAGTTTTCTGTAGCGGAGGTGTTCTGACGATTGCGAACACAGTTGATATTGGAACTTCAGAAAATTCCTCATTCAACTAACTGATCGTAAATCTCCGTTTTTCTTGAATCATTTTATCAATTCATTAGTGTCTTCTGATGCGACAGACTTGCGTCCTTGTCCCCTTCATCGTGAACATTGGCTCTGCCTTTTCTATCGTTCCTACGCATTCACGCACAACACCGTCCACCATAAACCACCACCGCAGACAAGGCTCATCCTTCGATGAATTTCAGCTGCACTATTTCCTTCTGCTTGAAATCGAATTACACTATGCAACTCGCTCTCGGTGGGAGCATCAACTGAGCAGCCATGTTTGTGTGTCTGCCACTCAGCAGAAAACGGCGTGATGACGTTGCTAGAGGTCTCGTGGATATAGAAGATAAGATTGGCACGCATCATAAGGCTCAGTGATATCGAAATCTCTAGCAATTTATGTGCAAAAATTCTTTTTTGACCTACTTTAATGAAAAAATAATTGCATCATCTAAAAAAATTTTTTTGCTGGTTTCTATTGTTTATAAATCTATATTCTTCGTTGGTTGGTTAATGATACCGGGCGCATCAACAGCTTAGGTCATTAGTCCCGTAAGTAGTGTATGTTTTTTTTCTCGGGAGATGGCAGTGATCTTCCCCCGCTGCATGGCGGTGATCTTCCCACATACTCTATAAAAAGTGGTCTGTTTGAATGTCAATAATTGTGTATCCGTAGATCTCATTTCTGTTGACCAAAGGGTTTATAAATCATACATTTTCCGGTGTGCCTTTCCATAAGAAAGGTTTATTCTGAATCAGAGCTCCATAGCGGTGGTATTTATTAATTTCATCAATTAAAGAAGCCTTTCACTATTTGTACAGGAGCTGATTCACAAGTTATGGCGCCGACGAAGTTATCTCTGAGCCACTGCCGTTGTCTCTGCAGAGGAGGCCCGGAGGTCGAATCACGACGGAGGCGAATTTAAGCCAGTGACTAAAATCAGCCGCTGTCCGCAGGAGAATTGACACGGCCAGCTGCTCGCATCGGTGATGTTCCGTTGTTTCTCCACCATCAGTTGATTGATTAATTTTTCGTGTTTCCGGGCACGTCAACAGCTTAGGTCATTAGTCCCGTAAGTAGTGTATGTTTTTCTCGGGAGATGGCAGTGATCTTCCCCCGCTGCATGGCGAGATCCGGCGCCGCTCTACTAACGGCTAGCGGGGTTTCCCTCTAACAAGGACTCTCCCACCAGCGGGGCACCACCCCAGCGGGGACAAGCTCTAAGCTCATGACCGGTCTCACGGAATATTTGGTAGTGTAGTGCATGTTAGTAAGGGAGAGGATAGGACAAGGAAGAGGAAGGAAAGATCGCACGCGGTCTGTGGCCCATTGTTAGGGAACTGCTTCGGCATTCACCTGGTGTTGATCGGAGAAAACGATTTTCGCAACTTGATTATGCCTTCCTAAGTAAGCACTGTCTGAGTGGGAAGAGCATGCAGCTGTGATGTGTTCTATAGTTTCTCCTACAGCACCACATTTCCTACATTTATCCACCACATCTTCTTTTAAACAATGATTTCGATAGTTTCTTGTCTTGATAATTCTGTCTTAAATTGATATTATAAAACCCTCGGTCTCAGGATATATTTGTTTCTCCAAAAGCCACTCCACCGAGGAACGTCTGTCTACATCATCTCGAAACAAGAGTTTTGGGTATCTTCCATGTATTTCTTGTTGTTTCCATTCATTAAAGTTCGACTGGTGGGTAGAGATGTTTAAATCATAATTTCGTTCATGGAGGTTCAACGGAGTGAAGCCGCGGTCCTCATTAACAGTTAATTTCATTAATATGTCGGTGGTGTTTAAAAGGACGTGTCGCATTTTTCCTCTTGTCTCAGGCAAAGCGTTTTTATATTAACCAACCCTCTGCCTCCCATCGTTCGAGGTAGATATAATCTTTTTACTGAGGAGTTTGGATGAAGACAGCGGAATTTATGTAACAGTCTTCTCGTTGATCTGTCCAGCTCCTCCAGGTCAGATTCAGTCCACTTAACAATACCAAAGGAGTAGGTTAGGACCGGCAGAGCTCAGGTGTTGATAGCTGAAATCAGATTACCCCCTGATAAGAACGTGTTTAACAACTTTGTTAGCCGTTTTTGATATTTTATTCGAAGTTCCTCCTTGATACGATTATGGTCCAGTCAATGGTTCTGAGGGTTTCCCAAATAGCGGTATGTTTCTTCAGGTGGTATCTGTTTAATATCACAGAAAATTTGGTTTGTGTTTTGTACATTTCCTTTATGAATATTTATTATACCACATTTATCAAGTCCGAACTTCATCCCGATGACATCGCTGAACATTCTTGCTACACTTACAAGCGATTGTAATTTATCATGCGTTTCGGCGTAGAGTTTAAGGTCATCCATGTACAGTAAATGGGTTTTTGGTGTTTTTCATGTTCAATCTATAGCCACATTTAGTGTTGTTCAAAAGAAATTAAAGTGGGTTTAGAGCTAGGCAAGTGCAGATAGGGAATCGCCCTGAAATATACCTTTTCGGACATCAGCTTTTTCCAAGATATTACCTTGGAATCGTACATTTGTACGCCATTTATTCATTAGATGTTGCAGAATATTTCTTACATTTGGACAGATTTTATATATTTCCAGTACTTTGTTTAGCCATTTGTGAGGAACGGAGTCAAAAGCTTGGCTGTAATCAATATAACAGATGCGGAGATTTCTTTTCTTTTTTTCGAGCTTGCTTTAAGACCACAGAATCAACGATGAGTTGATGTTTACATCCCATAGCTCCCTTAATACAACATTTCTGTTCTTCTTCAAAAACATTATTTGCACTGTGAAAGTATATTTTCTCACCAATAACAGAGGTGAAGAGCTTGTATATGGTTGATAAGCATGTTATTGGTCTATAATTCATTGGATTTTGTTCATTTCCCTTTTTGAAGATTAGAAAATGTCCCCTTCACTCAGTATTCACGTGCAATACTTTCATGAGCATGAGTAAAGTGGGCTATTATTATTATTATTATTATTATTATTATTATTATTTTATTATATTATGAGATGATAGGAATGATGATAAGTGGAGGGTGATCGTGGCCTTGTTTAAACCACCATATCATTCGCCTTAAGACCGACGGGAAACCACGGAAAAAACCCCGGTCAGGATGGCCGGCACGGGAATCGAAAACGGACCACCCGACTGCCAAGTCAGCGCGCTACGCACTGAGTCACTTTGCTTGGTAGGGCCCTTGTTACTTGTCGAAAAATGTCTTCGGTGTTCTTCAAGTAAATGTATAATGTACTGTTGTGGCTGTTCATGAAAGACTCAAACTTGACTCAGCAAAGCTATTTTCTACTTCAATTTTTGATTAAAATTAATAGGAGCTTGTAAAATGATAACTTCAACAATTGTTCATCATTTAGATTGCATTGTTTTAAAATTTGAGCAAAATATAAGACAAGAATAATTATTATTTCTAATGAGAAACTTGTTTGTTTGTTGTTTTTTTCATTAAAATACGTTTAAATTTTTTTTAATAAATCGCTAGATGTACATAGTCGTGGTCTTGGTCAGACCGCAGTCCAGCCCTGAGGAAGACCACGATCATGTGCATCTAGCACTTTATGTGAAAACAGGAAGAGAACATCGGAGTCACATTCCGTTGAAGCAGCGTCGCTCATACAACCAAGAACAGAAGTGTCCTCGGCGTCGATATTACAAACACATATCTTCAACAAAAGCATTGCCAGTCTCACCGCAGAGGGGCTGCACGCGTGCAAGCGTGCATGCGAGAGGGAGTCCTCGTGCTGCCGCATTGTTTTATTGGCCGCGAGGGGCGCTGCGGGCGCCGGGCAGTGACGTCACGGGCGAATCCCTCGATGCGCGTTTGTCAGGCGTTCGCTGGACGCGTTCGCACCGCGCGCGCGCTTTGTTTTCTAAGTATTTTTATGCAACTGCGAGCGTCCCGACTCGGACAACTATTCGTCCGGGTTCGTTTCTCACTAATGGCGCTTTGTTTTAGGTCATCTCGTAAAATTCCCTCGAGTTTTGTTTGGATGACTACATTCTGTTAACTGTTATTTTGTGTGCTATTTACGTTTTAAAGTGGATAGTTCACGCTCTGGTTCTCCTATTTTCTATATCATTTGATCCCTTAGACTAAGGGCTACGTAGTAAATCGACAATGAAATTTCACTAACAACGCAATTTCAAGTAGTGGTTAGGCTACAGTAATAGCCTACTTGAAATTCTACATTTCAAATTTCATAGCAGTTGTGTTCGTTTTGTACATTAAAATCCTTTAGGTGTGTTGTAGTATTAAGATCGATGGGAAAAATTAAACGGAAACCTCGTATTCTTCATAAAATAGTGGTGCTTTCTACATACTTTCTCCCATACATGTAATGGTTACCCAACACAGTCGACGCTGGTTATTGACAACATCTGGAGTTTAACATTTTTGGTTCACTGTATGAGAGGTTCACTATATCCGACAATGCAAGAATAACCTCACATTAGGCGCATTATGTTCCGTAGCGTATTGATGCGCGGGGTGACACATTCCCAGATTATTTTAAAGAGTTTCAAACCAAAAAGTGATATAATAATTGCTACGAATTTGTATTATCAAACAACGTTTAGGCATGTATTTCGTGTATTTAATGAACATATATTAGCTCCACTCATAAAACAAAAATTTTGTTTCTTGTAGTTTTTCGTCGCGTACGATATAGGTGGGAAACGCTTCTGTACTTAGAAAACGTTTTAAAATATTGTCAATATCAGTAATAAATATATTTTCATAATACAATTAGGCTACATTAGCAAACCTACGAATAGTAAATATATGTTTCATAGAAGCGTATTTTATTTTACTATAAACATAAACAGGAAATTCGTATGCAAAAGAGGAAACAAAATAAACCCGCAAATTGGTAAAATATAAATCCTCTACAGTGAATTAAAAAATCTAAATAGCATTGTCCGTGGTGTGTGATTACCGTAAAACCGCTTTCTGGATCGCCAACTGATGTGAAGGCGTAGGGTAAAGAAAGGAGGCGCGCGGTGGCTCAGTGACCACTTTTCGTCACATTTGCACACATTTTTAAAAACTTTTAGTCGTTTTCGCGCAATATTGCATGCAATTTGGGCAAATTTAAAATAACTCATGCATGATTTTCTCGGAAACAGATCCAAACATTTTCTTTAAACCTTTAGTACGGAGAGTGCTAAATGCACTCCAAAAATTAGATGACATAAAACGCCATTTTGCCTTATTTTTGTTTTTACAAAATTTTATTTTTGACTAGTCTCTCACGTCGTTAATATTTACATTTTACATTATCAGCTATTTGTTTACATTATTGCATTTCTGAGTACATTTGCTTTTAAATGTCAAAATATCCTCAAAACTCTTAAGTTCTCTGTGAAAAGAGCTCACTTTTCTGCATTTACAGAAATGCTGGAACACCATTATTATACACGTTTAAATAATATTATGTAAAGTTTCTCGAAAACTCAACAGTGGTCTGTGAATGTGAGCTCAAATTTCCGCAGTTTGAGAAACCATCCAAAACCTTTCCAAAAACTGTTTGAAACGTTTTCTTCAAACTCTTCCAATGGATACTGCTAATTCCACTTTCAAATATAACGTAAAGGTCATTTTGATGCATTCTTTCTTTTCAAAAATTTCACAAATGTATTTTTAAATATCTCTAACGCCGTTAAAATGCACATTTCTTGCAATTTGTAAACACTGTGACATTTGTAAGGGTCAGTGCCCCAAATTACTTTATATGAAGTTTTTCGAAAACAAAGCTTTCGGTGAAAAGAGATTCAATTTTGTATTTGCAGAAACGCTTACACCCATTTTGTTAAAAAGGCTCCAAATTTTTCAATGAAATTGCCATTTATGACGAAGTTTTACTCTTTTTGATATTCTCAAAGTAATATTTCGGTTCTACTATTAGGAAACCGAAAAATTGAGAAAATGTCAAAAATGTACTTTTGCGACAATAGGACGGCAATGGCAGCTAGCAAGAGCTGTTAAGCTAACCCATACCAAGGAAATAAACTTTACTATGAGAAAGTCTGTGCCATTCAGTAGCAGCATTATTTATTAAGTGTATTTGCAGATCTTTTCCAGAGTCCGCAATTCCTTGACACTTGATAGTATGCGGCCTTAAGACAAAATATTTTAGTACACATTTGATATAATTGAATGCAGGCCGAGTTAGAAACCTTCATTAATATCCTCTTTGTCTTCGCAGAGGATTTTATTGTTCTGAAGAGCCCTTTTCACAGCATTAACGATGCCTTACCAAGATGAGATTTCACTACTTTTCATCTCGCCTGCCGGTAAATATACAATCGGCCACGTTACTCTACGGAATACGCTACTCTCGTTAATCTAAATGTGAATCGCTTCGTGAAAGAAAGGCACGTAACAGTTTTCCCGAAATGAAGGTGACATTGAAAATCATGTTTTCTGCGTTAATAACATTTTAACATGAAATAAAACAAAATACCATGTTAATTTTGCTTAAAATAAAGACGCCTTCCGTCCCTCAGGTGATCTGATGTCACTGCAGTACCAAACACCGGGAGATCCTGCGGTTCGAGCCTCGACAGTGGCAGGATTTTCGGTACTATGATCAGTAGTTTTCTCCGATCAACACCAGGCGAATGCCAGAGAAGTACCGTACCAAACGGGCCACGGGCCGCGCGCGATCTGTCCTTCCTCTTCTTGTCCTATCCTCTCTCCTTACACACATACACTTACACTAACAATCACTACACTACCAGATATTCCGGGAGACCGGTCGGGAGCTTAGAGCTTGTCCGGCTGGGCGAGTGCCCGCTGGTGGGAGAGTCCTGGTTAGGGAAACCCAACTAGCCGACGGTAGGTCGGCACCGGATCTCGCCATCCAGCGGGAAGATCACTGCCATATCTAGCGAAAAACATGCACTACACTTACGACACTAATGACCAACTCAGTTGACGCGCTCGGAAACACGAAAAATCAATCATTCGGGAGGTCAGAGCTTGACCCGGCTTGGGCGGTCGGGGATACTTGGTTGGGAAATCCTCACACGTCGAAGTTGGTCGGTGCCGGATCTCGCCATCCAGCGGAGCCCATGATAAAAACCTGCGCTACACTTACGGACTAATTACCTCAGCAATTGACGTCCGGAAACATCAATCAATCAAACTTAAAACTTTGCTCCCCTTTGGCCTCGCGTGCTGTGTAGTGGTGGAAATGGTCGCGTGGAGCGCCTCTTATTCCCCAACAATATTATTCCTCCAATAGGAGGTGGGTACCTCGTCTGATATTTCATGTTTTCCTTCACTGTATTTTCTGAGATCGCCGGGCCTTTTGTTTTGTTTTTCGCTGAATCATTTCCCGTGAGCATGTTCAAACTTCATCGCTGTGCTGCGCATTATGTCATGTATACGTTGGATGCAATGGCGCCAGTGCACTGTGAGCTCCTGGCATGAGCGATATGTATCATGACTAGGAACGCATTTCCATGTAAATACATGTTTTACAGGAACTAGATACCTGCATTCAGTTATATTTTTAGAGTTTACAAGATTTCTGAATGAATTAGAACTATTTTTATTTTACATATTTTCCATATTTTGATATAATTACTTGATTTTACATGTTTTACCTATTTCGACACATTTCGCTACATTTCAATATCTTTATACGTCGAAACTGAACATTCCAGACGCGTGCTGGCAATATTTGTTACGGAATCATCTTTCTAACGAATCAAATCGTAATGCTTTTATTTCTTTTCCACTATATCTCCGCCATGATTTGTCAAACTTACCCCCTCCATTACTGCGTACTTGCGAGTCAAGGATGAGCGATTTTTATGAACGAAAGTAATTTTAACCACGTGCTTGCTCATGTTTAAAAGGAAATTCGTTACTGGATCGAAAACTAACAAATATATTTACAGAAAATTGTCGCGTTGCTCAATTTGGAGGGTGGGTGCATACATTTAACTCCCACCCTCGCGAGATCCATCACTCCTACACGGTACTACTATTCACTTGTACACAGGCTCCTCTTAAACATTATATTATATACTGTGAACGTATTTTATATTCCGAATAAAATTCTTATACATGGTGAAGTCTAGTGTACAATTACTTCAGTAGAGATAGAATCTTTCAGGCACTCCGAATTCTTGTTAAGAACTGATCGATGACGTTCTATGGTCGGAAAATGCTTGTAGAAAACAATTATGAAAACGATAATGAATTTTTATTTTACATATTTTCTATTTTTCATTGTGCTCGTTTTGTTGATGAATAACGACGGAGAAGAAACGTGTATCAGTGGGAGCGAGTTACGTGAATTCCGCGAGGGCTGAATCGGACTCTTTTCCGGCGTACACCGAACAATTTTCTGCATCGCCGCTACGTCACATCACAGAAGCGCGAAGCCAACGCGATAACCACTCCCAAAACACCACCAGAGAAGCATTTGTGTTTGGGAAGGAAGACGGGCACAAAGGCGAGGCCGATGCACTTATCGGCCGAGAAGATTGGTCAGGAACGCAGCGGAAGGAGAGGCGGAGGAGCGTGGAGGCCAGGCTACCCGAAGCATCGCCACGCGCGTCGCCGCGGCCAGAGCAGTGACAGCCCGGGGTCGCACAGGACGCGATCGCCACGTCCCCAGCGCCGAGGCGCCGTTCGCAGCACTCGACTCATTTCACGTAAACCCCCATCAGAGAAGCGTGAGTACCCGTGCGGCAGAACGGTCGCAGAAACGAAAAAGATGTAATCGAACAATGTTAAACCACACTATTCTTTTAAAAGCTTTTCAAATATTACGCATTTCAAGCCACATTTGTGAATGCTGGCGTGTGGAACTCTTGAATGAAAGCTATGTTAAGAACATAAGTGATTAATTTGCTTTAAACAAGTCACCCAGTTAATTAAGTGTTCAAAAGGGTGTTGTAACTAGTAAAATTAACTTTGGTCTGTACTGAGATTTCTAAGCATTGGTGGTTCAAGTGTATGGTGAATTAATAACCACTTTTAAGAAACGAAAGCAATTTAGCGCAGGAATTTAAAACTTTGTGTTATTTGTGTCCTTAAGACGAAGGAATTCCTACACTAACTGGTGCATGAATTAGAAATTATTTAATGAATAATGAAATAAGGTGATTTGTTTTTAAAAGAGGTAGCGATAACTGCTTCGAATATGATATAATTTCCGAGCACGAAGGTTGTGTTCTAAACGTGATTATTTGTGAAGGGTTATTTTTTGAATTTGTGTATTGTGTTTTGTTTTTCTTGATTTTAGAATATACCGCCTTGTATACCAGAGCCACAAGTGTTTTTCTTTGAGTGTAAGCTGGCCCGTATTCCCCGCCCATACGCATTTTCAGATATTAGCCTCATCCAGGCAAACGATTTGAAACAACTCGAGAGTCAGACGTCGGGTCGGCAGTGTACTGTCGAACGACGCCGGTAACGCCACGCGGTCTTACACACCGTTAGGGCTAACGACTACTTCTCGCAACCGAGTTATATTATGCACGGCGCGGAGGGAAGACCACGACGTGTGTTCCGTCGCAATACGTAATTTATTAAATGGATTTAATGATTTTTGCGTGTACTTTGTCAATTTTTTCCTTTCTCATCACATCTATTCAGACAAGAATTCTGTAGTGTAATGTTCATTAACAATTGCATTGAGAGACATGTACAAACTGCTATTAAAGTATGTATTTCATTAAATGGACCTTCAGATTCATTCGCATTCACAAAACGATGTAGCTATATTTGAGAGATACATTGCGGACACTGGCGTTAGTCTACCTACTGCCGGTATTCCCGGGTTAAACCGTTTAAAGTGCAAATAAACGAATTAAATTGTGTTTCGGTGCTTTTATTTAAAAAAACCTGCGACACGGCAAACTTCACAAAACAATTATTTTTTGTATAACAATGGAGAATAAAAAGTTTTCATATAAGTATTAACATGCGTTTGGTATGAGATTAATCTGCACCGCTTTTGTTTCGTGAAGTTCTTGGGCCCATCCGAGCAGATGTAGGCTGCTCCACGAATCACCCTGGGCCGCCGCTGCCAAGGCTGCCGGGCGGTGAACGGATTGCTCCCTTGCTCATGCGGCCCATCCCCGACTGATCCAGAAAAACCTTCGACAAGCGCTGGGAAGATGCGCGAGATCCTGTAAGCATTACACGACGTTTCATGCTGGGGAGGGGTGGTCCATCTCGCGGCCGCTGCAAGTCTGAGGCGCTGACGCCGAGTGGGAGCGAAGCACTTCCGGCGGGCGGGGCGGCGACATCGAATCAGAGGCCCATTCACGCGCCTCCCTCGGGACCCCCGGCGCTCCCAGCGGCAACTCCGCCCTCGCAGCGCCGCGCCGCCACAGACATCTGGCGGCCTTTGTCCCCCGCCCCTCTTTCCTCCGCTCGGGGAAAGCGCTTCTGGGTTTTCGCCCTCAGTTTTCCTACAATGACTCCTAACTACTAGAGTAGAAACTCACACACACTCTGAATGCTATCAATTTTTTTTTTGATTGATTGATTTTTTCGTGTTTCCGCGCACGTCAACTGCTCTGGTTATTGGTCCCGTTAGTGTACTGCATGTTTTTTCGCGGGAGATGGCGGTGATCTTCCCCCGCTGGATGGCGAGATCCGGCGGCGACCTACCGTCGGCTAGTGGGGTTTCCCCCTAACCAGGACTCTCCCACCAGTGGGGCACCGCTCCAGCCGGACAACTCTAAGCCTCCGACCGGTCTCCCGGAATATTGTAGTGAATGCATGTGTGTGTAGTGTGTGTGTGTGTGTGTGTAAGGGGAGAAGAAGGACAAGGAGAGGAAGGACAGAACGCGCGCGGTCCGTTTGGTAAAGTACTGCTCCGGCATTCGCCTGGTGTTGATCGGAGAAACCACGGAAAAATCAGAGCAGCCGGCGTAGAATTCTCCTCCAGACAGCGACTGAATTCGACCTAGCTGAAAAGCTAGTGTCGAGGACAGATAGCGAGCGGCAGCGTTAGCTGATTGTATTCCTGGCGAGGAATTGACGAGAGAGGTGTGGAAAGCTGGCTACGACGACGACCTCGTGCTACTGACGTGAACACTCTTGTGGACGACGACTTGGCTATCTTAGGGACTTCTTCTGGACTACTACAACAGTCTTCGCTTTGGTATCATTCTTCTTGTGATTCGGAATTCTGCGAATTGTGTACCTGGTCTGGAATAAAATCATTTATGGATTCTTGTCTTTGATTGATACTTCAAGCATATAGAACAGGTGACTGAGAATAACAGGGTCTTGAAGAAAAAGATACATTACAGGCTTAAATATGGAACTGGAAAAATAGGAAAGAGGGTGGGGCAGAGCTCTCCTACGAGTACGCTAGTTACATTTAATTCTTTTTATAAATTCCACGTATTCACCGCAATATTTATAAGTTGTTTCTATTTTTTATGTAATCGAGTGCATACCATTTTTACTTCTCTTACAAGATAACTTCAAACATTGAAAATCAGTGTTCACAATATTCCATGTAACTGACAATATTGATGTCATTAAAAATAAGAAATTATTACAATTGAAAATGTGTATTATGTACATATTTTAATGAAAAAACCTCATCAAAATGAGACCATACCTTCTACTTCATCACAAATCACTGTACCGATTGAGGGTTAATCAAAACAAGAGGAAGCCTGGCTCCCTCTTGGCAAAATGGTTTTGTGAAGAGCGCAGTGGAAAAGACCTAATAATGCGCAACGCACTCTTCTTATGTCTAACGTAGAGATGCGTAGCGTCGCTAGGCCTAGATATTGCCCGAGTCTCTAACAACGATTGGTGACCATACATTCACAACTGGCGAGATGACAGTAACATCACACGAATCTATACCATTATACGAAAAAAACCCCAATCCAGGGCTTGATTTCTGGTGGAATGTTACAGAACGGCGTTCCGGTACGTCGGGAATATTTATTAAATTATACTATTATAAATTCATAATTATTTCTACTAAATTAATAATTAATTTAGGGCGCGTTCCGAGACCTAAAATTTTATAACTCAAACACTGCTCCTATTCAGTTACACGCAGACAGATGTAGCTCAAAGGGGTAGGTAGGACTCGGCAAAATGCGAAAGCTGTAAGGCGGCTCAGCAGTCCGATCGCTCTTAACCCCATGCAGCAAAGATCCTAGTACTGGAAAGGAGGCTCAGTCGACCTCAGAGCTGCTCTGAAAGGAAATCATCACATACACAACACAACCTATGTCGGGATTCGAACATCAGCTCAGGAAGCAAACGTATTTTAATTTATTTACGTCAAAACAGTAAAACTGCGTAAGACGTGCTATGGAAAGGAATTTGCACATTTTCAAAATTCTTGATCCTACACTAAGTCATACTACTTAAATTTGAATTTGAAAGGAAAAACTCATGTATAATCTATTTTCATAAATAGCAAAAATTTGAATTTGAAGGGAAAAACAAAAATCATGTAATAATCATCAAGATAAATACATATATTTTGGCTCTATTACTTCCTGCCGCGACAACATGAAACGATAATTGAATAATTGTATTTCCACTGAATTCTGAAGACTGCACATAAAATGAAGTTACATTTATGTCCAGAAGCAAAACAAGGCCATCTCAGCATTTGCTCAATGGATCAGAAACTGGACGAATAGTTGTTAGCTTCTTGCGGCTCCATCTATTAATGATACAAGGGCTGTAAGAAACCCAGACGACTTTTCAACAAACCAAACAAAACAGTGATTAGTTACAAAAGATGACTGCACGTTACTAGTTGTTAGCTTCTTGCCTTCTAATGGCTCATGCATAATTTTAAAATTAAGGAGTAATAAAAAGAAATCATTTTCTAATAAGGTATAAAAACAAAAAAGCCCATTTATGCCAATCAATACAAATCAGATAATTAGTGTTTTAAATTGTTTTCTTTTCAAGCATACAATGTCTTCAAAGTAATAAATTGGGGATTACAATCCAAAATATTTATTGAATTAACTTTGAAACAATGGAAAATCATTTCAACATCTTGAAAAGAAAACAAAGCTAGTTCACCATCTAATTATTGTTAATGGCTTTTGAAAAGGATGTAAACACAGTTAGTTACATAACTACGATAACATTGCCATAGACATGGCTGAAAAAAAGTGTCAAATAAATGGCAAATATGCACAGATAGATAAATATATTCAGTACATCAACTTATACGAAATAGAAAGGACATCCATTCAACATTAATCAAAACGCTTTCGAATATAAATCATTAGCAATGATTTTAACATTGTTGCATGCAGCCCCACAGTGCATGCAGCCTCAGAATAACAAACTAATCGCTAAAGAATGCAATGACTCGTTTGTTCGGAATCTTCCTCAAGAAACGAAAGAAAAATAATGTTTACTTTAACAAAACAATGATGTAGTATAATGAATTAGTTAACATTTACATTGTATAATTTAAAAATAGACTTAAATGTCTTTAACAAGTAATGTACTTCAGCTTGTTAATTTCCGCTCAATTAAGGCAAAACCACTATAACCAGTCCATTACATTATTACTAATTTATTGCCCAAAAATTAAATTTATTACTCTTGCCATATTTGATATTGATGTGATTATGTTGGCGTGACTGTCAAGCTAGCACAACCAAATTCAAAAAATTGGCACAACCGATTAATACTAATATCATTATTTCTCAATAAAATTACTAACGTTTGACCGAAAAATGAAATGTATTACTATTGTGGTTTATTAAATAAATATTGTTAAAAAGTCATAGTTATGCAACCATGCACCGTATTTGAGTATTGTATTAGCGCGTGCGAACGGGATCAAAGAAATAAAACTAAATACATAATTAAATACACATTCAATACTAACTTATTACCCAAAACAGAAATTCATTTGTTGCCGTTTATGAAATACATTTTATCAAAAACTGAATCATAGTTTTTTATTGGATTTATATATATATATATATAATATATATAATATATATATATATATAATATATATATATATATTAATATTAAGTATATCAGCTCCGTTAACCTCAGTCACCGTGAAGCAGTGTTCACACGGCGTGGTTCAACAATGAGGTTGCCGAACAGCTGCTGTCTCGCACCGCCCTGGGCGCAGTTTGTGCGTTCGCAGAGGGTTTCCACCAGCTCGAAACGTCCCGCGCTTTGTTCGCTATATAGTCCCAATCACGTGACCTGAAACGTCACGTGGTTTTCGCAACCTTATTCCGCGCTCTTGTCGGTTGCCAGACATTTGGACATCCATTTTCATGGATTCTAAGACATTTGCACGCGGCACTACGCGGCAAAAATGCTTCCGCATTTTGCACATCCTTTCCGTAGATTTGTAAGAATTCCAAAATACCTCAGCGTTTTCCTTCTGCAATTGCCTCTTTGTTCTGTATCCCAGCCTCCTTCTATCCCCATGACGGCGTACGCTGGTCGTTCTGTTAGCAGTCAGTTATTGCGAAGCCTTATAGAGGAATCAGATCGAATGGCCGGTCGCGCCTCCAGCAAAGCGAGGCAACGCAGTGGCGACGCCTCCCCCTCCCCCGGCCCTGGCGGCTCAGGCGTCACTCGACCCGCACCCACGGGGCCCGCTTCCTTTTCCGGTACAAAATGGACTTCAAATTGACGCACCATGACACTGAATGCTATTAAGTTGGCGAAGACGACTTCAATTATTTCATCATTTATTTACGCCAACAACACCTCATCAGCATTCCCACAAAGATTGCATGTACACGGATACCCCCTCTATCATTTAAAGATGTAAAATATTTTTGGCCATTTTTCAAGAAAAATATAAGTGATGTATGAAATATTAAATGACAGATGAAATTAAAAATGTTACTGCTCGGCTAACAAGAATTAGTTAACAAACTCAGTCAAGTATTTAAAAAAAATGAGTATCTACAACTACTTGTATTTGCTTCGACTAATACATTTCAATATAATTTAAAGAACTCTATCATATTATTTATCACTTACGTCCCTAAAACAAATGTTTACCTCCGGATTTTCTTCATACCTCCAAAAACGCTGACTTGAATATTTTGATGAAGGGATTGATCAAGTTTTATAGTCTGAGAGAAATTCTTTCCGCTTAAACAAAACGAAGTCACCCTCCTCGTTTGTGCGACTAAACTTAAATTAGGTTTTGTAGGTAGCACAAAACCCAATTTTTTACAAGAGACTAATTAAACTTGATTAAAAAATAAGTAAAAGCTGATTCGGCTCCCTCATAAGAACTTAATTTCGAACCACATCTCGCCTAAAGTGGGAGTGATCTTCTCCCAAGGGCGATCCGAGGGGGGCCGAGAAACATTGTTCTGAAAGCGGGAGAGGAGGGGGAGAAAGATGGAGTCGGTAAGGAAAGGGAGACAAAGGGAGACGAAGACGAGAAAGGGGAAAGGTCGAGGGGGGGAGCTGGGAAGGCAAAGCTAGGAAGAAGCGAAGTAGAAGGGGAGTACAAGAGTGGCCGAGAAAAATGGCCCTGAGAGCGGGAGGGCACAGAGAGGGGGATAGAGAGGGAAAGCATTGGTGGTGTGGGTTTGAAGGAACATTTTTCTAAGGACGGGAGGGAAGGAAGAGGTAAATGAGAGTGGGAAGGCAAAGGTAAAGGTGTGGAAAAGCGATGAGGGAAGTGGAGGGGAGGTTACAAAAACATTTTTCTGGGAGCAGGAGAAAAGGAAGAGACGGATGTATTTGGGAAAGGTAGGGGGAAAAGCGATGGTGGATGTGCGGGGGAGAAAGACCGAGAAATATTTTAATGAGGGCGGGAAGAGAGAAAGGGGGCGTTGGACGAAAAGACAAGAAAAGGCGAAGCAGAAAGGGAGGACGAAGAGTGGCCGGGGACTTTCTCCTCTGGGACTGAATTTTGAGAAATAATTTGTAAAACTAGATCACAGTTGGTTGTATTTTTTATTTTCAAAAGTATTTTAAATTGTGTACATTTTTTATTATATTTTGTCGTTTAATAGTCTAAAGGACCTTTAGAGAACGGCGCAGGTCTCATTTTTGTTGAAATTCCTGGTTCTTCAAAAACTACAACTAAAATATTGTAGATAGAAATACTTTTCCTTAATAAAACCTGTCTTTCAAATACAAATTTTGAAATAAGGTCATGTAGAATTTTTCGAACATTTGAGTAATTTGGCGCGAAACATGGGCAATTTTTAAATTTTAAACAATTATTTTCACATGAATGGGTCCATTTCTTTTTTAATTCACTTATGTAGCAAAGAACAATATAGAAAGTGGTGCTGGTCACATTTTTGGCGTACTCTCTGTATTTTTGAAAATTGAAAAAAAAAATACAAATTCCAATTTTCGGGGCTTTTTTTAGGCAGTGTCACTCTATGAATAAAATTTGACAGTTGCCTGAAGGCAAACATTCGAATCTTGAAAGGAAAGATTACGACTAATATTATTTAAGCATTAAATCGATTTTAAATACCATCATTTAATTGAGTTCAATGAGAACACGAGTGGGTCGTTTTCCTTTGTACCGGGAACGGTGGCTCAGTGCATCAACTGATGTTACTGTAGTTCCTCGGACCAGGTGGTCCTAGGTTCGAATCCCGGAGGCGGCAGGATTTTCATACAGTGACACTAGCTTTCCAGCTTGGTCAAATTCAGTCGCTGTCTGGATGAGAATTCTAGCGGCCGGCTCCTCTGATTGGTAGTTTTCCGTGGTTTCTCCGATCAACAGCAGGCTAATGCCGGAGCAATACCCTATCAAACGGGCCACGGACCGCGCGCGATCTTTCCTTCCTCTTCCTTGCCCTGTCCTATCCTCTCCCCTTACACACACACACACACACACACACACACACACACACACACTACCACACATGCCGGGAGATCGGTCGGGGTCTTACAACTTGTCCCGGTTGGGGCGGTCACCCGCTAGTGGGAGATTCCTGGTTAAGGAAAACCCTTCTAGTCGACAGTAGGTCGGCGCCGGATCTCGCCATCCAGCGGGGAAAGATCACCGCCACCTCCCGAGGAGAAACATGCACTACACTTACGGAACTATTGACCTCATTAGTTGACGCGCGCGGGATCACTAAGAATCAATAAATCAAGAAGATTTTGACAAAAACGATTTTAACTGTTTTAATTTTTCACAAACAGAATAAAGTTCGCTTATTCATATGTTGTAAGTCCTATTACAACAATACATCTGAAATTTCCAAAATTGCAATAGTAAAATTTGTTACGTACTAGCCTTCCTTATTGAAGCTAGAGACTTATTTTTCAATGCAAAGAATTCCTCAATATTAGGTCCTTAAATTACATCAAGAACATCTCTTTGAAATAATTACTTATGGTTGTTTTCACGTAATTTGAAGATACGTCTAGTATCACCAGCATTACAAATTCATCTTGCAAGTGACGTTCTCTCGCCAGAATGTTGCTGGAATCGGGGAAAACCGCGAACGCTGGAGTTCAAATTCCAGCGTGGACAGACTTTGTTTCTTTAAACTTTTTATTGTAATAAGCACTCATTACACTCAGTACCAGAAAGCCGTTTTCATTTCCGTCAGGTCATTATTTTCACTTCTGTGGAAAAATGGTCAGAAGAAGGCGATTTTTTTTAGAAAATGAGGTCAATTCAATAAGAAACCATTAAATGACTTCATCTCTTTCTTTAAAGCTGCAGTATATGATGTACTACTTTAAAGGGACGCGACAACGGACTAAGATGCCGCTGGCGCTGCGTGCGGAGTTGCCGTGAACCTCGCAGTTGCGTGTGTCGCCGCACGTCTGTGGTGGC
This sequence comes from Teleogryllus oceanicus, assembly GCA_964035755.1. Classification (NCBI taxonomy): domain Eukaryota; kingdom Metazoa; phylum Arthropoda; class Insecta; order Orthoptera; family Gryllidae; genus Teleogryllus; species Teleogryllus oceanicus. The sequence goes on from CAXIVR010000007.1 coordinate 4,483,190, forward strand.
GCCAGCGCGTGGTCTCAGAAAATCCAGGCCCTGCCCACCAGCGAGAGCGTTCAATGCCCAGCACTTTTCCTTTTCTGCATTCCCTTTCCAGCAAATGCGCTTGGACAAATTTAGCTTTGTTCCTCTACAAATTGTCATTCAGAGTGCACATTAATGAATTACGAACGAGAAACAATTTAATACAAGAACAATTCTGTGAAGGTGCTATGTAAGTGGACAGTTGTAAGAACGTTAAAAAATGACACGAGATAGAAATAAAACAAATTGGAATTTATAAGGGAAAGGGAATGAAAATAAAACAATATTTTAGATTCAAAAACGAAAGTAATTAGCGAAAATGGAGCTAGGTGTTACTATTTTCAAAACAAATATTTCAAGGAAAGATTTCAAACCGTCAAGGTTAATATATTAATGATGGCAACATATTAAAACTGAAAAAACTAAATCTACTTTTATCAATTACATACAATTTAGTGACTCAAATGTACGTATCTATTAGACAGTAATTCTCTCAAGAACATAGTATCTTTCCAAGAAAGATTTTCTTAAAATTTTAAAATTTTTGCAAAAGGGTCTAAGAAAAGCTAATATTTTTTTAATCTACTCAAACATCTTCTTAAAGAAATGAAAATCAAATCCAATTAGCAGTTGGCGACAGCAGCTTTAGCAATAACTGCAATTGTAATTTGGCAACGACATTTTAAAAGTGTAGGGGAAGCAATGAAAAATGTCTGTGTTACATTTTAGAATATATGTAATTTTCCCCATAAGGTGACTTCTTATTCGAAAAGTTTTAGAGACAAATCTCTTCATGCGAAAGTTCTGAAAGAAAACACGAATAACTTTGAAACGAGAAGCAGACGTGAATCGTCACCGAAGAGGACTCAAGATATATAATAACGTCGACTGAAGGTAGTTGGCAACTTTGAGACATTCAGTTGGATCTCACAGTTTCTTTGGAAAACTAGTCAGAAGAATGAAGATATAAGATTTACGAGGAACTGTACTTCAAAAACTCGAAAAATTTGAAGTCGTAAATCAAATGTATTGAATAATGGCAACCAACGGTGCTGTCTGAAGAATGTTTTTTTATAAAGTTCAACTTTTCATCAGATACATCATTAATATAACACAAAAATCATAAAATTAGTTTGTATATTGCAAATATTAACATTCCTCAATATGTATTCAGTAATTACACCACATACCCTATTGACAAAGAACAAAACCGCGGAGTTTTAAATTTCTTTGCTTGCACTACAGAAAAACAACAGGTTGAATGTGGTCAATAAAGAAAAAAATACACATTTACTTTCTCATATACATACATATATACGGAGTAACATACGTAGTATAGAGAAAGTTATGTAATGCTGCGCGAAGAAACGGCAGATTTTCGGCAGAAAAAATTAATTGCCGAGCACTGACAACGAAAAAGTGGCTAAATCCAGTTGCTAAATTAAGAAAAAAAATCCTCTAACACGTGATGTGGCCAGAATCACTCTTTTGTGGGTCCTTGATGTCGAAACACCAATAGAAAGGAAAACGACCGTCTGTGAACTAGCGCCTAAAACATGCCTACGATCTTTTCAAAATTTAAGAAACCCCTGTCGTTCTAGCTCTAGTTGAAGCTTTGAAATTTTGAAAAACATTTTTGGGGGTGCTTTACGTGAAGACATGATCAAAATTTTCTCAAAAACGGCTCCAATTTTTTTCTTTAAATTTCTTGAAATAGTATATAGATTAATAGTAATGCTTAATTACCATTTTCTTAAAAACTGCTTCAAATTTTTCAATGAAAATTTCTATTTAGGACGAGGTATTACTCTTCTTTAAAATTCTGAAGCAATATTTCGGTTGTTCTATTAGGAAAGCAAAAAATTGAGAAAATGTCAAAAAAATGTACTTGGGCGACGATAGATGGCAGTTGGCCAGAGCACGACCTTAAAGCCAGACCACACCAAGGAAGTTAAAAAATTTGCTACGAGAAAGTCTGTGCCATTCTATAGTACCTCCAGTATATATTTTGTATGCGATGCTACTGCCATCTGTATATTTCCATACTGCATCATTTCTTTTGTCATCTCCGCGTATGTAGAAAATGACTTCCTCTGACACGTTGGATAGTCAAAACCTAAGCTTTGTAGGTCCTTGATACTGAAAAATCGATTTATCGGCAAAATGTCAGACAGTCCGTCGTCATCCGTAGCACCTAAACCGTTCACGCGATATTCTCCCAAATTGAAGAATGGTGCAATCTATTTTTTGTTAAAATCACGGTCTTTTCGAAAATATCCAAAATTTAAAATGTTTGCGGGGTGGTCGTACATAATCAACATATAGATTGTTTCTTTGATAAAATATTATCTGCAAAGTCATCTAGAAATAACGTCTTGTACAAAAATAAGAATATTTTTTGCAAAATTGGCGACATTTTGATTTTAATATAATAATTTCTAAAAATAGGCTACAAGTTATTCTTTACATTTTCCCCTTTTATATACATTAACCCCTTTGGATAAAAGAAAGATTAAAAATGATCCAATCCCGTTTCCAGCGAACTCTGCAATTTCGAAAATTGCAAATCTTAAAAATCATCAAGTATTTTTTTTAATGTAGAAGTATTAGCGAAATTTCTCCTGTTCAATGCAATTTGTAATAAAACCTTTTTCAAAAATCGCACCAATTTTTCTCTTAATTTTTTTACGAATAGAATAAGAGATGAACCAGATCCCATTTTCATTGTCTCTGAATTTTAAAAAATTATAAAAGTTACAAATAATGTGAGAAAGTATGTGCTATTGAGCAGTACTAGTTTCTTTCATGTCTTTTACTCTTTATTTTGTTTTAAATGCATTTTCATTTATTGTCTGTTCAATCACAAGAATGGAAACATGTATGAAATTCATAGGTGCGTAATTATTTGAGAGTACGGTGTAGAGAGGCAAGGAGTTTATTTACAAAACCGCCCTGCAAATTTTGCGTTTGGTTGGCTTAATTTTTATATATTTCTAGTTTGTTACGCAAAAGAGTGTTATTAATGGGAGAGACTTAAAATTTATTTCTATTGTGGATCAAACGAATCTAAGGTAGTATGTGATTTAACCTTTAGGAATTGTACTTTGTTAATTTCTGTTCCCCTACCTACTAAAACATTTCCTGCTAAGTCTTCATAAAATGGCGCGGCGAGGGGGCGTGGTCGCCTGGCATTGCCGGAAGCAGGACGGGGCGCGAAGGGCGGGGAAGGTAGGGCGGGGCGCGGAGGGCAGGACCAGGTGGACGGGGCGAGGTGGGTGAGGCGAGGTGGGCGAGGGGCGCGGAGGGCGGGGCGCAGAGGGCGGGGCGAGGAGGCGGGGCAAAGAGGGTGAGGCGAGGAGGGCGGGACCAGGGGGCGGGCGGGGGGGGGGGGGGGGGGGCGCGGAGGGCTGGGCGAGGCGGGCGGGGAGAGGACGGAGCTGTTTGTAATTGGTAATTAGTTCGTCGTCGGCAGCGCCCTCTATCTCGCCTTCGGCCAGCGCCGGGGGCTGGGGCGGGGCGTTGGGGTGGCGCTGGGGCGGTTTGGATAGCAAATTGATACAAATTCGAAGTGGCGTCATTAAGGCCGTCGTCCTGCCGGCTTATGGCCACGGAGTTCGGTGAGCTAGGGGCTGCACTTGTCGCCATCTCTCTCGTCCCTTCTCGCTCGCTTTCTCTCTCTCTCTTGCTCCCAATTGCCCTCGCTTCTTGTATTTCGCTCTCCTAATATAACTTTTTCTTCTCCTTCACATAAATCACTCATATTCTCCTCCTATTAAAGCTCTACGTACAAAAATGTCAGTCTTGTGTTAAGCCCGCGCTAAAATCTCTACAAAGCGAGGGAGTGAACATTTGCGTCCTCTACGAAAGTCGCTGGATACGTGAGTGTAGTGTACGTTATTCACCCGGGACGTGACAGTGGTCCTCTCTATTGGAAAGTAATACCCAGCGACAACCTACATATCTGCTTCCAGGTGTTTCTCCCTTCCCTTATCTCCGCCAACAGGACATGTGTGATGGTGTAATGAATGCGTGTGGAAGCGTGTTTGTGTGTGTGGCTGGGTGCGTAATGGGAGAGGAACAGACAAGGATGAGAAAGGAAAGATGGCGCGTGGGCCTTGGCCTCTGTGTTACGGAATTGTCACAGCATTCGCCTGGTATCGGTCGCAGAAACCACTGAAAATTACCATTTATAGCAGCACACGTCAAGAATTCGTCTTCACACATTGCCTCAAGTGAAACATCTGAATGAGCGCTGTTCCCATGCGTCTTGCAAACTCCAAATGTAAGGGTTGACCGCCAGGTCCGAGGAATCCAGTCCGGGCAGTGACCACTAGATTGTGTCAAAAATTGGCCCCCCTGTCTGGAGGAGAAGTCTAGAGTCCGGATGATCTGATCTATACTAGGTAAATGCCGGAGCACTACTCTGGCATAAGGACCACACGGGATTTTTCCTTCTTCGGTGTCCTGTCCTCACCCCCTACCTTCCAGACAATTACACTTACATGCACTTCTCAACAACAGATGTTGAGAGAACGGAAGGGAATGTACTTTGTCCCGGCTGGCGCGGTGGGCCGCGGGGACAGAGGCGTGTGGGTCGGCGCCGTTCCTCACCTTGCAGCAGGAGAGGAACACCGGAACCCCAAGGGATATAACCTGCATTGGACGTACGGGACTAATGACTACAGTAGTTGACGCGACAATTTATGTATTCGTGTGCTAAACAGCGATAAATAACATCGACTAACTGTGGCTATAAGCATCTCTCTGGGCCACATTAAACTCCATGTCAAGTGATTCTCTCTTTTCTGTATTCAACTCGACTTCCGCGTCGTTGAGAGTTGAATTCAATGAAGATGCACAGTTTGTTTCTCTCGTCAGTTGAGTGTTGCATCCGCTCCCCCCCCCCCTCGACCGACCGCTCGCCCTCGCGGCGCGATGCTTGATGCGATGCTGGGGCGATGGCAGTTCTCTCGAGGAAGCAACAGCTGACAATAGCGTTGAAGAACGACGTGTGAAAGAGGTGTTTTCAATGAAGTGTATACATTCACGTCAATATTCTATTTATTATTCCTATATTGATTGATTGATTGATTGATTCAATGATTTTTTCGTATTTCCGGGCACGTCAACTGCTTCGGTCATTAGTCCCGTTAGTGTAGTGCATGTTTTTCTCGGGAGATGGCTGTGATCTTCCCCCGCCGGATGGCGAGATCTGGCGCCGACCTATCGTCGGCTAGTGGGCTCTCCCCCTAACCAGGACTCTCCCACCAGCGGGGCGCCGCCTCAGTCGGGACAAGCTCTAAGCTCCCGACCGGTCTCCCGGAATATGTGGTAGTGTAGTGCATGTTAGTGTAAGTGTGTGTGTAAATGTAGAGGATAGGACAAGGAAGAGGAAGGAAAGTTCGCGCGCGGTCCGTGGCCCGTTTGCTAGGGTACTGCTCCGGCATTCGCCTGGTGTTGATCGGAGAAACCACGGAAAACTACCGATCAGAGCAGCGGGCCGCTAGAGTTCTCCTCCAGGCAGCGACTGAATTCGACCTAGCTGAAAAGCTAGTGTCGAAAATCCTGCCGCCGTCACGACTCGAACCTAGGATCTCCCGGTCAGAGGCGCTGCAGTGACATCAGTTGATGCACTGAGCTACCGCTACCGGTCTATATTTATTAGGTATAAGCGGATGAGTGTATGGAAATTCATATTATTTAAATTATGTTTTGGTTATTTGGTAACTTATGATATTTGAATTTTGTTAATCAATATGTATTGCAATTTGTCATAAATGTCAACATTTCTTTAAACTATGTCATTCATTGTTTCCGAATAATTTTCACTCATCGTTTCTAAAATAAGATTTACCATCTGCAGCTAAATGCTTTCCACTTGCTGAATTAGCCCCAAAATTATAAAATATTCTCGCTTTTCCGCCAGTCTACTGTACTCATTCCTTTTCAGTCCCACTTTTTCACGTCATTTTCACGACTTTTCACTCCTTTTTAAACTTTCAACTTTGTCGCGTGTATAATTTTGCGTTTTACACTTGCAAAAATGGTCCAACGGGCGGATTCACAAGCCCCCGGCGCCAGTTCTCGCTTTGTCCTCAGAGCGCTTTCCTCTCGTCACGACCGGGCTGCCATCTAGCGGATTTAGAAAGAACTGTCGTGACGGTCGAGAGAAATCGCCTTTTGCAGGACTCAAATGAACACCCCATATTCACGAGGCGAATGCCGTAGCAAGAACCTGGTCATGGACCGCGCGCAATATTGTCTTCCTCATTCTTCACCGCTCCTCTCACCTTGTACACACACACACACACACACACACACACACACACACACACTTACAGACGATCCACTATGAAAAATGAAATGTAATCGAAATGTATCGGGAGGCCCGTCGGGAGCTTGGAGCGTGTCCCGGCTGGGGCAGTGCCCGCTTCCATAGGAAAAATCCCGCAACCCGAAGGGTAGTTTGGCGCCTGCGCGCCAGTGGGGTGGGGGGGGAGCACCGCCATCCCCCGGTTGCAACGTGCACTACACTCACGGGACTAATAACCAAAGTGCGGGGAGCGGTAGCTCAGTGCATCAACTGATGTCACTGCAGCGCCTCTGACCGGGAAGTCCTAGATTCGAGTCCTGACGGCGGCAGGACACTAGCTTTTCAGCTAGGTCGAATTCAGTCTCTGACTGGAGGAGAATTCTAGCGGCCGGCTGCTCTCATCGGTAGTTTTCCATGGTTTCTCCGATCAACACCAGGCGAATGTCGGAGCAGTACCCTAACAAACGCGCCACGAACCGCGCGCGATCTGTCCTTCCTCTTCCTTGTCCTCACCTCTCCCCTTACACACACACACCCCTACACTGACGTGCAGTATACTACCACATATTCTGGGAGACCGGTCGGGAGCTGAGAGTGTGTCCCGGCTGGGGCGGTGCCTCGCTAGTGGGAGAGTCCTGGTGAGGGAGAAACCCCACTCCCAGAAGAGATTCGGGATTAAACTGAAGTTTACCCACCTTTATCTCGCAGCAGGGCAAAACTTTTCCTCCCCCGTGGCTTTTAAAATGCACCGAGGCATCTCAATATCCACAATGTGCTTGTGCGTGCAGATGGATGAGTGCAATCAAACTGTTAAGAAGAAAACTCTTATTGCTAAGGTATCTCTACCGACACGACGAGAAGAAAGAAACGATTTGCACAGTTCCACTCCAGCTCCTTTCGCGAGGAAAAGGTTTAAAGGCGATCGTCTACGCTATTTGATGGTTTTCTTGTTAGATGTTATTCAGCATTTACTGTGGGACAATCATATTTACAAGATGTTCGAATTCTCCAGCGTACGCCTTTATATTGAAAATTCCAGACGCGGGGAACTGCCTAAAACGGAATGCTATTGCCAATAAAAAATAATGTGAAAGCAATTTCAATATACGGAGAAGCAGTGAAATTAAATTGCTGCTTTTAATGCGAACTGCAATGGGATGAAATTTCATTCGGCTGAACCAATGATCGAGAAAAAACAAGCACTGCAGGAATCTCGGGGCTTTTAATTGAAGGAGGGCGTCGTTGCGTGCCAGGCTGATAACGGGCGATTACCCCAACCGGCTACTAAGCAAATTCTTCTCATTTTGAAATTGGAAGTTGTTCTTTTACATTCACGTACATACCTTGTAAGAAATATACTCCATGTATAGTGTAGAAAAAATTACGTAAAGTTGCAAAAAAAAATATTGGTAGAGATTTTGGCGGAAATTGACATTTTAGGGTTCCTTGATAATGAGAAGAACTTTTTTTTTCGAAAGCTTCTTACCCATCCGTTCTTCTCCTGATCGTTTGTCCATTTGCGATAAAACCGTTGAAAATATTTTTCCCCAGATTGGATATTCCCTGCTCGATCTGGCTACTTTCAAGGCCTACGAATTTGAAACGGATGCATTTTTTAGGGTCCTTCACATAAATTTCGAAGGACATTTTCAAAATATTTAGAAAAATTGTTCCAATGTTTTCCTATTTTTATTTCCCGAATAGAGCAATGTGCGTTCATAAAAGTTAATGCTGATCCGGTTTTCAATAAAACTTCTGAATTTTCTAAAATTACAAAAGTTTAAAATACTTTCGGTTACTTACTACAGCTACAATATTGATGATCTAGCTATTATCTTAAATCTTGTTTTTCAAAATTCGATCTTTGATTAATGGAGAGAGGAGACATGTAATGGGGAATCAGTGGCGCCAGTCGCCTTTCTGTTCCAAACGAGGGCCGCGGTCATTTGGTGCTGTAGGTGCGCTCATTACTAGGGCACGGATTTTAATGACAATTCATATTTTTTCTGAACCTTCGGGTGAATTTTAAAACAATTTATGCACGAATCCAGGTGGTGTCGATTATAAAAACGTATTTTTATTGTGCATATACATTCTTATTTACACCGTTTTTAGTAAAAGGTTATATTTTGGCCAAATTTTACCATAAATGCATATATTTGTCATATTTTAAAGAACCGTTTTTAGTAAAAGGTCATATTTTGCAAATTTTTCCCAAAATCACATATGTCATATTTTTAAAGACAAAAGAATAAAAAGCTTGAAAATGTGTCTCGAATGACAATGTATCAGATGTATTGCCACAGATAAACTCGTCAATTATACCACAAAGGATTATTTGAAACGTAAGTGAATTTGAACGTAGTACGTGGAGTCGAGCTCTTGGTCACGTGGCTGAAAAAGTGTACATTCAATTGCTGTGTGTTCAGCGAAATCCTGGATATTCTACAATGTGCAAAATTAGCGATTTAATGCCAGGAAATGTCGCAACATTTGAAGACAATTTATTTATTTATTTTACGTCAAAAAAACAGTTAAAAACTGCGTATGACGTGCTATGGGGAAAAGTGAATTGTGTGCACATTTTCAAAATTCTGTGATCCCTACACTAAGTCATATACTACTTAAATTTTGAATTTTGAAAGGGAGAAAAAAAACAAAAACTCCCATGTAGTAAAATCTATTTTCAAGGATAAATAAGCAATAAATTTTGAATTTTGAAAGGAAGAAAAAAACAACAACAAAACTCCCATGTAATAAAATCTATTTTCAAGGATAAATAAGCAATAAATTTTGAGTTTTGAAAGGGAGGAAAAAAACAACAAAAAAACTCCCATGTAATAAAATCTATTTTCAAGGATAAAGAAGCAATAAATTTTGGCTCTTATTACTTCCTGCCGCGACATGGAAACGATAATTTGAATAATTGTATTTCCCACTGAATTCTAGAAGACGTGCACAGAAAATGAAGTTACATTTATGTCCAGAAGCAAAACAAATGGCCATCTCAAGCAAATCAAGGGGCCAATGAACCAAAGCTGCCCTGCAGTGACATCGCCGCCTTCAAATGCGCTCCGGACGTCATGTGATGTGTAGAGGAACTTCCCCAGATACAATACTATCCTCAGTGACAATCGTAGGTCTTATTAGATGGAAAACCTGAAAATACACCTTGTGATCCAATGTAACTCTCTTGAAACTGAAGACTGAGAGGAAATTCGAAAACATTAAACGAGAAGTGTAGTAGGAAAGCAAGACATTTTGCTTGATGGATTTTATTTTACTGAACTTGATTTGTTTTACAGACACAAGCTTTTTTTTTAACGCTAGTTAGTTCCAAAGACTGCAAACCGTATGTACCATACTCACAATCTGTTCTTGAGTGAATTTTGTTATTATGTTATACCTAAAAAATCTACAGGAATATTTAAAAAGTAAACTTGTATAACGTCATATTTTATTTTGTAAGGTCATATTTATATTGTGACATACCGATATGTCACGTTAAAATAAACTAACATTTATTTGTAGACAATATGGTGGAACATGCATTACGAAATATCACGAGAGCTAGAGCTTAGCAACGACCGTGAATAAACAATGTAGTTTTTGTTTTCTAAATGCATTAAGAGTTTTCTGGATGCCGAAAGTAGAAAATTTGGGATTGGGCGAAGAAGTTCAAAAGACGATCAAAAGGTCAGCTACACCAAAATATAACGAACGTATGGATTGGCTGGGTGAGAGAAGGACGGTCAAATGTTATGAAAAAAATGAAGGTAGTTTTAATACGAAGTCTTCGAGGGATGAATCATGCAGAAAGATTTCATTCTGCTCGGAAACGCGCTTCTGAACTGATCGTAGATATTTTCATGTGGAAGCAATATTGAAGTATAAATTGGAACTTTGTCGGGAGTGGTAATCGAGTTCGGGACTATGTCATAGGACGTAATCGGGACTGATAATTTTGATAGTTTGAGACCAGCTTGGATAGGGCAGAAGAGGATTTCGTGGAACTTTGGACTACGGCAAGCTCGCAAGATATTTCGACTGAGAAGTCTACGAGGGACATCAACGAAGAAAAGATAAGTTAACCGCGGTATAAATTGTAAATTGAAAGAGATCTTGATCAAAGGCCTAAAAATTGTAAATTCACTCAATTGTTTGCTAAAAGCGTAGAAATAAACTTTGTTGAATTTTGTTCTTTAGAAAAGAAAGTGATTTTCATTTAGTCAATCCAAACAGAAATGAACTAGGAATAGAATCATTCTATTTCAGATTCCCAGCTGCGCTGTATAGTCGGCGGATCCTATAATCCATTATAGAGGTAATAAGGATTATAATATATCGTGACCCATTGACCCAGCAAGCCGGACGCTAAGATCTTTAGCGGATATAAATGTAGAGAGAGGAAAATTTTGGTATATCTCAATATAGGTTTAGGTCATAAATGCTTGCATATTTGCCAGGCAGCCTTCAAGGGTGGGCCTAGGGTCTGGAGAAGGGAGTGCTCGCCAGATAGCGTTACTATGCAGCTCAGCGAGAAGAATTGTGCATTAACTACTTTTCCCAATATGCGGTAGGAGCGCTACTCCCTTAAGCCTTTATCAGAAGCGCGAAGCATACAAGACTGAAGTCTTCGTGACCGGAAGAGATTATGTATGCAATGTAATGCAATGTAATGTAATGTAATGTAATGCATTTGCAGCCTTCCCCATTCAAGAACCACGAGCCGCGACTGATTCAACCATAATGCCCATTTTCCGGCCTATTTTCAAGTTTTTACTTCCTAAGTGCCATATTGACAACTATAATGCCTATTTCCCTGCCTAATTTTACGTTTTTGTGTGCCTATTTGCCTGTCTATTTTCAACCTTCAGCGTCTTCGTACAACTATAAAATTGAAAACAGGGATTTTTCCTTCAAATGAAATTCGTTGTCCATAAATAGTTCTTTCATTACGGTCATGTAGATATTTTTGGAAATTTTAGTAGTTTTCGCGCAATAGTGCATGAAATATTTGTCATTTTAATAAATAACAAAAACAAGATTTTTTTCAAAAACAGCTCCAAATTTTTTCTTTAAATTTTTGGCAAGGTTAGTGCCAAACAAACCCTATGCCGTGACAGAAACGCCATATTGCTGTATTCTTGTTTTTTAAAAAAATTCAAAAATGAAAAATTTTTACTTGTCTCTCACATCTGTAAAACTTACATTAAAGGTGAAACTTCACATTATTATATTTATGAGCACATGTGTGTAAAAATGTCAAATAAAGTTTCTCGAAAACTCCACAGTTTTCTGTAAAAATGAGCTAAAATTCGGCATTTTCAGAATCGCTCAAACGCCATTTTCTCAAAAATTATTCCTAAGTTTTTCTCCAAACATTTCCAAGGTTAGTGGTAATGACACTGTTTAATATGACGTAAAGTTCATTTTGGTGTATTCTTTTGTTTTTTCAAAAACCACAAATGTAATTTTTTGTTCATAGCTCTCACCTCGCTAATATGCACATTTCAATGGATTTAAATTCACTATCGAAAGTTTGAATGAAAGTTCTGTAAATTACTTGAAATGAAGCTTTTTCGCCAACTCAATGGATTCCTGTGTAAGAGGTTCAAATTTTGGATTTAGAGTAATGCTTAACCCGTGGATGCATTTTCTTAAAAACGGCTCAAAATTTTTCAATGAAAATTTCTACTTAGGATGAGGTTTTAGCCTTCTTTAATATTCTTAAAATAATATTTCGGTTCTACTATTTGGAAACCAAAAAGTTCAGAAAATGTCAAAAAAATGTACTTTGGGCAGGCAGATCGCAGCCGGCAAGAAAGAGGGGCAAGACCGTGCAGCCAGCCTACACCAAGGAAATTAGAAAACTTAACTGCGAGAAAGTCTGTGCTATTCTGTACCACCACTACTTTTTTGTGCTGTTTTCATTCGGTAATTGAAATGTGTACCTAGTTGAATCACCTCTTATTTCAAGTTGTGGCATCTCTCATTTCAATTTTGTCTACAATGTTATACTTTTTTCATTTTGCATTTCATTTTGAAACTTCATTAATTTTGAATTAATTTTTATTCACAAATTGACAAAGGGGCAAAGAGTTTTGTCTTGTTCTTAAGTCTTCCAGTTCCCTTGATAAGAAATCTGTGAAAACTTCGCAGGCTTTATCATTATCTCATTCAATCTGAAAATCCATAGATGCTTAGTCTGTGATAGGTAGATTCTTTACGTCAAGAAATGGTTGTACTAAATTGGAAACATTTGCATGTTGTTCAACATTCAGATTACGAAAATGTAAAGCTGATGAATGTTTCCTAAATTACATTTTTTTAAACCTTCTTTAAATCAAGAGCACTAGGAAACATTCCAAAGTAAATAAAAGGATATTTTCCAAAAGATCTTGATTTAACCAAATTGTGAAAATGTAACACTGTCAAATTTTTTCCTCTTACTTTGAATGCAAATGTCATGTTACTAAGTTTAAATGTGAGAATTATTCCAATATATTTCTTATTTATGTGGGAATCATCAGTAATGGAGCTACAATCCAGAAAATGATTTCTAACTTTCTTCAGAAGATGAAGAGGGCTTGTAAAAGCATACATTTTAGATTCTTTTTCAACTGAATGAACAAAGTATAACAATTTAAGTTTATTCCTGAATCATCCCAATGTTTTTCGATATTTGATGTGATGTCACAGTTAATAAAAATCAATGCATATCCTGCTGAATACAATTTGGTCACAACTTCAAATGGAATGACTTTTGTTAGTGGAAAATCATAATTTTCACTAGTCAAAAATTCAAAAACCTTTTGTTTCCTAAATTTAAAGAGTATGTATTATTAAGGAAAGGCATTTGGTAGACTTATTTTTGTTAGCATTATTAATTTCATCAAATGGTAGGAAGCAGATGCACTTAAGTGTATTCCCTTTCATGCATGAATACGACTCCATCTAGTATTACTTCCTTTAAGATAATATCGAATGAGATAGCAATCTATAGAGTGACGATGTGCCCACCATATTTGAAGCTTTTTGAAAGTACAGCTGCCATGTTTTCTGAGGGCAATGTCAGAACATGCACGTAAATGTCAATTCAATCGAAGTGCATTTAGAAGAATGTAATATTTAAAACATGTTAAATTTATCCATATTAATATAATAAAAAATGAAGTTTAATATTGCTTGTTAGCAGACAAATTAAATTTGTTTTACTTTTAATTTTTTTAAAATTTTTTTTGAGTCTTAACAGTTCCAATTAACATTAATTTTTAAAATTTTAAATTAAATTGATATCCCTATGGAAATGTGCTTGCAACAATTTGGGACCAATTAACTGTGTCGGTAACATCGATATAAATATACTATATATTTAATAAACTTGTTATAACTGTTTTTATACATTTAATAATGTCTAGAATAGAATTTAAATTAATATAAATTATCCACTTTACTTGGTTATTCATTGAATCAATTTCAGTAGGAATGGATCTAGCTTCCTAATTCATGCTTCTAGCTTGTAATTCAAACTTGTTGGTAATATCACTTGACCAACAATGTAACGTTGGTAGTACTGATAATGATATTTTCTGTTTTGCACTACTACTTGAAGAACTGGAAGCTCACATTTCTTAACTAAATGGCTGGCTACATCTCCTGTTGTCCACACAACTCTACGTTTCTCACCCAGGATTGCTTTAATTTGTCTTTTGTGAATATCTTTTCCAGAAGTCAGGAAAATATTTCCTGCTAGCTTTTATCCTCACCTTTGAATACTCATACTTACTCATGTGCTGATGTCTTTTAAACACTCCAAAATCAAAGGGCAGTCTGAACAATGGTGCACATACTAAATTGTCATGAAAATTTGTGTGTGAAGCGCAAAGTTAAAGACAACCTATGGTGCTAGAACAGCATCTACTTTCACACAATATTTCTAACTTTTACAAATTTCAAAATTTCAGAGAGATTAACAAAAATGACAGTAGGGTCACATTTTTAGCAGCATTTCCTCTAACTATGAAAAAAATTAATGAAATACTTTGGTGACGCTTTTGAGATGTTTTTCATAAATTGCATTAACTTCAAGTAGAAACTATACTGGGGTGTGTTCCGTAAAATTTGTGAAAGAACTTGGCTGAACTCCCAGATCATTTAAAATGGAAAGTGCAAGACATTGCTTTATTTGGAACAACCCACATTTTGCCTAAAGTATTGTAGTGGCACCAAAAGTCCCTACATTTGCTCCTTAAGAAGCTGGTTGCAACCTGGAATAGATTTTATGTTCAACTGACTCATAACATCTTTAGTTGTGTTGTCTACTTCCCATCCATACACACTCAGTTTGGTTGCATCAGTCACTTAAATAACAATTTTAGAGTCAGTTTAAAATATATCTCCAATTGCATTGGAGGCAAAATAAAGGTAAATGCCTTTCACATTAGGAAAATGGATGTTAGAATGAAGAAATTGAAGTTTAACAGTGAAATTGTGAGTGTAAATAATCCTTCTGGTTCTCCCAGTCTTAAGAAGACTTAGAAATTGTTACAAGTAATGCTTAATATACACAAAAGTAACTGAAGAGAATGCGTCTCTGAAATCATTGAACATGTAATAAAACGCATGGAAGAGACTATTAATTATATGCAAGTTAAATTTTGTGACAGTATTAAGAATAAATATAAAATATAAACTATATTGTTTTAAAATTTCATGTGTTTTATTTCAATTATTTTATAAAATTATTTTTCTGCTCTTAGATGAACTTAGAACTTAGAACACAACAGTAAAAACAGATTTTTAACCTCCTTGCAGACTTAGACATGAAGAATCCTCTTGTCTGGGCTCGAGAAGATAGAATATAAGAGAAACAAAGATGGTCAAAAACTAATGTTTTCTTTGATATTTGGCTGCTGATCTTTTATATATAAATATTTTCTCGGGCCATCAATTTTTACAGACAATTGAACTTCAACTTGAACTGACACTTCATATGTTTTCATAAATATTAATGTTTTTATTATAAATAAATTCTCGATTTCAACAAATTCCTAATATAAAAATAATACAGTGTAACAAAGGAGGAGTATATAAGGCTGTCCACAGAGATGAATACATAACTAAAGTAGAAAACAATTTTTTAGATAACAGTAAGCTTGAAATAAAGAAAGCAGCCCAATATGAAATATTTAAAAATCATTCAAGAAATAATAATTACGAGGGACACAAAAATCTTACATTACTATGAAAGAATACATTAATATTCACTTTATATCCTACTTCTTCAAATTGTGCATAAGTATATGGACTTGTGAAAGTTCATATATCAGAAACTCCCATGAGACCGGTAATTTCTTATATACACACACCTGCTTATCATTTATCAAAAAATATATGAATAAGATTCTTAAACCATTATTAGAAGAAACATAGTCCTTTTATCTTCCTAATAGTTTTGAACTTGTTAAAAAAGTGCAAAATTTGAAAATTGGCTTCAATTCAAAATTAATATCATTAGATGCCATAATTATGTACCCTTCCATACTTCATGATTTCATCTTGACAGCAATAAAAGAATTATTATCTAGTAATGCTCATGAAATTTCTATGCCTAGAGAAAGATAATAATATCAACATGATCAGTTCTAAAGAATATTGAATTTATTTTTAATGGTAATGGGTTTCAGCAATTAAAAGGTTCCCCAATAGATGGTCTGATGAGTGCATTATTTGCAGAACTTGTTATGAGGAAAGCAGAAACTGAAGTAAAACGAGGTATTTAAAATAGCTTCTTTGTACACTTTGTAGATGATACATTAATGATTTTTCCTGCAAATCAATGAAATAATTTTTTAAGTAAGTTCAATAAATATCATAAAGAAATCCAATTTACTATAGAAATAGAATCAAATCACAAAATAAGTATTTTGCACAAAATACTTCAGAGAATGGGAGAACAATTAATTACTAAATGGTTTACCAAACCTGTTTTTGCAGATATTATATTTAATTTCAGATGAAGGCACCCTTTTAATATGAAAAAAGCAATTGGATTTTTTTAGTCAGAGCTATTAAATTATTTTCAATTGATTTTCATGAAAAAAAATTAGAAAAATTAACTTTAAAAAAACCATTTATTCCACAAATTAATAAAAACAGAATTAAAAACTAGATTTATTTAAAATAGAAAAAAGTAAAATAATACAAAATGTAAAAGCTACACACAAGAAGGTTACAAAATATTGTACATAAAATCCCACATAAAGAATGTCCAATGTCATACATGGTCAAACTTAATGAAAATTAATAACCGGAACCGCAGAAAAAAATGAAATATAAAAGAATTACCACTTAAAGAAAATTCTATAAAGGAACACAGCATTTCAATACGACATGAAATTGATTTTTGTAATGTAAAATGTTTAGAAAAAGAATTAATAAGATTCATCTACTTGCTGAAACATTATGTATAAAAACTAATAAATGAAGAGCAGATGGGGAAAAGGATATAAGTACCAAAAGCAATATTATGAGAAAAATTGCAAAAAACAGTTGAAAGACTAATGTTGAACAATTTTTAATGGTTTGGTTAACTTTATAATTATATTTTGCATATTGGATGCAATTATTTCAATCAAAAACAAGTAATATGCAAAATTAAGTAAGGAAATTGATTTTTCCCATTTTTGTTTCATTTTATGAACACAAAACTCCTATAAAAATCATGATACTTCTCATCCATGAACTCTAACATAGCCATAAGATCTTTCTTTTTTTCCATTACTGATTTTGTGGTGAGAAACCAAACATGGAAGTTT
Source organism: Teleogryllus oceanicus (assembly GCA_964035755.1). Taxonomy (NCBI): domain Eukaryota; kingdom Metazoa; phylum Arthropoda; class Insecta; order Orthoptera; family Gryllidae; genus Teleogryllus; species Teleogryllus oceanicus. Next base: position 4,500,341 of record CAXIVR010000007.1, read on the forward strand.
TTCTAGCCTACTAAAACCTAGCGGGACTCTGTCCTTTTCGGAAAATATGAGTTTCTTTCCAATCTTCAACTTCACCATATGTTTTACGTTTTGATTTGTGTAATTGAAAAATTTTGGGAGCAAGATCATGGTAATGGCTTTTTCCCAACAAGACGCTTGATTGATTTATTGATTTTTTTGTTTCAGGGTGCGTCAACTGCTCTGGTCCCGTTAGTGTAATGCATGTTTTTTCTCGGGAGATGGCTGTGATCTTCCCCCGCTGGATGGCGAGATCCGGCACCGACTTACCGTCAGCCGGTGAGGTTTTCCCCCTTACCAGGACTCTCCCACCAGCGGGGCACCGCCCAAGCCGGGCCAAGCTCTAAGCTCCCGACCGGTCTCTCAGAATATGTGGTGGTGTAGGGCATGTTAGTGTAAGTGTGGGTGTGTGTGTGTGTGTGTGTAGGGGGAGAGGATAGGACAAGGAATGGGAAGGACAGATCATGCGGTCTGTGACCCATTTGATAGGGTACTGCTCCGGCATTCGCCGTGTTGATCGAAAAAAACACGGAAAACTACCGATCAGAGCAGCCGGCCGCTGGAATTCTCCTCCAGACACCGACTGAATTCCAAAAAAAACCTGCCGCCGTCAGGACTCGAACCTATGACCTCCCGATTGATGCACTGAGCTACCGCTCCCAGTACACAACAAGACACATCAGCATACTTAAGTAATAATATTTTTCACATCTGACACAATTTGCCTCCCAAAATTTGAAGTTAACGTCAAAGCAACATTCAATAAATTAAAGTTGACTTTCAGTAAAATTGTTATAAGAGAAGATTCATAGACAACAATGAACTTTGTTTTCACGATATCTCAAATATGCCTTAATGGCATTTTCCATTGCCTTGCTCGAGGTACAGAAATATGTTGCAATTTCTTGCAGTAAAAATTAGTTACATTTTGTTATTTCATATTTATTTGCAACACTGTTAATTACACTAATGTACTATATTCTGAGTTTGCTGCAGAAATGTATCTGCAAATTTTTCAATCCCTAATTCTGTTTTATTATATTTTCCTAAATTTTTGTAAATTAATATTTTTTTCCAATTAAAAAAATTTTTTATTCTTTTGTACATAATTTGATGTGTTATTTTTTCTGATTTTTAAATTTTTTAATTCTTTATTTTTTACTGAAGTCCCTTACATCTTTTAAAAAGGTTATCGTATTTTTTAAAAGTATCCTGAATTAATTTAAGAATTTATCCAAGGTTTTAACATTACATTTTTTCTACTATTCTTTAATTCTTTTGAGACTATTAATTTATAAAAACTGTTTTTGATTGCATTGTCATTTTATTAACTAATTTGTTTTGAAGGTCTAATTTCATTTCATTTATTAGCTCTTTTTGAAGCTTACTTTTACATATAAATTCACATATATTTTTATTTACATTATCTAGAAACATTTTTTTATTTTCAAATTTACATGAGATTCCAATTCGATATGATCTGTTATTTTACTCTCTCATATGAATGGGATTACATTATATGAATTTCCACTTACCACTATGTAATCTTAAATGAGCTTACTGGTTTCTAATTTCTTTCTTACCCTTGTGTTGTCTTTAACACAATGTATCAACTTGTGATTTTTTAAGGAGCCTAGGTAATTAGCAAAATTTTGTCATCATTGCTAAAATGTGTGTTACAATCTCCAATTACAGATTTCTTCACACTTTTATCAGCAGTTAAAATTTGTTCTAGTTTTGTAGAAAAAGAACTTTCTGATGGTCTTTAAATAGCAAAGATACTTTTATATTGTTATGTATTTCTAAATGTCACACTATTACCTCAAACTGATAACTTGTCAAATAAACAAGTTTAAATTTATTCATTTTCTTCATGAATAACTTTATACCTCCTGCACCCTTTTCATATATCTATTATAATTAGGTAAATGATATTCCAAAAGGTCATTGTTCTTATTGATACTAATTTTACTAATTACAATCTTCATCGTTTCAAGTCTTAGTAACTATTAAAAATAAAACTACCATGAATAATTTTTATTTATGACACTATCGTAGTGACATCTTTTATAATTGAAAATTTTGTGGAAATCTGATTATTTTCTAAAAAATTCTTATTTAATGTTCCAACACTGGTATTCAGTTTGGAGTGATACATATTATGGCTCAGGTTGGGTACACACTCAATATAGACTAAATGTTGCTCGGGGTCTCTTAAATTTCAGCTCGTTGAGGCCTCTACCTCAGAGGCATATGTCCTTTTGAGCATTTTGGGATTTAATACCCTTTATTCTCTCCTTTGAACTATTAAATCTTGTCAATATCTTAAAATCTGCATGTACTGTACATATTGATGAATATCATAAAATCACCAATGTAATTATCCTGATCTGTTGGCTTCAGTTTGCCTTTGTGTTAAATCAAAGACATAATGAGGAGTACATTTTACCAGGAATTCACATTTTTCAGGTGTTAATGTGGGACATGTGCTCTAAACACGGTTAAAAATGTTTAAAAAAATAATCACCGTAAAAAATATTTGCAGGTATGAATGATATGAATAGTTCGAAATTAGTAAAGCTATATTTTTTAAGTTTTGTTTTCTATTGTAAGTAGAATCACCTGTAAGCTGTTCTTCTGCGTTATTCTCTAATGCTATTATATGCTCATTCTCAGTTAGTTCGGAAATTTCTGACACCAAATTTTCTACAACTACATTTAACTTCCCCGAGTTGCTTAACACTTCCATTTTTTGTCCCCTATTTTTTTAAGATTTTAAAACTTCACAAACTCAGTATGATTTGTGCTGTGATGGCGATTATATATAAGCATTAAAAGGTTACTATTTTGTATTATTATGTGAATAAGGTGACTACGTCGTAAGTCACATTAAATTGAAAATTGATCATTGCACTCTTAAGGAACTATTACTTACAGTTCTTGTTTTCTTCGTATTCACTTGATGTTCTTCAGATTTAATGTTTCAATGTTTGCAAATTTATTACAACAAATACGCATGAAATTCTCATCAGCATTCGCTCTTACGACTTCACAACAAATTCTGCCGGAGATATTCATTTTTGATATTGTTCGTTTATCAAAAATCAGTGTTGCCAGCCTCATAAAAGAAAATTATGGTGTCGTGGAATAAAAATAACCGGAGTAATGGGGTTTAATCAACACCACCTGCATAGATCTACTATTTAGGTGGCGTTGATTTAATTCCCGGCATACTCACTACGATCATAGCGGCAAAATACGAAGAAACACGTTTTTGGAAATTTGTTTGAATCTTTTGTCCGGATCCGAAAACAAAATTTCAGTTTTCCATCGAGAAACCGAGATATCGTCAAATGACACCTCATAAGTCTGGATTGGAGTACGGGATATGGTCTAACCCAGAGTGAAAGAACCGCGCTCACTTCTTGGCCAATCACAGACAAGTTTACAAACCAAGTACAGGCACTTCATTAATCATTGAGAATCGTTCTATATTATATGAACGTCTCCGTACATGAAGGTTGTTGATGTATTCTGTTTAAACAATTGACAATCACCGTGAACGTGGAACGTGTATTTTATCAAGAAAATACAAAGTCAAACTAGTGTTTGAACGAGTTTTCATACTTACATTTAACCCTTTAATGCTTTTTTTATTTTTACTTCCAATAATTATTTTTCATTACATTCATTTATTTTAATTAACGGAAAAGTAATTTAAAAAATCAGAAGTAGATATTGCTTGAGAAAAACACAAAATTAATTGTTTTTACTTGTCCAACAAAATGTGCTATATTTCACGAATTAAAAAATACTTATTTTTCAAAACGTTTACGTGATAAAATAAGTATCAAGCAAGTGAATAAAATAAGTATTCGTATTTTAGTTTCGTTTCTCATGTACGGAAACAGAGTGTGTTACCAGAAAGTTGTGATTGTGGACGACTAGACGCCACTAGATTACCACCATTTAATCTCATTATCATATCGCGTTTACCACCTAACAATGCATGAGGTGACAAACGTGTAATATAAAATAGTTCATAAATAAAATCGTTAAGAGTGCATTTATGACCTGAAAAAAAATGTTACAGCTGAGTTACACTATGCAATAAAGGGCGAGTGATTAATAAAAAAAGAATTATTACTTTGCCAGAGTTTTTGTAACTAAAAATGAACTATTTAAATGTATATATTTTAATAAAAAAGCAACCCCCGAATATTCTGACTGGATTGTAACTGACAATTAGGAGCTCATAAGTTGTTCTGATATCCAAGTCTATCACATCATGGGATTTGCTGTTGGCAGTCTCAGAAGGGAGGGGAGGGGATACTAAAAGGAGGTGAGTTTCCCCACAGATGTCTCAAGGTCATGTGTAAAATCCAACAGTTCATTTTCCTCCTCCTCCCCCCCCCCTTCACCTCGCGGGACACACAGGCCTCCCAGAGAGCTTCAGAACCGAAGAGTGGGTCTATTCTTCACATAAATAATTTAAAATATTAACAGTTCCTTAACTTACCGTCACATTGTCAATTCTCACTAATTTTTTAAAAAAAACTAATGTTTAAGGAATTATTGAAAAATTTTAAGCTCTTATTACTGAGATGCATTATTAATATTTAATAAAATTTCACTGTTAAGCTTAACATGCTACATGGACTGACTTTATAAGAGACATGTGAAATATATGAACTTTTATTCAAATGTGTGCAAAAACCTGTCGCCCATCGAAGTGTGGAAATCGTCACGCGCCGTCGTCTTCAGCTGTATTCTCTTCAGTCGCGCCGGTGGAACAAGTCCCCTCTTGTATTTGAGGTACTTAACTTGTAATCCATACGAAACAATAATGACTCAAATTTAATGTCAAACTGTGTATCTAGCATGGTGAGCATTGCGAGTTAGAATTGACTTAGAGCCAGGAATGATTTGAAAAGTAAGGTAATTATTAATAGAGGGTAGACGAAAAGGTACAGAATTACATGTGTTTAGGTAGTTCTGAAACAAAATAGTACGTACAGAAATGGAGTCTAGGATCCAGCTCCGCTTAATGGGCCTCTCCCGACTTTTGTTACTTGTCCTTCAACAATTAATAATAACGAAACTAAAAAAAAAGAAATAACGTTTCTTACCCAATGCAAGGAAGTTCACATTCGTTTCGTTTCAGTAAAGAAACGAAACGAAAGTGTCTTCATCGATCTGTTTATTCTGTAACGAAACTAAATTCGCGCAGACTCGTTTCGTTACTTGTAACGAAACTAAACTCTCGCAAAAATAATGTTGTTACAGCGGCACAGAAACGAAACGTAAAGTTTCATTTCTGTTGCCATCCTTGAATTGTATTAATCGTAATTAGTAATGGAATAATCTAGTTTAGCTATATCTAGATATAAATGACAAAATATCTCATTGATTACCAACAATTCATTAAACTCGAGACAATTCTACGCCGTACAAAATTTTATAGGGACGCTGGGGCACGCCAAAGTAAGTGACAACCCAGTACAATATGGGACGCACACGCACTGACGTGACCGAACGATAAAATAGCTTTTCCTACATAAGCACAAAAATTAAATATAGATAGGAAAAAACATGTGTTATCACTAGACATCGGATGTTTAGGGAAATGCGTATTTTATTCTCGCAAACTTATTTAAAGGCTGATTCTATATGTGCACGAATCATGACAAATGGTGATATATGACGAATTTTTATTAGGCTTATTTTTGTTTTTTTGGCATAAATGCCTTTTTCCCCATAAATGCCTATTTTAGGACTTTTTGTCTTTTATTTTTAATCTTGTATTATTTTTATATACAATGCAAAGATATCGGAAAATTGGTCATGGCCCAACGTGACCATTGATTACGAAATCTTCAATTCACGTCTTGGTATTTTTGAAATATAAAAGAATTCCTAAAAGTATACCAACTGATTTTTCTCCATTTCCCAATTTCATAAATACCAGACATGTTCTGAGAAGATGGTCGATACACCGAGGGCACCGAAATTTTTAAGTGGAAATAAATGCAAATTTCCTGGTTTCAGTGTTGCTAGTATTGGACTTGACAATATATGCCAGTCACATCATTAGATATTGAGAGATCCTTCTCCGCAAACTGATTTTGTCTTCCTATCGTCGCAATTCTGAAATTGTGATCCTTGAAAAGTTACTGGTAATATGCAAATATTACTGGTTAATGCAAACTATTGGGACTAAAATGTAGAAGAGTTGTAAATATAGTTTTACATTAAAATGTATGAACTTGTTTTGTGCATTTAAGTTTACAAAACAATATAGACAAAAATTACAATCAATTTTTTATTTTATTGTGTATGTAACTCACGACAGTCCCTTTTTTCTACTTATTCTTGAAATTTTCAGTGCCTTTTTAAGCGCCTAAAAGACGATTTTTTAGTACCTAAACATCCGATGTCTAGTTATCACGTTTAAAAATCGCTGCTTTCCACAACGAAAATGTTTGCGATGTTTGGGTAAAATTCGTCATCACTGTCATCTGTGAATGCAGAAGTGGCAGGTTTTTCCCACCAACCTTTCAACAGGTGAGAGCATCACAGGAAGCGCCGAACTTGAAAGAACCTATAATAAAGTTTAAATAAGAAATGTACGCGTGCAAATTTGGCGTACTTTCAACCATGCGAAATATTCGCTAGCTAACAACCCTTTTCAATTACATCATTTCCTGAACACGTGGGAAGCTTTCTCGAACGTCGTGTCACGACTGCGTCTACCCAACGATTCAGCAATACACCGACAAGCGCAATTCTGAAAAGCTATGCAATGAATCCTGGCCTTCAAGCAGTTGGCAGGAACGAAAGAGACGGACACCTGGAACACTACAAGCGACATGGCTTCGAAACAACGACTGGAAGCACCTGCAAACGAGGCCGAGGCGAAGATTCGTCTGCTGTGCGAGGCCCGCCGTTTTTTGTTTTTTTTTTGTTTTTGTTTTTTTTGTTGTTGTTTTTTTTAATTTAAAATTCAGAAGTACGTTAGGTTAGTGAGGGAGCAGAGAGTATACTAGTGAGGGAGGGCACCCTCTCAGCGAGCTACGCGGTGCACTCGGAGGCTGTCCGTGAGGAACGCAACCATGCTTGAGCCCCGAGTATACACTCCCTGGCCCCGACTACGACGCCCAGCCAGCCACCGAGTGGCCGAGGCCACGGCTTCGCGCCTCCCCCCCCCCTCGCGCACCACTGCTGCCAACCTCGCTCACACGATGCTCACATGATACTATAATATAGGCTATAGGCCTATTTTAATAGGCTATTGCTATTATTGCTTGTACCGTGCTTATAGAAGCTCATATTTGACGGGAGAAGGAAAACGATCCATTCCTAGAATGGAATATACTAATTACCTTTGTCTCTCAATTCAGAATTCAGTACATAAGTATGTGTTATCATTTATTTCATTATAATTAAACTTACTAAGTTACAAGTTAAACATTTTAAAATTAGTTTTTAAGTTAAACATTTTAACTGAACATTTATTAAAATAGTTTGAAAGTTAATTAGAATAATGTGGCAACAAAGTAAGTCGTAGACGGCAGGGGTTGCTAACTGCTCCATTTGTGAGGCCAGTCCTTCATTGTCATTTGTCATCTCATCGTCATTTCTATTTTAAATGTCTTCCTTTAAGTAAATTTCTAACATATGTTGTCATTTATTTTGCCACCATACTATACTCTCTTTTACTCTCATTACTATACTCTCTGTTCCCCACATGACAAACAACTTCTACGTTGAGTCGTGTATTGTTTAATTTACAATAGAACACATTAACATCCTTTTTCTAAACGTTGATACATGAATGCATGATAATCCCGGTGTAAGATATATTTCTTACTATTTTTACACCGTTGTCTAGCGTCGAAAGTAAAAAAAAAAAAAAAATGGTGGAAATTATTTATTATAATAATGTATATGAAATTATTTATTTATTTATTTAGTTATTGATACCATGTAAAAAATGAACCGCTTAGACAATCTTCATCTGCATTTTGTGAACCAATCTTTTAACTAATCGCAAATGTAGTGAAGAAAGAAATAGCGCTGATGGAAGTCTAAATTAAATATTTATAAATATAAATGTGTTGATGTGGTTTTTTTAGTGTTCTCTCTTCTACATGAACATTGTTGACAACTCTACAAAGACGGAACGTTTTGGCGGGAGAAAACAATTTTATATATATTTGGCATTTTTTTCATTCATATCCTTTTACGAATTCGTGTATGAGCCTAATAAGTGGGATGAAACCCGTGCTTCATTCTTTAATAGTAAATGTATATTCACTGTAAATTATTTTGAAGTAAAATTGAATTAAAGGACTAATTACTAGTTTATGACGGACAATTGTGAAAGATTAAAACGAAACTTATTTGGTTTTCCCATGGTGGAAATAACAAGGCGTAGTTATTTCCAGCATGGGTTTTCCGATATTTTTCGAAATAATAACTCTTTTATATTAGACTGTTGATATAGTACACGTTTTAAATCGTGACCAAGTCGTTCCATATTTGTTCCGAATATTATTTTGAGCGTCTGTCGAAAGTATTTTTTGCAGGTAAAACAGGACACTAAAATGCCTTTTCCCTCCTGGCCTCCGTGAAAGTTTTGAGAAAGGTCCTGCGGTCGTACATATTAAAACATTTTTACTTCCGTAAATATGCCTAAACCTCAATTTCCACCTTTTTGAACCTGACAATGTGCTGAATACGATTGTAGGAGAGGCTCTCCAAGCCATTTGGCAACCTTGTAATATGTTCAACAATCAGTTGTATTTGTTAATTGAATCATTATAGTAATAAACGAAACTAGTGTATAAAGAGGGGGATAATTGCATGAATAGTATGTTTATAGACTAAAGAGGTACATCTTTACTCTATGGTATGTTCAAGAAAACGAGCGACGATTGGAGCGAGTTTTCGTATATACCATTAGTGCAATTATCCCCCTTTATACACATGTTATGTTCAATATTTTTTCGTTTCTATTTACGAATACTCACTGCAATTACGAATAATGCAGATTTTAAAACATTCTAACATCTTTTCCACTCGCGGCGTGCATTTAATGACGTAGGATTGCTTCTGAAAAAGACATATTTTAGTGAGCCTTGCATTGTCTTTGTTTCCACGAAATATTTGCGAATACTGGAAGGTACTGAACATATACTGATAAAATATTAGAGGCTGACAAAGTCATGAAAACATTACTTGCCACGAAACGTAAAGTAGGGATGGGCAAAGTCGTTCTTGTATGTGAACGGTTCTTTATACGATCGTTCTATTTTGTGACCTAGTTCAAAAGAGCGAGATAGATAGGCCATTATTTAGGCCGTAACTGATCCATATGGAGCGGAAAGATTGGGCAAAAAAACGTCGAAAATGATAAATGATCAATTTGCGTTGTTTTGGGCTGGAATCCATTGTCTTCGCTGAGATTCGGGTGCTTTCTCTGTTATTAAACATTTCGTTTATATAATGAAAGAGAGTATCTATAAACAAAATATAACTATGAATAATTATTAAATGAATTAAGCTTTTCTATTTGCATCTACATTTCTGGTTGGAAATGTACCTAACAAGATTTCAAATTTCAAATTCAAAATTTTTTCAACCTAAAAGTTATCTACATGGAGTTTTGTTTTAATGTTTCTGCTTTCAACAGTTCCTTTATAGTTTTGAAGTGTAGTAATGAATTTTAAAAGTGAACCAAATCAATCTTCCCTATTAGAACTACGTATACAGGTAATGTTTTTTGATCTTAATAATTAGGTGCTTCGACATGGATTATGTCAATATCGATGCAAATGCATCCATTTAATTTATCTGTTCAATTTATCTCATCAGCTTTTAACAGTAAGTTAAAAAAAATAATTCTAAAAAAAGTGTAAGTAAGGCTTCAATAACTTATCCATTGTTACCAGGACAGTCTTTGAATACGTGTTATCTTAAAGGTTCAATATTAAGTGTAGACCCTGATGTTGTTGGGCTATCCATTATTTTCCAGTTATAATTAAAATGAATTCAGAAAAAATAATAATAAATATAATATAATTAATTTAAAACAAGAAATACTAAAGGGACACTTAACAACAACAAATAATAAACTACTATAACTATTTCAATTAATTTTATTATTATTACTAAAGAAAACAACTGGAAAATAATAAATAAAACTCAAAAACGCCTAGTACTACTAAATAAATAAATTGAACGATAAAACGCAAAGAACGAAGAGCACCAAAACGCAAAATGCAGATCTTTAGCACACTCGTAAACTAACACAACTTCACTTGGATGGCTTTGAATGTTGGCGGAATCTACGTAAGTAGTCATTGTTTCATTGCAAACTTAAATTTTTAAAAATGTCCCTACCGCTTGAAGGTAAAATATACAGGGTATTTGTGTGACGGTTGGCAACAACTTTTGCCAACATAAAACGAAACGAAACTACCCTAAATCGAGTATAAATGTATGTTCTCATCCGACAGTGACATTTTTCAAAAGTTGTCCCGTTAGTTCGGCTTTTTAGCTGGCCAGCAGTCTAGTCCATTTATTTTGGTGACGTAGACTGGGATGCCATATCGGGCGGAATACCGCCAATTGGGCAAAAAAGAAGCGTCGACTGGCGGGTAGAAAATGAATTTTGCAGGATTACGTCCATTGGGCGGAATCCATTGTTTCCTTAGAGAATTTTCGGCGGTGTACTTTCTCTGCTTATTTAAAAAATTCAGTTATATATTTGAAGAGCACGAATATTAAACAAAAATATAAATATAAAGAAAGTATATGTAGCTGAATTGGCTTTGTCAGTGATTTGCATCGTTATCAGTGTTCCTGTGTTGTGAAATGTACACTCCAACCAAGCACTTTTTCAAAATTTCAAAATTCAAAATTTATTGCTTATTTATCCTTGAAAATAGATTTTACTACATGGGAGTTTTTGTTTTTCATTTTCTCCCTTTCAAAATTCAAAATTTAAGTAGTATATGACTTAGTGTAGGGATCACAGAATTTTGAAAATGTGCACACAATTCACTTTTCCCCATAGCACGTCATACGCAGGTTTTAACTGTTTTTTTTTTTTTTGACGTAAAATAAATAAATAAATAAATAAAAGCACTGCTGCTGTTCGAACAGCTTTGGATACAACGCGCTGCAGCGTAGTCGGCAGCTGGTGGATCGTTTTATTTATTCACTACTCGCAATTAATTTACTTTCTCGCACACTGCTTACGCAGAATATTATAATATGATTAAAAATACGCTTAGGATATGTTCGTGAATACACCGAATACCTTATACATTGAATACAATACCAGAAATATATTTTCCATGGTGGAAATAATTCCATGATGTTATTTCCACCATGATATTTTCAATTAAAGTTTTGAATAAGTACTCCTTTGCATTGCTGGCAATCGAGTTGTGTCTTATTCACATTAACATTTTAGAAATTTTCCTCCCAAAATAAGAAAACGACTATATAAACGTACGTGAGTATTTAGAAATTAATTTTATGTAATGACAAAATGAATTGATACATTTTTATAGTTTGTTTTGTTTTTGTTTTTTGTTTTTTGCATTTTTCGTCGATTTCGACCAATAAGTCATTTTTTACCCTTTTCTGTAATTTTTACTGCATTTTTCGCTGATGTCATTGATTTTAATATCATTTTAATGGTACTCGCTTCAAATAATATTTGCGAGGTGCAACAAATGTCCTCCACAGAATTCCCGAATAGCCTATTCGATTTCTTCGCTCTGTTGTTGTAATACCAGCCGTTGGGAAAATGTAATCTAAGGTTCCTGTGACGCCTATCATCGCCATTTCGGCCGATTCTGGGATTCCTAAAGACAGATTTTCTGGTAAAGAACAGTCTAAATAAAAAAATTGCAAGGTAAGTTCACTTAAACGAATGGAAGAAGCTGCGATTACTTCAGTAACCTATCTAACAGCTTGAAGTGTTCATCCGAGCAGGTTTTCATCACAATTTTTACGTCATTTTTCTTCGCTTTTAGGACATTTAAAAAAAGGTAAGAGCATTTTATTGATAATGTTTGGCGATGTATTATGTCATCAAAAATCGGCCCCTAATAATATTACTTAACCGTTACTGTCGGCGGGAAAGTACAAGCTGCTGTAGCACCACTTATAATAACGAAAGACATTCATTTATCAAATGAACGTCAACAGATTGAAATAAATTTTCCGATCCGTTTAACGAAACAATTCTTAATAAGAAAACATGACGTCGGCAGGACACCTCCCCTCCACGGCCACAGACGAATTCGGGTTCCTGGTTGCGCCAATTGGTAGGCGTAATGGATGTACTCTATAGAGGGCTGTGCATTTTGTCCGGAGCTTCGAAAATGGACAGACAGTATTTAACATCAATGCTTAAATGTCTTGTGTAAATATGAGATTTCAGTTCAATATTTGTGGAAAAATTCATAAAGACTTATGTTTATTTGTAAAGGATTAGACGTGTCGTGTAAATAGGGTGTTATAGTTTCCAAATTTAAGACACAAATGCTTTCTAGCTAAATTAATCCAGAGGTTATTTGTTAAGAAAAACTAAATCCGTTGACCTGAACACATGTGCATTCAAATACGCGCGATTATTAATGAACCGTACCAGAGCTACAGCTCTCCTCTTTCAGAAGTTAATGATTTGTATTCACAAATACATATTTTGCTAGTTTTCCTGAGGTAATGGAAGTCATTCAATGTCTCAACTCAATACGTGATAAATACCTATAAATCAATAAATAATACATTTTAAATTAAGCATAAATGAAAACTTGTCTAGACTACACCTTTATTCCCTTACTAAAACCTTTTGGTCAACACCGATAGCGACTTGCATAAAGGAAACTTACAACCTAACGAGTCATTGGCAGGTTGCGGGTTCGATTCAGACAAGGCACCAGAAATTTGTTTATTTTAACGTGAAGGTGTTTGTGGTGTTGGAGACGTTTTTGTTGGCCGACTGCTCTGAACAGTGGTTTTTGTTGGTTTCCCTGACCATTTCCAGGAGAATGCCGGAACAGCATCCAAGCATGCAAGCCATAGACCACACGCGCTTCTCCCTTCACATTCATCCTTAAGGCCGAGTCCTACGTCTGTTTCCCACCCATCCATGGCCTCCTTCATGACACGATGGTTATTTATTTCCATCATGGCTCAGCCCATTCATTCAGAAAATCTCCGGAGATACTGAAAGCAGCAACAAACTTCATGTTCCGAAACATCAAATTGGTCAAAACCTGCATAATGACAGTGTCAATGAATCATAAAAGTGTTCTTACCACTAGAAAATAATTGTTTTCATGTAACTTGTTAACTCTTCCGTGCCTCTTAGTTAAATCCAAAGCAAAAGGTTGCCCTTATTCCAACGTTTTCTCAATTTTCTTTAAAGTAGTTCTCACGACGTTGGCAGCATTGGAGAGCGCGGGCGCATGGGGTGAGAGCGATTCTCAGTTGTTACTGAGATCGTGCTCACTACGTTGCCTGTTACTCTGGTTCGTCGCACGGGGTGTGAGGTGAGAACAGGTAGGTTGTGTCCTGGCTGCTGCGGCGACAGCGCGAAGCAATAGTTTTGTGTAGTAATTTTCATCTTTTGAAGGTGGACGTTGATACGGAGATATCTTCTTTGGCTCGTGACAACTTCAAATACGTAAGTATTTGTAAGTACTAACCAGTAATATTTGACATGTTGCTTGAATGCCCTGCTTACGATTTGAATGTTTAATTATTCCGCTTCACATTCAGTTGCTTTAATAATCATATTTTGTTATTGCAACTTGAGATTGGTTAAATTATTCTGGATTTGGTTGGTAGGCATTATGTAATATAAATCTCTGTATTGAAAATGAAAATTGAGCAGTATAATTAGATCTGTTTTACGAATGTTAGAGAAAAATAAGAATTACAGTAATTGAGATTGATAATATGACGGAAGAAATATATTAATAATTATTTTGACGGAAATTATTTGTGTTTCGAGAATATTTTCTGTGCATTTTAGCTAATAATTTTTTCCATATTGAATTTGCCTGCGAATAAATTCGCAAATATTTAAGGCACAAATTTTCAACTAAATGAAATTATGATTCATATTAGAATGTATTGGAAGACTAGTAGTTTGTATGATCTCGTGTAAGTGCGAAGTAATTCCAAAGTTTCTGTTTGCATTTTCCTCGCTTCGTGTTAACGTTGCGCTTACTGCAAGGTCCGTTCAGACAACAAATGAATGAAATGTAATATTTCTCAAAATTCTTCAATGTAAATCAAAGATGTACAACTTACAAAGGGTTAAACATACAATATATTATTGATTATTTAGTTCGTTTAAAATTCTAAAAGTTAGTAGCGGATACTCAACGAAAGTTCAGTGAAGGTTTCAGAACAGCGGTGGATCTAACAGGAGGTGGGGAGCACGGAAGCTATCCCCATTTCCCGGTTCCCATTTTTTGGGTAGTAATTTTATTCAATTTATGTCAAAGAATTGTATATACATTGCATTCAAAGGAGTGTTATTTTTATGCTCGCTGGGACGTCATGTCTAGAGGAAGTTTTCATTCTAAAAAAAATCATTTTTAGTGAAGGACTTTTATACTGTCTTATATTAATATTTCTCTTAAGTAACAATTTTAAAATTGTTAGACAGGAGATAGTTTCCAATTATTTTATTTCATAACAATTCAAATTTAATCTTACATCTATTGTGGGAATTCTGATGCGGTGTTGTTGACGTTCTTATGAGAAGAAATAAGAGGTCATCTTGGTCAACATATTATCTATATATTTAAAAAAAATAAGGTATTCTGCCATGGCTTCGTTTAGAGCTACTGAACCGATTGTTGTATTTTTTTCTTTTAAATGAAAGAACATTATCCCTAAATGTGTTATCAGATATTGTTTGTGTTGATTCACCAACATTTACGGTGAAAATTAATTAATTAAATCATTCTTTAATAGTACGCTTATCAATAGTTAATTGTTTTCTTTCAAAGGGTGGCAGTTTCAAAATCGATATACACGAGTCCATAGATGTGAGTCCACGCTGCTTGATTGTTGAGATTTGTTTACAATTCGTCAAGGTTTTGTTTCAGTGTAATAATTGCATTGTGGTGTTGACAGTTTGCATGTATTTGCTTCTGTGGTGTATTTTGTAGAGATCATTCGCACAGTGGGTTTTGCTCGGTTGTAATACTTTAGTGAAGTTGTTTACAGGTTATGTCGAATTCCGAATCGTTGTCCACGCACCCCAAAAGACGCAAACGTACATTAACAAAACGCGGGGAAAGAGAGCGTAGGTGTCGTGATAGTGAGGTCATTTCGTTTTCTATTGGGTCATTGTCTATGAAATGTCAGTTTTGTACTGCTTTGTACTTTCCATGTGAGAGAAATTCTGCAAACTATTTACTCTGTGTTACTTAAATAGGAAAAAAAAGTATACCTTCGAGCAATATGCCAGAAGAAATCAAATAGTTGTTTATAGGAGATGATGACACATCAAAAAACTTTAGAAAAAATATATGCTTCAATATAATAGTGCTATATATTTTGTGCCGATATTGCATTGCCATCTGGTCATGGGCCACACGTGTTCAAAATTTTGGGAACTCGTTACAGAATATCTTCGTTATACCCTCAAGATCCAAACAATGCAATATATTGTGAACATTAGTCTGGGCACAGTAGTTAACATTTATCTCAGATCTCACCGTCAAATTTTGACGGGTTCTCACTAGTTTTTATTAAGATAGCCGGCTTTCGACGTCTTTGCCGTCATCGTCAGTCTCGCTGCTGTCGGCAAAAGTCGGTGATAACTTCTGGAAAACAAGGAGTTAATGACTAGTTAATGTAAAAATGGAGAAAATTGAAAACAGTGTAGTTTTGTCTGATATTCTTACATATACTAAGCTGTTTTAAATTGTGGTTACGGTTAGACTATTTTAGTTGGGAGGTAGGTCTAGAACTTCAGTATCAGTAAACAATATTATAATATATGAGCTTACCTATTAATTAATCCGGAACTTACAAATAAGCGCACAGTGACTCAAAATTCTTACACAGACAATATAACATTTAAACGGAATATAACATACAGTTTATACTGTCGTACGATCGTTGCTGTTGCAAGAAACAATGTAGCTAGTAGCACAAAATCAGTGTAGCCAACTTTACTATAAATACATTACCTCTTTACTAGATACCTAATACAAAACGAAGACGGAATGTTTATGAATCTGTAAACCTATCCCTGATAAGCAGTTTTCAACCTCAAATTTGAATTTAGGATGAAAAAATCATTAAAGAACACACATTTTCACTTCAGAAAAAAAACCTTGTAACACAGAGTTATTGGACATGCTCGAGTTTTGCTTTAGCCTGTAATATTTTATTATTTATATGCTATTTCCAGTTTTATTGTGTATCCATTAATAATCCTAAATATTCTATGGGTTTGTTACGCTGCTGCCATTTAATTACTTCCTCATTTAATGTAAGTGGAGTGGGGTGGTTATTTGGTCTTATAATATTTTTACAGAGGTTTTGTTTGGATATACTTTCATTTTTATTTTGGAAGGTTACATGTCTAGAAGGTTAATATAGAACTGAAGTTGGGTTTTGTCAGTTCTAGTGAGTGGGGGATATATAGAATGCAGTATCGACGGCAAACTGCTCTATTTTAAGTTTCTCGCCCTAACGAAGGTACTTAGTAAAAAGAGAAAGTTACGTAATCGTGCACTGAAAAAGGCGAATGTTCGGTAAAAAAAAAAAAAAAAACCACCGGACCCTGTTAACGAAAAAGTGGATAAATCCTGTTGCTAAATATAGGACGAAACCTCTAACACATGTGTAGCTAAAATTCATGTTTTGTGGATCCTTGATGCCGACAAATTGAATGACGTCAAAAAGTTGCGTCTGTCCGTCCGACTGTGGTCAACACTAGCGCCTAATCCGTTCAGCCGATTTCGTCAAAATTGATAAGCCCCAATCGAACTGAATGAACTCAAGGTTTTGGGAGTTTGAAACGGATATTTTGATTTTTGAGGGTACTTTACATGAAGTCTCAAAAACATTTTGAAATTTTGTCAAAAATGGCACTAAATTTGTTTTTATCAAACTTTGTCTCCGGATAACGTAAAGAATGCTTAAGAGAATGGTGCAGGTCTCATGTTCGTTGAAATTTCAGATTGTTTGAAAATTGCTTAAGTACAAATTTTGGGGGGTCTTCATACAACTTTAATATATTGAAGACGGAGAATGTTTTCCTTACTGAAATTTGTTCCCAGAAGATGGAACTTAAAATAAGTTCAGATTCAATTTTTCGAAAACATGAATAATTTTGTAATTTGTCGCAAAATAGGTCGAGTAATTTAGGCAATTTAAAAACAATTTTTAAAATTTTTGTGACAAAAACAGCTCACAATTTTTTAAAAAATTCTCCACGGATAGAAGGGATGCTAAAAACAATGGAGCGGGTCTCATTTTCGTTGAATTTCCTGAATTTTTGAAAATTGCAAAGTTAGAAATTATGGGAGGAAGTACGTGCTATTGTAGCGATGTAGTAGCTATTGTGTGGCGATGTGTTCTGAAACATTCGAATTGTTCTAGAGGAATTGCGTTGGTGGCGTGAGTTTGTGTTTTTAAACGTTTTAAGATATTTTTTTTAGAATTTTAGAAAGCATGAGGAGAAAACTGTTTGGTCTAGAATTTTGTACCTGGCTAGATTTAAGTGACTTAAGAGGAGGGGAAAATAATTGCATGCTACCATGGCGGAAACTAGTCTGTTCTTAAACACGAGTTGCGTATATTAGTAATATACGCTATGACTGGATCAGGGAGATTTTTTAAGATATTGTTATGAAAGTTATCGTGGCCGGGGGCTCTTTTTATAGGTAATGCTTTTATGATGGCTTTGACTTCTTAAGCATAGGTACATTCAATCCTAGGGTGGGGGCCATACATTGTTATGTCATTTGATTTAATTGTTATGTGTGAAGGGCATCGTTTTGCTGCATTGTTGTGAAAGACGCGGCGCAAAATTTGGCTAGTTCTTCTTTCTGTTCTGTTCTGGTTTGAACTTTCCCTCCCTACGTTTGAGTGTAGAGGCGGAATGGTGGCGTTTTGTCTGGAGTATTTTTCGTGAGGAAAACCATAAGGAATATAGTTGTTAGTGCTTAAGGAGTGAGCGAAGTTGAAATAATGTTGGACTTTGTAGTTCTTGTATTTTTCTATTTATATTATTTATTAGATTTAGTCCAGCTCTCAGTTCCCGCATTCTTAGGCGGGCCCAACGTCGTATTGTTTTATTTTTAGTGTTTATTAATTTTATTATTTCACTCGGTAGTTTTTCATAGGTAAAACAGGGTGGCCAGCAAACCAGGTATCCTTGAAAATCGGGAATTTGAAATACCCTGAAAAAACGGGAATTTGATTCGAAAACAGTTTTTTTCGTTATTTTCAGATTTCCCCCAACATTAAGCACAAATTCACATACGGTATCGTATTCAGTAAAATGAACAATTCAACTCAGTACATGATAATGGCGAGTCTTCAACTGGATGTATATATGAGAAGTGTCACAAGTTTTCTTGAAGATTGCGTAATTCTTGACTCACACATAACGCAACTTCAAACACTGCCGCTTATATAGGTGCAACATAGGTAGAGCACCACGTAGCATCTATTTAGCTGCTTGTGGGGTGCATGTGCATGGGTGAGATATTCTTTGGAACAAACGTCTGACCATGAACGCAATAGCTGAGTTTTGATTAGTTGTTTCACTACAATACATACATTTACAACAACGCATGTAAGTTTGAGTTTCTGTTACTGTCGCCCATCTTCTTTGGTGACATCGGCGGTACCACTTTGCTATTTTTTCGATCGAAACAACCTTGTTATCACGTCCATGTTATTCAAAAGGAATTTGAACTCCTTTAGTAGACGAGCGCAGTGGAAGCTATCTTTGCCTATAGTCTCTCTATACGGAGATTCAAGAGTGACAGTGCCCGAATTGACAAGGAGCACGAAGAAAATGAACATGCTGACATCTTCGCGGGGTTGCGCACCAGGAAAAACTAGTAAACCCTATTCCCGTCATTACCTTGTTCCCCAAAGCAGCGCAGATAATAATATGAAATTAAAGTTAAATGTTGGTACTCAATTTTTTAAGGTCGCATTTCAACATTTAGGTCATATAGTGACCCCTTTAATTTTCAAACGATGAGAAGAACATTTATGGAAAACACAAACATCCCTGCCCGAGGCGGGATTCGATCCCGCGATCCTCTGATCCGAGACAGCTACTGCACTACCGCCTTAATGATCTCGGCCATCGGATCGGCTTTTTCAGTTTTTTCTTGCATGTAAATTATCAGAAATAATGATAATATAATCCGTACCAAATCAATTCAAACGAAACTTCAGTGATGCATACCAGCATTTATTTCGATAGCCAGGAACAGTCATTTCAAATTTTTACAAAAACATTGCGAAAAATAATCAGCGATTAAAATTTCTTGAAAGTAAAGTAATTTGTTAGTTCGAAGTTAATGATTTTACCTTCCATCAATCTACTTTCTTTTACAACAATAGAAATCACTTCCAAAAACCTCTCAAATTTTGTTCACGAAACCCATGAATTCGAAATCGCGACTATGATGCAAAATTACACAAAGAATACTCATAATTTCGAAAAATTCAATATGACAAGGTTTTTGGTTTCTTAACACATTGTATGTTCACGCTAGAACAGCGGAATCACAGAAAAGTTAGCCAGCCGATGCTTTGTTTGAATCCGTACGTTTCGCAACGTTGACAAATTTCTTCTTTTTGTGAAGATCTGTTGAAGAAAATGCTTTACTACAGGAACAATGGCTTAAAGTTTTCAGTTTGCCGACTATGCTGCCATAAATTACAAGGAATGCTAATAAAAAAAAATAAAAAAATCGCACCACGGACCCACGAAACGTTTCGTGAGAAGCACCTATTTTTCGGCATTTGAAATATTTAAGAATGCTAGGAAATTTGTAATGAAAAGAGTCAATCATAATATATGTTAATTCGAGTGTTACGAATCGTGATTTTTGGCACAAAACTGTTAAATTTCTCTGTAAATAACATTTAAAGGCAATATAACTGATAGATGATTTATTGGTACGAGATATTTACAGTAACGCTTAATATTATCCTGCAATTTTATAATATAGAGTTAAATTTCATCAATTTATTATTATGGTATTAGCTCAGCTAAAATTATTGTTCTCTTAATTATTATTAAATTTCTTCTCAAAATACAGAACAAAGTAAATCATTTATGATATAAATTTTAATATCTTCAAAATGAAATATTTTAAAATAATTTGTCCGAACATTGGGGCAGCCCCCCCCCCCCCTGAATCCCGCCTCTGGATTTGACAGATGACCTTCAAACCTCAATGGTCTGTGGGAAACGCACCTTGCTTCGGTATCCCCTCCCCTTCCCTCTGAGACTGCCATCAGCAAATCCCATCACACACACACACTTCGATATCAGAACAACTTCGAGCTCCTAATTGTCGGTTATTGTCCAGTCAGAAAAGTAGGGGGTTGCTTTTTTATTAAAATATATGCATTTAAATGTTTCATTTTTAGTTACGAAAACGGCAAAAAATAATTCTTTTTTTATTAATCTCTCACCATTTATTGCATAGTGTAAGCACTTTTAGGTCATAAATGCACTCTAACGATCTTATTTACGAAGTATTTTATATTACACGTGATGTACATCATGCATTTATGTCACCTCATGAATAGTTAGGCGGTGAACGCGATAAGATAGAGATGAAATGGTGGTGAAGTAGAGGCGTCGTGAATCAGAAGTTCCTGGTAACACACTCTGCTTCCGTATTTAAGAAATTAAATGTATTTAGAAAAATAGTAAAATACGAATGATACTCATTTTATGGACTTCTTTTATCACAAACGATTTGAAAAATGAGTACATTTTTTGAATCGTGAAATGTATCGCACATTGTTGGAGTAAAAACAATTGTGTGTTTGTGGAGCAATATTTGCTGATGCGTTGGTTGTGTGTTTGTAGTGTGGCGCTGCAGGGGGGCGCGGGCGCGGTGTCGTGCGGGCGGGGCCGCGGGCGGCGGGCGGGGCGGGGCCCGCTGGGCGACATCGTGCAGCGCGTGGTGGACGAGGCCGTGGGCGGGGGCGGAGGCGGCGGCGGCCGAGGCGCTGCGCGAGGCGGAGGGCCGCCTGGAGGGGCGGGTGCGCGCGCGCGAGCGGGCGCTGCGCGCGCTGCTGGAGGCGCGCGTGGGGCGGCTGGAGGCGCTGCTGGAGGCGCCGCAGGTGGCGCTGCGCTGCGCCGCCGCCAGGGCGCGCTGGGACCGCGCGCGCGCGCGCCGTGCGCCGTGGGCGAGCCTGTGCGGGGCGGCGCGGCGCGGACGCCTGGACGGCGTGCGACGCCTGCTCGCCGACGGCGCCGACGTCAACTACATCGGGCGGCAGGGCAGCTCGCCGCTGCTGTCGGTGTTCCACGCGCGCACGGCCGGCGCGGTGCTCGGGCGGCGTGGTGGCGCTGCTGCTGGGCGCCGGCGCCGACGCCGACGGCGTGGACGCGGCGGGCCGCTCCGCGCTGCACGTGGCCGCCGCCAACGCCGACGCCGGCGCCGGCGGCTGCGCGTGCGTGGAGCGCCTGCTGCGCGCGGGCGCCGACGCCAACGCGCGCGACGCCGAGGCAACACGCCGCTGCACGTGGCGCGCACACGGCCAACCACGACACGCGCGCGCGCTGCTCGGCGAGGACGAGCCCTCGCCCACGCCCTCGCCCTCGACGGCTTCAAATCCAGATCCATAAAGTGTTACGAGAGACAATACTTACCATTTCCTCTTCATCATGCACAGTCCAATGCATCCTTCTGTACTATACAGTACTTCCACACATCAAACAAATATTCTTATATGAAGAACCTGCAAGACGCAGGGCTCTTTATGGGGAGGAGCTTTGGAAGGAGATCGCATGTGAAGTAAACGATGGCACAATTGTTGGAAAATTGGTCTTTATTCAATCCTCAAATGAAAAGCAATGAAAACATAATGCATTCGTCTAATCAATCCCGTTTCTATTACCTTTGGAAAATCTTTCTCAATTTGCTCATGGAATGGGATCCCAAATGCAAAATTTAATAGTGTCTTTTTTAAATAAATTCCTTTTAAATTAATCCAAAAGATCTTAATTGTACTTTACAAAACCTTTTCAATTAAAATAATACATTGCTAAGAAATGTACTACCGATTTTTCTTTCTCTTGGTTCGTTAATTTTATTCTGAAAGGCCTGTTCAATTACACTAAACACGTCTCAAGTTTAATCCCTTTTCAGTTCTGTTTGTACGAGCTTGGCGAAATAGTTTCTCAGAGGACGCCCAGAAACAAAACCTCGCAATGCTTGGCGCTGTGCAGTCTTCTGTTCGCCCGCGAAGGTCGAGCCGCTGCCGCGAGCGCAAGGTCAGAAGCCGACGCCGGCGTCATCGCGCCGCCTCCCCCCCTCCTCCTCCTCCCCCCAGGCCATCGAGGCACCTACACTATGCCTAAGCGCAGTTGCAGCACTGAACTATTCTGCTACAGTTCCTGCGCTTAAAAAAGGAATCTATCGTAGTTCGCAAGGGGAGCTGTCCTGCTGCTAAATAAGCATATTCTCAAACGAATAACGATATACTGCTGCCTAGCAAAAATGCCAGCGTTGCCTCGGCTTGTTCATCTATGCAATACGATACTCGTTCTAATCACTCACAATTGGACGCTACTTAAGTTCTTTAACTTGTATAACAAATGTTCTTTCAACTCACTCGTTTACTGGTTTCTTAACTACGGCTTCCTCTATCTAAACGGCTGCACGGCGATTAACTTGCTTACTAATAGAGAGTTTAGGCACACCGACACTTAAAGATAAGCAGGCCCGGTTATTGTCACGTGACACAAACACCAATCATGATCTCTGTAGCAAACACAAGCGTTAACCGAGCTCGGTTCGCTCAACGAGGCTTCATAAAGTGTACCGAATCGGTTGCCGGTTATACTTGTATTAACTTCTTAGTACACTAAGAACGCGGACTAAAGCAGACTGCTGCGTTCTTCAAAACATGTATGCCATTGGAGGAAGTGTTAGCTTTCACTCTGACTATGGGAACCAGTGGCGAGAATTACTGAAATCATCATGGTTTCGCAAATGGGGAAACCCTTTAAAATAAAAAGTAATTCAACGTTTCAGATTTTAGACTTTATAACACCAGGTCGACGTGGTTCTAAAATTTCGTGCAGATTTGTATTTCCTACATTGTCCATATCAATATTCCCTAGTACAAATGCTTCACTTCATTCTTCCATAGCACTGAGTACCACATCCAGAGAGTAAAAGGCAGTGAACACCTTACCACACATAGATTCTCATTGTATCCCCGGAAACAAATGATTACGATGTAAATAATAGAAGTACAACATTAAAATCACAGTATACAAAATGAAAAATCGTTAAAAGAAATCCGAAACGCGTCAAATTTATAACTTATTACTGTTGCTACCAGATGTCAGCACCTTATAAGCGTAAGAGTTGTGCAAAAACTGTGTGAGCTTCACGCAAGATTCGACGTTACGTTATTTACAACGTTAACGTTAGCCGTTTCGGTTAAATGCAAAAAATTTCTATTAGCTACTCGTACGTCTACTGCCTAGTAGAGCACAGGTCTTATTCCCTCCACCGCCGAAATGAAAAGAACGTTTTCGCTCCGATACCAAAATCAGAATAACGTCTTTTCAAAGTGTCCATTGGTCAGTCACTTCCTCTCCTCCTTTTGTCCTGCGTGACGTAACAGATACCTCTCCTATCCCTCTGGTCACTACCGCCTTGAACGCGCCCAGATTTGCGAGGTAATACAAATGGTTTTCATAGGTAGTCACCTTCAGGAATCCTCAGTCGCTCTCGCGACCAGATGAAGGAAACGTCGAAACTTCGAAAATAAGCTTTCAAGCATAGTTTGTCAAATAAACTTCTTCGATATTCCGAATGGCTGAACTGCAATAAGCACTCAAAAGTTGGTTTTAAAAAATACTTTCTATACAAAACGTTGCATTTCTTAAATATGTAAACTTATTTATAAAAGAATTAATATTATTGTTCAGAAACAAAAATTAACATAAATAAAAAACGTATATTAGACTGCTTTTTACTTTCTCGTATACATACGTATATACGGAGTAATATGCGTAGTATAGAGAAAGTAATGAAATGCTGCGGAAAATCGATATCGAGATTTCAACTGAAATACACGTTTTGGGGTCCCCTGATACCTAGAAAATTATTTTTCAAAACGTCTGTCAGCCTGTCTGTCTAACCGTCCGTCCATCAGAGAACACTACTAGCGCCTAAATCGCACGTAAGATATATTCCAAATTGAAGAAACCCTGTCCATCTGGCTCTAGTTGCAGCATTGAGATTCGGAAAAACATTCTTTAAAATTTGGGGGTACTTTACATGAAGCACTAGGAACATTATCAAAATTTCCTCAAAAACTGCTCCAAATATGATCTATAAATTTCTTGTAAGTATAGAGTGAAATACACTTATGAACATGACATAGATTCGATTTTCACGGTTAACTCTGAATTTTCGAAAATAGCCAAAATTTGAATTTTTTTCGGAGTCTTCTTACTACAAAATTGAAGATAGATTTTTCCTTCAAATGAAATTTGTTGGCCATAAGTAGTTCTTTCATAACTGTCATGTCAATTTTCTTAAAGTTAGTAGTTTTCGTGCAATGTTTGCAATTTAAAAAATTTTACAAAGGTTTTTTTTTTAAACGGCTCCAAATTTGTTCTTTAATTTTTTGTACGGTTACTAGCAAACAAACCCTATATAACATAAACACCAAATTGCTATATTCTTTTATTTTCAAAAATTACAAAAATTTATTTTTTTGACTTGTCTCTCACGTTGATAATACATATTTTAGAGACGAATTCATCACTGTATTAAATTTATGAGAACATGTGCTTTAAATAATGTCGTATAAAGTTTCTGAAAAACACAACAATTTTCTGTAAAAATGAACCCAAAATCCCGCATTTTCAGAAACGCTCACACGCCATTTTCTCAGAAATTGCTCCAATTATTTTTTCCAAACTTTTGCAAGGGATAGTGGCTAATGGCACTAGTAGTGTCCTATTAGTAATTTTTTGAAAAAGTGCTCAGAGAAGTTATAGTTGACACCGACGATTCATTTATCTGGCTTTCAATTGATAAAACAACTAATTCCTTTGGAAGGTAGTTGTGGGTAAATTGGATTCCAAAGATTCAGGATATCATTGCAAGGACTGTGAGAGTTGCACTGCGTGTATTGTAGCCAGTTGAAGAGCGCAAGGATTCTTGACATTTCTGACGCATCATGCAGCATACATGCTGAAAGCAGCACTTGTTTTTATGCTGCCTCATCTTCAAGTGTTCTACCCAAAAAGCTTCTCAATACTTGCATTGTTCATACCTTACATCGAGCTTCTCAAGAAATTCGTTCGCAACAACCAAAAGTTAATAATTTGATTTCTTCTGTTATGAGTTTTTGTGAAAGCTCTGTCGAGAACAGATGTTCAAAGTGGAATTACCATAAATTCCCCTTCCACCAGACTGTTCTTACTACAGAGCGTTCAAAAAATCTCTCCGCAGTGGCTTCCTCCCCACTCCATCCTTTATGCGGAACCGGCAACATCGCGACGGCGCATTCGCCCTCGTCCGTTACGTAACAGCAACAAAGGAAACATGAAATGCAGTGGGCAAAAATAAAGTGGCACTAAAATAAAAAGCATTTGAAATAGAGTTTAATTTTTACTTTTCATAATTATCTTCTTACGTCATGTGTTGAAAAGCGAAGAGAAGACCAGAACTTTGAAGACAAAGCGTCACTTACATTTATTGGAGTCCCTGGATACAGAGAGTAGCGCAACCTGAACGGTCGCCGCCATTTTATATCCTTTCACTCGAAAGCCCCGCCAGGCAGCATTCACGAGTTGAGGACAAATGATAACAATCGAAGGCATTATGAGGAATTTCGAGTATATTCGTTGGTTTTTGGTAGATTGGTGGTTCCTAACTTACCCACAATACCACATAGTTGAACTGAATATAATAAAATGGCGGCACCGATGGCGCAAGGGAATGCGCTAGTCTCTGCATCCAGGGACTCTTTAACATTTATTATCAAACAAATTAAACAAAGTTTCTTGAGATATGGACATTACATACGAAGATATTGAGTTTTTTAATTCATCAATTGTCTTGGGACGAGTTTTGTAGACATTTTCTTTAGCTGCACCCCAGAAAAAGAAATCAGGAGGTGTGAGATTGGTGATCTTGGCGGCCATAGCCCTTTCGAAATTATGCGCTTCCCAAACACTTCTTCCAATAGATCCAAAGAAAGTTTGACAGTATGTGCTGTGGCACCATCTTCCTGGAAATACGCATTCATAATTTCATTCCCTGTCAGCTGTTCAATGAAGGGATACAGAATGTTATTACAATATCTCTGTGCGTTTACTGTATCATGGAAGAAAATGGAACCAACAATACGTGCTCTAGTATGACAATCCATACTCCTATTTTTTGGTCATGCAATGACGCTTCATGAATAATGTGAGGATTCTCTGACGTCCATATTCTACTGTTCTGAGAGTTTATGTATCCCGAAAGATGAAACCAAGCCTCATCTGTAAAAAAATATGTAGTCCAATGCATCAATGCCTCTGCTTACAAAGTTCTGAAACCGCTCACAATAACGAACTCTCTTCTGGTGATCAGTAACTTGTAATTCTTGCACTGCTATTACTTTGTAAGTAAACAGTTTCAATTCTTTTCTTACAGCAGTGTGTGCAGTGCCTAATGAGACTGCAGTTTATTGAGGTAATCTCCTCATTGGTTTTGTGGGGCTCTGTAACATTTTATCAGAGATTGCAAGAAGTTTATCCTCTGATAAAACACGAGGTCGCCCATTTCCAGGCGCATCTGTTACAGAAACTGTCGAAATTTCGCAATTAAATCGCGTACAGTATCACGATGTGGCACTACAGATTTTGGGAATTCCGTCACAAACATTTGTTTCACATCATTCGTGTACTTATTACTTGCTCGAAACACATGTTCCACCAAAAATACACGTTAAAAATAGTTCTTCCAAAGTCAGCATTCTAAAAGTTATAATCTGAGTCCTCACTCATAACAAACAACGTGTAAACGTCACATACAGATTATCTGTCGTTCACTTCTATTCAAATTCAGAATCTGAACAAACAACTCGTATTTAGTCAAACTGAATGTGTCATTTGGATACTAATAATACGATCCTGTAGTTTTATTTCAGCTGCTGCTTGCTTGCAGCGAGCGCGCTTCTGGGAATAACATTCGAACGCCTTTGCGCTGAATGAGCCCGCGATGTTGCCATTTCCCCATAAATGCAACAAATATCTTTATGGAAAGTTTCCGCAATTGTCTGAAGCAAAATTAAAAGAGGAAATCTTCGTTGGGTCTGATACTAGAAAAACGTTTGATCCCCAATTTGAACTACATGTGACAGTAAATGAAAAAGAAACGTGGATTGCAATTAAACGCGTAAATAAGTTCCTAGGCAACAAATGACTCAGACTATGTAGCAATTCTTGCCAATATGCTGGATGCTTAAATGACCCTCAAGGTTCACTTTTTAAACATTTACAATTTTTTCCGGATAATTTAGGTGAGGTAACTGAAGGAAAAGAGAGTTTTCATCACCATCTAAAAGTGATGGAAAAAATGTTATCAGGGACGCTGGAACGCCAAAACGGGAGATTACCGACCTTCACCGAAGTCAGCAATGGAGAAATGGCGCATTGGAGAAAAATCTACATCAGGGGCTTTAAAGGAAAGAGACAAAGAAAATATACGTCAATGGACACATAAAGCCATTGTAGAGTATAATATGAAAAATATAAAGCCATCTTCTATGTTTAAATATAGTCCCATTTGGTATTTTAAAAGTAGTTTACTTTTCATTTTTGTTGCATATTTAGCATATTTTCTCATATCTTACTAATGATATTTCACAGAAAGTAACTACACTGTTATGTGTGAAGCACAGAAAAGATTAAGGCTGATATTCTATTTCTTCTTTGAGAAATTTCTCTCTGAAAATCGAACTTTGTTCATTCGAGTTCCATAGATTTAGTTGCAAATATTTCTCAAATAAAACATAGAAGGTAGGTAATAATATTTCGATTTGTAGACCAAATCGAAATCCAATGCTTTTTATTCTAGAATGCTAGAATAACCCAGAGCTGAATAATTTAGAAAAGAGAAAATGTCTACGAACGCCAAAAATAGCGCACGGCTTAAAACAAAAATGGCAGTCATTTGTGAACCAGATAAAATAAATCAAAGATGTTTTTAAACAGCCAAAATATAAGGAAATTTATGTTCCAAATATGAATATTTTTCGAGATGGTCGAACGACCAATTTATTAAATTCTGGACCACTTATAATGGATTGACCCTGATGCAACTTGGATACATTTTTCTAATTCTTTGATGTTTCTGATTTTTTTAAATTTCCTATTTTTATTTTTCCTGCGTAATTTTCTCATCCTAAAACATTTTCTTGCTAGGCCTTTGAGAGGGGGTATTGCCTGCCCCTCTGGATCCGCCACAGCAGGTCTCAAACCAAGGGCCTCCCTGTCAGAGGCCTTCATCAAACAGTAATGCTCTTGTAGCAACATAGACTTGATTGAAATGATTGAAGGCGTTGTCATTGTCAACAATAGTAAGTACTATTGTTGACAATGACAAAGCCTTCAATCATTTCAATTATGTAAATGTCAACTACAACTCACCACTGAATCAATCGACATAGACTTGACTTCCTGCTCCTGAGTTGCAAGGTATGGGGATGAGGGAGCCAAATATAGGCTCCCGAACAAAGGCTACACCTCACGGAAATCCCAGACGCCTGGCACAAAATGCGACGTCGGTGGCACTCGCTTCAAGCCGACTGCGTGGGGGGCAGATGACGTAGGAAGTCATGTGACTCGGGCCTATATTAAGGTGCGTCGCAGGACCATTCGGGGGTAACGTTTCTGGTTTCCTCGCGGCAAAACACCGCAAAACTTGTCCGGCCAAGTCTGGCGCGGAAGTGCTGAAGGCACGAGTTCGAGGTTCGGACACGGTGAATATGCCTATACTTCAGGGCAGATGGTCTGCCGAGGCACATGAGGTGCCCAGTTGCGAATCGGCCGAGTTGGCTACTCGCAGGCGCGGCCGCAAGGCGCGTGTTGGGAGAGGGGGGCTGCGGCAGGTAGCTCCGACAAACGCCTTAGAGTGAGGTTTTAGTTCCTGTACATAATTTATTGTAAATAAATTGTAAATACCCACTCGTGTCTGTTTCTTTGTGGTGTAGATCCCTACCCACGACGTTACACTCTTAGCTAATGCAGCCAGTTTTGTTTGTGTGTGTTTGCTTGATAAAATTGGAGTTTGTATTTTCTTGTTAGTTTACTTAGTTTCGTACTTTTGTTGTTTTTTGAACTAGTTTGTATCCTTTTGTTGTGAATTAATTTGAGTTAAGGAAAATGTCAATACATAAATTTACAAGCTTTGTTATTATATTTGAAATTTAAAAAATATTACATTTCAATATTTTTTATTGGCTTTCAAGGAGTTTTTACATTTTTTTGAAACCTAGCTAGGTTTATTAGGCTGGGCAAAATTTAGCCAGTTTATTTTGTACTTGGATTTTTTTCCTTTCTTTTTTTATGTAAGGTTTTGTTGTGAATATATTTGAGATTTTAATGGATATTTCAATAGATATAAAATTATACATTTTTTTATTTTATTTCAAATAATTTTAAAAGTTCTTAAAACATCCTTTAGTTTCTAAATTTTTTTTTTTTTAAACCCGGGTTTTTTTGGAGGTTGACCCAACCGGGTATTAAAGAAATAAAAGAAAAAATAAGTATCACATTAAATTTTTATTTAAAAAGGGGGGAAAACTTCCAGATCAAAAAACATCAAAAATTTTTAAAGCATTTTAAAAGAGACATAAGTCAGGAAAAAAATTGAGTCCACAACTGACCAACCAAAAATTTTTTATTAAAAACCGGGATCTGGGACAAATGTTTTTTTTTTTTTTTTTATTTTTTATTTTCGTCAAAACAGCTAAAACTGCATTAGGGCTGGGATGGAAAAAAGCGCGGGGGGCCCACCTTTTCCCTTGACTCGAAAAAAAAGTCGGGAAAAGAAAAATTAAAAGGATTTGGGTGGTGAATTATATTAAAAGGAAAGAAAGATTTCAGATTTTAAGGCACAAACCATTTGCATAGAGAAATATACAAAAATCAAAAAAAAAAGGGTTTTTGAGAAAACTCAAAAGTTTACAATCTTTTCAGGCCTACTAGAGTAAAGTTGGTTGAGGTTCCATCTAAAATTTGCCAAAAACCGGGAAATTTCCCAAGCTCAAAAATTAAAAAAAAAGGAATGAAAACGCCAATTCCATCATAATACAATGCCCAAATTTTCAAAAATTAAAATAAAACATGTCCCTTTTCTGGTAGGGGGGGTTATCTATGGATCATTAGATCCCAAAGAACCCCAAAAAATAAAAAAACAATAAAACAGTTTGATTTTGCCCAAAAAGCAAAATATAAATTTAAACCCTAACCCCAACTGAAATTTAACGGGAATTTATATGGCCATCTTTTGCATAGTAATGTCAGGGAAAAGGTTTCCCAAGGGAAAAAGGTGCCCCCCTTTAAAATCTTTACTTATGTGTTCCCTTTTTAACAGCTTTTTGTTTTCTCTTACGAAAGTTTTGTACTGTGATTTTTACTAAATTATTATCCCGGGAGCCAAGATCAAAAAAAGGCAGTATTTTTGAATCACAGATAAGGGGTCGGGGGTTCACCCCCCCAGAAGGGTTGTATTTATGTTTTTTTTTCCCCCCTTATCACCCCTATCTTTCATCTTCATAACTTAAACCCCAATTTTCCCCTGACCTAGATGTTGATTTAAATTTTAAAAGGGAAAAATTACATTTTCCTTAATTTTTGGGTTAAATTATTAAAAAAAAATCTTTAATATATTCATTAAGATTCCTTTGTTAAAAATTTTTAAATTTTTACACTCTTAGGGATTTTTTTATTTGTCTTTGAAAAACAATTTCGTTTTTTTGTTAAGAACTTTCAATTCATTCTTAAAATATTTTTTTAAGAATTTTTTTATTTAATTTTTCATTATGCTTTTTTTTTTAAAATTAAATTTTTGAAAATGTCACTATGTCAATGAGTTTAAAATTCTCTGCCCCTTTTAAATTGGCCCCTTTATTTTTCTTTTTTCCCTTATTTTTTTTAAAGTTTTCTTGTTTAAAAAGCAAAAATTTTTTCTCCAATGATTAGAAAAGGAAAATTTTTAAAAAAATATTTCCTTTAAAAAGTATTTCTCTAGTGATAGTGTGATATCTATCAACAACGTTATGGAAAATCTATTTTCAACTCATTGGGATACTGGAAATGTTTGAAAGGAAATTGATTTGTTTTTTTTTTTAAAAAATTTAAAATTTTTGGTATTACTTAAAGAATGCCTTTTGATATTTTTAAATCTAAAAGCCCTTTGTTTTTTAAAAAGTCCCATTCATATTATATAAATTTTATTATTTTTTTAAGTTTTAGAAAACTTTTTCAAGGTCATTACTTATCTTCAGGGTCTAATAAATCAAATATAAAAAAAATTAATATAAAAATTTTACTAAAATTTTAGAAAATTTTAAAAATTTTAATTAATATTTTTTTTCATTAAATTAATGTTGATAATTTATAACATCCCTTTCTAAATTTATTTTTTGTTTTGGAAAAATTTTTACAATATGTTTTAAAAAAAAGTTGAAACTAAAAAATAAAAATGAATATTATTATAAATTAGATAAAAAAAAAATATAAATTAGTTTGGTGGCTGAAGAGAAAGTAATTAATTTTTAAAATTATGATTTTCCCTGAACTAAATTATAGTAATATCTAGATTGTCGTTACAAAATCCCTTGTGTCTTTCTAATTTTTTTTTCCAGCCCCCAAATTTTATAAACTTTGTAAACTAGTGCAATTTTTTTAAAGATAAAGGGTGGTTATATTTTAAGTTAGGGGAGGAAAAAAAAATTTGTAAGTTATTTTATCTAAAGAAATTGGGTTAAAATAGTTTTGTGAAAGTATTCCTCTGTTATAATTTAGGTTTGTTTTAGAAATTTTTATATAAAGAGTTTCTTTGATCCTGGAATGGTGTTTGATTCTTTTTTTTAAGGGGGGGATTGAAAGTCAAATTGGGGTTTTTGGGATTGGTTGTAATAAGTTTGCCCTTTCTTCATTGTTTTAAAAGTTCTATGTTCTCACTCCTTTTAATTTTCGGGAAGTCTGCCCTACATAACAACAATTACATTGTAGGCTTTTTAGGAATATATTTCTTTTAGTTCAAATTTCAGAGACGGGATCTTTTTGTTTTTTATGTTTTATTTAAAGGGAGTTTTTTTTGATTTGAGTGTTAAAAAAAGTTTTTTCTTGAAATTTAAATTTAAACAAATAAAAGGTAATGTAATTTATTGGAAATTTTCCCTAAATTGTTATCTACAGGTTTGGTGTCCCTTTTTTCATAATTTTATATAAACCCGTTTAAAATTTAGAAAACCTTTTTCTTAAAGTAAAAAAACTTTTTTTAAATTCCCCATCAAAAGATCGGGTCAAAATTTTATTCCTATATCTCAATTTATCAAAAAAAGGTTTTAATCTGGGAGAATGAGATGATTTAAATTTCCCCAGGTCTAGGTTTAGTGAACGTGAAATCCTTTTATTTATAAAAGAACATCTAAATATTACTTAGTTGTTCTTTTTCTATTAAATAAAATTTTCTCATGAAAATTTTTAAAAATGTGTAAAAAGATTTACATAATCTTCTTTTTGGATCATGAGAGATCAACATATCGGGATTATATTTATGATAAATTAAATCATTTTTTTCAAATTTCAATAAATTTTGCCAGAAGAGCACTAACTTTTCCCTTATTGGTGTAATATTTTTTTTGTATAGTTTGTTATTTAATTTAAGATGTAAAATTTTTTGTAAAAATTTAGTGCAATAAAATTTCATTCTTGGGTGGCTTTTTAAAGGGTGATTGATCTAAAATTTTTAAAAATTTAAAAAATTTTCAAGGGGTATCAGTTCATTTGAACAATATCTATTGATATTAATCTATCATCATTATGTTTTCTTTTTTTTAATTTCACTACATTTGAACAGAGTTTTTCGAAAGGGTAATTTTTAGGTACATATATCTTTATATGTGTTTAAAAAAATATATATTTATTAAAAAATTTACCCAAAAACAAAATAAATTTTTTAAAAAGTTGTCATAAATCAAAATATTAAATTTAATAAAATTAAAATTTAATTTTAAAATATTTCACTTTTTTCTTTTTTGTTTTTTAGTAGATAAAATTTTTATTCAAATTAATTTTTTAACATTTAATTCATTAGACCCGTAAGATAAAGGTGAATTTAAAACCGGTTCAAAAAAAAATTTAAAAATATTAATAAAATTGATATAATCTAATTCTCCCTTTAAAAATGGCCCCTTTTCCCCAAAAAAAAAAGTTTTTTTTTTTTTTTGTGTGTGTGTGTGTGTTTGTTGTTGTTTTTTTGTTTTTTTTGTTAAAAAAATTAATGGTTAAACCCCTATGATACCCCTTTAACCCCAAGTGCCTTTTTTTTTTTAAATTTTAAACACACCCTTCAGGCAAAACTAAATGGTCTTCCTGCAGAACTTAATCGAATATCTATAAAAAATTAAAAAAAATGTAGGAAATCAATAAGTTTTATTTTTTAAAAATCTCCCCCCAAATTAAAATTTGTTTAAAATAAAAATACTAAAAAAATATAAAATTCAAAATAACGGGAAAAACAAAATTTCCAGAAAGTTCATTTTTTTGGAGTGCATTATGTGAGATGATTTTCAATTTTAAACAACTAAACAAAAAATTTTTTACCCCTTTCTTAATTTCTACTTTGTTTTTTTTAAGTTTAAATTTTTTCCCATCATTTTTGAAAAAGTTAACATCTATGTTAAAATTTTTTTCTTGTATCAATTAAAGGGAAATCTAGTATGAAGGATAAAATTTTAAAAAAAAATATTTTGATACATTTGATTTATCTAAAATTAAAATAATAAATTTATTTTACAAATCTAAAAAGAAAAAATCCAATTTGGAAAATTTTAAAAAATGAAAAGGAAAAATCAAAGAAAACAAGAAAAAAGATAACAGAATAGTGGAATTAATGGGACTTTTAAAAAAATGACATTTGCTAAAGAAAGATCCAAAATTAAATTTTTTCCTTTTTTGGTAAACCTAAAAAGGGGGAAGTAAAAGTGTGTTTGGTTTTTTGTTTTGGTGGGGGGTGAGTTAAATTAAAATTAGCGACGACCGTTAATCAAATTTGGGGTAAAAATTTACTGGATATTAGGGAAGTCACTTAAAAATGTCATTTTTATAGTGTTAGAAGACATTATTTTTTTGTTCATTTTTTTAATTTTCTTCAGCACAAAAATTATAAAACCAAATGAATTCTTTCGTCTTTACCTACACAAATAATTCAACAAAAAGAAAAAAAAACACATTTGAAAAAATTTCTTTTGCAGTTCCCCCTTAATGAGAACAAAATTATAGCGAGACCGCGACTATAAACATGGACGAAAAAGGTTTGTACGTGTGGGATGACTTATGTCCTTTTTACACCCCCCCCTTATAAAATGAATAAAAATTCATTCGGGAACGTCCTTCTCAAGGGGGCTCTGGCCCAAACAGGGCTTACCCTTTTAAAAAATTCATTTTATAAGGCAGGATTAAAAATGACCAATTCATCGCCCAAATTACAAAACCAATATAAATAAAAAGGAATATTAGTTTTGTTGCGACATTTCAACACTTTTGGTGCCATCATATACTAAAATCCATTAGAGGTTAATCTTATAGTATACTCTCTGGGGCCCTCATTGGGCCTTTAAAAGTCATAGGTGACGTTTTGCTGACATTTGGGTGAAAATCCCAGCTGAGTGTCAGGCCCTTTGAAAAAAAGCGTAGAAACCGCAGGGGGTCATTGATGTCCGTATAGTTAGCACACCCACTTTTAAGAAAATTAAAAAAAAGTATTCCATAATTTTTAATATTAAATAATTTTTAACCCCAAATCAAAAAGTTCTGATGCCCAAATCAAAATAAAAATGAACCTTTGGGTTCCCCACCGTAAAGTTGAAAAAAACCCCTGAAAAACGTTGATATCAAAACTAAAAAAACCATCATTTTGTACTAATATTAAACTAATTTTAAATTAAATTTAAAAAATTTTAACTGATGAAAACCCCAAAATAAAAGTTCGTTTTTGGGGTTACCTCCAAAGTTAGCCCCCCCTGAAAAAACAATGTATCGAAAACTAAAAATATCATTTTTGTACTAATTTAAAAAAAATTTTTAAACCCAAAATCAAAATTTTTTAACTGAGGCACAACATCAAAATAAAAAAGTATACCTTTTGGGCTTACCTAATAATTAGCAACACCACCCATTAAAATCAATGATATCGAAAAAAATAAAAATACCATCATTTTTTAAATTAAAAATAATTTTAATAAATTTAAAATTTTGAACTTATTACAACATCAAAATAAACAATATATGTTGGGGGGTTACCCACTGTAAATTAAAACCCCCCCATGAAAAATAAATATTATAAAAAAATAAAATACCCTCATTTTTATAATATTAAGCTAATTTTAAGTCAAACTAATTTTAGATGCAGAACATGAAAAAAAGAAGTATAGTTTGGGGTTAAACCCCCAAAGTTGCCCCACCATGCCATCAATGATATAAAAACGGGGATTTTTTTGTATTAATATTGTTAATTTACTAAAATTGTAATTTCCCTGTTTTTTTTTCTAATATTCTAATTTTTAATCCCAAAATTTAAAAAAATTTTTTACGATGGGGAAAATCAAAATAAAAAAAGTATACCTTTGGGGTTTATCTAAAATGTTGAAAAAACCGTATGGAAATCAATGATATAAAAAAAAAATATAAAATTAATACAGAAAAAATAAATTATAAAATAAAATATTTTTAAAAACCCGAAATGATTTCTTTTTTCCTTTAGACAAAAAGTTGATAAACAGGAAGCGGGTTAAAGCATTTTCCTTTTTTTTAAAGAAACAGAAAATTTTTAAAAAAATTTTTTACTTTTAAAACTAAATTTTTTTAAAAAAAAAAAAATTTATATATCTAAAAAAATTTTTTTTCATACCAAAATTTAAAATTCAAAAATTAAAAGGATAGATTGTGAAACAGAATTTTGAAAATGACACACCCTTTTCCCATAGCATCTTTCCCGTTTTAACGTTTTTTTTCCAAATAAATAAAAAAAATAAATTTTCCCGTTAATCAAACCATCCTTTCTTTCCTAGAAGCTTAACTGTTTTGGCCCCAATTTTGGAAATGATGCTGGGAAAATTTTTTTTTTAGAGTTTAAAAATAAGTTCTTTTTTCTTCCCAGTTTCGTTTTTATTTTCCTGATTTAAAACACAATTTTTAGGAAATTACTGAGCCGAAATTCAGAATAGAGCATATTAAAAAGTAATTTTCCTAAAAATTTGTTAATTTGAAATAGTTTTGGTGGGTTGGTTTTTAACTACTGTTTGATTATATTTTCTTTTTTTAATAATCATAGCCCCGATAGGGAACAACCCCTTTAATGCCTTTTTCTAAAACCAAATTTTTGAAATTTATCACTTTTTTCAATAATCCTGTGATATTTGAAGCTATTTAAACAGTAAAAAAAAAAAAATTCCTTTTATATTTTTTCTTTTGATTGTAATACAAAATTTATTGGGAATCCCATTGTATTTTATTTAATTTTTTGTCCCTTTTTTAAATTTGGGCCATAACTCTGTTTTAGAGCCCCCAATTTTTTGGGAAAACGATGCAATATTTTTTTTAGAGTTTAAAACTAAGTTCTTTTTTTTCTTCCAGTTTTTAAAATTTGTATTTTCCCGATTTGGAAATCAGAATTTTGAGGGAAAATTCCCGGGAAATTGGGGAAAAGGGGCAAATTAAAAGAATTTTCCCAAAAATTTTCTTTTTTTTTGAATATAGTTTGGGGAGTTTTTCTTAATTTTCTAGTTTAAAATGGTATATTTTTTTTTTTCTAATAATCATGATGATGAGGGGCAATTAAATTTTTTCTAAAACCAAAATTTGGTTGATCACTTTTTTTCAATAATCCGATATTTAAAAACTTTTTAAAAAGTAAAAATGATAAAAAAGCCTTTAATATTTTTGGTTTAAAAGGGGTTTAAAACAAATTTTTGGGATCCATTGTTTTTATTTCAATTTTATATGTCCCCGTTGAAAAGGGACTCTCCTTTTTTAGACCCAATTTTGGGAAAACAGATCCCGGAAATTTTTTTTTGATTTAAAACTAAGTTCTTTTTTTTTAGTTTGAAATTTTTCCTGATTTGGAAACAATTTTGGGGAAAATTATGGCAAAATTAGGAATAAATATTAAAAGTAATTTACCTAAATTTGTCTTTAATTTTGAAAATTGTTTAGGGGAATTGTTTTAGGGTTTTTGTTTAAGATGGTATATTTTCTTTTTTTTTAATAATCATAGACCCGATGAGGAACAACCTGCAATGCCTTTATCTAAAAACAAATTTTTGAATTGTCCTTTTTTCAATAATCCTGTGAATTTGAATATTTAAACAGTAAAATGATAAAATGCCTTTTTCAATTTATTGGCTTTAAATTAATAAAATTTTTTTGGGGGTCCCAGTATTTTATTTCAATTTATATGTCCCTCGAAAAGGGACTATAACTCTTTTTTAGAGCCCTAATTTTGGGAAAACAGATGTGGAATTTTTTCTGATTTAAAACAAGTTTTTTTTTGTCTTCTTAGTTTGGGAATTTGTTTTCTTGATTTGGGAAAACAGCAATTTTGGGGAAAATTACTGGCCAAATTGGGGAGAGCATATTAAAGATAATTTACCTAAAATTAGTCTTTTAAATTTTGAAATAGTTTAGGGGGATTGGTTTCAGGGCTACAGTTTAAGATGGCTTATTTTTTTTTTCCCTTTAAACAAAACCTGATGAGGGGAAAAACCTTTGCCATCTAAAAAAACAAATTTTTGAAATTTATCACTTTTTTTCCCTTTATATTTGAAACTATTTTTAAAAGTAAAAAAGATAAAAAAGCCTTTAATATTTTTGGTTTAAAAGTAATACAAATTTATTGGGGTCCCTTTTATTTTTTTCAATTTATATGTCCCCGTCGAAAAGGGACTTGTAGCGTCGCGTGGTTCGGGGCCCGGGGGGGCGGGCCCTGGGGAAACCCCCCTCCGGGTGCAAAATGGGGGTAAGGCCCCCCCCCGGGTGGAAAAACCCAGGAATCCGGGTGGAAATTCCCAGGGGCGCGGGGCGAGGCTAAGAATGGGTTTCAGCCCCGGAAGGCTGGGCCCCAACCCGGGGGCGCCCGCTGCTTGAGGGGGGGGGCGAGCCAACGGATTTTGGGCCGACAGGCCCTTGGGGGAAAGCGTGGGCGAAAGACGAAAGGGATCTCCCGTGCATATTGCATGATCTTGGCGAAGATCGGGCGAAGGGCCCTGAACGGTATGTTACGGACTCTATGTCCGACACTTGCCCCCGCGTTGCTTTTGCGCCCTCGAAGGTGGTTCGGCGAGGTAGGACGGGCCGGGGTTTCCGCTAAAAAAGAAAGGTTGCCAAGGGTGATTTTTTTATTTAATCTTTGTACATTAATTTAAATATACTGTTTTATTGTAAATTAATCAGAAAGCGTCTGTTTTTTATCCTAGTACGTCACAGACTAATGGAGTTTTTTAAAAGGCGGCCTTGGAACAACCATCCTCTTTGGGGGCGGGGGGCCCGGCCCCGTGTCCCCAAAGCCCTTTTCCAAAAACCGAGCTTTTTTGCCACTTGCTCGGTTGTTCCCCGCCAGGATAACAAAATTACACTGCTCTTAATACCGTCGCTTTTTCGGAAAATAAGGTTTCAAGCTGGTAATTAGTCGATTCTCAAAATATTTAATTGAAAAAAACACCACCATTGACGGTATTTACTTTTTATTTATCTGACTACCAATACAACAATAAAAACCGCTTATTTTTTGTTTTTTTTAAGTTACTATATATTACAACTTTTTTCACTTAACATTTATTTTTTTAATAAACCCAGAAACACAGAGACACGGCTGGGGGACAAAAAAAAATAATTATTGAAAACAAAGATATATAAAAATTTATCTAAAATGATTTCAAAATCATTTGTCAGAACATATTAATGCGAATAAAAAAGAGTAGTGATAGGAAGAACCGAGTCTTCCCGAAACCAAAAAAAGCAGATATTGTCCTGGGGGTCCCATGTAGTGTTTTGTTTTACAATGTTCTTTTTGCCAGAAAAATCTTTCGAAAATCAAAAATTGTTTTTTCGAAAAAATTTTAAAAAAACGTATTTTAAAATTTAGTATTTAAAAGATTGATTGAAAAAAATTCCCGCATTGTTTTTTTCGAAAATATATATTGTCACTATATAACTCAAACTTTTGGGAAGAACCCCTTTTTTTTTAAAAAACGTCATGAGATGATTTGAAAAACTAATAATGAAAAGGGAGATTACATTTAAAAAAGAAAATATAATTTTCTTTTTCAACCATGTATTATTCAGACAACGTTAAGAAGAACGTAGCAGTAAGTAAAGAAATTACTTTATATAGATAAAAAATTAATTTTAGAACAATTTCGTTCTTTTAGATATTTAAATTCCAATTTCGTCCAAACCAATTTTTGAACTTTATCAAATAAGTTTATACGAATTTTGATAAGAAAAGATTATAATTCATATTTTTAATTGTTCATATGTAACATTTGCAAACATCAAAATACGTCTTTTTGAATGTTAGGACTTCTGGGGAAAATTTCAATAAAAAAAAGTAAAATTAAAGTCAGCTGTATATTTATTTAAAATTACAATTAACGATATTAACAATTAATTTGATCTCTTCAAAAATTTTTTTTTGTATCATCAAATAGGGGG
The DNA here is from genome assembly GCA_964035755.1 of Teleogryllus oceanicus. Classification (NCBI taxonomy): domain Eukaryota; kingdom Metazoa; phylum Arthropoda; class Insecta; order Orthoptera; family Gryllidae; genus Teleogryllus; species Teleogryllus oceanicus. Next base: position 4,540,590 of record CAXIVR010000007.1, read on the forward strand.
AAATTTGGGGGCACTCCCCAGGAATAGCGCATTTCGGAATTGTTTTAAAAAATTTAATTTTTGCAAAAAATTTTTAAATTTGCAGTTTTTTGTTCTGGGACATAAAAAACCCTTTCCAATTTTTTGCAAAAATTTGGAAAGTTTTTTTTTAAATTTTTTAAAAAATACTTTTTAAAATTCCCTTTTAAAAGAGATGTAAAATTTAAATTAGCGCTTTTTTGTTTTTAGATATAATTTTTATAAGAAATTAGATTCATGACAACTATTTTTGGGTTCCCACGTTGTTTTTTCCTTTTTGGGGTCTTTATTTCTCGGGAAATAAATTTTAATTCTAACAGTGGAGGGACAAGGGGACAACCTTGCATTAATTACGAAAAATTGTTTCTGGTTAGATATTCCCGGGTTTTTAGCTCCAATTTTTTATTTTTTCAAATCTTTTAAATTCCATTTGTTTAACAATTACAGATAAATTTTTAAAATCAACTAGTTTTCTGAACAATCTTCAACGGGGCAAGAAAAAGTCACAATTGGGTTCAAAAAACCCCGGGGAAAAATTGGTCCCCTCCCACGTTTCAGGGAAATACCCGACTTGTAATAAATCGTAACCCAGAGCATTTTTAAACTTTTCTTCAAAATCCCAAAATTTTTCGGGCCCATATGAACCCCAGTCGAAAATCCCCAACTCGGAACTCGAACTCTACCCCGGTCCAACGTTCAGGGAAAAATGTAAGATGCCCTGAGTACCCAACATTTGCGTGTACTTAAAAAAATTAAGTCTTTTTCCATACAAATTTTAATTTTTTTAACAAATTTAATTTTTCATATTTCCAAAAGTAAATTTAACTTTTCTTCCCGCTTGAATTGTTAAAAAAAAGGGACAAAATTTATATTTGAAAACATTATTCAATAAAAATTTAAATTTAAATTTTTACAATTAATACAAAAGATCTAATGACAAAATGATATTCCCCTTAAAATAAAAAAGTACCGAAACAAAGTTTTTAAGGTATACATTTTTTTTTTTGATGTTTCACGTTCAAAATTTTGAATTTGGATTAAAAAATTTTTTTAATATTAGTACAAATCGATGGTAGTTTTAGTTTATCGTTCATTATTTTTATGGGGTTTTTTTCTAACTTTAGGGAGGTGAACCCCCCAAAATTTAATTTTTTTTTTTGATGTTGTGCATCAGCAAATTTTTTAAATTTGTTAAATTGTTCAAAATTAGTAAAAATTGTGGGAATTTTTTGTTTTTGATATCATCGATTTTTTGGGGGCTGTCTAACTTTACGGGGTGAACGCTCGCAAAGGTTTAATTTTTTTTTTTGATGTTGTGATCAGTTAAAATTTTTGATTGATTAAAAATTTGTTTAATATTTAAAAAAAATTGTGATTTTTTGTTTTGTATCATTGATTTTCATGGGGGGTTAATTTCGTAGGGGAAAGCCCAAACGTATACATTTTTTATTTTGATGTTGTGCATCAGTTCAACATTTTTGATTTTGGGGTTAAAATTAGTTTAATATTAGTACAAAATGATGGAATACTCTTTTTTAATTTTCTGATAAGTGGGTGTGCTAACTATACGTACATGGGTCATTGGGCCGGTAAGGTGTAACACTCGACGTCATTAACAAGACATTCACATAACCCCCGGCAAAGCGTCACAATCGCTAACACCCGCGATTTTCAAAATTGTCCTTAGCAACCCTCATCTATTATAGTAAATAACGAAACGTGTGGATAAAGATGGATGTACTCGTAATTGTATGAATCAAGAAAACGAGCGATGATAGGAGTGAACTAATTTTAGAAGAATAGATAAACAACCTCCATTCTTTTTTGTATTCAATTCTGAACACATTCATCAGACCGGCAGTATTCGAGCAATATACTAAATCTTCTTCTTGTTTGAAAAAAATGAAAAAGTTGCTGCTCTCTTCTCTTGTACACTTGAATTGAAATTCCAGCTGCTAAAGAATTCTTTTCCGTGAGTCTGGAGCCAAGCAGTTCAGCTTTCTCGTTTATTAGGCCAAAATCTCTGACCAAATCATGTAGCTCAGTTTGAGTAAACAATTGAGGTTCCACACTGTTTACGGGACACAAACTCATCGGCACTCGATTCGTCACTTGACGTATTTCCCAGATTAACAGTAACAGCAATAGCCACTGGTCGTTCAGGAACAGGCACATCCGGGTGCCTATTGGTCGAATTGCAGATGGTAGAATAGGGTACTGAATTACTTTTTTGTTTTTTTGAGTTGTAATCAGTAACATCAATGCAACAAAAATAGAAATCATCCGAATGATTCCTCGGTTCCCTTCATACCACTGGAATGACAAATCTTCAGGATTCTCCTTTTGAACCATTTTCTATGGCGCCCAAGATTTGTCCTGATCACGTTTAATTCCGAAGTATGAAAAATACACATTTCTAACAAAGTCTGTAATATTCCGTTGGTGTTTTTTAATCACAAATATAACAAAAACTGTCAGAACTGTTCTTACAACCACGACTTATCACGACTGAACACTAACTGCTAAACTAGTATAGCAACAATGCAAACACATGCACTTTAATGTTGTTTTGTTTGGAATCAGCACACTTAAAACGATGAGAATGAGGTAAACATATCCAAAAAGTTTTTTTCGGTCGTTGGCCTGTGTTATTCACTGAAACCGAGCTATAGACGAAAATGGGACAAGTACCATATAAATTAGCACTTTAAATAATGTCATGTACATTTTTTAAATTAGTAGTTTTTGTATAATTTGCGCTTGAAATTTAGGATTTTTTTGTCAAAAACTGCTCCAACTTTTTTCCTTAAGTGTTCTTCACATATGTAATAAGGCACGGTAAGAAATACGGTGCTAGTGTCATGTCTGGAGGGAGACAACCTTGGAGTCCACCTGGAGGGAGACAATATGGTTTCTTTTTAAGATTAAGTCAAATATAGGCAATGTCAGCAAACTAGAAAACCATAAAAATGTACTAGCCATAAACTTACTGGACAATAGTTTAGAAGTCAAAAGACTTAAAAAGTTCAAACCATTGGACTTGCCAAATAGATTTTAAAATGACAATAGTGATAATACTGTATTGTGTAAAATTTATGTGATACTGTAATGTGTAATATGATAAAGGAAGATCACCAGTAGGTGACACGAAAAAGTAAATAAATTCAATTGCTAAATTACGCTACTACCCCACTACTCAAAGAAATGGAAAATAAGGCTCTGAAGTGGTAAGGACATGCAGAGGATAGAAAACCAAAACAAACTATCGAAGCCAGGCCAGAGGGAAAGAGACCACCTGGAAGGCCAAGAGGAACATGGGACGCCTATATTCGCCCGTCAGGACTCTAACCTAGGACCTCCCAGTCAGAGGTTCAGTGACATCAGTTGATGCACTGAGCTACCGCTCCCGGTACCATCTCTTCTTCAGTTTGCAATACCATACCCCCCAGGATGCCTGCGACACTTCGCCGATCCTTATGGAAGCTAACGAATGGACGAAGTTTCATATTGTCGCCGCTGGAGCGCTGATCGCCGACCATTCGCGAAACCTTCCGGCCGCTTTAATGCACGAGAAAATTCCCGCATTTGGGGCAATTTTGGTCATTACAGTGATATGAGGCAATGCAAACTCATGTTGTTGGTAATACTAAACAATACTAAAATTATATATCTCTGCAGTTTGCTTAAAAGAAATTGCGAAACGAATACTTCAAATTAACCATCAAATAGCATGCTTGAAATCTACTTGGTTTGTGAGGCAGTAGTAATTCTTTTTGACGTACAAAATATAATATTTATTCTTTTTTCTGATATTTACTTGTATTTTCATGTGTTTATGGAGAACTATAATGCACATAATGGTTTTAAAATTTTTACAGACAATGGATGAAAACGAAAAAATGGCAAAGTATTATTTTATCAGTTGTCTTACCATCTATTTTTATATTTTCAAACTAGATTGATTCTTAATCTATATTGCACGCTAAAAAAGTACAAATTCAAAATAGAAGAAGTGTTTGTTGAAGAAAAATCGCTATATAACTGGAAGAAACTAGTTCTAAAACGGACGACGAACGCTGCTATAAATAATACCCAGGAAAGTTCACTCTTCGAAAAGCACTCCAAATCACTGTTGACCTGGCAAAAACGTTTTCACCTAGAGATAGAATCAGAAAGTTAATTACAATTAGCGAAATTCATATTGGCGCTCTCATGGACGTAGAAGAAAAATATCAGAGATTTCCAATAAGAGCAACTGAAATTCAATGTAGAAATTATTTCTAATCTTTTGCGTAGGCCGCTTCCAAATTCCACAACAATGATAGAGCAATATCAACAATCAGAAATCTCCTGATCCCCAATGACGTTTCTGAGAAAATGTCGCTTTTAGATTGCAAGTGTTAAAACATCCAAAGCTGTCTCAGGCGATCATTCCCAGTACTTGAGTCAGTTTGTTCTCATTGAACGTAAACATAAATTGTTTGTGCTATTTGTGAGTGTTTTTTTTTAACTTTTATTGAATTTTGAGAATAACTGAATTGTTAGGTAAGCAAGATAATTAGTATGGGTGGTTCTAGACAAGTTAAATAAATCAGTATCATCTTTAAACAATCCTGAAGATTATCGTTGGAAGAGCAATTTATTGTGAAAGCGGTACCACGACTTCCAAGGTTTGCTGTGAAAAGAAATATTCAAAAATATATTTAGCCAGCTTTGCAAAGAAGCAGTTTCCTTGCGTATTGCGGAAGCGCGATACGATCATTAATAACGATCATTGACATAATTTGTGAACAATTTGTATCAGTGAACATGAAGAACATTGCTGCTGTTACTAATGAAGATGCCTAAATACTTGAATTCAAAGTCTCTAAGTCGAAACACGTCATACGCAGTTTTAACTGTTTTTTGACGTAAAATAAATAAATAAATAAATTCAGTGTTGTAATGCGGATTTCCCTATTTGCGTGCAGCACTCGCTCGAGGAATGATCGGCGAGCGAGTAGTGAAATCAATGAAGATACGATCAGTGACTGGAAATCGCGATTTTCCGATATCACCAAAGGATATTAGCCATGTGACATGTACAACATGGATGAAACGGGCCTTCTATTTTAGCAATACCGGACACAACGCTTGCAGTGAAAGGAGACAAATGCAAAGACTAAAAATTGCGTTACGTGCCAATACGTGCGGGGGAAAGAAGCTACGTACTGTTATTCACACATCTGTGCATCCACGATGCTTCAAACATGACGACACTACGTTGAGAAACATATTCTGGCACGCCAACAAAAAAGAAGCATGGATGACGTGCGAAATTTTTCGTTAATGGCTGCAGAAACTGAACAGGGAAATGCAACATGCAAACGAAGATTTTACTGTTCGTCAATAATGCTCAGGGTCATTGCAAAGAAAAACTTTCTAATATAGAAATGAAATTATTTCCACCAAATTCGACATTTGCTTGCATTTCTTGGATCAGGGGGTAATTCGTATGTTCAAAATCTTGTACAGGAAAAAACTATCGAGATCATTGGTTGCCAGAATGGATGATGCCTCAACAGTTCGTGAATTAGCCAAATCTACCGCAGTTTCGGATGCTGTGGGCTGGTTGAAAAGTGCTTGGAACGAAATGCAATCGGAAACAATCAGAAATTGTTTTATAAACTGAGTATTTGGAAGTGCTGATTTGTCTGAAGAAACGGTGCCTGACAGCAGTGTAGAAGTCAGCAGTATTGACATAGACATTGATGATGTGGACTAGCGGGTCGACTGCTTCAATAATAAAACTTGAGACGGAAACGTGGTTTCGGAAGTTGGCCCGGTCGCCTACGATGAAGAAACTGAAGGAGAAAGTGAAAGGTTTCATTTGAATCACTATTATTACCCGATGCACTCTCCAGTATTAGAAGGCGTAAGTTACTGGCAAATAAATTGAAAAATGAGAAGTTAATAAATTTGTTTGGTGAGATTGAAAAGGAGCATGAAAATATTATTATGGCTGAACGTGGGAGGAAATTCAAGCAATTATATCCGATTTTATATTCAAGACAAATAAAGCATTATGTAAGAGTCTGGTATGTACAATAGTATTTTATGGTTATTTATAATGTTATATTTATATGTTAATTGTGTACAATTTAAAGTTTTTATTTAATAAACTCATAATACGTAGTAGATGTATGCAATATGTATTTACATACGGTCCAGAATGTAGACTTAATGAGTGAAATCCATTTCATTACGACCACCTCTTAAAACAGCCACACTTAGTTGCAACTTTAGGTGATCGGCATAAAAGGGTTTCACTAGTAGCGGTTGGTGGGTTTAAAACTTGGGGAGGCCCAGAGAATTAGATTTAATATTTTTCTTTTGGGATTACTTCTGGACCAAACTAAACTACTCTTTTCTTATTGGTTGAGGGACGTTTTTCATTGCAACAGCCAGGGCCGTCTTTGGGATTGAAAGTACCCGAGGCACTCAGAGATTTCGCGGCCCCTAATTCTTAGTTCAACAAATTACGTTCTGGCGATCATAAGTTATTAAAAATTGAATATTACACAGTTAATAAGTATTTTGATTTAGTATGATTTGATGGCGAAAATAGAAGCCATGATCTACAGTTTCACTGTTTTGCAATTTACGTGTAAACACAGATTTAGTAAGATGTCTAATTACAATTTTCCCATTTCCATCTTCATACTTTCTCGCTGTTTCTGAAAAATCACAATCTTTATTTTGAAAAAACATAGGTCCTTTCTGAATCCCAAAACATCGTTCTTCTTCACTTATCTTATTCCATTCGCCGGAATCATTTGATGTGCACCTGGATACTTTTGAAGAAGTCAGAGCATCACCTATATTTTCAGATGAGAAACATTCTCATGCAATGAAACATCTTCCAGATGAGAACTACCTTCGGAGGTACCTGATTCTGGCTCCATTTTCTGGTTTTCTGATCGATTAATTTCATTCGGTGTGTCCAAAAGAATTTCTGGTGTGTCATTTGAAGATATACATGAATCTACTGATTTTGTAAAGAATGATGCCAGTTTGTGTAATTTTTTAATCCTTTCGTTCTCCTCAATCGCTTTTTTCTCTTAGATGCACCGCTTGGATATGTGCGTTTCGACATGGTACCAGTAAAATGAAATACCAATGAACTCTAGAAGAAAATACAATATACTGTTATACAAATTAGTTTATTTACAGATACTTTCTGCATGCGTCAAATTCACAGTTTACAAAAGCAAACATTTTCGGTGCTATCAATTTTTTATAATGTCACTTTGCATGTTAAAAATTGGGTTGATATTTCTTAATCATTGATTTTTTTATATTATTTCTTAATTCACCATGAAACTTTATTATACAAATTATAATATAATAAAATTATACACATTTTAATATCCTTTAATCAATTTTTATTTGTTTGTTGCTCTATTTTTAAATTCATTAATTATAGTGTTATAGTATTGTTATTTATTAGTTATAAAAAATATAATTTTATTAAAATAAATAAACATTGTGGTTTACAAAATTATACATTAAAATGTAATTAAATGGATCTTAAACTTACATTTTTAGTGTGTTTTTGTATTTCATATTATACTTATAACACTTAACACTGTATTGCACTTGCTCTTCATTCGATTTCTGACTGCAAACTAAATTCATTTTCAATATTTGCCGATTGCTGCCAAGCAATACGAAGGTTGTTTGATAAGTCTGGTAAATTTCTATGAAAGAGCGCGCATTGTTAGAAAGAACGATTCTTTGTAGACAGCTGTTTGACTTGGCGACAGACTTCGAAAACTGAACTGATCAAATTATAAGTGACATATTTTATTAATCTCTCGACATTTGTACCATTGATGTTAGAAATATATATTACTTTAATCGTGAACATAAATTAATTCAGAGGCAGTCTATATTGGTTCCACTCAATATATTTAAGTTAATTAATATATATGTAGTAAATATTACAATTTTTCAGTTTTGTTATATATTTTTTATTATCTGTGGGGGCCCTGAGGCACGAGCCTCGTCTGCCTGTGCCTAAAGATGGCCCTGCTTGTTATTGAAAGTACACAAGTTCAGTCAATTATTGACGATATTCAATGCTTTGTTTATGATAATAGGAGAATTTGTTTTCATTTGATATTAGGTTTGTTGATTCAAAACGTACATTTGATGAGATATTTGTGTAAAGATGGCGGTTCTGAACGGAAGTGAAGTTTTCGAAATAAAATCATTTTATTTGTGTGAAACGTGTCGAAGCAATAGTGCTTGTTGCAATGTGCTGGAGTCAAACTTGCCCAGTGCCCAGTGGAAATCAAAGCCAGAACTACGTGCGCGGGAGGTGTTCCGCGGGCACGCATAAAATTATGTAAGTAGTGGTTCAATGTAGACTTTTGTGTCACTTAGTTTTAATTGATTTGATTTGCTTACATTTTAATGTATTCGTATTTTGAATTTTGGAAATTACATTTCCGTCATTCGATGAGCTGCAACCTCCAGTCTGTTGGGGGCATCAGCCGTCACTGCTTCTTTTAAATATTCACTCCAGTCGCCAGTCGTACACAATAATGTAATAATTTTAGACAAAGATAATTTTAACAATTTTTAAGTTAAAAAAATATGTATCTTTTAGTATTGTTAATTAATTTTGTGGGGAGCCTGGCCTCTGAAAATCTACCACATCTTTCAATGTATTTGCTTAAAAAATGTCGTACAAACGATTCTATTGGGTTTCAGATATAATACTTCAACGATGAAAGGTATTAGATTTATAGCTTACTATACGCAGTAGAGAGAAAATTATGTAATACTACTGCGGGAAAAAGCGGCGAATTTCCGACAAAAAACAACTCTTATTGCCGTAATGAAAAAGTGAATAAATCCAGTTGCTAAAGTAAGAAAAATATCCTCTTACACTTGGTGTAACCAGAATTCTTATTTTGTGGGTCCTTGATCCCGAAAAATCGAATTACGGCAAAACGTCTTGGCGGCTCCTCTGCGAAATTTTAATTTTGCGGGATACTTTACATGAAGCCCCTGGGACATTTTCAAATAAATGGTTCCAACGTTTTTGATTAAATTTTGTCATTGGATAGTGTTAAGGAAGTTTAAGAGAATGGTGCTGGTCTTATGTCCGTTGAAAACCCTGATTTTTTTGAAAATTGCAAAAATTCAAACTTTCTTCTGCGTCTTCCTAGAAAGGAAATTCTTTCCTTGAATTAAACCTGTAGTTTAAAAATAATTTTGAGGTATGATTGTATAATATTTTAGTACTTTCGTGAAATTTTGCATGATATATAGGCGATTTCAATTTTGTTTTAATTGAAATTAAAAATTTTTTGATTAAATTTTGACGTCAAATAGCGGAAAGGACGCTTAAGAGAATGTTGCAGGCTTCATGTTTGTTGGAAATTCATCAAAAACAGATTTTCAGATGAGGTCATGTTGAATTTTTCAAGATTTTTTTTCTTTTGTTATTATTTACATTTCGGACATTTTTTAAAATACATTATTGCATTTGTAAGTACAAGTTCTACGTATGATTCCTGATGAAGTTACTCAAAAACTGTTTTCTGTGAAAATGAACTGAAAATTGCGTCTTCATAAAAGTTCTAATGACAGTTTCTCTCGAATTGAGTCCATGCCCCATCCTACTCCAACCAACCCTGCTCCGGCCGCACAATCTCGCTTCTCCTCACCCTGCCTTGCCCCAACCCATCTCCCTCTACCATGTTCCCAAAGATCACCGTTGCTGCAAGCAGCAGCAACCATATGCACTTTTCTTACAAACCGGCAGAAACACTTGTGACTTCGCCAGACGAATAGGACGTTTCTGAAAATACAATTTTTTTCAAGTGTCACATAACAATTCGCACGTAAATTTTGTGTAAAGGATATATAAAGTTGAAGGGGGGTTATTTACGAAATTTCATATGGACAGTACAGCATTTTACTCATGTACAGAATTTAATTAAAGTCGGAATAAACGTAATTTGTATTATACAAAATGTAATGTTTACATAATATAAAATAATAATTAGGAAAAAAGAGGTTGCACCTGTTAAGCCTCACAACACTTTTAGTGAAAATACCATTGAAATTAGTTTAGCCTGAACAAACAAAAATTATAAAAACAATTGAATTGGCTCTCATATTAACTAAATAAGCATAAGAGATAATAGAACAAACAGTTATATTTGAAATTGGACACTCCACTCCAAGTGGCAAATCTATTTAAAGTGGAAATGGAATGTTTTTTGGAGAACATAGATTATTATCTGGCTCAGAAGGAAATTTATTGCTCAATTTTCAACACCATCTTTGAAATGGCATTTTTTGAAGAATCACGTCCTGGGAAAATAGAGTAGATTATTATCTGGCTAAGATGGACTTTTTTTGCATTTCCCAATTTGCTGTTTACATCTCTTGATGAATGGCACTAACATTAAAAAACATAGGTATCAAAGAAGCAAAATTAACTACAATATGTCGCCAAAATATTTTTCTCCTATATAATAACAATGAAAATCCTTTCAAAATACTTGTACACAATTGTGCTTAGGTCTGAAGGGGATAAAAAGAAATCATCAAAAAATACTTAACAGTTTATAAGTTACTATGTTACAAATCGAATCGTTTTTGGAAGGACAAAGGATGAAATTACGTATTTGCCAGTGTATAAGACACACTTTTTTCCATCAGTAACTTGTCAAAAAACAGGATGCGTCTTATACAATGAAATTTTGTAACCGTTTGGAAGTTTACTACATAACATTACAAAAATCAAATTTTGTACTCTGAAAAACAGGAATTTGTATTTCTACAAAATTGATTGTTACAGAAGCTAAAAATATTGCCAGAAAGAATGCAAAAAAATGTTGAGTCAACATCATGGCATATCAGATTTATGAAAAGGCAGTCTTTCCACGTGTACTAGAAAAATATCATAAAGACTCCTGGCAGAATATGAAGAAAAGATCATTGCTTTTCATAGGACATAATATTCACTTTCGTAAAAGTAAAAAACAGAGTATAAAATTTAACATTACAGAATGAAATTCTTCTAGAAAATAGAAGGGTCTTATACACCGACGAATATGGTAATTAAATTAATAATAAAATAAAGCAAAAATCTTTGCTAGGGAAATTCAATTGAACAAATCTTATTTTGTGTCGATTCATTGTTCAAAACATTTAATTATTTATTCACCTTTGGAGCATTTTTTACCAGCTTACCTGGTTAGATTTTACGTTTTGGAAGTCTGGCATTTCAGTTACGTTCAGGAACATCTATCACTATAAAGAAAATTGAAAAAATGTGTAATAGATTTACCTCTGACTATATTGCTGTAGAAGGCTAATTTTGTAATCATAACACATAACTAGTACAGAGATGTTGGCATTAGAATTACAATAAGAATAATGTCGGAAATGGCATTTGAATAAGAATACAAAATGTTTTTATGTAAAAAAAATTGTTGGTACAGGTATTTTTCATTATTAGTTTTTCCATGGGCTATTCCTTTCAAGAAATTTTAGCCAACCCCATGGAAGACTTCAAATTGTATGTACCAATCAGTGAAGAATTTTCCATGTATTACTTTCATTACCCCAGATATAATTATTATTGTATTTGATCTGTTAAACAAAGAAACATTACAAAACGTTTGCTGATAACTACACATTGCATTTAAAAACCACTCACTTTCTCTGAATACTACTCAATGCATCAGACCAACTGTCCATTCTTTCCTTCTACTCAGGTATGTTTATGTTGAACTTTTGGATGACAAGCCATTTCACTGTAAAATTTCTACACTAAAATTTCTCTGTTTTTTCCTTGTATTCTAAATCACTGTATTGTGGGAAGGAAATCAATGGAGTAAAACAGAAAACTTATGGCAACTCGTACTGGAAGAAGTACTTCATTTGTTCTTCTTCTCGAAAATTACAAAGACATATTTTAAAATAATATTAATGTGCCAATTATTAGCACTTTGAAGTGCATTTTCAATAACCCCTGTAAATGTTAAAACCTTTCAGGCAACCAATAAAGAACCAGCTTTTGAAAAGGTGCAAAAAAGATTAAGTATCATTCACAGTTTCAACAATGACTGATTTTGTGAGCAACTGTACACCACAAACAAAAATTTACAATCAAAACAAAGGGAACTTTAACAGCATGACAGCAATTTCATCCACATGCAAAAATGAAAACTAATGTCAAATCTCAAAATTTTTAATTGGAGCAGCTTAAATTCAGGCAAAAGGCTGAATTATCATGTAATTCACCCTACTAATCCTAGAATACTGGTAATGTCTTATGATCAAATCATAAAGGGACACTTTAACATTCACAATAAAAACTAGCACATTACAATGGAGATGTCTTCTTAGTGCTATTATTCATATGCATATTATAGTATAAATAGAGATCAATTCATTCACAGTAATTCATCAATACAGAAAAGTTTCATCACAGTAATATATTTGCAATTTCAATTAAAATAAGAATAAAAACACACATGGAAAACAATGTCATTTTTTCATTGTTCTTTAGATCTTTTCAGTCACCAACTTTAAATAATTGATGTAACTTCAAAAGCAAAACAAAAATCAAATTTGGAAATTAATTCAATTAAAAAAGGCAACAATTTCTTTACCTTATTAGGAACATGACTTCAAATGATAAACAGCACAACTAAGAATTACACAGCACAGTAAATTTCGTAAACATGCAAAATTTGTCATTCCACTACACAAAACCAGAATATCTCAAGCATAAAAAAAAAAACATGAATAGTAAGTATAGCCTAATACGCTGTTCTGATATACAGCAAACTCATGCGCTCTGCTGCCACGAGGGAAGTGTACAAAAATACAATCCGTCATTTACCATTTGATGTAATTCAAATACCAGTTATGGTATTAACATTTTCAAAGAGGAGAAAACATTTAACTGAAAAATAATTACACAAAAGTGGGTATCACCTGTGCTTTATTTTGTTTTACTTACTGAAGATCATTCTTAGAAATCATCTTTCCTCACAACACATTTTAGATCTCGATACATCAATAGTTTAGCTTTTACTTCAGAAACTGTCAGGTGCAGCCTAACACTGGTCAACATCTGGAACTTTGTTTTAGTACAGGGAATCAGCATTGGAAGTGCGTGGTTTCTTTAACTTCTCCAAGTTCTTAATGACAATGTCATGTAATGTACAGTAGCGGTTTCGGACTTCACACATCACCAACCAGAGACTCAGGTACTCCTTTTCATCCAATTCTTGCACAGCTCTGCGATAATCCTCAATATGAGGATACTTTGCAACCTGAAAAACAAAAATAAAAAGATGAAATTTAATAAGTAGCATATGGACTTGCGCTTTGGAATTAAAATCAATAAAATAGGCAACGTAATTCTTAATAATTATTATTAAAGAAGAGTATAGACATCAGATGGTTTGGATTTTTCTTGGGAATGAACTAGAAAATAGTTTTCTAACATAAGAATAAAACAAATATTTAAAACACAGTTGCTAGTGAAAAGAACAATATATTTTTCAAAACCTCCTGACTTTTTTCTTTCTTAATTTTTCTTGATGGAAATCAACTTTTTAGATACATTTGTTTACCATTTTCTCATTTCAATTACCTGGGATAAATCATACAATAAATCTCGCTATCTAGTATAGACAAACCATCCTTTGAAATTTGGTAAGAGAGTAAAAGAACATTTAAATTATTTTCCTTAATTCAAGAACCACTAGTGTGTTAAAATCAACTTTTCTCTCCCTCTGAAATTTGTATTTGTCAATCTCATTTTATTGCATAAAAATAATAATTATGTAATACTGTGAAATCTCAGTACAAAGTACATCATAAAATCATTTTATTTATACTTCATACTGAAAACACAATTTTAACTAATTTATTTTAAGTAGTTTGCTCAATATATAGAAATAATGAAAAAAAATAAATATCACTCATGAAAATATTCTCTGTTGGAAGTTTGTTTTGTCTTTTTCAACAAGTTGCATTCTCCAAACTGTTCTACCTTCTCAAGACACTTCACTGCATCTGTTGAAGACACTGTTTCAATATTTTCTTGTGATGTAGTCAAAGACTCCACAATTTCACGCTCTGGTGAGACAGTGACTTGTTTCAGTCCCAGCATCAATATTGACATAATCAAATGTTTCAGATGATGGAAGTTCTAACTCCTTTGCAGTTTGTTTCCACATCTAACAATGACCTTCACAAGCCTTAACCTCTGGCGAAACAGTCTTGAAAATCCAAAATTCCTGACTTTCTCCCACAATTGGCCGTTGTTCTTGCTTTCACATTCCACCAACCCCCTGCTAACAAATGTATCCCTTGCAGGATGTTGATTTTGGTTGAAACTTTCAATCTGAAGTTGATTACTATCTGCTGAACAAGTTGTTTACAAAAGAAGACTTTTGCATTATGAATAATTCCCTGGTCTAGTGGCTGCAGTACAGAAGTGCAGTTAATAATAAATAATACGATACCGATAGTGTTGTCAAACAAATGCAAATAGATAAAAAAATATATAAAAGTATTAGTTTATATTAACGCAAACAGAAGGCACCAGTCTTTATCGCCTTATTATCTATGTGGCAATACCACAAGCACCAATGACCGCTAATTCATATGAAATACACATTTTGTCAATGAGCATTGTTGGTATCGCTACCAAGAAAATGAAAATGGATAGAGAAATCTAATAATTAAATATTACATTTTTATAGTCATCAAAATTACTGTTTTTACATTTACTACTTTTCACTGTATCTTATTAACCAAAGCAAAATCATACATTCGTTTTCACATTTATTTAATTACTTATTTATTACTGCCTGTTCGTCAAGAATGTCTATCAGGGTTTTTCACATTACAAATTGATATGACTGTTGATTTGGATCTCACAGGGAACCTGACGGAGGGATTATTGACAATATTATGTTAAAAAAATTAATTCTATTAGGATAAAAATTGTAATTAGACTTTCTTTTTTTTTGTCGAATGAGGGAGAAAGTTAATAAATACGAGCACAATCACACATAACGAACAACAAAGTTTCTCGTTATTCAATACTATTGTTTTACTCTAAACACGATTTAATTGCTCTTGACATTACGGAATAAATAATTTTAAAAAAATCGTAGATATGCAACCACGTACAACTTTCGAATGGGAAATTTTAGACCACTAATGACCACGAATCACTAAAAAATATTAAATAATTCAATACACATCCGATAATAGTTTATTACACTAAAGATAAATTATTAAATGTTATAGTGTATAATATAAACATTGTTAACACTGCATCATATTTATCAAATCAAGTTTATTGATGTATCATCATCTAAAAACAACTTTGATTTCTTCTGGCATAATGCTTGAAGGTAAACTTATTTTCCCACTTAAACAACACAGAGTAAACTCGTTTGAAGAATTTCTCTCACATGGGAAGTGCAAAGCAGAACAAACCTGACATTTCATAGACAACGACCATACAGAGAACGAAATGACCTCACTAACACGACTTCTACGCTGACTTTCTCTTTCCCAGCGTCCACTTAATGTGTGTTTGCGTCTTTTGAGGCACGTGGGCAACGATCGACATAACCTGTGTACAACTTCACTACTTAAGTACAACCGAGCAAAACCCACTGTCCGAATGTTCTCTACAAAATACACCACAAAAGCAAATACATGCCAACTATCAACGCCACAATACAATTATTACACTGAAACAAAACCTTGATGAACTGTAAATAAATCTCAATAATCAAAACAAAACATCAAGCAGCGCCACCATGAAGCAGCTTTGGAAGAAAAAAAATTTAATATTGATATGCGTACTTTTAAAGAATGATTTAATTAATTAATTTACACCGTAAATGTTGGTAAATCAACACTAACAGTATCTGATAACACATCTAGAGATCACGTTCTTTCATTTAAAAGAAAAAATACTACAATCGGTTCAGTAGAAGCTCTGAACGAAGCCATTGCAGAATACCTAATTTTTTTTTAATATATAGATAATGTAGTTTATAGGGGATGGAATTTATCTTTCGGAAATCGTGAAAGTATTTGTCGAGGAAATTGATATGATTGGCCAAGATTAAAAGTGTGTGTTTGTTGCAAATTTAATTAAAGAATTTTTGGCTGTGGTAATTTATTAAACTTTGAATAGTTTCAATTTTTAGTTTATTGTATAATTGGGAATTTACCATGGAGCATGAAGAATTTTACGGATGAATTTATTCTGGAGTATCTGGATTTTGTTAATGTGAGATTTGGCTACATTTGGACTCACAAAACATGTATTCACGTGTTAGAGGATTTTTTCTACATTTAACAACTCAATTTATCCACCTTCTCATTACGAGGGCCCGGCAATAAGAGTTTTTCGGCCAAAAATTCACCACTTTCTCCCGTAGTATAACATAACTCTCAAGAAGTTCCTTCTCAAGAGCAAGAAAGTAAAAATGCTGTTTCATCTGCATTAAAAATATCTTTGGATCATACTTTTCAATTAGATTTTTCAGATGTTCTTTCCACTCTCCAGCAGCGTTCATGGCAGTATCTTTAGCTTCCAAAACAAGTCTTCCCAGTTATGCCATATCGATTCAAAAAGGAAACAGCCTACCAGCACTTCCCTGAACGTCCTTGACATTCATCAGTGTTGCAAATTGTCTTGCTTTTTCTTGTATCATTGATCCAGAAACAGGAACCCCACTAGACTTACTTCCTTAAACCATGAGTCTACTGCCCTTTTCACTTTATGAAAATCCCGTAAATTAATCTTTTTTCTGTTGGGGCTTATTGCTGATTGTTCATACATTTTTAGATTTTTTTATACAATTGTTGAAACTGAAATTGGTGTTATACACATGAGCTACATCAGTCGTGTACACAAACATGTGCTACAATAATTCGTGTTATATGCACATGCTACATCAATCTGTTGCATTCTTTCATTGCAATTAGATCACGTCATACATTTTTATCAATGCCACTACTAACTACCACAACTTAAAAACTTGTAACAATTACAACACCTGTTTTTGAAACCAGAGTATTCACTACCATTAACACATCATGAAATTAATTTCCGGAAGATCATAATATTCGAAATTGAAAAGTCGGGATTCTCCATTACGTGACCCAGAAAGAACAACTACTTCTATCTAGAGATGGGCTTAATAGCTTTTCTTCAATAACTGTTATCACAAAAACAGCTGACTCATAATAGCTGTTATTAATAACAGTTGAAAAATAACAGGTCCATGACCAGCAACCTAACATGACTGACTGCTAAGAGTTAAACCATGCAAAACGAATAATGTTGGTACCACCATAAAGCCTGTGCAGCTACCTTACGGTGCTTCCTTGCACTACTTTCCCTAACATGTTTGAACAGAGAAGCAGCTGATATGAACGAGACTGGAAATTTCTGGGATGAACTACCAAGGATGAATAGTAATTCCTATAATGTGTAGCGAATGTGTATAGAATATATTACTAATATGAAAGTGATTCGGGTTCAGATTGCAAATATTCTTTCAAATATGCAACTTGTGCATAATGAAGTGACGAGTGCCAAAAATAATGAGGAGAAACAGTATTTTGGCTTACCTATAGCTAAAGTGTTAATGACTGTCGAATATCAAGTATTATAATGTGAGTTATTTGACCGTAACTCATATTATTTTATCGGACCTAGGGAAATATTAGATGATCTCACATAAGCAGTAATGGAACAGAAATAAGTTAACATATTGGACGGACTTAATTTAAAGGACAAACATCTTGTAGTATATTCAATAAAATATAAAAATATTGTGGCACATGGTGTGTAATAATGATGAATTATGTATTAATGAATCTATAATTCGATAACTGGCAAATCATGATTGATTAGCTGCAGTGAAGCTGTTATCGTACAAAATGGTTGCCACAAAAGCTTGTAGTAGTTCGGATCCAGGTCCAGTAGGTCCAGTAGGTTGCAGTTCTATGCATTTCAACCGATAACAGCCAATAACAGGAAAAACGAAAAAACTGTTATTTCGTGTAACAGTTACGAAACGTTTACGGTTAAGAAATAACAGTTTAGCTGTCAACGGCACATCCCTACTTCTATCTGCTGTAATTATGGCGAACTAGGTCTTGTCTTTATGAATTCAATTGACATGAAGTATCCGTATGTTATCCAATACATAGGATAACCTTAAAGAAAATGTTACAAAATACATATTGCAGAAAATCTAGACAACAGGAAATTGAATAGAAAGAAAAATATTTTTTTAAAATTTAATTCAAACATTTTTACTACATAATACTCAAATGGGTTTGATTAGTGTTCGTAAAAATAAAAGATTGGTTAATTGATCCAGTATTATGGAACAAAGATAAAGCTACCTTAAGGATAACAGTGTGTATCTTTACATAGTAACAAAGGACTTTTATATGGGGACTTTAACGTAGGTACATAAAACTGAAATGTATGTAATAATAAAGTCCGTTCTACAGAGATTTCATTGTACAGTAAAAGAGTTAATACATTAGAAGGGGCTTGCCTTTTGCTCTTACAGTAAAACTCCTCTTTTACAATTTTCAAGGGACCAAGAAAAAAATGGAGTAAATCATAGGAAGTGTAATTTTGATGAAATTACATTTACTTAGATAATCAAAGGAAGAACATGAATACTCTACTTCTATTAACAGTGTTGACTTTTAATAAGAATTTATTGAATTTCTTAAACCTAGCACTTCGAAATGTGGCTGCCTCAACTCTGAAGTCAACAGTGCTCGTTCACAGAAGGCTACGCTAATCCTGCCGGAAGATTGAACAATTGATGTTTACTGTTTATAACAGGTCTATGAAAAATCCATCTTATGTGATAATTGTAACTGAATTAACATACGTATGTATGGAGACAAAGAGCGAAATTGATGCAATTAACTGCCAGTATTGCAAAAAATTTATAATAAACCATAATAAACTTGAAGAACTGCAACACATCATATCACTCGAATAGCACATAGCAGGTGAGGATAAACTCAGAAACAGAAGAACTTAAGTGTTGTGTATCAAAACCAACCATGTCAGATTACAATGAACTGATTCAAATCTTCAAATGACAATTAGAAAAAAACACTCAGAAATAGAGTGAAAAATTCACTAAAATTGAAATAGATGTGATACAATGGAAATACTACAAAAAGATACCACCAATGAGGTTGAAGAAATATTGAAAGAATTACATGATTTTAAATTGGCTGGCACGGTCCCAAAGTCAAATTTTGAATTCCTTAGAGAGGCAGAGGAACATGATCTGTGCAAGAGAAATGTAATCATTTATGGAGTAGGTGAAGCATGCCCTCTTACGATCATGGACCGCAGTGGCACAATCAGCATTCCACCATGTCACAGGGGGATGTCATGGGTGGCCTGACGACTTCGGTATGGCAAATGTGGTCGCATGAAGGACGGCGTTATCAAAATGGGCAACCATAGCATCGATATCGTTTTAGCAGTTTTCCAATATTTGTAATTTTTTCTTAAATGTTTCCTACTCAGGTTGGGAATATCGAGGTTCACCAGAATGGGAAAGTGTTCACTGTCATGCAGGTTGCCAAGGACAGTCCACTCGAAGATTGTACAAACACAGGAACTCCAGAGATCTAGGTCCATTGATGAGAAAGTGTTAGAAGCTACGGAAAAGTGTGTGCTTTCACCAGTATTTAGGAGAATTCAGTTTTGGTTATCAATATTTTCAAGTAACCTGCCTCTCGTGCATGACCTTGTGCCACCCCAGGCAGGGTTATGGGCATTGAAGTCCCCCACAATAAGAAAAGGTGCGGGCAACTGAGAGAGCACATCTCCCAGTTCTTTCTGTGACATGACTTGTCGTGGCGGAATATAGACATTGCAACTGGTAACAGAAATATACACAAACGCAAGATATCTGGAGAGCGGTTTGTATGTCTATTTCTTTGGATACCAGAGTGTCTGTGACAAAAGTGGTGACTCCGCCATGGACGTGGAGGATATCGTCTACATCTTGCCTGTAGCAACAAAAGCCGCGTTGAGAGAGGGAGTGCTCAGAACGGAGATGGGTTTCCTGCAGGCAAGATATCACGAGTCTATGCATAGACATTAACTTTAACTCATCCAAACAGGTACCATCCCTGATCTTCTGAATCTCTCTTTCTCTTAAGAAAATGAGGCACTGGTTAGAATTTGATGGGTGCTTTACACAACAGTTCATGTACTTTGCATCTGTGGAGCAGTTAGAGTTGTTACAAGACTCCCTTCCACAGTGCACGCAGACAGCGATGATCATGCAGCGAGGTTGCATATGGCCAAACCTCTGGCATTTAAAACAGCACAGAGGGTTTCGAACATACTGCCTGACACAGAGACTTTAGAAACTACATATTTTTTCTGGCAGAGATGGATGGTCAAAGGTCAGTATCAGAGTTGAGGTAGGGGTGAGTATCCCATTTACTCTCCGCTGAATCCTGTAAATCTGGACACACCATATGGCTAGAAGAAAGCTTTCAAGTTTTCTTCCGATTCGAGAGAAGTCTTCATGTTTACCACACCTTGCAGAGTCGGCTATTTCTTTTAGGTCAGTGATTTTGCTGATCTGTTCATCAGAGCGACATTGAAAAGATTCTGCCATTTCTTTGACAAACCAGCAACTGAAATTTGCAAACTTTTGATTTCTCTGGCAAGTTTGATCGGGTGACACTCTTCATTGTTTCATTATCATTTGACATGACAAGAAAGCGGGCTTAGAAGGTCTATCAGTCATTACAAAAACACACAAAACAAAACAAAACAAAACAAAACACACCCTCAAGATTTACGTTTCACTAAGAAATCTCCCTTATGGAAGAGGGCGGGGTCTTTTATCCGTTAAGAGGATATCAGATTCACCCCACAGTCCCCACCACCACGGAGCCTAACAAGGGACACTCATCGGAGTGCCAGGGTTGCACGGGATATAGTGGGGGTACCACAGCGCTGCACCGCCGTGGATCCCCGCTCACCCTGGAGTTCAGTACAAGACCTAGTCCAAGTCGACTGATCGGGAGTGGGTTAGCTCCCACCACCCATCTAGAAGAGTCGATAGCCAAAGCAAGTGTATTGAGACTACAAGGAATGTTTCCCAAAATACATAAAAGCACGTTTCCCTGGATGCCAAGAAAAAGTAGCACTAGAGAGTAAATGGAAACAGACAGGCCCTCAACTGCCAGGACAGACATTCCTCCAACACGGTCGCCATGCACGGCAAACACATGGGTGGGCGTTCAGCACACAGAGGGAGCCGTGAAATAGAAGAGGAGAAGAAAAGAGACAGGATGTTATTGAAGAATGAGAATGTACAATGGGAGAAGAAAAATGACTTGGAAAGAAAGGAATACTTGAGAACCCTCTCTGCATCCCCTGTCAGGACATGGACCAATCCACTCGACAGGTCCAGTAAGATATTTCCACTCTCTGAGATCGTTATATACGATGTACTAACATAACCAATCTAGGCAATAACACGGATTCCATATGAAGGTAATTTTGAAAGTAAAATGTAATGATCAATGACATCAAAAGCTTTTGAGAGATCTAAAAATAATCCAAAAGGTGCTTGTTGGTCAATGATGATGCAACATCTTTTAGAAAAGAAAATATGACTTTTTCCATAGATTTTGATTTTCTAAATCCATGTTGGCAATCTGAAAGCACATCGTATTTACTGAGAAAGGTTTCTATTAAGACGAAAAATGATCTCTAATATTTTTGAAAAAACTGACAGAAGAGAAATTGGCGATAATTTTGAATTTCATTTTTTGCCTTTTTGAAGAGCAGCTTAATCTTAGCTGTTTTGAAAATATATGGAAATGTTCGGTGCATAAGGGTGCATTAAATATGAGTTAATAGGTATATAATGGCAGGTGCACAGGTCTTTAACAAAGAATCGGAATTCATCTAAACCAGGTGAATATTTATTTTTGTTTACCGATTATTTTGAGAATTTCATAGGAAGGAGTTTTGGAAATGAACATTGTGTCTAAAATTATTATCTACCTATTCACCAAAATACAGGAAGAAGAAAACTTAAACAAATCATAGATCAACCATGAGATGAAAAAGCTAATCAGAGACAAACGAGGACATGGTACACAAAATAAAAAACTACAGTAGATGAACATTATGAGGATTAAAGAAGAATTTCCAACAGGTTCACATCAGACATACGGATAAAAAGAGAGGAATATGAGAAGCAAGTGAGTCGAAAAGAGTCCAGTTTCTATTCTTATATCAGAAAGCAATCTTCATGCAAGACAGGTCCACCTAGAATCATACAATGAAGGGGCTCACAGTAACTGACCTCTGAAAATTGCAGAACACTTTGCTGACTACTTTGAAGATGTTTACACAATGGAACCACCAAACATTAGAACCAGAGAATATTGAATTTACAAATATAGAGATAGTCCAAACACTCTCGGACTGGACAAAAGCTCTTCTAGTGGCCCAGACCATATTCCAACCACCTATTTAAAAATTGTGCACACAACGGACCCCAACTCTCAATAAACTCTTCAGTCACTTGACACAGCGAAACTTCCTTCTGCATGGAAAATAGCAGAGTTACACCTATTTTTAAAAAGGCGACAAACAGCTCACACAGAATTACAGGCCAATAAGTTTGGACGAGTATGGTTGGGAAAGTGATGGAAAGACTGATAGTCCAAAACTCCACGACCACGCACAAAGCAACAATCTCATCCCCAGGAACAACAATGATTTGTACCAGGAAGATCAACCGTCACCAACCTGATCAGCTCACTTGATGTCTGGACCAAAATGTTAGACCAAGGGCAACCTACGGATGTAATTTACCTGGACTTTACTAAAGTCTCAACAAAATCCCTCACAAGTGACTGATTTATAACCTAGAAGCAATTGGGATTCGATGCAAATTATTAGCATGGATCAGAGATCACCTCTCAAATAAAATGTTTCAAGTATGTATTAGAGACACGTTATTGACAGCCTGATCTGTTACAAGTGGGGTTCCTCAGGGATCTGTTATGGGACCAATGTTGTTCATTCTGTATACAAGTGACCTTGGTTA
Organism: Teleogryllus oceanicus; assembly: GCA_964035755.1. Lineage (NCBI taxonomy): Eukaryota > Metazoa > Arthropoda > Insecta > Orthoptera > Gryllidae > Teleogryllus > Teleogryllus oceanicus. The sequence continues at coordinate 4,563,812 of CAXIVR010000007.1, forward strand.
GGAATAGCTACAGGATAGAATAGCTATGCAGTTACAAAACTCTTTGCAAATCCATTGAACAATCACCAAGCACTACAGAATGATCTTACGGAAGTGGAAAACTGCTCTGAAACCTAGTTAGTCTTGTTGAATACCGAGAAATGTAAAGTACTTCATATCAGTAAAAGAACCCAAGTCTTCCCTATACGATTTCAAATCCCATCTTGGGAGACCACTGCACAACAAAACAACCTGGGTGTACTAATTTCACAAGATTTGAAATGGAAAGTCATGTCACCAAGGTCACCAAACAAACAAATAGCATTCTATATATGATGAAGGCTTTCTCTAAACTGCACCAAACAAACCTACATTAGCCCTGTGTTTGAGTACAATCGTGATCTGGTCCCATATTATGAAAAGATTAACACCAACTAGAGAAAGTACAAAGGAAAATCACCAGGATCCCAAGAGAGTGCCGTGGAAAAGACTACCCTAACAAAAAATGCCAAGAAATGGCACTACTCACATTGGAACAGAGAAGATATAGAACTGATGTAATTGAGACATAAAATTATGAATGGCCACTATAAAGGCGGTATTTTCACAAGACCTACAAATGACAAGACTACGGGACACTGAATGAAACTGAAGAAGAAAAAGAATAGGACAGAGAGCACACTTATCACCAATAAGGTTGTCAATACATGGAATGAACTCCAGCAGAATGCATTGGAAAGGTGACCTTAAATGCCTTCAAAATCAGTGTTAAAGTGTTACACTTGTATTCACAATGTAAAATTAAATTTAGAGTTACCCAACACGGTTGTTTTAAGCCACCAAGGTTTGCCTGAACAGTATATGTTTTCATATTAAAATAAATCGCTCGTTAAGTCAGCACGAAAGAAAGTTACAGCAATTTGAGCACACCGTTTTGAATGGCTCTAGTTAGTGCTACCCACGATGTAAAAAGTCATTTATCTCCCTATTATACTTCAAATTCTCACTTAGTTCACTGAGAGAAAATGTAGTTACACTAAGGCCCTGTCTTTTAGAACTCTAGTATATCTATATTCTCATTTAAAAATGTAAAACATAACCTTAGTCCAACTTACAACGTTTTAAAATATCAGTTTCTATTTACAAGTGGAGAATTCAGGCACTGTACTTACCGATGACGCTTTACACTTCTCAAAAACTGCTCACAGTGACCGAAATTGCGCAGAGTATTTTTTGTTTAGAAAATAACGAAAGTAGCAGACGCACGTTTCCTCTACATTTACATACGCTTGTCGCAAGCAATGACCAAGAATGGCATCTGCGTATACTCCCCTATAGAGCCTTAATATTAGCCCGGTGCTACTATATATACACTTACTGAAACAGTTTACGACCATATGACCAATAACACTTTTTTACTGTACATGAAAAATGAACATTTATTTTCTAGTAACAAAGTACCAAGTAAACATGCTTGTGAGCAGGAAAATATCATGGAAATAAGGGCAATGACTGATCTGCGATAGCTACTACAAGACAATCGCTCAATAAAGAAACAAAAATAGACTGCACTAAAAGATAATTCTTTAAGATAAGTTGAAGTTTTATTACAACCATGGAAGTGCTTTTCAATGATTTATCACTAATACTCTCAATGAAAAACAGGAATCTTGTAATACGACTTAGAAGCAAAACATTTTAAAATGCAACCACAACACATTGATATTTTTCATATTTTGAAAATAAATTGAATTTAATGTGCGTCACCTATTCCTAGGACACTTCTGGGGCAATATGAAGTAATTCTAACTTTACCAACCACAAACCGTCACCTATTTCTAGTGCTTGGTTGGAACAGACACATAAGAGCCATCAGCCATCCTATCCTTTACATTTGCACAGTCACGGGAAAAGAAGGAAAGGCAGAAAATATTAATTTCAAAAGTAGGAATGCAGAGACAATTTTACATTGTGAACATAGGGGAACTGAAGGGACAGAGGAAAAATGGCGATAACGACAGGCAAACATAAATTCCAGGAATGTAGAATTGGGGTTGTATGATTATTATGATTACTCAGATTAAATAGTGTGTTCATAGTAAAGAAAAACTATTCCTTTTCAGCATTCAAGTCCAATAATTCATCTTTATCAAAGCTGAAAGCCTTTGCCCTTAATTAGACACACTAGACTCATTCATTCGTTCATTCATTCAAGTAGTAGATATCAAATAACCTTAGCAATTATCAAATTACAAAGGTTTTAATGAAAATTGGACTTCAGGCATATTATTAAGCAAACATTGTTCTTTTTGATACAGAAAGAATCATCTTTAGTTGTCTTTTGTTGTTTTTTAATTGTCCCAATTTCAATACATTTAATTACTTTTGTTAAATTTTATTTTTATCTTTAATTATTCTTCCCAGTTGATATCCCTGTCATTTGGGCAGACCTGAAGGTAAATAATCATAGTTTTCCAACACAATGCAATATCAAACTGGCAATACAAAAGTGTAATTTCTAACCTTTGATACTATCTTTCCTCTCGACAAGAAGTATCGTGATATTTGGTCAAAAAAGGCAGCAGCTTCGGATTCAACTGACTGGATTTCAGCCAGTGTATCTTCTTGAATAGAAACACCAAAATTGTTTCCATCTTCAATTTTTGGAATCATAAACGATATCCACATCTTAAGCTGCAAACAAAATTTCTTCATTATAGCACTTTTATCTATTTAATTATAATTACAACCAACAGCAACATTATTGACACTTTCTGAACCAGGGCATATACGGCAGTTATAATCTGTTTCAATACTCCAGTTTTGATATAAAGTTACCAATAAGATCAGATCACTTAACTGACTTACAGGATTCTCGTTCCTGAAATTTCAAGTTTCCAGACAACATTTACAAATTATTCCCAAAATAAGTAACCACTATCATTTTGAAATTAAAGCTGAAAATAAATAAACAAGTGCATTTAATTTTTAGAGTTTTTTAGTTGGGTATGGACTAATATAAAATTTTGTATTGAAAACATTACATTATCACTTTATCTTTATTTTTGCTCATTTTTGTGATTTTTTTTCTTTATCTTTTCAATAAAATGATGTGAAATACTTTAAATAGAATTAATAGTGTGTATTTGCCTACAGATTCACATAGGAGAAGCATGAAGGAGACAGAACTATCACATTTTACCAAATTTGCATCTTCCACAAGTTGCCGAATATGTGGCTTCACAACCAACACCAGGTCACACAGATGCTTATTGCAGGGCACCGCCCCACTCGGAAGAGCCATCACCTTGGTGCCTCCCACGTCTTCCATATTGTTGTCATACTTCCATTTCTTATTGGCTGGAGCATCAACATGACTGTAACATGAATATATAAATAAGGGAATTTAATAATAATAATTTTATAATTTAACAATAAAAATAACATATTTATTTAATAGGCAACCGCCCTAGAAATTTATAAGATGTATTTAACATAAATGCAACAACATGAAGAATCGCTAATGTAAATATTAATGAGACATGAGAGAAATATTTAAAAAAAAAAAATTTGTGTAATTTTTGAGAAAATACAAGAATAGAGCGGCGTTTATGTTTAGTTGAAAAAATTTGGAGCTGACTTTGAGAAAACCTTGATTTTATTTTTTATTATTGCACAAATTGCACGCAATGTTGTGCGAACTACTAAAATGTTCAAACAAAATGTTTAAGATCATAAAGAAAGAACTAATTATGAGGAAAAAAATCTACTTCAAGGAAAAATATCTATCTTCAATTGTGACTTTCTCACATATGAGGGTGGCCAGCGAACATGGAATCCTTGGAAGAAGAAGAAGAAGAAGAAGAAGGAGAAGAAAAAAGCCTGGAAGAACCAGGGAAAAACCCAGGATTTTTCGTTGTTTTCAAATTTTTTCCCAACATTTAGCACAAATTCACATACGGCATCATATTCAGTAAAGTGCACAACTCAACCCAGTACATATGTATGAAAATTGTCGCAAGTTTTCTTGAGGATTGCAAAGTTCTTGACTCACGCATAACTCAATAAAAAACACTGCCGCTTGTAAAGGTGCAACATGGGTAGAGTACCTAGCACCCCATTGCACCTACATGACTGCCTGTGGGTTGCAGGTGCATGGACGAGATATTTGTGGAACAAACATCTCACCGGGAACTCAATAGCCGAGTTTTTTTTTTATTTATTTTTATTATTATTATTTATTAATACCACTACCATACATTAAGTTTGTTTCAGTTTCGATTAGCGTCGCACCTCCTCTTTGATGACATCGGCCGCACCACTTTGCTATTTGTCCGATCGAAACCACCTTGTTATCACGTCCATGATATTCAAAGGGACTTTTAACTTCCTTTTTAGAAGAGCGCAGTGGAAGCTATCTTTGCTTATAGCCTATAAGGAGATTAAGAGTAACAGTGTCCGAGTAGACGAAGAAAATGAACATGTGATAATCGTGGCGGAGTTGCGTGCCAGGAAATGCGAGTGGAGCCTATTTCCATCGCTGCATTGGCCCCCCGCGGCAGCGCAGGTAGGAATATGAAATTGAAGTTAAAATGTTGGTATAAATGTATGGTTCTCAATTTTTTGAATTTTTATTCATGTAAAGTATTAGAAATAATGCTAATATAATCCAAATCCAACCAATTAACCGAATCCTTATTTTCGATTTATTTCAGTAGTCATTTCAAACTTTTACAAATGAAACATACCATAATCTGCAATCAAAATTTCTTGAAGGAAAGAAGTAATTTGTTAGAAGTTAATTTTAATAGCTTCCAAAAAATTTCTCATCTTATGTTCACGCAGTGCAGAAAATTCGAAATGCGCGACTGTTTGATGCCAAAATTACACAAAAAAAACTCATTTTCGAAAAATACAACATGATCTTATTCGAAGATCTGTTCTGATGAACATATTTAATTAAAAAAACTGTATATTCACTATTGAAGTTGTAAGAAGAGGCAGAAAATATTTTTAATTTTTCAGTTTTCGAAAAATCGGGCATAACAAACTTCAAAAATGACCATTCCTTTAAGGAAATTTAATTTAAAAAGGAAAAATTGATCATGCGTCCTTATTTAAAGATGTTTTTGATGGCATTTCACTCAGAAAAAACGTCTTCATAATTGTAGTTGTAGGAACAGCCGAAAAAAAGTTTGAATTTGTGCAATTTTCAACTCAACATGAGACCTGTACTCACGTCCTATACGCTATCCGAGGTTTAATCAGAATTGTTGATGTAGTTTGACAAAATTGTTTAAGCAAAATTAAAAATTACCTGTTTTTCTCACAAAATACTCAAATTTTCGAAAAATTGTACATGGCCTTAATTCAAAATATATCTGTTGTCACATAGGCGGCCAAAATTAATTCAAATTTGGCGCCTATTGAATTCAATCATTTATAACAAAGGCAACACGTCTTTCGTATGAAACTCTTTGAAAGGACAAACTGCTTTGAAAATTTGAACTGCTTTCAAAGATGCTCGCGAGATCACGCCAGATACTGGAAGCGACTAGACAGCAATTCGTATTTTCAACATTTCGAGAATCCAACGCCGTTCCAAATAAGACGATGGGATCGCATTTTCGAAGATCGAGAAGCCGAGTGGTTTGCACATCGCGCTCAAGTAAAGAGCGAAGGAAATGGAAGCTAGAATGTCATTTTGGAAGCGGTCAACTTTACAGCTGTGCAGACTACGTGAACAGCGTTTCTGACGCGGAGCCTTGCCTGACACTAGTACTCCCGAATTACGACAGAAAACGATCTTTTCGCCCAGACGAGGTAACACGGACAAATTCTTTTAATACTCAATAATTCTTACGCTGACATAAAGTAATAGTTCTTAAATAATTCTTTAAGAATTTTCCTTGTGGCAAGGAGGAAAAGGCTTCTTGTCAACCGAATCATCGTCTCTTGCTCTCCCAAACTGATACTCGCTCAAAAACAAGCTATTTTGCAGCTTCAGCAATGTCTTTAAGGAACAGATTTCATGAAGAAAAAACTATCTTTATACTTGGTTCTCAGTCCTGTAGCTAAAGTCGCTTGATCTGCAGCAATGCTTGATGCGGTCGCGATTATGCGACATCTACACCTTGACGCAACGCGTTCCAAGCCCTTTAAAGGGCGTTTAAGATCAGAAACGATTCCCTCGCCCCATTTCGAACGCCCTGCATTTGTTTCGTTCAAACGTCAATCTCGCATGTGTTTCGACTTTTCGACGAATGGTGCCGGGGAATACGCATGTAATTAATTGAACTGTTAGGTAGTCTCGAAATTTGTACAGCTTAACTTGCAAAACAAACAACTCTGCAAGATTTGTGTGAAGCTGAGTAAACTCATCTATAAACAGATGCCAGTATTTTATTATTGAAATGTATTTATTGTTCAAGTTGAGTTTTGAAGTTTAAGATAATTAAAAATACTTCAAGGAAAACATTTCACTGCAATGATCAGTATTAGAAATATATACGCTTACTGAAATTCGTAAGTCAATCTTGATTACGCGGCTACTATTAATGACAAATTTTCGCTGGAATCATTGGCGAATGCTTACAAAATGTTTCACTGAACATTGAAGAACATTCAAGACACTACTTTAATGTGATTTAATTTTTTGCACTTTTTGAATTTATTCTATAGAAGCTGGAATTTACTAAGCGGCGAGTATTTTTTGTTGCCACAAGTATCATTTTAAATTACACTTAATGCTTGGTAATATCAGATCTAACTACAGAAATATAACATTTATGTTAAAAAATTGTAATCCCAACAAAAGTACCAAACTAAGCAATCTTACCTGTTGACAGCAATGGGTTCAGGAACTGGAATGTTAAGTTGCTGGTGGACTTCAGAGAGATCGGTCCTTCCAAATTGAGCTGTTTCCAGCAAATCATTCAACTCCACGATCTTCTTTGGAAAACCTTTTAAAATTAGTTCTTCTGCCTAGAGAAATTCAGTGAAAATACACACAAGTTTTAGATTTATTTACTTATTATCGTCAAAAACAGTTAAAAACTGTGACGTGTTACGTGAATTCCGTGCACGTTTTCAGAATTCTGTGATCCTAAGCCATATACTACTAAAATTTTGAATACAGAAAGAAAATGAGGGTTCTTGTAAGAATTGTTAACAAAATATTCGCTCCGATGTAATAGAATGTATTTTCAAGGATAAATCAATAAATTTGGGCTCTTATCCCTCATCATGTCCTTCGTCAAGGAATAAAACTTCCTGCCGCGACATGGAGAACGATAATTTGAATAACTATTATTACATAATCGGTGATTCTGGGCGTGCCAACGCCCAAAGTCATTAGTCCCGTAAGCGTAATACATGGTTTTGCACCAGAGGTAGTGGTGATCTCCCACCCTGTCCGAGTTCCATCCCTACATGGCGTAGTGGAGTGCCAGTAACAAACTCCGGGGATCTGAGATCGGGCTAAATCCGGCGCCGACCTACCGTCGGGTACCTCCCACCGACAACTTAGCGGCGTTGAATTGCCTCCAGCCGTGAGGCAAGCTTTCTGTTTAGCGTAGCGGGCAATGATTGAGAGAACAATTTGCACTTCAGGCTGTACCTTCTCTGATCGCAAGCTAATTCGATGGTCCAGTTCTTTGGAAGAGAAGGCTGCAAATAGTTCACAGCGGGAAAACCATGTAGATTTGGATTCAAATTCTGATATGGAAGTACCAGTGGCACTCATCGGCTCGAACCCAACCAACGAGCTGGCGCTTGTAAAGATTATGAAACCAAGGTACGGACTACGTTGTGGTAACCAGTCACATCCACATGTTACATATCGTATTTTCTTTGAAATCCTGTTTACCAGTGTTTATGTAAAGAAGAGGGGCATGGAATCAACTTGAATAAGACGAAAGAGAGTTAGCATCTGTATATAAAAATATAAAAGAATACAGGTAACGTATGAAGTTTGTTCCGACTCAGCATCAGGTTTTCTCATTCAGGATCAGTTCGTTGCAATCACAACAGTGTTGTTACTATAGTCACCAACTTAGTCACAGTTCAACCATTGCGTTCTGTAGAAAGATATTCCAAGGAAAAAAGAATTAGCGTACCTGAGCCTAAACTACTGGAATCCTACAAAGCACATATGGGAGGCATAGATTGAGCTGATCAAAATGTATCCCTGTACAGTTGTTCCACAAGAGGGAAAAGTAACACATTTCATAGACACTGCAGAGCAAAATACCTGGGATCTTTACAAGTCCAATGAAGACACAGTATTTCGGACATTTCGCGGTCATTGCCACTCCATTACGAAAGCCACTCCATTACGAAAGCGTAACAAAAAAGTGACAACTTATAGAGGGCACAAGATGGGAAAGAGAGGTTGGACTACTTTGGAAAATTATGGAGTGGGATTGAAATTTACACGCCGGATGAAGACAAAGAACAAACAAAAAAATGTAGATAGGTTAGACATGAAAGGGCTTGATAATGAATTAAAATACCCCCAAAACAAGAAAGTCTGTGGTTCTGATGGGGTAAATGAAATATGGAGGCATGTTACTGAAATTTCGACTGCTCCACCTATGACTGAATGATGACAATGATGTACAATACCCGATGAACGGTTAGATTCATTAATTACTCCATGTTTTAAATAAAGAGATCGAAGTGAATGTCACAGTTATATGGGTATTTGTCTACTTAATTCGTGTTACAAAGTACACGCAAAAATTGTGAATAACAGAATATCTCCAACTGGACTGCACTCTACCTTCGGAACAACACGGGTTTAGAGAAGGTTGCTCAACAATCGATGACATATTTACATTAAAATAATTGAGAAACGTGAGGAATTGAATAGAGAAGCACATCTAGCCTTTGGATATTGAGGTTTTGATAATGTAAATCGATGTAAATTATGGAGCATAATGAAGGAAGAAGTGTACCCAAGTCATCTTCTGCAAGTAGTGAAAAGTATGTATGATAATACTAATATCGCAGTAAAATACAATGAATTTGTTTCCGGGAAGAGGATTATAAATAAAGGAGTAAGGCAGGGAGACACTTTTGTCAACACTCTTTAATATATATATCTGGGATATATAATTAAAAGGTGGAAGAACGTAGTGCCTTCAGGAATTTACCTGGGCAAAAAATACGTTTCTAAATACTCTTTTATATGCTGACGACCAGGTGATCCTCCAGGAAAACAAAGATGATTTGCAAAGATCTATTTACCAACTGGAGCAAATTTTTATGGAGCACAATCTGATAGTTTCGGTTCATAAAACCAAAGTAATGGCTTTTAAAGGAAAAGAATCAGTAACGACAAAGATTGTGCTTCTTATATGACCTCTTCAAATATGATTTTAGAACAAGTGACGCATTTTAACTACTCAGGGCATAAAATTACATATGGAAGAGAGAGGGAGGTCACCAGAAAAATCATAAATTTCAAGCAGTACGTGGAACTATAAGTAGAATAATAATAATAATAATAATAATAATAATAATAATAATAATAATAATAATAATAATATTTTTTGAGTCACAAATACAATTTCAATCGTGTATGGAGTCAGATATGGCGGAGTGAAGTTACATTTACTGTCCAGAAATCAAAACAATGGGGACCATCTCAGCATTTGCTCAAAGGATCAAGGAAACTGGACAAAAACCCTGATCAAGTTGGTCATTGAACTTACAATAATAATAATAATAATAATAGTAACAGTAATAGTAATAATTATAATAGTAATAATAATAGTAATATCAATTATAATAGTAACAATACTAATAATAAAATACTATTCATTCAGAAATGATTTAACGATATTGATGATGCCTAGTGCATTTAGCAAATTCAGGATGAAGGAAATAGAATTTGGGTTTGGCATTCTCCTTCTACATCAGTCCAACTGCAATTTAACACAGGCAGGATGGGATATGCAGTTCTTTTTCTGCTTCAACTTGAACAGTCAACATGAAACAGAGAATCAAGATTAGAATTTTTATTTTTGTTTTTAGGAGGTAGTGATGGATTTGTATATTCCTTTACACTAGATCAGAAACATGTTGTTAGCAGGAAAGAATGTTCAAAAATAAAGCCTGAAAAGAAACACCATTACAATTTTATATTATGGCCCTCTCAGTTTTACTATATGCATGTGAAACTTGGGTTCATAAACAAGATTTTAGGATTGTGGAATCATCAGAAATTAGATTTTTGAGAGGAGTAAGGGGCTCTACATTAAGAAACCAAATAAAAAGTGAAAAAAGAGAAGAACAAGGGCAGAAAGAAACTGTACATAACAAAATTAAGAAGTAGAGACAGCAATGGGTGACATTTATTGGAAATATGTCGCAAGACAGACTTCCAGTGCAAGCCCTGAATTTCAAGCCTAGAGGAAAGAGAAACATTGGAAGGCCAAGAATGAGATGGAAAGAGGGTGGAACACGCAATATGCCTAATCCGTAAAGGGAGATGATGATGACACATTACTTGTGCAGATTGCGCCCTTCGTGTTGCCCTTTCCTTGACGTAAACCATTTCATTTCCACAGGGAAAAATATTTTTCAAAGCTGTGAGCAGAGTAGTGACGTTCAAGACTGTTTTTCCCACTATTCCACTACCACAACCACAACTGATAAGAAGGGTCCTTGTTCAGCACTTATTAGACTGATCAACAAATTGAAGATTTAAAGCACAGCACATTAAAAACTAGTATATGACTTACATACTAGGGAAATGTTGACATCTAGCCATCACAAAATTGGGGAGTCAAGAGGTAAAATTGCTGGGTAAAAAAATATACCAAGATCATATTCCCAGCTGGAGAATAATGACCAAAATAGCTTCTGTTGTTTCTGAAAAAAACAGAATAATATTTTAACTACTGAAACCATTAGCTTGAATGTAGTTATCAAACACTGAATAGAATCAATAGTTTCTGCTTTAATACATTGATTTTTCAATACTTTTTATTCTAATTTTTATAATAAATATAATGAGAATGCAAGTAATTTTGTAGAGTGATAAAAAATTAAATAGTGATAACACATTATTTCATACAGCAACACCACAGAACACCAAGTAATACCTGTTGTTTTTTTCAAAACAGCAGTCTCCCAGTTTGTGAACAATACTAGAGCCTAAACCATACACAGGATTATCCCAGAATAAACATTCATAAATCTATCTGGCTCCAAATCAATGGTATTTGAAATAAATCTTTAAATTTTTGAGGGGGTGCCCTACATGAAGCCCATACATTTTTGATTTCTTTTTTTTAATGACTAAATTATTTCTATATTTTTTTCTAGATTACAGCAAAGTATGCTACAAAAATGGCTCAGGTTCATTTCTTATTGAAATCTTAAATTTTTAATACAGATCTGTTCATTAGGGATAATTAAGGCAATTAGTTCATTACAGCACATTAGAATTGATTTGAAGTTCAAGTGCATAAAACTATTAGAAAACATGCCACAAAGACTGAATGTCTTGAGAGAGAAAAACCATACTAATGTTTGCGATTATTCTAGAAAAACAAATTAGAACATAGTACACCTATATAAGTGTATATTATATTAGACCTATTTAATTGAAATCTATGCATTTTATTAATTTGAAAATTTAATTATATGAAGCACAGTTTACTATGAATTGTTGCTCGACAAATAAAATTTTTGAAAATTAAATTATGTCTAATAATTTGAACTGGTCTGTAACTGCAATCATTAAAAAATGTTTAGAAAAGCTCATCCAACTTCAGATTGCCCTTATAAAATCTATTTAAATACTTCAATATTTTTTAAGTTATAAGAAGTCAAATTATAAAACTCATAATTTTAGTTATCAAAATTTTCACTAAAACAAATTTAATCACAATAAATGGATTCAAAGAAGTTCAAAATAAATAAACTGACAATAAAATGCAACTTCATTTGCTAGTATTGATAACCCTATTTTCATGATAACATACAAATAGGAAGTCAATACAAAACAAACATAATAAATGTGTTTTAAATTTTAAAACTCTTATATGTATGTATGTGTGTGAGGGTGGGGGTGGGGGGTGGGACACTTCGCCATTTTCATGCAGCATTAGATAACTTTCTGTACTGCGGTAGCGGTAGCAACAAAGTAACATTTGGAACGGCACTTAAGAATTTTTTTTTTTAAATAGCACAAATTGCAAATGCAAATTACATGAAAACTACTTCCCCCCCCCAAAAAAAATTGTACACAACCTTTTTTAAATATTGATTTTTTATAACCGTTTTCATTTGAGGTAAAAATCTCTATCTTCAATTTTGTAGTTTCGAAATGTTAACTTTTTGAATTTTCAAAAAGCTGAGCGACACCTGAAAATGGGACTAGCACCAAATTTTTTTGAAGTCCCTTATTACATACAAGAAGAAAATTCAGAGAAAAAATGTGGAACTGAAAGCTGGGCTGCTCATTATAATTTCTTTAGTGCCTTGAGTATTCAGAAACAGCAATATTGTTATTGTAATCATGATGTTTTTTAGTCAAATCAAAACTCCCGCATGAAATTCAAGATAATTCATTCCATTTGTAACAAAACTTTTTTTTAATTACATAGTTATCATTAAAAACAATCTGAAATGTTACATGACATATATGGGAAGAAAAAATCTATTTTAAATAAAATCAATTAAACATTAATTTTTGTATTGAATCTGTAAGATTACAAAGAAAATATTTAAAACTCAAGGTAATGTGAACGGCTTTGTTGTCAAACATAATTTTCATGTCTATGAG